>CM038144.1:126127132-126727132 GCA_021437245.1 Aegilops speltoides
AAGAAGGCCCGGCGGGGGCCACGCCCGGTCGGATTACCATTGTACCCGGGTAGGCCTATATAAACCCAGGGCACCCATGCAAAGGGTTGACCTGGATAGGTTTAGACACATAGCAAGAGGAAGAAGCTAGCCTTGCTCCTCCCCTGCCTCCACACAGCTCAAGGAGCACCATTGTACTATCACCCCATAGTGATCATGTAGAGACCCAGCAGCAGCGGTGGGGTGTTATCTCCTCGGAGAGCCCCGGCTGGGTAAGATTCGCCAAGTGCATGTCTTACGCCTCATCCCGTTTCCAGGCACCGGCGACTTTCTACTCGCCCCCACCATGATAAGCCACCCGTTGGCATATGTCGCATCCAACCCCCGACAAGGAGCGTTGTTGTTGTCGAGGCGGGGCTTAGGGCGGCGTTTTGGTTGTTTATCGGTGGGGTTATCCTCTGTCGCGGCCCGTTGGTCCTTGTTATCGCTCTCTTTTGGGGTATCCACCATGTATATGTCGTATGACGAGGTGGTCCTCGCGTGCCCTATAGGCGCTGTTTCTTGTTCGTCTCCGGCGTCGTCGTCTATACCGTCGATGTCTTCGGAGTCATAGTCTAGCATGTCGGTTAGATTGTCGACAGTGGCTACAAAGTGGGTGGTGGGTGGGCTCTGAATTTCTTCATCGTCCATATCCCAACCATCCTGGCCATAGTCCGGCAAGGGCTCTCCTGATAACGAGAGATGCTTTAGTGAATTCAGGATGTCGCCAAAAGGCGAGTATTGGAAGATGTCCGTGGCGGTGAATTCCATAACCGGCGCCCAATCCAATTTGGTTGGTAGGGGCGTGGGAGGTTCGGAGTCCGGCAAGGAGTCCGGCACCTCGGAATCACGAGTTTTGCGAGGGACAAGATTAGTGTTCGGCTCCATCGCCGTGGAAGTTGAAGCCCCCGAGGCGGTGTCCATCCATCGATCCTCTATCTGGGCAATCGACTCCGGACTAATGGCCGAAGCGGATTCGCGTGCTGTAACCAAGGCACTGTTCGGCGGCAGAGCTAGATCATGCCCATCGTCACAGTGCGGTGCACTTGGCTGTGGCTCGAGTCCGTTGAAGATCAAGTCTCTGCGGACATCGGCCGTGAAGTTTAAACTTCGAATCGACCCGACGGCCAGCGAAGCTTCGATCTGCTCCGGATGACCAGCGAATTAGCCAGCGGTGCAAAAGTCCGCCGAATCACGAAGATCTGTCCGGGAGAAAAGTCTCACCTCGACAGCGTCGTTGGTTGAAGATGCCATCGGGCCTATCGGTGACGACACAGAGGAACTCTCAATGAAAGCACCAATGTCGGTGTCAAAACCGGTGGATCTCGGGTAGGGGGTCCCGAACTGTGCATCTAGGCGGATTGTAATAGGAGACGAGGGACACGATGTTTTACCCAGGTTCGGGCCCTCTCGATGGAGGTAAAACCCTACGTCCTGCTTGATTAATATTGATGATATGGGTATTACAAGAGTGGATCTACCACGAGATCAAGGAGGCTAAACCCTAAAGCTAGCCTATGGTATGATTGTTGTAATGTATGTTGTCCTACAGACTAAAGCCCTCCGGTTTATATAGACACCGGAGGAGGCTAGGGTTACACAGAGTCGGTTACAATGGTAGGAGATCTACATATCCGTATTGCCAAGCTTGCCTTCCACGCCAAGGAAAGTCCCATTCGTCCACTGGATGGTCAATTTCGCAAGGCTACATCTTACTCTACCAATGACGACTCTGCCACACATGACTCTGCCGCAAATACCTCAGCCAAGCAAAATCCTCAAGCCACAAAGACCTGTGGTGATGACCGACCGTGAGTTACTCCTCGCCTTCATCAAGGTTGATCGCAATCACAAATGGGTAAAGGCCAATTTGGTGCACTTCTTCACAATATGACCTCAACATACAATGCAAGTGAAGAAGAACCAATACTACCTTCATGAAACCTTCAACCGCACTGGCTGTCCTCACTCATGTCTCTAGCTACCAAGAACCAAGACTATGGGTCTCAAGGAAGAATTTGACCGGTCTGCACCTCCTCCAAAGAAACTCAAGAGGGTCAAAGTTCCTCCACTGTGGTCAGCTCTTATTCTTCATCGCGTGACACCGATGAGAATGAAGATTTGGGCGACATCTGCGGCAGGCCCTGCTACAACAAACAACCCCCGATAACGCCGGGCGCCTCCATCGACTTGAAATTCTTCAGGCGTTAGTCCTCGATTCAACTTTTGGTCATTTGATGACAAAGGGGAGAAATCTGAGTTAGTCTTCAAGCCGGTCTATATTAAGGGCATTTTTTAAGTTACAACTCTCGTTCTTCTAAAACTTTTATTTGGATCGAGTTGTAATCTTAAACCCGATGGTGCGCTGATACTTTTGTTGCATTATGCTTTGCATGCGTATTCCTCGTTAATGACATTGCACGCATGCTGAATCTCATCAGGCACCATATTTCATCATGCATTTCAAATTCTTCATATTATATATCAAATGCGTGTATGAATTACAAGATATAGGGGGAGATCTCCACGATTCAACTCTTTTCAAATGTGCATTGCCTCAAACGCAAATTCCTCACTATGCACATCTTCAGGGGGAGTTCTTCTATATCTTCCTATCAAATTCCTCAATATCATTATTTACACTTCATACATTTATCCCCGCTGAAAACTTAACCTATATTGTCATCAATCACCAAAAAGGGGGAGATTGTAAGTGCATCTAGTGCCCCTTAGTGATTTTGGTGTATTGAAGACTTATAGGTTAAGGGACTAATGCGTTTGTGAGTGTCCACAGGTCTATAAGTCTACGAGGAGTTTGATATTTATAGAGAAAGTCGACCCCTAAAAATGAAGTTCTTCGACTAAAGACTTTGATATTCTGAAGACTTTCTGAAGACTTTGAAAGTGAAGAAATTGGTGTGACCTTGAAGACTTGGTATTCATTTGTGGAACATGAAGCGTGAAGACTTTTGTTTTCGTAGTTTCATTTTCTCTTTCTTGAGTCATAGGAAACACCGTCTCAAAAGGGGTCGAGGAAATACTAAGGAAAAATTTCCATGTGAAGCTCAACTCAAAATCCTACACCTACCAATCCCCTCGAGTGAAGCCTTTGAAATCTCATACAGCTTCGACCACTTTCTTCAAAGGATGAGACGAAGTTCTTCCGTCACGATGAATTTGTTCTCGACCGAGGAGTTAGGAATTCGCCATGTCGAATTGCCTACACAAGAGGAACATGATAGCCCCGAGGAATTTGAGAGTCAAATTTCCAACCGTTCTTTGTCTTTTAGCCACCTGTCCCAAAATATCTTATCCACCTAACGGTCATATCATTGAAGGGCATTTATGTCTTATCATGTCGGGCTGCTCCCTAGGCTATAAATAGCCGCCCCCTACAACCACTAGCTGGTTGGCTGCTCCGAGAGAACTTGACACTTGTCATTTGAGAGCAACCCATCCTCCGAGGACTTTGAGCGAAAATCATCAAGTGAGGAAAACCCAAAACCAAACCCCTACAAACCCAAAGTGATTGAGCATCACTGAAGAAATTGATCCTGCGTGGATCCGATGCTTGTTACCTTTGAAGACTGTGCTTCTTCCAGACGGTTAGGCGTCATGGTCTAGAGCATCCAAGAGGAATTGTGGATCGCCGAGTGACCAAGTCTGTGAAGGTTTGGAAGTCGCCTGAAGACTTACCACGAGTGATTGGATGAGGTCTGTGTGACCTTAGTTCAAGGAGAATACGGTGAGGACTGGGTGTCCTGAGCTGCGTGCTCAGCGACTAGGTGTCCGGGATTGTGTGTCCTCGAGTTTAAATACTCAGCTGCTCCAACCAGACGTACAACTGAGACAGCAGTTGGAACCGGTCTACCAAATCATTGTCTTCACCAACCTAACTGGTTCTATTTCCTCAACCCTTTCATTTCCTCATTACGTGTTGAGTGTTTGTTCATATCTGTGCTTGAAGACTTTGACCGAGACTTTCAATTTCCTCGCTTCAATTTCTTCATCTGTTTGTCTTCATCTTGTGTTATCCCGTGATTACGCTTTTCGTACTCTGTGCTAGTCTTCATTTCATCATGATGACCATGCTTGTATTTTGTTATGCTTACTCGAGTACTTATTCCGCTGCTAGTAGTTCTTCGCTAATGAATTTCCTCACCGGCAAATTCCTCAGTGAAGAATTCATAAAAATCGCCTATTCACCCCCCCCCTCTAGTCGATATAACGCACTTTCAAGTAATTCTCCTCTGAAGAAATGCCTAAGTTGGTGCCCGCGGATCCCTCAACAGGAGGATGACAGGAGCGTCTGTTATCTGATGGGCCAGATAAGGTTGCTGGCTCATTTCGGATTGACCATGATTGGAGTCATGGCCACGCAGCATTATGCGAGGGTGCAATTGCCCAATATAGGGGCCACCCCATGTGGGATTTCAACGGGGAGAATGACGCCACCCGTCATGGCCGCAAGGGGCCGGGATCGGCCGCAGATCTGGTGAAGATCATGTCCGGATTGTACAAGGGGGAGAAGGAGGACTTCCTCCAAACGAGCCCATTGAATGGGTTCTCCATGAATAACCCTCGGAGCTGGGTAAGCGGATTTTTACTCATCCGATCCTTGCTTTCAAAGTTAAGTGCCTTACTTTATGATTTTGACGTAGGAACTGCGTTAGGATGTGGAGGGCATACACAGTCCGGCTCCATAACCTGAGGATCCGGGAAGATCCCTTGATCCGGCCTCCGAAGAGGATCCGGACATAAAGGTGGAGCTGATTGACGGGTGTTCCACCAGCTTAGCATGGACAATGCTCTAGTCGCCATTACGGCCGACTACCCCGTTTATCTCCGGCTTCCTGTAACTATGACCGAGCCCCGACACCATTACTTCTTCCGCTTATTTCCGACCACAAAGATACCAACGGTGTCCCGCAGAGGTGCCTTCAAGGAGGGAAGCTGATCCGCGGCGACGACCAACCAGGTCGGTTCGCCCAAAGCAGAGGAAGAGGGTGCGGTGCGAATTGAAACATCGCTGCAACGGTATGGCACGCCACCGCTTTTAAAGAAAAGACCCTGTGAGGTATATTTGATGCTCATAACTTTTTCGAAGAAAGAGCGCCACGGATCGCGTCCCGAGAGGTTTACGACAAGCCTCCGCCACCCAGCTCCAACGCTGGTCCAGAGGGGGGAGGCGCGCAAGGCGCGAGCCGGATACTCCTCCAACGGAGGATGCCGACAGGCTGTCCGCCACCAGGTCTGAGGTGGAGAGCGCCATGAATCACAGGCGCCGCCGGACAGTTCTTCGTGACACGTGTTTCTCCCCGGAGGCATTGAATGCCTTTAACGTGGGAGACGTGCACCTTCGTGCCGCTCAAGATGGTTTAACCAGAGCCACGAAGCAGTATGTAAAAGACATATGGGTAAGGGATTTTAATAGTTGTATATGCCAGTAGCCCCCGAGACTTAAAGTAGTTAAATTAACTGATTTAAGGATCATTTGATGTGCAGGATCTTACGGAGAAGAATACCCAATTGTCCCAGGAGCTACAAGAGTGCAAGGCCCAACTTGAGGCCGCACTAGCCACCGCAGGAGGAGACACAGAGACCCCCTCCGGTAACACATATTTCAAAAAGATAAGCAGTGTGCGGCGTGCGTATAAGTCTAACAATAATATTGCAGATGTTGTCGGACTTGATCCGGACAAGCAACAGCTACTGCGCCAGCTGAAGGCCGGTGAGAGGGTGCTTATGAAGGTGCAGGAGGAGACAAACAAACTCCAAGATGCCCACACCCAGCTTGGAGAAGAGCTAAAGGTGTTCGCCCAGCTGTCTGCTCGTGAAGGAGAATCAGCGCTTGCCGCTGCATCTACAAGAGTGCTTGAGCAAACTCTTTTAAAAAGAAGAGTTTGGCGAGGAAGTCGATTGACTGAAATGCGTCTGTAGGTGCGCTCACAGGTCTCCCTGCGGAGGAAATGCCCGGTGTCGGTGTCAAAACCGGCGGATCTCGGGTAGGGGGTCCCGAACTGTGTGTCTAGGCTGATGGTAATAGGAGACAAGGGACACGATGTTTTACCCAGGTTCGGGCCCTCTTGATGGAGGTAAAACCCTACGTCCTGCTTGATTAATATTGATGATATGGGTAGTACAAGAGTAGATCTACCACGAGATCAAAGAGGCTAAACCCTAAAGCTAGCCTATGGTATGATTGTTGTAATGTATGTTGTGTCCTACGGACTAAAGCCCTCTGGTTTATATAGACACCGGAGAAGACTAGGGTTACACAGAGTCGGTTACAATGGTAGGAGATCTACATATCCGTATCGCCAAGCTTGCCTTCCACGCCAAGGAAAGTCCCATCCGGACACGGACGGAGTCTTCAATCTTGTATCTTCGTAGTCTTGGAGTCCAAATGGACGATGATAGTCCGGTTGTCCGGACACCCCTAGTCCAGACTCCTCAAGAGCCTCTCGAACCAGCTTCAATGACGATAAGTCCGGCCGCAAGATAATGTTCGGCATTGCAAGGCGGGTTCCTCCTTTGAATAATCCAGAGAAGATCATGAACACCAAGATAGTGTCCGCTCGCAAAATAAATTCCACATTCCACCGTGATAGAGAATAAAATGTACACAAGTCCAATCACCGACGATTTTGCGGCATGACATCACACCGCTACCAAGACTTTACTTGAATCGCTTTTTATTATACCACCTCAAAGACGCTTAGCGGCGGTTTCTTGGCACGCCTTATCGAGCGTAGATCGTGTTCCCCTTATTCCGGATTCTCATCAATACGGACGTAGGTAACCCAACCGCGCCATTGATGGTGGCGCTTGGGAGATAAGCTTAGTTTTACCAGGGCTGGTGGGGGCGATGGTTTTCGCCGCCTATATATAAGGGATAAGGATTCACCTTTTCACCCACGCCTTCTTCCTCCTTTGCTTATCCACCTCAAGCACTCAAGCTCCAACGCCTAAGCTCACAGATCTCGCCTTAACCTTCCCGACCATGTCCGGAGGGGGAGGCAAATGGTTGGCTTCCACCGCTAAGGAGGAGCACATCACTGTCGCAAGGCACGGATACCTTTCCCGCGATATCACGACCGGCTGCGTGGACGAGGGCAGCTCATCCCTACCCCGGGCCCCATGAGAGGGTCGCTTTCCTTCCCCACTTCCTCCACGGATCGGGCTTTCCACTTCACCCCTTTGTCCGGGGCTCATGTTCTACTACGGCCCGGATTTCCACGATCCGGCGCCAAACTTCATCCTCAACATCTCGGCGCTTAACATCGCAGGTGCGAGGCCCTCCTCTGCATCCGCCCCACTTCGCTTGGGCTCAAAACCTTCAACGCTGTCAAGGTAGTGAAGGGCACGCAGCGAGTGCGGAGGCGCCATGTTGGGCAAGATGCCCAACGCCCTTCGGTTCGAAGGGCCTTCGTGGACTCCGTCAAGGGTGGCAATCGGGTGGTTCTATATCACCGAGCCGCGACCCTAAGTGGGCGGCGCCCCGAAGTTTAGATCTGTATCCTCGCGTAGCTCACCTCCCGGAAAGAGAAGGGCTTGCTGTGGGTAATCCGGCGAGCCGACGGGACTCGAGCCTCAGATCCGTAAGCCGGTGAACAAGAAGCTCAGCTCGCTGACGTGGTCCAAGTCATGCTCGTCCGCGGATCCTCCCATGCCAAGAACGGGCATTCAATCTGTGGAGTTCGATCCGAACAGCACCAGCGCTAAGCGGGCTCTTCGACACGACGCACGGCGCTGGAGGGTGCTGTTTAAGGCGCTGAAGCCCCGCATCCGCGACGGAAGATCGCGGATTTCACTCGCAAAGATCCGCCGACGAGGTAAGTGATTCTACCCCTTTACGGACACTTGTTGTAAATAGATTGATTCTAAGAGGGTTTCAATCTCCTTTCCTTTGACGGGAATGGATGAAGAAGGCCGAGCAGCTCATCCGCCCGCCCCATGCCGAAGATTCAAAGGATGCCCCTCTTGCGGGGTTGCTGGTTCCGCACCGCACGTGGTGCCGGAGAAGAAGGCCAAGAAGGTGGCCACGGCACTCGAAAGAGTTCCAGAATCAGCGTCCGATGACGAGGCGGACTCCTCCCCAAGATGAGGAGGAGGAAGAAGACTCTCCCCGAGGGGAGAGAGAGGAAGAGGAAGGCTTCCCAACAGGGGAGGCCAAGGGTCCAAGAGGGGAGAACTATTCCCCGGACAGCCCCGCCATCACCTACGCTGGCGACGAGGAGTGGCCTCAAGGGTCAGCCTCCCATGAGATCGTAAGTATCCGGATCCTCGATATGCAATTTCTTTCGTGTCACATAGTGTCCTACTAATGCCGCATACCGCCCGCAGTCCGCCGATGATGATCTCCCCGCTTCATCGAAGGCGGGTCGTTGGCCCGGCCGGATGTGGATTCACTTTCGACGGCCTCTACCCCCGCGCCGATGAGGACGCCGAGGTGGGATCCCGAAAGGACCCATCAGAGGAGGCTCGGAGGCGCCGCAAGGCAGCCTCCGGACTTTGCGCCGACTCTACGCCGGAACTGCAGTGGTTCCAGAGTCCGCAGCGCCCCTTTGAAAGAAGGGCAAGATTGCGGACACCGCGGCCTCCGGCCCAACCGAGGCGCCGGACAACTTGCCGGAGGCGCCAAAGGCGCCCCATCGAGGAAGAACACCACACTTTTATGAGTGCGGTGATTCAAGGTCCACTTCGCCAAGAGCGGGCCGACTGGCCTCGCAGAGCCTTTAATAGGCTTTGAGGTAAGAAGTTAAAATTGTGTAATGTAATACCGCATAGACAAGAGCCCTCGATGCTCGGTTCGTGTTCGGAAAGAAAAGCCGACCGAGGATCTAAAAAGATATTCGCAGGTTGCTAATAAATTATGTCAATATGGGTTTGCAGGTTGTGCTGCTGACCTCTGCCGCACTGACTGCGGAGGTTGGTACATTAAAGCAAGATCTCGAGCGGTCCGAGCGAGAGCTCGGCCATGCCAAGAGGCAGCTCGAGGACAAAGAAGGTGCGTAGCACCGCTTTGAATTGTTACCTTACAAAAAAGGATTTTGGTCGCAATAAAATTAACAAGGATAATATGGGTATTGCAGGGGCCACAAACGAGGTGGCAGCCTGAAGGAGTTCAGGTCCGCGACCAACATAGTGCGGCCGTGGAACGAAAGCGTAACGAGAAAAGCAGGAGGCACGGTGGCGGAAGTGCGGCAAGAGCTCCGTGCTCTCATGGAGAAGCATGAGAGCTTGGAGCGCGACTCAAGACTCGAGAGTCCGAGCTTGCCTCGGCCTCGAAAGTGCCAAGTCCGCCAAGGCCGAGGCCCATAAGGCCCTTCAGAGGTTGAAGATGTGAAGAAGATAGCGCGGTAAGGCATTTTTCATGCAAAGCAAGCATGTTAATGTAAACTACCCGACACTTACCCGCATTCGAGCTCTCCAGTATGCTTGCAGATCTGTCGTGTAGTGTGTCCGATGTCGCCGCATTCTACCATGGCGAGGAGGGAGCTCAACGGAGAAGGTCTTCGGTCTTAGTACGCCGAGGCCGCTATCCGGTGTTTCAAGCGACCAAATGAAGCAGTGGTCGAACTCCACAAGGTAGCCGAGGAGGCCATGAAGGGCCTTATAGTCCGGCCGTGGGCTCGATAGGCCATGCCCGAAGCTACTTCGCCTGCGGCGCGGCTGGTGGATGCGTGCCTCGGGTGGAGGTCATCAAGCGCCCGCCTTGTATTGAAGGTGCTCGTCGGGCCCTTGCCCGCACAAAGGTGCACCGGGCAGGCTGGATGCGGAGAGGCTTTATCGACCCGGCGCCACCGGCAAGGAGTATCGTACACCAAATGTATTATAAAACTGTCTCAAGGGAGCCCGTGATATTGCGGATGAATGCCCTAGAGATGTAATTTTGAGTGAACTCGCTGTATTATCCTCGCGCTGAAAACTTTGTTCATGTGCACTTTAAGCAACGCTTGTTTAATTTAAAATATTACCTTCAGGCGGCCGCTTATAAAATCGAGAGATGGCAAGTCGTTGGCTTCAGCCCCAAGCCGCAAGTGCTGGGGTGTTCGGATAACTTGAGCACTCTTGTTCCCATTTCGGGTCCATCTAGGAGGCGCCAACACAACGAACAAGGCAACCGGACTTATAATGCTTGAACACTCTCACTTAGCCATAGAATTCTATAATTTTAAATTTCGTGAAGCCCTAGTATTCGAAGACCGAATTGGGCGCTATCCACACCTTCGTCGGACATTATCCAAACTTCGCTCGGCGGCGTGAGTCTTTAAGGACCGAAAAGACCTCTCGAACAGCGACCATCTCTCGCCTTATCATGCTTGGTCAGTTTTAGCTTTCATCGAGGCGCCGCCCAGCTCAACCGGGCGCAATCGCGATGGTTCTCCCAAGCCACCTTAGCCGACGGAACGGAATGTAAGGCACCAAACGTGGGAGCCGGGCAAACCCAACTATTGACCCAAGACATGATTCGAGCCGATTCATATAATGCTATAAGTTCGGGTGCCGACTTGTGAAAGTGTTCGGACTTATCACACCATAATGTGGGGAACGAAGCCCTCGGTGTATTAGGCCAGATCGAAATATAATGGTGCAAGATGTCATGTAATGAACATATATATGTAATAACAGCAAAAAGGTGCTGCATCATTTATTAAAGGAAGTCTGCTATGAGTGCGGATCGATACAAATAGTGCGATAAGCAAGGGTTTTGGACTAGTTAAACATGTCCCCCTCGTGGATGGGCTGTGGACTTGGTGTATATAATCAAATTTAATGCTCAGAATCGAGACCACCGAGTGTTCGTCGCGATTCTTTCTTCCCGGTTGTTGCATCATGAGTTCGGCAGGTTCACGCACGGACAGAGCCTCTCGCTAACGGAGTCCTGTATACAAAGAAGGAAAATAATAATAAGAAAGAGTGACACACCCGCGAGCCCTCGTGTGGTCGAGTCGCACTGGGTCTATTGTGGTCGTGCCCTTCCCAGACGCCCATGGTATCTCCAAAGCGTAATGATGTACGCGAGGGTTGTTCTTGCAATCATGCGAGGGCGGGGTTAGGGCCGCATTGCTACGCTGTGCTCGGATCGCGCTAAGTGGTCTTGGTTGGTGTTGCTTGGCGCGCTTGGCTGTATCCGCCGCTTAACGGCCGGACTCAAAATTGCCTTAAAAGGCTGCTCAGACTTCCGCCATGAGAGCCGCCAGATGTTCCTCCGCTCGGGGAGCGGTCCATATTTCCGCTGACCGTGATCACTCCACGAGGGCTCGCATCTTGAGCTTGAGGTATGCATAATGCGGCACCGCTGAACTTTGCAAACGCGTTCGTCCGAAGCAGAGCGTGATAGCCGCCGCGAAATGGGACTATGTCAAGATTAACTCCTCGCCCGAAATTATCCAGGGATCCGAAGACCACTTCGGTGTGGATCGAGCTGCATAATTGGCCTCCACACCTGGTATGACGCCTTTAAAGGTTGTCTTTGTAGGTTTAATCCTTGAGGGTCTATGCCCATCTTGCGCACTATATCCCGATAAAGCAGGTTCAGCTCACGCCGCCGCCCATCGTGACTCTCGTGAGGTGAAATCCATCGACGATTGGGTCTAACACCAATGCGGCGAATCCGCCATGGCGGATGCTGGTCGGATGGTCTCTTCGATCGAAAGTGATCGGACAAGAGGACCATGGATTGAACTTCGGGGCGACTGGCTCTATCGCGTATACGTCCCTTAGTGCACGCTTCCGCTCCCTCTTGGGTATATTGGTTGCGTAAATCATGTTCACCGTCCGCACTTGTGGGGGAAACCCTTTTGTCCTCTATTGTTCGGCGGTCGGGTCTCTTCCTCGTCGTCGCTGTTTAGCCCCTTGTCGTTGTTTTTGGCAATTAACTTGCCTGCCTGCTTGAACACCCAGCAATCTCTGTTGGTGTGATTAGCTGGCTTTTCAGGGGTGCCATGTATCTGGCATAAGCGGTCGAGTATTCGGTCCAAATTGGACGGACCTGCAGTGGTTCTTTTGAATGGCTTCTTCCACGACCGGTTTAGAGCCTCGAATCCGGCGCTGATCGTCAGATCCTCCTTGTCGCCGCCAAGCACACGCGGGCGCTTATTTTGCTTCGACGCGACCGCCATTGTGGTCCTTAGTATCCGGACCGCCAGAATTTTATTGAGGTTGTTGCTGCGAGCTAGCCAGCTGTCCTCTCTCGTGCAAAAGCGGTCATTAATGATGTGAGGGCTGCCATGGATTTCGCTTTTCCCGTCCCTGTGCGGGCTAGCCACTCGTCATGGATGTTATGTTTGAAGGCTGTGAGGGCCTCTGCATCCGGACAGTCGACGATTTGGTTTTTCTTTGTCAAGAACCATGTCTAGAATTGTCTGGCCGATTCGTCTGGCTGCTGAATTATGTGGCTTAGGTCATTAGCGTCTCGTGGCCGCACATACGCGTGCCTCGAAGTTGTCGAGGAATGCGGCTTCCGTGTCTTCCCAACACCCAATTGACTCAAGGGCAAGCTGTTAAGCCAATGCCGAGCTGGTCCTTTAAGCTTGAGGGAGATACTTGATGGCATGGAGATTGCCGCGCGGGCCATATGGATGTGAAGGAGATAATCTTCGATCCAAACCGCTGGGTCTCACAGCCATCGTAGGATTCGATGTTTACGGGTTTGAACCCTTCGTGATTTGATGATCCATTACTTCGTCGCTGAAGCATAGCGGTGTGCGCGCCTATATTGAGCAATGTCACGACGTAGCTCGAGGGAGCGTTGTTCGCTGTGTTCGCCCGCCGGGTTATTGTATCCGACGCGACGGTATTCGTCAGGGTCGTGGGCGCCCACATGATCCGTAGATGGATCTGGATTGCCTTGCTTTGTCCTCCAATACGCCTCGCAAGTCCGCGCGCTCCTCTTGGCTTCGTACTTTTGGAGCGATGCTGTGGTACGGTCTTGGTGGAGGGCCCGATGCCTCTCTGTCGCGACCACGGGTGGTCGGTCGGCCATATCATGCACTCGGTGATGAAGGTATGTATGCTTCCTCCTCTAATCGGGGAGCAACTTGCGCCTTGGGTAGCTTTTGAGGGCGCTTGAGTTTATACTCTCGCCGCGAGGACCTCGGTCCATCGATCGCCAGCAGGTCCCGATCAGCTCAAGTTGCTGCTGCTTTTTCTTTAGGCTATTTGCCGTGGCGATAAGCCCGCGCTTTAAAACGCTCTTGTTCGACGGGATCTCGGCACGATTTATTCGCTGTCGTTGAGGCTTGCCTCGCCTTCGAGGGAGGTATATAGTTATGGTCCTCGACCTCTTAAATGCTCGCCGCCTCTCGTGAGGGCTTGCTTCGCATCCTCCTCGCTGCCGAGTCTTGCCGAGGGGATTATCTTCAGCACTCTCGGGGTATTATTATCTCTGTGCCGAATCTCCATTCTTGCTATGGCGGATTTAGCGGCGCCACGACGCCGGCGCTTGATCTGCTTTTTTAAGGAATCTGCCGCCGCTTCTTCGTCGTCCCCATCTTTTGGGGTGTCCACCATGTATATGTCGATGACCAGTGGTCTTCCAAAGGCCCTCGTAGGCGCTGGTTCTGCTCGCCTCCGCATCATCGCCCATAGCGCCTATGTCTTGAGTCGAGTCCAAAGATGTCGGTTAGATCGCCGACAATGGCTACAAAGTGGGTGGTGGGTGGGCTCAATTTCTTCGTCGTCTCAGATCCCAACCATTCTCGCCAAAATCCGCCAGACTCTCCGGATAGCGAGAGATGCTTTAGCGATTTAGGATGTCGCCAAAGGGCGAGTGTTGGAAGATGTCCCCGCGTGAATTCCATAACCGCGCCCAATCGATTCGGCGGTGGGCGTGGAGGTCCGGAGTCCGCAAGGAGCCCGCACTCGAGTCACGAAGCCATGAGGGACAAGGTTAGTGTTCGCCCATCGCCATAGAAGTTGCAGCCCCGAGGTGGTGTCCAACCACCGGTCCTCGACCAGGATCGGCTCCGACCAAGGGCCGGAGCGGATTCTTGTCTTGACCACCAAGGCACTGCTCGCGCGCAGAGCTAGATCATGCCCATCGTAATAAAGGCGGGCGCTTTGGTGTGGGCTCGAGCCCATCAAGATCAAGTCCCCGGATGTCGGCCGTGAAGTTTAGGCTTCGACCTCGACTGACGCCAGGGCGAAGCTATCGATTTTCTCCAGATGGCCAAGTGAATTAGCCCGCAAGCGAAGCCGCGAATTTAAGATCTGTCCGGGAGAAAAGTCTCACCGACAGCGTTGTTGATTGAAGATGCCATCGAGCCTATCGGTGACGCATACGAGGAACTCTCAATGAAAGCACCAATGTCGGTGTCAAACCGCGGATCTCGGTAGGGGGTCCCGAACTGCAGCGTCTAGGCGGATGGTAACAGGAGACAAGGGACACGATGTTTTACCTGTGTTCGGCCCTCTTGATGGAGGTAAAACCCACGTCCCGCTTGATTAATATTGATGATATGGGTAGTACAAGAGTAGATCTACCACGAGATCAAAGAGGCTAAACCCTAAAGCTAGCCTATGGTATGATTGTTGTAATGTATGTTGTGTCCTACGGACTAAAGCCCTCCGGTTTATATAGACACCAGAGAAGGCTAGGGTTACACAGAGTCGGTTACAATGGTAGGAGATCTACATATCCGTATCGCCAAGCTTGCCTTCCACGCCAAGGAAAGTACCATCCGGACACGGGACGGAGTCTTCAATCTTGTATCTTCGTAGTCTTGGAGTCCGCGGACGATGATAGTCCGCTATCCTGACACCCCTAGTCCAGACTCCTCACCGGTTCAACGGGTGACCAACTCCCCGAAGCTGCTGCAATCGCATTTAACGTGTTCGGCGATGAGTGGCGCCGCCCGTGCCTTATGGTCGTCCGCCTCCCTACCCGAGGGTCTTGGAGGGCTTATGGAGAAGCTTCAGTGAGCACGTAGCGCTTTCGTCTATGGAAGTTATCGGCCTGTCGTCAAGGCGCCAGGGAGGCCTGGGCCATGGTGAAGACGCGGTACAAGAAGGCGGATCCGAACCACATGGCCGAGGTCGGACCTTTGGGGCCTGATGGGAAGGAGATCCATGTGAGCTTAGTGTACGGCCAAGTAGAGTTGGCCGCTAAGTATTCCTAACGGATCAGAATTAGACAGCACATTAGATGGGATTGAAGAGGAGTACAATCAGTCAATGTGACGATGTATTTTTATTTTAAAATGACATGTATAATGCCTTCTAGCCGGATTGTAGATCGTTTGTCTTTGCGGACCTTTTCGCTTCAACCTCGGGACCCAACAGTCCGGAGTGTGTCCAAATACCCTCGCGGTTATACAAAAAACTGGGGCATGCATGGAGACCAGGCGTAGGGGTCATTAGTGCTTTATCAGACAAGTTCCCAACTAGTTATGTTATATTACATGGTTAGTAAGAAACATCTTCCAGGAGAATAGTTCCGTTAAGGGTTCCTTTCTCGGAGGCATGCCCTAAAGTGCATGTCCGGACTGCGAAAAGAGCAGAAAACATCCGGGGCAGATAAATAAATAAATGAGAAATCATCTTTCAAGTCACCGACCAATATTCCCTTAAGAACGCTTAGCTTTCGCTTCACCTACCGAGGTACACATCCGGTGACCAAGCAAGAATAATCGCAGAGGTGCTCCTTTACCTCCTAGCCGAACAATCGGGACGAGGGGTAAGCACAGAGCGAGCAACCCAGCTTGGCCAAAACTTAAGTCATATCAATGCATATAATGGTGAATAAAAGGTACATGCGGAAGTTTGACGCATGTGTTGGGCATAAGGCCCGTATAAATAAGCTTCCGTTAAAGAAGCCCCCAGGTATAATGAGTGTGAATAGCACATCAAGTGTGTGCGAACAATGCGCAAATCAGCCCTCAAGGGCTTTATGAAAAAGGTGAGAGAAAAGAGAGAAACAAAAGACAACTGAAGTATAAAATGTGGACGGAGGAAGGAGACGAACTCTGAGTCCGGCGCTAGGCGTTGAATCTTCGGAGGCGGGCTGCGTTCCATGGGTTCGGCTTGAGTCGGTTGTCCGATGCGTTTCGTAGATGATATGCTCCGCCGGTCAGGACTTGGTCGATGATGAAGGGACCTTCCCATTTGGGCTTGAGTTTGTCCTTTTTCTTGTCCGACAGGCGTAGAACTAGTTCGCCAACATTGTAAGTTTTAGCCCGCATTTCTCGCTTTGATATCTTCGAGCTCGCTGCGATAGAATGCGGAACGAGCCTTTGCCACGTCGCACTCCTCCTCTAATGCGTCCAAGCTGTCCTGCCGATCCAACTCGGCCTCTCTTTCTTCGTACATGCGCACTCAAGGTGAGTCATGAATTATATCGCAGGGCAAAACTGCCTCTACGCCATATACCATAAAGAATGGTGTGAATCAGGTAGTACGGTTTGGCGTGGTCTGCAGCCCCCAGAGTACGGAGTCGAGCTCCTCTACCTAGTGCATGTTAGATTCCGTAAGGGACCGCACTAATCTGGGTTTGATGCCGCTCATGATTAGACCATTTGCTCGTTCAACTTGACCGTTGGTTTGAGGGTGGTAGACTGAAGCGTAGTCGAGCTTAATGCCCATATTTTTGCACCAGAGTTTAACCTCGTTGGCCGTGAAGTTCGTGCCGTTATCGGTGATGATGCTGTGGGGGACGCCATAACGGTGTACAACCCCAGATATGAAGTCTATCATTGGTCCGGATTCGGCCGTTTTAACTGGCTTGGCCTCTATCCATTTGGTGAATTTGTCCACCATGACCAATAGGTATTTTTTCTTGTGGGTTCCCCCTTTAAGGGGTCCAACCATGTCAAGCCCCTGCATCGCGAACGCCAGTGATGGGTATAGTTTTGAGGGCGGTGGGCGGCATGTGGCTTTGATTAGCAAAAAGATGGCACCCGATGCATCGCCGGACTAAGTCCTCGAGATCCGCCTGGCCGTCGGCCAATAAAATCCTGCACGGAAGGCCTTGCCTACAAGGGCCCGTGGTCATGGCAGGTGCCCGCCGAGTCCGGGCGTGAATTTCAGCCAACAGATTTCGCCCTTCCTCTTCGGAGATGCACCTTTGAAGGACTCCGTTGTGCTTTTCTTATAAAGCTCTCCCTCGTGGACCTTGTAGGCTTTAGATCGCCGAACTATGCAGCGGGCCTCATTTTGGTCTTCGGGAAGTTCCTGCCTAATTAAGTAGGCTAGGAATGGTTTTGTCCACGGGGCGATTACTGCCATTATTTCGTGGGCTGAAGGTGTTGTTTCATTGGCTGAGCCATCGATTGTGTCAGAATGTTCCGTGTTGGGTGGTACGGTCGGTTCCGGGTTGTTATTTCCTGACTCCTCTTCCCATAATACGGATGGCTTAAAGAGCCGCTCCAGAAGATGTTTGAGGACGGCGCCGCTTTTACCGATGCGTACAACACGCTTGTTGCCTAGTTATTATCCCGGGCTACATGGTGGAATTCGAGTCCTTCGAACCGAGCTGACATTTTTATAACGGCATTACGATAGGCTGCCATTTTCGGATCCTTGGCGTCAAAGTCTCCGTTTACTTGGGATATTGCGAGGTTTGAGTCCCTGCGCACTTCTAGGCGTTGAATACCCATGGAGATTGCCATCCGGAGACCATGTAGAAGGGCCTCATATTCGCTGCATTGTTGGAGTCCGTGTACATTATCTGGCACGATTGGACTGTGTCTCCGGTTGGGGACGCCAATACGACGCCAGCCCCCAAGCCGCCAACATTTTGGAGCCGTCGAAATGCATGATCCATTGGAGTATGCGCCTTACTTTAGGGAGTTCGGCCGTCCATTCGCGCAAAGTCAGCCAAAACTTGCGACTTTTATAGCTCGCCGTGGTTTGTAGGTTATGTCGAATGGTAAGAGCTCGATGGCCCATTTTGCAATCCTGCCCGTCGGTCGCGTTGTTTATAATGTCGCTGAGAGGTACTTCGAGGCAACTGTTATCGAACACTCTTGAAAGTAGTGTCGCAGCTTCCGGATGCTATGAACACCGCGACGCTATCTTTTGATAATGTGGATACCGGACTTGTATGGGGTTAAGACAAGGGATACGTAGTATACCGGTTTTGAAGAGGGAATTTGTGTCCTTCTATTTCTCGCTCGACGACGAGTAATCGCTACCGACAACTTGATGCGCTGCACGATATATAATAACATCGGTTCGCCCGTGTTAGGCGCTGCCAGACCAGATTTGTTGCCAATATGGCCTTTATTTCTTCGAGTCCGGCCGTGGCAAAGATCCGTCCCACTGGTGTTCGTGCTTTGAGGAGGCGATAGAGGGGCAATGCCTTTTCTCCCAAACGGGAGATGAAGCGGCTTAAGGCCGCCACACATCCAGTTAATTTTTGTATTTGTTTGAGGTCTTTTGGGATATCCAACTGTGACAGAGCTCGGATCTTGGCTGGGTTTGCTTCAATTCCTCTACCGGTTACAATGAAGCCCAGGAGCTTTCCGGCTGGTACGCCAAAAACGCATTTTTTCGGGTTGAGCTTAATGTCATATGCTCAGAGGTTGTCGAATGTGAGCCTCAAGTCGTCTACTAGAGTTTCGACGTGTTTGGTCTTGACGACCACGTCGTCTACATATGCCTCCACTATTTTGCCGATCTGGGTAGCCAGACATGTCTGAATCATGCGCTGATATGTTGAGCCGGCGTTTTTGAGTCTGAAGGGCATTGTGTTGAAGCAGAATGGTCCGTACGGAGTAATGAATGCCGTTGCGGCTTGGTCTGCCTCTGCCATCTTGATTTGATGGTAGCCGGAGTATGCGTCGAGGAAGCACAATGAATCGTGTCCTGTGGTAGCATCGATAATTTGATCGATGCGGGGAAGGGGGGAAAGGATCCTTTGGACAAGCCTTGTTAAGGTCTTTAAAATCGACACATAGGCGCCAGATTTGTCCTTTTTGGTACCATTACCGTGTTCGCTAGCCATCCGGATGTTTGATGTCTCGATGAATCTGGCTTCCAATAGTTTGGCTAGCTCCTTCCCATTGCCTCGTCTTTTGGGTTCGAAAATCGCCAAGAGCCTGCTTGACGGCTTGAATCCTTTTTAGGATGTTTAGGCCGTGTTCTCGCCAATCGTGGGATTCTGGCATATCCGAAGGGTGCCAAAGTAAGATGTCCCAATTCTCCCGGAGGAATTCTTGTAGTGCGGCGTCTACATCTGGGTTTAATTGTGCCCCAATGGAGGCCGTCTTTGTGGGGTCCGTTGGATGGACCTGAAATTTGACTATTTCGTCCGCTGGTTTAAAAGAGGTGGACTTGGATCTCTTATCGAGTATCACATCGTCCCTGTTCACCGTAGAGCGCAGCGCAGTGAGTTCCTCTGCCGCTAAGGCTTCGGATAGTGCCTCTAGGGCTAGTGCGCTATCTTGTTTTCGGCGCGGAGTGCTATGTCCGGATCACTGGCAAGAGTGATGGTTCCGTTGGGCCCGGGCATTTTAAGCTTCATGTACCCGTAATGGGGTATGGCTTGGAAAATTGTAAATGCCTCTCGTCCTAATAAAGCGTGATATCGCTTCTTTGACAGGCCACTTGGAATGTGACCTCCTCGACCAGAATTGTCCCATGAAATAACACCACATCAAGTGTGATTTTTCCCGCAGCGTGCTTCCCACTAGGGATTATTCCTCTGAAGGTTGTGCTGATTCGCCAATGCGGCTCCACTCTATTTCCATTTTTGAAGGGTTTCTTGTAGATGAGGTTTAATCCGCCGCCATCCATGAGTACCTTGGTAAGACGAAAGTCATTCACTATTGGATCGAGGACCAATGCGGCCGGTGCTCGGGCTATTCGAATTTAGGTTCAGAGTCGGGCGTTGAAGGTGATAGCCGTGTCGCCCATGGATTTGTTGTTGCTACTTGGTAGACTTCGCAAGGCTACGGATTGTTCATTTCGCATATTATTTGATGCGAAAGTCTCAAGATCATAATACCGCATCGTACTATTGGGGTGGTTCTCCGGCTAGAAGCTCTTCGCCACTTTTGGCCACCGCCGCAAAGATCCAACATGCTCAAAGGCTATGTGTTGGAGTGGCGCCCTCTGTACTATGAATTTTACAGGGTCCGTTGAGCCATCCTTCCAGTACGGTTCCGTGACCTTTATGGGTTTTTTGCTTTTTGCTTTTTGTCCCGGGTGTCTGAGCATGATGCACCCTTTTGTTTCGGACTAGGGTTGTGTTCGGAGCCGGATTGTCCCAAAACTTAGTTTCGGTTTTCCGGACACTCTCCATCGCACAAGATTTCGTATTATGGATGTCGTGTCGGCGGTTGTAATTTCGCTGACGACTTACGGCATTCAAGATTCCCTTGTTCAGGTAATTGTTGCGAAAAATTGCAATTGCATTTTCCTCACGGCAGTCCTTTATCCTATCCATAACCGTGGAGGAATCGCCCAAGAATGATGTACTATTTCAGCGGCTCTTGCCGATTTGAGATAGATCGCATATGTTTGGGTGGGTGGTGGAATTGAGTCCTAACCCCGCCCAACTTGAGGCTCAAGGGCCAAAAGTTTCCGAATTTGAAGCTTGGATTGCTGGACGTTGTCCAACGAGTCCGGGTCCACGCTCGACTTTAGGTTCAGTACTTGATCGACGTCCGTCCCTCCGCGGGAATCCAACATGGAGGGATCAGGAGTCCGGACATAACTGGTCTTTAATACAGGAGAAGAGTCGCCGCGTTGTTGCTCTACCACCGCAACATGGTGGGTAACCTGGGGGGAGTTAATTTCTCTCAGATCGGTTTTAAGCCCAATCTGATCGTAGTCTGTAGAGACCCCCAGGGCGGCGATGCGATCCAAGAGCTCGTTTACAGAAAAGAGCTCAATCGGATCCAGCTTCTCGGTGAATCCCGAGCTGACGCGAAGATCGCTTTTGATGACCCGAGAGGTCATCGTCGAAGCGGCGGCCGAACAGGCAGTCATAAGAAAACCACCTAGCCGGATAGTTTGGCCGGCGGCCAAAGCTCCTTTGGCAATGGTACCGTCTTTAAAGACGGGAAGAGACATCCTTCCTGATCGTGACGGCACAGAGGAACTCTCAATGAAAGCACCAATGTCGGTGTCAAACCGCGGATCTCGGTAGGGGTCCCGAATCTGTGTGTCTAGGCGGATGGTAACAGAGACAAGGGACACGATGTTTTTACCTGTGTCCGGCCCTCTCGATGGAGGTAAAACCCTACTCCTGCTTGATTGATATTGATGATATGGGTAGTACAAGAGTGGATCTACCACGAGATCAAGGAGGCTAAACCCTAGAAGCTAGCCTATGGTATGATTGTTGTTGTGATTGTTGTCCCACGGATTAAAACCCTCCGGTTTATATAGACACCGGAGAGGGCTAGGGTTACACAGTAGTCGGTTACAATGGTAGGAGATCTACATATCCAGATTGCAAGCTTGCCTTCCACGCCAAGGAAAGTCCCATCCGGACACGGGACGAAGTCTTCAGTCTTGTATCTTCATAGTATTGGAGTCCGGCCGATGATGATAGTTCGGCTATCCGGACACCCCCTAGTCCAGGACTCCCTCACTATGCTTGTTACATGTCCTTCCAAAGCTTTACTTGCTATTCTTTATATCTTTATCTAAAGCTTTGATGTATGTTGTCATCAATTACCAAAAAGGGGGAGATTGAAAGCACAAGTGCTCCCTAGGTGGTTTTGGTAATTAATGTCAACATATCTCTTGTTGGACTAATACTTTTATCTAGTATGTTTCAGATAAGTTCAACATGGAGTGCCATGGACTAAAGGATGTGGGAACTCCTTCAAGATGCTAAGGACAAAGGATTGGCTCAAGCTTCAAGCTCAAGACTCTTCATCTTACATTTTAGTGATCCAAGATCACATTGAGTCTATAGGAAAAGCCAATACTATCAAGAAGGGATGAGGTGTTGCTTAATGAGTTTCTTGCTCCACAGTGCTTAGTGATATGCTCCAAAACCCTCAACTACTTTCCCATTTCCACACATGTGTCCTAAAACCTAAAGTCAAACTCAGTCCCACTAATTCTTTCTATCCGGCGCCACCGAGTTTGGATGTCATAGCCACTGCCACAAACCCTAGAAAAATCAGTCTCACCGATGGGGATCTCGGTCTCACCGAGATGGGATTGTAATCTCTCTGTGTATGTCCATTACCAAAATCGGTCTCACCGAGTTTGAGGAATCGGTACTACCGAGATTACAATGATAACTTCCTGGTTGACTCATTACCAAAATCGGTCCCACCGAGTTTGTGTAATCGGTCCAACCGAGTTTGCCTGACCAACTCTCTGGAAAGCTTATTACCATAATCGGTCTCACCGAGTTTGTGTAATCGGTCTTACCGAGATTACGTTATGCCCTAACCCTAACCGGATCGGTCCTACCGAGTTGCATATCGGTCCCACCGAAAATCCTAACGGTCACTAGGTTTACTAAATCGGTCCGACCGAGTCTGTTGAATCGGTCCCACCGAGTTTGGTAAATTGTGTGTAACGGTTAGATTTTATGTGGAGGCTATATATACCCCTCCACCTCCTCTTCATTCGTGGAGAGAGCCATCGAATCTAACCTACACTTCCAAAGATACATTTTCTATGAGAGAACTACCTACTCATGTGTTGAGGCCAAGATATTCCATTCCTACCATATGAATCTTGATCTCTAGCCTTCCCTAAGTTGCTTCCCACTCAACTCTTCTTTCCACCAGATCCAAATCGTATGAGAGAGAGTTGAGTGTTGGGAAGACTATCATTTGAAGCACGAGAGCAAGGAGTTCATCATCAACGCACCATTTGTTACTTCTAGGAGAGTGGTGTCTCCTAGATTGTCTAGGTGTCACTTGGGAGCCTCCGACAAGATTGTGGAGTTGAACCAAGGAGTTTGTAAGGGAAAGGAGGTCGCCTACTTCGTGAAGATCTACCGCTAGTGAGGCAAGTCCTTCGTGGGCGACGCCCATGGTGGGATAGACAAGGTTGCTTCTTCGTGGACCCTTCGTGGGTGGAGCCCTCCATGGACTCAAAGCAACTGCTACTCCTTCGTGGGTTGAAGTCTCCATCAACGTGGATGTATGATAGCACCACCTATCGGAATCACGCCAAAAACATCCGTGTCTCCAATTGCGTTTGAATCCTCCAAAACCCTTCCCTTTACATTCTTGCAAGTTGCATGCTTTACTTTCCGCTGCTCATATACTCTTTGCATGCTTGCTTGATGTGTATTGTGAATGTTGGACTTGTGCCTAAACTCCACTTAAACTTAAAGATCTTAAAAATTGCAACTTTGGTACTTGGTGTCTAATCACCCCCCCCCCCCTCTAGACACCTCTTCTCAAGGTCCTACAATTACGCCAACTTAAGTGAATGCCCAAAATGCAAATCATCAAGATGGAAAGATGGCGATGTTGTGAAGATGACTCATCATAATGTTCTGAGACATTTTCCAATTATACCAAGATTGCAGAGGTTGTTTCATGATGCTGAAACAAGAGAGGATGTACTATGGCATTCTAGGAACCAGGAGTACAGAGATCAAAATGTAATGAGCCATCCATCTCATGGTAGTGAGTGGAAAAGCTTCAATCATAAACAGAAAAAGTTTGCTGCTGACCCGAGAAACATTAGACTTGGCTTAGCTTTAGATGGATTTAACCCATTTGGCCACCAGAGCGCCACATATAGCATGTGGTCAGTGCTTGTTATCCCTTACAACATGCCTCCAAATGTCTGCACCAAAGAATCAAACTACATGATGGCCTTGCTAATCCCAGGTCCAAAATGTCCTAGAAAGGATTTTGATTTGTTCATGGAGCCTCTTGTGGAGGAACTTCAACAGCTATGGAGGGGTGTTCTCACTCGAGACCTATATAGCAGCCCACCTGCTGATTTCTTTCTGTGTGCTATTATAATTTGGTGCATCCATGATTATCCGGCTTTGGGCACTATGTCAGGGCGAACGACACATGGTTACAATGCATGTGTTCGTTGTGACAGGAATCCGCTATCATACGCAATACTTAGCAAGATCTGCTACATTGGACATCATCGTATCCTTGCCAAGGACAAGCCGGATCCTAAAAAATACCGAAGACATGTGTTCAATGCAAAGCATGAAAACCGTGATGCGCCAAAGAGGCTCACCGCCGATGAGTTGCAAGTGGAATTAGAGAAGGTCGGGCATATTACACCAGGAAACCATCCTCGTAATGGTAGCGGGAAAAGGAAGCATGGCAGGGCAGAAGAGAGATCATTGTTTACCCGCAGGTCCACTTTGTGGGACTTGGAGTATTGGAAAATTTTGGATCTGCGGCATAATCTTGATGTGATGCACATCGAGAAAATGTATGTGATAGCATTATCGGCACACTTCTTAATATTGAAGGCAAGACGAAAGATACCTTAAAATCTAGGATTGATTTGACGCACCTGGGTATCAGACAGGATTTGCAGGTGCAAGATGAAGGTAAACCACAGGATATGGCACCATCTGTGTATGTCTTGGACAAGGTAAAAAGAAAAGAATTCTGCGAGGTCCTGTCACGTGTGAGATTCCCACATGGATTTGCTTCCAACCCTGAAAGGAGAGTCACTGCAGATGGAAACAAGGTACAAGGGTTGAAAACTCATGACTGCCACGTCCTACTTCAAAGGGTTTTACCTATTATCCTTAGAGGATTGGGCATACGACTTATACAAAGCGATTCTTGCAGAGTTGAGACAATTCTTCGGGAACTCTGCGGAGAAATATCGAGATAGATGCTTTGGAGCGCCTTAGAGACAAGATACCAACTATCCTATGCGACCTTGAGAAGATATATCCTCCAAATTCTTTGATGTGATGGTGCATTTGGTTGTTCATCTACCTGATGAGGCACTACTTATAGGTCCAGTAGAGTATGGCTGGATGTACCGTATTGAAAGGCGGCTAGGCACTTTCAAGGGCTATGTTAGGAATAGAGCTACACCCAAGGGTTCCATTGCAGAGGTCTACATTGCTACAGAAGCATTGACATTCTTCTCAAAAAACATTCAAATAGCTGATCAACTTAGCAAAGAGGTGGGTGAAGACAATCCCGGGCTCAATGTTTTCGATTATTCTGTTCGAGTTACAAGGAGGAGTCGACAAAAGGACAAACATAAAGATTTGGAGGAAATGGTTTGGTATGTGTTGAATAACTGTCCTGAGATACTACCTTATATCAAGTAAGTGCTAAGTACTGCAGCTTATACATCATAATCTACTAAACTTGCAGCACATTCTTATATATTTAGATGTTTGACGCGATCACTATGTTGTGTAGCATCTACAAAAAGGAGTTACTGCCGCAAAATCCAAGAAACATTGACAAACTGGTTATGGCAGGATTTGCGAAATGGTTCAAGAGCCATTTAAGCTTTTGAATTGCACTGTCAGTTTTTTTAATATATTGAGTACATAAGATGATCAGCTTGTCTATTTTCTAACCATAGGTTAAGAAGATGCGAGAGGATGGGCAGGTAGTTGATGATGCCCTTTACTCACTAGCAATGGGTCCTGATACTCGCGTAAGACATTATGAATCTTGCATTGTTGGAGATGTGCGCTACAACACCCTTGCACAAGACGAAGGCAGGAAGACACAAAATAGTGCCATCATGAGCACGGATACGTATGACAAAGAGACAACTGAAATGTATGCTAACATAACAGACATTGTTTAGTTGTAGTATATCTCCAATTTTGAGGATGATCGGTGTGTGGTTCTGTTGTTCTGCCGTTGGTATAACCTGTTTTCCAGGATCACAAAACCCAGAGCTGATGATTATTTCAAATCCATCAATGTCAAGGCGGCATATCAGACCAACCAGCCTTTTATTTTGGCAAATAAAGCAACACAGATATTTTTCTTGGAAGACACATTTGCACGTAGCGATGACTGGAGAGTATTGCAAAGGTTTGAGCAGAGGAATTTGTTTAATGAAGTTGCACAACAAGATGATGCTTACACTGCTCCTGATGTACAAGATAACACAAATGTTCCTAATATCTTTGAGAACAATCACGTCAATGATGCCGGCGAAAAGATTGCCTGTCGTGCTGTGGACATACAAGAGTTGATCAAGAAGAAGCCAATGTTCGAGGACGTTGAGGACGAAGAGATGACACCGTGGGGAATTACGATTCAGACTAATACACGTGGCGAAGATGTTGACGCTGCTGCTGCGGATGATGATTACATTGCTTTTGTCGTATATGCCTGTCAGAAGACGTTTTTTATCTACTATGTGAAATTGTGTTTGCTATGACAATTGAAACCTGATGAATGTTTTGATTAGTATTTTGCTGTGAGAACATCACTTGTTATGTATGTTGATTTGTGTTTGGTGATTGCATGACGACTAAAACATGATGATCTTGTTGTTTAGTTGTACTCATATTTGGCTGTGAAATTTGAATTTGATGACATAGTTTGCTATTGGACTGCAATTTGCTCGACGTCTTCGAATGAGAACAAAGCTGACCCGACAGGGCCTCTGCTAATTTATTTATTTATTACCAAAAGGGTCTCTGCTATTTATTTATGAGAAAAAGGGGATACCCCTTGATTTCCGTTAATAGAACTCATTAGATGTTCACAACACTACGCCCAGCCTGCTACACAGGTTTCATTCATTACTAGTTTCAGCAAAGTGCTCATGTCATAGCCACTGAATACATCATGAGTGCTACATACACTGCAAATAAAGAGATAATCATCCTACAGAGCACATTGATTTTGCCCATTATCTTCACAAGCTCTTTCATCTCCTCATTGCCGTCAAGGCCGTTCATCAACTTTGCTTGGCCATGATCAGAGGAGTTGCATCTTTAACCTTTTGCTTTGCATCTTCTTCTTCTGGCGTTCCTTCAGTTACTTGTCCAACACCCCAACCTGCTGGTATTGGGATTCCTCGGCTAACCAAATAATCAGCGTAGTTGAATTCCCCCACATCAGCAACTTCCCAGAAATACAAATCACACGAATCTTTCCTTTTCTGCACGAATCAAATTGGAAGATCATCAACCAAACTATTAAAAAAATCAGCAACTGAAAGCAGTAGAACAACACTTAAACATATTACTACCCCATGATTCGGGCATTTGTAGAAGACTCGGCCAGGGTTGAGGATTGTGATTGAGATGCGACGGATGACTCTGCGTGATTTGCAGCAGTGGCACCACACAAACGGCAGCGGGTTGCGATGAGCAACCGGCTCGGTGCGTGTGCCGGCGGGGGTGTGATGAGACCCACAGGCGATGGTACGGGTGGCGACTTGGCGCATATTTGGTTGTTGCCTGCTGAAGAGCAGGTGGACGAGTAGCCAGCGGACATGGTTGATGCGGTCAGAGCTTCTGATGCTAGGCAGAGTAAGTAGAGAAGAGGAGAAGCGAACGTTGGATATGTCAATTTCATTACTTGCTAAGTAGCATAGCACCATATATAGTCATAGTCTAGGTTTGGATTCGAACCAGCTACAGGAGCATGTCTCTCTTTTTTCTAAAACTCAGCAACGTCTCTTTACTGGTACACTAGCTTGTTTTGTACGCCTTCTCAAGTCTTTGATTTTCTTTCTTTTTTTGCAAGGAAGGAAGGAGGACAAAATTGAGAGTTCCTGGGACTCGAACCGAAGACCTCTCGGTTAAAAACCAAGGGTGCTAGTCACTTATGTGGCAAACGTTCCCTGGGAGGAGGACGACAGACGAACGCATTTTCCTCGCAGTTTTAGTTGCGACACAAGATCGAACGGTCGCAGTTTCGGGAATGTTATCAGGCGAACGAGCCCGGTTTTTCTTTTCTTCCTATATATAAAAAAGTATGCTACTTGGTGTCGGCTTAGTCAACAAAAGATTGTGCCAACCTTGACCGTTGGATTGACATTCAATGTTTGTCATGTGTCTTCAGTCTCTTCTTCCTCCAGCCGCCAAAGCCAAACCAGCGCCGGCAGGACCGCCTGCTCCCGCCTCCCACGGCTGGTTGTGCTGCCGCGCACGCATCATGGCCACATTGCACCCTAAAACTCTGCGCATCTTCCCCGGCTCATGTTCGTTCCCGTCCGAGGACTCACCATCGTCCTCCGCCTTGGTTCGCTCGCTGCGACGCCGCCCTCCCGTGTTGTCAACATGGTCAACAACTGAGAGGAATAAGGAGATGACTGTACATGGTGAGGATGACAGTAGGGACCCAACAGTGCACACAGTAATTTTGTTTTTTCGGGATGGAGAAGGGTATCAACTGGGTTGTGCGGGAGCTGTGGCCCATCTAGCCCAAACTTTTATTTCATATGTTTAGCACATGACCAACCCAGTTTGTTTTCTTCCTTTCTGAAAATGGCTAGCCAGCTATTTTGTTTTTTGCAGAATAACCAAGTAGGCCTACTTGCTTTTCTACGCCCTGCTGGGCCAGAAATCTTTGAAGACGAGGAGGGATGCATTTTCCCAGAAAATGAGCTATAAGTAATAAGAAATGGGCTATAAGTAATAATAAATGGGCTGTAAAATGAAAAAATACAGCAAACAGGCAATTAGTTCCAAAATACTTTTTTCTTTCAGATTTTGATATTTTAAATTTCATTGTTTATGTGCGGGTAAAATTTCATTGAATTTAAATTAAGGTATATTTAGTTTTAAAATTAATTTGAATCTGGCTAGAAATTTCGGGCTGTATGCTCTTTGGGACAGATTTGGAGGCTGACTTGTGGGTCTACTAGGTTGACGTGTACGAAAGGCTTTGTCAACTTAGTCCTCAAACGATTCTAGCAGCAGTAACCATTGGATGTTAATCCAATGGCCGTGCTGCTTCTTCAATATCTGATCTTCTTGATCCAGCCGCCCAAACCAGCGCCGTCAGAACTGCCTGCTCCCGCCTCCCGCGGCCGGCTGTGCTACCGCACAGCCGCACCGCCCTACCCTACTCCATTGTTGGCCAGGCCATTCCTCTACTCACCCACACCTCCTGTTATTTCCCGGAGACGGCAGTCGTACCAGTAAACCCTCGTACTCCCCACTGCATGGGCAACCATTGCCGCGTCTTCCCTGGCTCCATGTCGTTCCCTTCCTAGGCCACGCCGTTGTCCACCGCCATGGTGCTCTCGGCGCGGCCTGGTCTGAAGGAAATATGCCCTAGAGGCAATAATAAAGTAATTATTTATTTCCTCATATCATGATAAATGTTTATTATTCATGCTAGAATTGTATTAACCGGAAACATAATACATGTGTGAATATATAGACAAACAGAGTGTCACTAGTATGCCTCTACTTGACTAGCTTGTTAATCAAAGATGGTTATGTTTCCTAACCATGAACAAGGAGTTGTTATTTGATTAACAAGGTCACATCATTAGTTGAATGATCTGATTGACATGACCCATTCCGTTAGCTTAGCACACGATCGTTTAGTACGTTGCTATTGCTTCCTTCATGACTTATACATGTTCCTATGACTATGAGATTATGCAACTCCCGTTTACCGGAGGAACACTTTGTGTGCTACCAAACATCACAACGTAACTGGGTGATTATAAAGGTGCTCTACAGGTGTTTCCAAAGGTACTTGTTGAGTTGGCGTATTTCGAGATTAGGATTTGTCACTCCGAATGTCGGAGAGGTATCTCTGGGCCCTCTCGGTAATACACATCACTTAAGCCTTGCAAGCATTTCAAATAATGAGTTAGTTGTGAGATGATGTATTACGGAACGAGTAAAGAGACTTGCCGGTAACGAGATTGAACTAGGTATTGGATACCGACGATCGAATCTCGGACAAGTAACATACAGATGACAAAGGAACAACGATGTTGTTGTGCGGTTTGACCGATAAAGATCTTCGAGAATATGTAGGAACCAATATGGGCATCCGGTCCCGCTATTGGTTATTGACCGAGACATGTCTCGGTCATGTCTACATTGTTCTCGAACCGTAGGGTCCGCACGCTTAAGGTTTCGATGATGCTTATATTATGAGTTTATGTATTTTGATGTACCAAGGTTGTTCGAGTCCGGATATGATCACGGACATGACGAGGAGTCTCAAATGGTCGAGACATAAAATTGATATATTGGACGGATATATTTGGACACCGGAAAGGTTCCGGAGAAGTTTGGAGCTCCGGAGGTTACCGAAACCCCGGAGGTATATGGGCCTTATTGGGCCCATGTAGGAGGAAGGAGAAGGAACAGGAGGGGCGCCCCCAGCCCAATCCGAGTTGGGGAGGGGGGCCGGCCCCCCCTTTCCTTTCTCCTTCCCCCTCTTCCTATTACTACTACTAGTACTACTTCCTAATACTAGTACTCTTTCCTTCCCCCTCCAAATAAGATAAGGAAAAAGGGGGGAAACCTACTTGGAGTAGGTTTCCCCCCCCTGGCGCCCCCTTGGGCCGCCACCTCCTCCCTCCCTCCTTTATATACGGGGTAGGGGCACCCTAGAACACACAAGTTGATCATTGAGATCGCTCCTTAGCCGTGTGCGGTGCCCCCTCCACGATATTACACCTCGATCATATTGTAGCGGTGCTTAGGCGAAGCCTGCGACAGAGAACATCAAGATCGCCACCACGCGTCGTCTTGACGGAACTCCCCTCGAGCCTCTATCGGATTGGAGATCGAGGGTGTGTCATCGAGCTGTACGCGTGTCAAGAACTCAGAGGTGCCGGAGTAACGGTGCTTGGATCGGTTGGACCGGGAGGACGTACGACTACTTCCTCTACGTTGCGTCAATGCTTCCGCTTCGGTCTACGAGGGTACATAGACAACACTCTCCCCTCTCGTTGCTATGCATCACCATGATCTTGCGTGTGCGTAGGAATTTTTTTGAAATTACTACGTTCCCCAACAGTGGCATCCGAGCCTAGGTTTTATGGTTTGATGTTATATGCACGAGTAGAACACAAGTGAGTTGTGGGCGATATAAGTCATACCGCTTACCAAAGATGTCATACTTTGGTTCGGCGGTATTGTTGGATGAAGCGGCCGGACCGACATTACGCCAGACGCTTACGCGAGACTGGTTTTACCGCCGTGCTTTGCACACAGTGACTAGCGGTGTCGGTTTCTCCAACTTTAGTTGAACCGAGTGTCGCTTCGCCCGGTCCTTATGAAGGTTAAAACAGCATCAACTTGACAAACTATCGCTGTGGTTTTGATGCGTAGGTGAGATTGGTTCTTGCTTAAGCCCGTAGCAGCCACGTAAAACTTGCAACAACAAAGTAGAGGACGCCTAACTTGTTTTTGCAGGCATGTTGTGATGTGATATGGCCAAGACATGATGCTATATTTTATTGTATGAGATGATCACGTTTTGTAATCGGTTATCGGCAATCGGCGAGGAGCCATATGGTTGTCGCTTATTGTATGAAATGCAACGCATACATAATTGCTTTACTTTATCACTAAGCGGTAGCGATAGTCGAGAAGCAATAGATGGCGAAACGACAACGATGCTACGATGGAGATCAAGGTGTCGCGCGGTGACGATGGCGATCATGATGGTGCTTCGAGATGGAGATCACAAGCACAAGAAGATGATGGCCATATCATATCACTTATATTGATTGCATGTGATGTTTATCCTTTATGCATCTTATCTTGCTTTGATTGACGGTAGCATTTTAAGATGATCTCTCACTAAAATAATCAAGTAGTGTTCTCCCGAGTATGCACCGCTGCCAAAGTTCGTCGTGCCTGCACACCACGTGATGATCGGGTGTGATAAGCTCTCGTCCATCTACAATGGGTGCAAGCCAGTTTTGCACACGCAGAATACTCGAGTTATACTTGACGAGCCTAGCATATGCAGATATGGCCTCGGAACACGGAGACCGAAGGTCGAGCGTGAATCATATAGTAGATATGATCAACATAAGATGTTCACCATTGAAAACTACTCCATCTCACGTGATGATCGGTTATGGTTTAGTTGATTTGGATCACGTGATCACTTAGATGACTAGAGAGATGTCTGTCTAAGTGGGAGTTCTCAAGTAATATGATTAATTGAACTAAAATTTATCATGAACTTAGTACCGATAGTATCTTGCTTGTCTATGTTGTTTGTAGATAGATGGCCCGTCTTTGTTGTTCCGTTGAATTTTAATGCGTTCCTTGAGAAAGCTAAGTTGAAAGATGATGGTAGCAACTACGCGGATCGGGTCCGTAATTTGAGGATTATCCTCATTGCTGCACGAAAAATTACGCCCCGGAAGCACCGCTGGGTGCCAGAACGCTTCTTGATGTGGCCGACGACGTTAAGAACGTCTGGCGAGCAAAGTTGATGACTACTCGATAGTTCAATGTGCCATGCTTTACGGCTTAGAACCGAGACTTCAACGACGTTTTGAACGTCATGGAGCATATGAGATGTTTCAGGAGTTGAAGTTAATATTTCAAGCAAATGCCCGGATTGAGAGATATGAAGTCTCCAATAAGTTCTATAGCTGCAAGATGAAGGAGAATAGTTCTGTCAGTGAGCACATACTCAAGATGTCTGGGTATTGTAATCACTTGATTCAACTGGGAGTTACTCTTCCGGATGATAGCGTCATTGACAGAATTCTCCAATCACTTCCACCAAGCTACAAGAGCTTCGTGATGAACTATAACATGCAAGGGATGGATAAGACGATTCCTGAGCTCTTCGCAATGCTAAAGGCTGCAGAGGTAGAAATCAAGAAGGAGCATCAAGTGTTGATGGTTAACAAGACCACTAGTTTCAAGAAAAGGGCAAAGGGAAGAAGAAGGAACTTCAAGAAGAACAGCAAACAAGTTGTCGCTCAAGAGAAGAAACCCAAGTCCGGACCTAAGCCTGAAATTGAGTGCTTCTACCGCAAGCGAGTCCATTGGAGCGGAACTGCCCCAAGTATTTGGCGGATAAGAAGGATGGCAAAGTGAACAAAGGTATATGTGATATACATGTTATTGATGTGTACCTTACTAGAGCTCGCAGAGCACTGGTATTTGATACTTGGTTCTGCTGCTAATATTTGCAACTCAAAGCAGGACTACGTAATTGCTTAACACCGCAAAGGACGAGGTGACGATGCGCGTGGAAACGGTTCCAAAGTCGATGTGATCGCGGTCGGCACGCTACCTCTACATCTACCTTCGGGATTAGTATTAGACCTAAATAATTGTTATTTGGTGCCGCGTTGAGCATGAACATTATATCTGGATCTTGTTTGATGCGAGACGGTTATTCATTTAAATCAGAGAATAATGGTTGTTCTATTTATATGAGTAATATCTTTTATGGTCATGCACCCTTGAAGAGTGGTCTATTTTTGATGAATCTCGATAGTAGTGATACACATATTCATAGTGTTGAAGCCAAAAGATGCAGAGTTGATAATGATAGTGCAACTTATTTGTGGCACTGCCGTTTGGGTCATATCGGTATAAAGCGCATGAAGAAACTCCATACTGATGGACTTTTGGAATCACTTGATTATGAATCACTTGGTACTTGCGAACCGTGCCTCATGGGCAAGATGACCAAAACGTCGTTATCCGGTACTATGGAGAGAGCAACAGATTTGTTGGAAATCATACATACAGATGTATGTGGTCCAATGAATGTTGAGGCTCGTGGCGGATATCGTTATTTTCCCACCTTCACAGATGATTTAAGCAGATATGGGTATATCTACTTAATGAAGCATAAGTCCTAAACATTTGAAAAGTTCAAAGAATTTCAGAGTGAAGTTGAAAATCATCGTAACAAGAAAATAAAGTTTCTACGATCCGATCGTGGAGGAGAATATTTGAGTTACGAGTTTGGTCTACACTTAAAACAATGTGAAATAGTTTTGCAACTCACGCCACCAAACACCACAACAGAATGGTGTGTCCGAACGTCGTAATCGTACTTTACTAGATATGGTGCGATCTATGATGTCTCTTACCGATTTACCGCTATCGCTTTTGGGGTTATGCTTTAGAGACGGCCGCATTCACGTTAAATAGGGCACCATCAAAATCCGCTGAGACGACACCTTATGAACTATGGTTTGGCAAGAAACCAAAGTTGTCGTTTCTTAAAGTTTGGGGTTGCGATGCTTATGTGAAAAAGCTTCAACCCGATAAGCTTGAACCCAAATCGAGAAATGTGTCTTCATAGGATACCCAAAGGAGATAGTTGGGTACACCTTCTATCACAGATCCGAAGGCAAGACATTCGTTGTTAAGAATGGATCCTTTCTAGAGAAGGAGTTTCTCTCGAAAGAAGTGAGTGGGAGGAAAGTAGAACTTGATGAGGTAACTGTACCTACCCCTTGTTGGAAAATAATACATCACAGAACCGGTTTACGTGACGTCAAAACCAACTAGTGAGGAAGTTGATGATGATGATCATAGAACTTGAGATCAAGTTATCTACGTAACCACGAGGTCGAACAGAGTAAGATCCGCACTGAGTGGTACGGTAATCCTATTCGAAGTCATGCTACTAGATCATGATGAACCTACGAACTATGAAGAAGCGATGGTGAGCCCAGATTCGCAAAATGGCTTGAAGCCATGAAATCTGAGATGGGATCCATGTATGATAACAAAGTATGGACTTTGGTTGACTTGCCCGATGGTCGGTAAGCAATTGAGAATAAATGGATCTTCAAGAAGAAGACCGACGACGACGTAATGTTATCGTTTACAAAGCTCGACTTGTTGCAAAAGGTTTTCGACAAGTTCAAGGGGTTGACTACGATGAGACCTTCTCACCAGAAGCGATGCTTAAGTCTCTCGAATCATGTTAGCAATTGCCGCATTTTATGATTATGAAATTTGGCAAATGGATGTAAAACTGCATTCTGAATGGATTTACGGAAGAAGAGTTGTATATGATGCAACCGTAAGGTTTTATCGATCCAAAGGAGCTAACAAAGTGTGCAAGCTCCAACGCTCCATTTATGGACTGGTGCAAGCCTCTCGAGTTGGAATAAATGTTTTGATAGTGTGATCAAAGCATTTGGTTTTATATGAACTTTTGGAGAAGCTTTGTATTTACAAGAAAGTGAGTGGGAGCTCAGAGCATTTCTAATATTATATGTGGATGACATATTATTGATTGGAAATGATATAGAATTTCTGGATAGCATAAAGGGATACTTGAATAAAAGTTTTTCAATGAAAGACCTCGGTGAAGCTGCTTACATATTGGGCATTAAGATCTATAGAGATAGATCAAGACGCTTAATTGACTTTCACAAAGCACATACCTTGACAAAGTTTTGAAGAAGTTCAAAATGGATCAAGCAAAGAAAGGGTTCTTGCCTCAGTATTGCAAGGTGTGAAGTTGAGTAAGACTCAAAGCCCGACCACTGCAGAAGATAGAGAGAAAAGAAAAGTGTTCCCTATGCTTCAGCCATAGGCTCTATCATGTATGCAATGTTGTGTACTGACACTGATGTGTGCCTTGCTATAAGTCTAGCAGGAGGTACCAAAGTAATCCAGAGTGGATCATCGACACGTGTCAAGAACATCCCAAATACCGAAAAGGACTAAGGATATGTTTCTCGATATGGAGGTGACAAAGAGCTCATCGTAAATAGTTACGTTGATGCAAGCTTTGACACTGATCCGGACGATTCTAAATCGCAAACTGGATACATGTTTACATTAAACGGTGGAGCTGTCAGTTGGTGCAGTTCAAAGCAAAGCGTCGTGGCGGGATCTACATGTGAAGCGGAATACATAGCTGCTTTGGAAGCAGCCAATGAAGGAGTCTGGATGAAGGAGTTCATATCCGATCTAGGTGTCATACCTAGTGCATCGGGTCCAATGAAAATCTTTTGTGACAATACTGGAGTAATTGCCTTAGCGAAGGAATCCAGATTTCACAAGAGAACCAAGCACATCAAGAGACGCTTCAATTCCATCCGGGATCTAGTCCAGGTGGGAGACATAGAGATTTGCAAGATACATACGGATCTCAATGTTGCGAACCGCTTGACTAAGCCTCTTCCACGAGCAAAACATGATCAACACCAAGACTCCATGGGTGTTAGAATCATTACTGTGTAATCTAGATTATTGACTCTAGTGCAAGTGGGAGACTGAAGGAAATATGCCCTAGAGGCAATAAAGTTATTATTTATTTCCTCATATCATGATAAATGTTTATTATTGTAACGCCCCGGATCCGATGCGCCAGGTGTCTGCCAGTTATTCGCCGTCGTTGCCATGTCATTTGCTTGCGTGGTGCATTTTGCCATGTCATCATTTGCATTTTATCATGTCATCATGTGCATCGCATTTGCATACATGTTCGCTCATGCATCTCGAGCCTTTTCCCGTTGTCCGTTTTGCAATCCCAAGACTCCTATGTCCTCCGGCGTCCCCTTTTGCCTCTTCTCTTGTGCGGGTATTAAACTTTCTCGGAATGGCCCGAGGTTTGCCAAGTGGCCTTGGTATACCACCGGTAGACCGCCTGTCAAGTTTCGTGCCATTTGGAGGTCGTTTGATACTCCAACGGTTAACCGGGTAACCGTAAAGCCCTCTTTGTTTGCAGCCCAACACCCCTTCCAAAGTGGCCCAAAACCCATCTAACTCCCCTCCATGCTCTCGGTCGTTCGATCACGATCGCGTGGCCGAAAACCGCTCCTCATTTGGACTCTCCTAGCTCCCTCTACCTATACATATGCCTCCCCCTTCCAAATTCGCGGATGAAAATCCCCCTAACCCTAGCTCCTTTCTTCCTCCATGTGGGGACGCGTCGTCCTCCGGCCACGACACGTCTGCCAGCCGCCCATAGCCACTCCCCACGCGACACTGTCACTTGCCGCCCCGCCTCCGCCATGGGCTCAGGCAAGCAGTCATGGGGGCCGGATCTGCTCCGCCACCGCCGCCGGTCGCGCCCGCCCCCTGGCCACAGAAGAAGCTCCGCCCCCGTATGCCGCGCCGCCATGCATTGTCGCCTCCTCACTGCGCCGGGTTCTCGCCTCCATGACCCCAAACACCGGCGACGATCATGGCCGCCGCCACAGCGCCCGCCGTGCCCGCCGCCGCCTCCGTTCCTCTCCTCGCGGCCAGATCGCTCGCCCGCGCCCACCGGTGCTCCACTGTCGCCGATCTGGTCGAGGCCGCCGTCCTCGTCCGGATCCGGCGGCTCCACCTCGATCCTTGCTGCTCCGGCCACCGAGTCCCAGCTCCGGCGAGGCCTCTCCTCCCAGCGACGCCCGCCTCCTCGCTTTCGGGTGGATTTGACCCCAGCGCCACGTGGGCCCGGCCCAAGAACGCCAGAACCACCGGCCCAAATAGCAGGCTTTGCCAGCCAGCCCAAAGCCAAGCCGGCCTCGTTCGCCTCTCCACCGACCGGGCCAAGGGCCCATGGGTGAGCAGCCCCAGCGCCATCCTCTTGTTTTTTTCACCTATCGGGCCAGCCAGATTCGCCCATGTGGTTTTTTTTTTCATGCACTGCGAATTTAGCTAATTTCCAGGAATTACAGTTTTACAGATTGGCCCCTAAACTTCATGCATTTAATAACTTCACAATCGTGCATCATATGTAAATGATTTATATATGTAAAATGCTTAGAATTTCATCTAGTTTCATAATATGCCACTTTCATCCATGTTAAATATGTTTAAACATGTTGTTTGCATTAATTTGCTTAAATGCCATGCTAAAATGATTTATTTCATAACTAAATAACCGTAACTCTGATTTTAATAAACTTTATATGTATTTGGGGTGGAAAAATGCCTAGATTAACATGGTCCACTTTATTTTCCTGTTTAACAACTTTAAAATATGTTTTAGGGCAGAACAGTACCAAATTCATAATATGCTCATGAGGATTTTCCGGACTTGTTGTTCGTTGTTTCCGGCCTCATTTAAACTTGCCTAGGTAGGTAGTTTTGTTATGCTTCACCCTTGCCATGTTAATCAACATTTAATATTGTTGGGTAGCTTAAACAAGAGAGAACTAAATAATTGATGTGGTGTTTTGTCAATATGCAACTCGTTGCATATTGAGCTCCACTTAATTTGTAGTTTTGTTTGTTGCACTTTGCCATGCCATGCCTCTTTAAACCGGTCATGCATCATACTTGTTTGTGCATCATGCCATGTTTATGTTTGTGTGTTTACTATGTTGTTTGCTTCTTTCCGGTTTGCTTCTCTCGTTAGCTTCGGTTTCGTTCCGGAGTTGTGAGGATTGTTCGACTACGTCCGTTTTTCTTCTTCATGGACTCGTTCTTCTTCCTTGCGGGATTTCGGCAAGATGACCGCTTCTACTCGATCTCACTACTATCATTGCTATGCTAGTTGCCTCGTTCTTTCGCTATGCTTTGCGCTACCTATTACCTGCTTGTCCAGCCATCCCAAATTGCCATGAACCTCTAACCTTTGACACCATTCCTATGCAAACCGTTGTTTGGCTATGTTACCGCTTTGCTCAGCCCTCTTATAGCGTTGCTAGCTGCAGTGAAGTTGAAGATTTCTCCATGGTGGACAGGATTTTGGTTGGGATATCACAATATCTCTTATATTATTAATGCATCTATATACTTGGTAAAGGGTGGAAGGCTCGGCCTTATGCACCGTGTTTTGTTCCACTCTTGCCGCCTAGTTTCCGTCATACCGTGTTATGTTCCCGGATTTTGCGTCCCTTACGCGGTCGGGTGATTTATGGGACCCCCTGACGGTTCGCTTTGAATAAAACTTGTCCAAAAAGGCCCAACATTGCCTTTTACCATTTGCCTCACCACCACCTACTTTTCCCTTGGGAGTAATTAACCCAAGGGTCATCTTTATTATAGCCCCCGGGCGATGCTTGTCTAGCGTTGGTCCAAACTAGAGCACCGTCTTGGGACCATCCCTTGGCAACTTGGGTTACGCTCGGTACAGACGCGTTTCGCTCATCCGGTCGTGGCTCGAGACGAGATACGCGGCTACTATCAGGATGTCGGCACGCCGGGCGGCTTTGCTGGTCTTGTTTTACCATTGTCGAAATGTCTTGATGTACCGGGATACCGAGTCTGATCGGAGTGTCTCGGGTGAAGGTCTATTCCTTCGATGATCGCGAGAGCTTGTCATGGGCTAAGTTGGGACACCCCTGCAAGGTTTAAACTTTTGAGAGCCGTGCCCACGGTTATGTGGCAGATGGGAATTTGTTAATGTCCGGTTGTAGACAACTTGACACTTGATCCGAATTAAAACACATCAACCGAGTGTGTAGCCGTGATGGTCTCTTCTCGGCGGAGTCCGGGAAGTGAACACGGTTTCTGTGTTATGTTTGATGTAAGTAGGTGTTCAGGATCACCTCTTGATCATTGCTAGCTTCATGACCGTTCCGCTTGTTCTCTTCTCGCTCTTATTTGCGTTGGTTAGCCACCATATCATGCTTAGTCGCTGCTGCAACCTCACCACTTTACCCCTTCCTTTCCCATTAAGCTTTGCTAGTCTTGATACCCATGGTAATGGGATTGCTGAAGTCCTCGTGGCTCACCAGATACTTCCAAACCCAGTTTGCGGTGCCTTTGTTAATGAAAGGCGGTGACGCAACCAAGCTCAAGGAGGAGCTCGATGAAGATCTTGCCTTTGTGTTGTTTCGTTCTAGTTGATCAAGAGTGGAGCCCAGGTTGGGGTCGATCGGGACCTTTATCGATTTGGGGTTCTTCTTTTATTTTGGTTCCGTAGTCGGACCTTGATTGTATCTGGATGATGTAATGCTTTAATTATGTAATTGTGTGAAGTGGCGATTGTAAGCCAACTATGTATCTCTTTCCCTTATGTATTACTTGGGTTGTGTGAAGATTACCTCACTTGCGACATTGCTTTCAATGCGGTTATGCCTCTAAGTCGTGCTTCGACACGTGGGAGATATAGCCGCATCGAGGGCGTTACAAGTTGGTAATCAGAGCCTTACCCGACCTTAGGAGCCCCACTGCTTGATCGTTTTTAGCGGCCGAGTTGTGTCTAGAAAAATGTTTTGAGTCATTTAGGATTATATATATCGGAGAGTTTAGGAATTCTTTTACTCCCCAGTCCCTTCGACCTTCTGGTGAGGTATCCTGACGTAGAGTTTTGATTCTTCTCTTCTCAAATTTCACTAATTTTTTTTTTAGGATCACGCGGGTATCTTGGAATCGTTCCGATATTCTTATGGCGAGAACATTGTTCTTGGTGCCTCCCGACATTTAGGGGTTGTGGCGGTGTCCCGGGAGTTGAGCTCCGAGGTGTTGTCGCCATAATTTTATCGTTGCGCTCGGAATACCGAGTTTAGTACGCCGACATCGAAAATCTCTTTTATGCAGTTGTTGGTGAGATAACCCGCTAACCCGAAGATCGAGGTGAGTACGGAGTATTGCCATGACTTGTATAACGGATGCTTTTCAAGGTTGAGGTACACGATTTCGAAGGTTTCTTGGTTATGTGTTGACGGATGGATACAAATGGATGTAGGGATTGTTAGTTTGTGTGAGATATATTGCTCCCTGTATCCCCAACACCGATTGCATAACCGAAAGTTTGGGAGTTTCATAGGTGGGAATTCAAGTAGCTCTTAGGATATCTTTCCGACGGATGTATGATATGAAATTGGGGTTCGGCGTCTAGTGGTCCGCCTATTCACGGTTGGTTTTACATGGTCTCGTTGTGTCTTGAAGAGTCCTTGGCTATGCCGACTGGGGGGGCGCTTCAGTATGTCATGTGCACCGCCTTGTACATGATGGTGCTGTACGATTGAGCCCGTGTAGGCCCCACCACGAAAACTTCGGACGAAATCTCTATCATATGTTTGTTCCGGCTTATTCTGCAAGCCAAATCCTTTGTTTTGTGTTATTTGTGGTATTCGAGTTGCTTCGAAGTCAAATGTTGAATTCATACCTTTCCTAATTGGTGTTCTCATATTTCTATGTGAATACTAATCCTTTTGATCATTGATTTTGTCATGTTAATTCTTTTCCAACCGGCGTGCTTCTCTTCGAGATGATCCCATCATTCTCCCCATCCGCAAGATAAATTCTAAGTTTTCTCAACGGTGTTTGTTTCGTTCATCCCAAGTTGCCTTTGTTTTCCCGCCCACCCACCCCTTTTTCTTCAAGGACTCATTTATTTTAATCAAGTATCCATTTATTCATGTGAAGTCACTTCACTCTTTTCAATCAATATTCTGTTCCGGTGATCCCTCGTGAAGATGCTCACGAGCTTAAAGTTCATCATCCTTCGTTCTTTTTTTCTTCTCCGGTGGTTCAACTCAAGCTTTCAGTGTTGATCATATTCCTTTCCTCATGTCAAATGCTTTCTCATGCCGGTGCACCTCATTATCATTCTACTTCTCGCTATTTGTTATTCCGGAGTGCTCAAGATATCTCGAAGACTTGTGTTTCCATTCTCAATCCCTTCAAGATATTTCGAGGTTGTTATCTCATTCAAGCCATTTAATTCAACCGGTGCAATTTCTCTTTAAAATCATTTCCAACGGTGTTCTTTTGAGTGGGCCCTAACCCACAGGTCTTTTTCCAGGATCTTACCTGACTCTTCTAATTTTTGCGGAGTTATTATCAAATTCTTTTCCAAGTTTGACGTAAGAATGAGTTGTCATCAGTCAAATGCTTTTCTCCAAGATTTTTCAAATTATTTTTCCTTGTTGGCTCAACCTCTTTGTTTTTCATTCTCCCGGAGTATCTCCACAATTCAGGGTGGTTCCCATCATCATTCTCAACATTTGAAGACTGAATAAGGATTTATCTTAAATCTTGGTCCATTCTCTTGAATATTCATAGTTCAAGCTTGATGCCATCCTCTCATAATTGTTTTCGATTGTGAGAATTCTTTTCACCCATCCGGAGCATTTCATGAGTTGTTTCCATTTCTTTCCTCAAAAGGCCATCATGTCATAATTCTTCATTCTCAGCGTGTAGCTTTCGTTCTCCAAATCTTACCGGTGAATCGTTCAAATATCCTCTAATCAGTTCATGTTCTCTTTGTTCTCATGTATCTAAATCCCCTCAAATATCTTCATTCGTTTTCCAATTCTTCCCGGTGAATTGTGCCTTTGCTACTTTCATTTTGAATTCTTATGGTGATTCGTTCAAGATTTCACCTCTTTCATTATCATTTAATTCATTCGTTCTTTCCAATCCTACCGGTGGTTCGTTGAAGACCTTCCCAAGCTTGCGCTATATCTCTCTTAATCCTTTCTACAAGAATAAGTAGTATGCCAAATCCGTTGCTTGTCATCAATATAAATTGGTGAAGGATACGCATAACGTAATTCTTATTATTGTTTCATCCAAGTGATCTAGTTTCTTCTTTCCATAGTTATTCATCATGTCACATTTCTTGGTTCGAGATGCTTCATCTTTTCTTTTCCGGAGTTCCAAGCTCTATTTAACACGGAGATCCATCTAAATCATTGCAAGGCTTCACCTTGTGTTTTCAACTTCTCTTTCTTTCTATCACCCTTTTGTTTACCGGAGTTCTTCATAGTGGCTCTAAATGGTGCTTCGTCAAGGATTCTTTTCATTCTTCAATTGTTCTTCAAGATTTCTCTCGGAGTTATGACCCGCCAAGCTATACTCAAAATTAAACACGGTGCTCAACACATGTTTTGTTTTGAGGCGTTCAAGTATTCTTCTTCTTGCATTTCGAAGTGCAATCTTTCTACCTTATCTTTTGAGATGGTGATATGTCATTCTTGATAATTTTCCTTCATGTTTTATGATTCGCAAGTTGTTAAGAATGAGATATTTAAAGCCATCATTTTCTCTTGTTCAAGAGATCTTTTCAACCGTCAATATTTTCGTTGGAGTTATCTTGGTATAGATTTCACCTAAGCCTTCCCTAAGGAATATTGCTATTTGTGGTGCTTATCAATGATCCAAGTTATATCTCTATCATCTTGGTGAAGCAGTTTTCATCTCTTCATTGATCTCAAGCAAGCAATTGATTTTGTTAGTGGCAGAATTTCACCTCAAGTTTTGAGATGTTTACATAAGCCCACAACAAGCTTGTGCTTCTCGTTGTTGATTTTCCAACAATTCCATTCGATTCTTCTTTGCAAGGGTGTTTTCCGAGCCTATTTGTGGCAGAAGTTGGCATTTTCTTCCCCATTCTGTTATTCTAATGATCTATTTTCTATTCTTTCGTTCCGGAGGCATTGTGATGTTGTGCTCTTCAATCATCATCTTGTTTTGTCAGGATCATGTTCTTTTTCTTGCTTAACCATTTAACCGGAGTGTTGGGTCATCTCTTCAAGTTCTTTTCATCTTATCAAGTTTTCTTCCCTTTTCTACCGGAGTGCTGTCCAAATTCTGTCATTCTTGTTCCTTGGCTACCTCATTATACCGAGGTGGTCATATTCTTTTTGATCGTGAAACTCATGATTCATGTCTTTGCAACCTTCAAATTCTCGTAATACTCCTTGTTCCTCTTTTCTAACGGATTGTTTGCAATCTCGTTCATCTCTGTTGTACTCCTTCTTTTAAATTGCTAAACCTCTCAAGGTTCGTGGTATCACTCGTTCGTCAAAGAAGCAACTTAGTTTTACCTCATCTCTTCCTCTTCCGTTTTCCCTTCGGTGCCATCCTAGATCTCGGGACGAGATCCTCTCATAGTGGTGGAGTGTTGTAACGCCCCGGATCCGATGCGCCAGGTGTCTGCCAGTTATTCGCCGTCGTTGCCATGTCATTTGCTTGCGTGGTGCATTTTGCCATGTCATCATTTGCATTTTATCATGTCATCATGTGCATCGCATTTGCATACATGTTCGTCTCATGCATCCGAGCCTTTTCCCCGTTGTCCGTTTTGCAATCCGGCACTCCTATGTCCTCTGGCGTCCCCTTTTGCCTCTTCTCTTGTGCGGGTATTAAACTTTCTCGGAATGGCCCGAGGTTTGCCAAGTGGCCTTGGTATACCACCGGTAGACCGCCTGTCAAGTTTCATGCCATTTGGAGGTCGTTTGATACTCCAACGGTTAACCGGGTAACCGTAAAGCCCTCTTTGTTTGCAGCCCAACACCCCTTCCAAAGTGGCCCAAAACCCATCTAACTCCCCTCCATGCTCTCGGTCGTTCGATCACGATCGCGTGGCCGAAAACCGCTCCTCATTTGGACTCTCGTAGCTCCCTCTACCTATAAATATGCCTCCCCCTTCCAAATGCGCGGATGAAAATCCCCCTAACCCTAGCTCCCTTCTTCCTCCGCGCGCCGGACGCGTCCGCCCGGCGCCGGACACGTCCGCCCACCGCCCCGCAGCCACTCCCCACGACACATGTCGCCCGCCGCCGCCCGCCTCCGCCCGCCCCGGGGCCGGATCTGCTCCGCCGCCGCCGGGTCGCGCCGCCCGCGCCGCCGCCGCGATGCTCCTTGCCGGTCTTGCGCCGCCATGATTGCCGCCTCCTGCACTGCTGGTCCTCGCCTCCATGACCCCGACGCCCGGCGACGACGGGGCGCCGCCTGGCGCCGCCGCCCGCCGCCGCCTCCCATTCCTCTCCTCCACGGCCAGATGCTTCGCCGCGCTGGGCCGAGTCGCCGTCGCCCGATCTGGTCGAGGCCGCCGTCCTCGTCCCGATCCGGCGGCTCCACCTCGATCCTTGCCGCTCCGGCCACCGAGTCCCAGCTCGGCGAGGCCTCTCCTCCCCAGCGACGCCCGCCTCCTCACTCGGGTGGATTTGACCCGGCGCCCACGTGGGCCCTGGCCAAGAACGCCAGCCACCGGCCCACACATTGGCCAGCCAGCCCAAATTAAGCCGCCTCGTTCGGCCTCTCCACCGACGGGCCAAGGGCCCATGGGTGAGCAGCCCCAGCGCCCATCCTCTTGTTTTTTTCACCTATCGGGCCAGCCAGATTCGCCCATGTGGGTTTTTTTTTCATGCGCTGCAATTTAGCTAATTTCGTGAATTACAGCTTTCTGATTGGCCCTAAACTTCATGCATTTAATAACTTCGAATCGTGCATCATATGTAAATGATTTATATATGTAAAATGCTTAGAATTTCATCTAGTTTCATAATATGCCACTTTCATCCATGTTAAATATGTTTAAACATGCTGTTTGCATTAATTTGCTTAAATGCCATGCTAAAATGATTTATTTCATAACTAAATAACCGTAAACTCGATTTTAATAAACTTTATATGTATTTGGGGTGGAAAAATGCCTAGATTAACATGGTCCACTTTATTTTCCTGTTTAACAACTTTAAAATATGTTTTAGGGCAGAACAGTACCAAATTCATAATATGCTCATGAGGATTTTCCGGACTTGTTGTTCGTTGTTTCCTACTCATTTAAACTTGCCTAGGTAGGTAGTTTTGTTATGCTTCACCCTTGCCATGTTAATCAACATTTAATATTGTTGGGTAGCTTAAACAAGAGAGAACTAAATAATTGATGTGGTGTTTCGTCAATATGCAACTCGTTGCATATTGAGCTCCACTTAATTTGTAGTTTTGTTTGTTGCACTTTGCCATGCCATGCCTCTTTAAACCGGTCATGCATCATACTTGTTTGTGCATCATGCCATGTTTATGTTTGTGTGTTTACTATGTTGTTTGCTTCTTTCGGTTTGCTTCTCTCGTTAGCTTCGGTTTCGTTCGGAGTTGTGAGGATTGTTCGACTCGTCCGTTTGTCTTCTTCATGGACTCGTTCTTCTTCCTTGCGGATTTCGGGCAAGATGACCGCTACTACTGGATCTCACTACTATCATTGCTATGCTAGTTGCCTCGTTCTTCGCTATGCTTTGCGCTACCTATTACTGTTTGTCCAGCCATCCCAACTTGCCATGAACCTCTAACCTTTGACACCATTCCTATGCAAACCGTTGTTTGGCTATGTTACCGCTTTGCTCAGCCCTCTTATAGCGTTGCTAGCTGCGGTGAAGTTGAAGATTTCTCCATGGTGGACAGGATTTTGGTTGGGATATCACAATATCTCTTATATTATTAATGCATCTATATACTTGGTAAAGGGTGGAAGGCTCGGCCTTATGCACAGTGTTTTGTTCCACTCTTGCCGCCCTAGTTTCCGTCATACCGGTGTTATGTTCCCGGATTTTGCGTCCCTTACGCGGTCGGGTGATTTATGGGACCCCCGACGGTTCGCTTTGAATAAAACTTGTCCAAAGAAGGCCCAACATTGCCTTTTACCATTTGCCTCACCACCACCTACTTTTCCCTTGGGAGTAATTAACCCAAGGGTCATCTTTATTATAGCCCCGGGCGATTACTGTCTAGCGTTGGTCCAAACTAGAGCACCGTCTGGGACCATCCCTTGGCAACTTGGGTTACGTCGGTACACAGACGTTTCGCTCATCCGGTCGTGGCACGAGACGAGATACGTGGCTACTATCGGGATGTCGACACGCCGCCGGCTTTGCTGGTCTTGTTTTACCATTGTCGAAATGTCTTGATGTACCGGATACCGAGTCCGATCGAGTGTCTCGGGTGAAGGACTATTCTTCGATGATCGCGAGAGCTTGTCATGGGCTAAGTTGGGACACCCTGCGCAGGTTTAAACTTTCGAGAGCCGTGCCTGCGGTTATGTGGCGAGATGGGAATTTGTTAATGTCGGTTGTAGACAACTTGACACTTGATCCGAATTAAAACACATCAACCGAGTGTGTAGCGTGATGGTCTCTTCTCGTGAGTCCGGAAGTGAACACGGTTTCGTGTTATGTTTGACATAAGTAGGTGTTCGTGATCACCTCTTGATCATTGCTAGCTTCATGACCGCTCCGCTTGTTCTCTTCTCGCTCTTATTTGCGTTGGTTAGCCACCATATCATGCTTAGTCGCTGCTGCAACCTCACCACTTTACCCTTCCTTTCCCATTAAGCTTTGCTAGTCTTGATACCCATGGTAATGGGATTGTTTGAGTCCTCGTGGCTCACCAGATACTTCCAAAACCAGTTTGCGGTGCCTTTGTTAATGAAAGGTGGCGCAACCAAGCTCAAGGAGGAGCTCGATGAAGATCTTGCCTTTGTGTTGTTTCGTTCTAGTTGATCAGTAGTGGAGCCCAGTTGGGGTCGATCGGGGACCTTTGTCGCATTTGGGGTTCTTCTTTTATTTTGGTTCCGTAGTCGGACCTTGATTGTATCTGGATGATGTAATGCTTTAATTATGTAATTGTGTGAAGTGGCGATTGTAAGCCAACTATGTATCTCTTTCCCTTATGTATTACTTGGGTTGTGTGAACATTACCTCACTTGCGACATTGCTTTCAATGCGGTTATGCCTCTAAGTCGTGCTTCGACACGTGGGAGATATAGCCGCATCGAGGGCGTTACAATTATTCATGCTAGAATTGTATTAACCGGAAACATAATACATGTGTGAATATATAGACAAACAGAGTGTCACTAGTATGCCTCTACTTGACTAGCTTGTTAATCAAAGATGGTTATGTTTCCTAACCATGAACAAGGAGTTGTTATTTGATTAACAAGGTCACATCATTAGTTGAATGATCTGATTGACATGACCCATTCCGTTAGCTTAGCACACGATCGTTTAGTACGTTGCTATTGCTTCCTTCATGACTTATACATGTTCCTATGACTATGAGATTATGCAACTCCGTTTACGGAGGAACACTTTGTGTGCTACCAAACGTCACAACGTGAATCGGGTGATTATAAAGGTGCTCTCTGTGTTTCCAAAGGTACTTGTTGAGTTGGCGATTTCGAGATTAGGATTTGTCACTCCGAATGTCGGAGAGGTATCTCTGGGCCCTCTCGGTAATACACATCACTTAAGCCTTGCAAGCATTTCAACTAATGAGTTAGTTGTGAGATGATGTATTACGGAACGAGTAAAGAGACTTGCCGTGAACTAGATTGAACTAGGTATTGATACCGACGATCGAATCTCGGACAAGTAACATACCGATGACAAAGGAACAACGTATGTTGTTGTGCGGTTTGACCGATAAAGATCTTCGTAGAATATGTAGGAACCAATTGGGCATCCAGTCCCGCTATTGGTTATTGACCGGAGACATGTCTCGGTCATGTCTACATTGTTCTCGAACCGTAGGGTCCGCACGCTTAAGGTTTCATGGCGATTATATTATGAGTTTATGTATTTTGATGTACCAAGGTTGTTCGAGTCCGGATATGATCACGGACATGACGAGGAGTCTCGAAATGGTCGAGACATAAAATTGATATATTGGACGGATATATTTGGACACCGGAAAGGTTCCGGAGAAGTTTGGAGCTCCGGAGGTTACTGGAACCCCGGAGGTATATGGGCCTTATTGGGCCCATGTAGGAGAAGGGAGAAGGAACAGGGGGGGCGCCCCCAGCCCAATCCGACTGGGGAGGGGGGCCCCCTTTCCTTTCTCCTTCCCCTCTTCCTATTACTACTACTAGTACTACTTCCTAATACTAGTACTCTTTCCTTCCCTCCAAATAAGATAAGGAAGGGGAAACCTACTGGAGTAGGTTTCCCCCTCCCCTATGGCGCCCCCTTGGGCCGCCACCTCCTCCCTCCCTCCTTTATATACGGGGTAGGGGCACCCTAGAACACACAAGTTGATCATTGAGATCGTTCCTTAGCCGTGTGCGGTGCCCCCTCCATGATATTACACCTCGATCATATTGTAGCGGTGCTTAGGCGAAGCCTGCGACAGAGAACATCAAGATCGTCACCACGCCGTCAGGCCGACGGAACTCCCCTCGAGCCTCTCTTCGGATTGAGATCGAGGGTGCGCCATCGAGCTGTCTGCGTGTCAAGAACTTCGGAGGTGCCGAGTAACGGTGCTTGGATCGGTTGGACCGGAGGACGACGACTACTTCCTCTACGCTGCGTCAACGCTTCGCTTTGGTCTGCGAGCGTACGACAACACTCTCCCCTCTCGTTGCTATGCATCACCATGATCTTGCGTGTGCGTAGGAAATTTTTTGAAATTACTACGTTCCCCAACATGGTCAACGTGGTCAACGAACAACATCCATTGGACGTGGACTGTACGTGGAGAGGCTGACAGCTGGGTCCACGGCCGCACACAAGAAAATGCCTCCTTATTACGCGTAAAATAATGATTCCTCCAGCTGACATCTGGGACCCACCGGAAGGGCCTCTGTATTTCGCGAAAAAAAACGTGCCCCCCGTTGACAGGTTGGACCCACCAGCTATATCTTCGCACGCAAGGAAGTGCCTCCTTATTATGCAAAAAAATGAATACTCCCCCTGCTAGCTGGAATCCAGCATAGTGGGAGGTTGACTTGTGGGCCTACCAAGTTGATGGGGACGGAGGGCTTTGTCAACTTAGTCAATATGAACGAATTTAGCTCCAGTTACCGTACGATGTTCATCCAACGGCCGTAGTGCTTCTTCAACCTCTGGTCTTCTTGCTCTAGCCGCACAAACCAGCACCAGTCGTGCCGCGTGCTCCTGCCTCCCGTGGCCGGCTGTGATGCCGCGGAGGCCTCACCGCCCCCTACTACTCCCACCGCTGGCCAGGCGATCCCTCTACTCACCCACACCCCCTATTATTCTGTGGCGACTACAGCCTCACACCGCAGCCGAACCAATGAACCCTCGTACTTCTCTCCGCGTGGGCATCCACTGTCGTGTCTTCCTCGGCTCCGCACCGTCCCCTTCCTAGGCCTCGTCGTCATCCACCGCCTTGATGCTCTCGGCGCGGCATGGTCAATGTGGTCAACGACCGACTTCCATCGGAAGAGTACTGTACGTGGAGAGGCCGACAGCTGGGTCCGCGACCGTAGCAAGGAAGTGCCTCCTTATTACGCGAAAAATAATGATTCCTCCACCTGACAGTTGGGACCCACCGGACAGGCAACCGTATTTCGCGAAAAAAACATTCCCCCTTGACTGCTGGGACCTACCAGCTACATCTTCGCACGCAAGGAAGTGCATCCATATTACGAGCAAAAAAATGATTCGCCCCCTAACTGCTGGGACTCACCAGCTACATCTTCGCATGCAAGGAAGTGCCTGACAGTCGGGACCCACCTGGTCGAAGCGCACATAGCGTTGTCATTCTGGTCGTGAACATGTACGTACATACTGGTCGATGTAGAGGCGCGCACGTGTCATAGTAGAGGCGTGCACGTAGCATGTACACTTACGTACGACAGCCAGGGTGCAAGAAAGAAAATACGGCCACATACGTACATACGGGCGGGGTCTCGAATGCCTACTCGCGCATACGTACGGCCAGGGCTCGTGTACATGGCTGGGTCGAAACGGAGAAACTGCATCATCGTCGTGTTCATGGGGAGCCAACCGGCTGGGTCGGAACGCAATGCACCATCGTGTTCATCGGGAGGGCTTGGACGGAACAGCCGATGGAAACGAGGCCTGGCGTACCGCAGAACGGAGGAAACGGCCTTGTGCTTGACCGGCCATGGTCGAAATGGGACCCTGTTCATTATGAGGGGTCTGGCATACCGCAAAACGAAGGAAGCGGACTTCTGTTGGACCTCTTACGGTTGAAACAGGGTCCTGTTGATCGGGAGGGGTGTGGCGTACCGCAAAACAAAGGAAACGGACTTGTGTTGGAACGCTAGGGTCGAAATGGGGGTCCTGTTCACCGGGAAGGGTGTGGCGTACCGCAAAACGGGACTCCACGGGATACTGTTCATCTCCATCGTCGACCTCCTCCAGCCTCCACGAGCTACCGTTCATCCACCGTCGACCTCCTCCAGCCTCCACCTGCGACTGTTCATCCACGGGCTCCTGTTCATCTAGCCTCCACCGCGTGCTACTCCACCGACTACTATTCAACCAGCCCTCTCCACGGGGTCCTGTTCAACCACCCCTCCATGGGCTACTGTTCATCTAGCCCTCCACCGACTACTGTTCGACCAGCCCTCCACAGGGTCGTCTTGTTCATCCAGCCCTCCACGGGGGTCCTGTTCATCCAGCCCCAACTGGCTCGATTGGGGTCTTGTTCATCCAGAGGCAACACCACGAGGTCCTGTTCATCCACCCCCACAGGGAACTGTTCATCCACCCCCCCAACAACGCTCATTATTCATCAAGGGGAGGAGGCAGCAGGGTTCGATCGGCTTCAGTTAGTAGCAGTAGCGAAGGAATCACTTGGGTTCAGTAACGTAGCTAGTGCAATTGCTCGGGTTCAGTTAGAGACCAACGCCTCGCTCGGGTTCAGTTAGAGCCGAACGCCTCGCACACACGCACGCAAGACGTGTACGAGAGAAACGCGCATCGCTCGGCCGCCGACCACCCACCGTAACCGGGAACTCCCCGAAATTTTCCTCGCCCTCGCTTCTACCACGATTTTTTCCGTCATGGACGGCCCAAAGAATGTCATGCAGCTGCGTCTCCGACCCGCCCAGGATGAAAAACTCATTTTCTGTCATGATTTTTTGTCATAGAAGTAGGAGCCCACCACATCTATGATGATACCGAGTTTTTTCACAATTATCATCATAGAAGTGTCATAAGTATGATAGATTTTTTTTTCGTTCGGCCAAAAATGTCACGAATGTGTCTTTTTTTGTAGTGGATGGGCAGACGCAGGATGCGATCTGCTCCACAACCGCCTGCATGCCGCTGCCTGTAGATTAGGATATTAAAGGGTGCTGGTCGCCGAGTCGCGGTGAAGAGGAGGGCGATGGAGGTGGTGGCATTGGGTGACACATGTGCATACAACCGTGGAGGATGGAGAGCGGCGCGTTACGGGGGTGCAAGGAGCCATGATCATGCAAGACCTCCGCCTCGATTGATTTGGGGATCAATTAGTTTCCAAAATAAAGGTGTGACGCAGGTGTGGGCTAGATTTGTGGACAGAAGAAAGACTCTCAGGCGTTGGATGGAGAATGAATCAAGGGCTCGGGACCAGTCTGATGGACCAGACAAATCAGTCTCCTGATAGGAAGTGTTTCCCTATATTCATCCTTATCCGCACTCTAGACCAAACCATAGCCACCACTCCGCTCCACTTCCCTCTGCCCCAAGCTCATGTCCGGCGAATTCCAGCCTTCTTCGACATTGCGGAAAGTGGATCTGACTTCGAGATGTCCCGATCCATCGACTGGAATCTCGTCCCATGCGGGGGCGAGAAGGAAATGGCCGTCCGCATGGCTCTTAGCCGCTCCTGGGAGGAGTGCGCACCACCGTGGTCGGACTTGATCTGGAGGGAATCCATTGTGTCCGCTCAAATGGCGCTTGGATCCACATGGCCGGGGTCTCGAGGCGCGTGACCATGGGCTCGCCAGAAGTGATGACCATTACCTAGCATTGCAGCCCCAGGGTGGTGGCAAAACCCCTTCGTCAGCCCATCGTTCCCGAGCCGCCGGGCTCCTAGTCGGAGGTCAATGGCCGACATGACTCACGAACTATCCGCGAATACCGCGTGGCGTACCTGCAATATGAGGCACATGGCGCTTGTGGCCGCGGCGGCCCTCGAGGCAGAGGCTGTGGAGGCAGAGTCGCACGGGTGTCGCCTCGCGCCACACTCCAAGGGTGTCGTGGTCGGGCTCCGACACAGAGGCGGCCCATCCACGTCTATCGGGTACCTCATCTCCACCGACGACTTCGAGGCCACAGGCTCCGATGAGGAGTAGGGCATGAGAGAAGGCGGCGCCTCATGTCCCATGTGGGATATTCCGTGTCTCATGTCCCATCATGCATTTTGCCGACGACAGACCTTCAGTTTGCGAGATCTCATGGCCGTCGAGCAGTATACCGAGGGGACAACAAGGACGGTCGCCGATGAAGATTTAGATTATATTTGATGATTTGCAAATGATCACCGGTTGTGACATCCAACATTTGAGTGCTGATCGATCACCGTGTTAGATGTAAATAAGGTCCGGATTTAGCCGAGTCGGTTGTTGAGGCTCTAAGAGCATTACTAGTAGAACCTCAAACCCTCAAACCCTTATAGCAGTTTTAAGGGTGAGAAGTGCCAGTTTTTGACACTTTTAAGGGTTGAAAAACAGGGGCAAAGACTAGAACCCTTAAACCCAACCCTTATACCGCTTTAAGGGTTGGATTTGAGGGTTCTAGTCTTTGCCTCAACCCCAACCTTTAAAACTATCATTTCATATATCACACATTTCATCATATGACATATCACAAATTCCATCACATTTGACATAAAACAATAATCATTCTAGTTATTATTACAACACCGAATAAAACAATAATCATTCAAATTATTACAACAATGTTTGAGAAAATTACACTAATTGTTCGAATCAAATAGGACATAGAAAAGTAAAACAAAGATACATCATGGGCCAATGCGCCGCCCATCCAACTACCAGTGGTGCTCTACTAGATCATCCCGGAGCCGACCATGAGTGGTTGCATCCTCAATCTCACGATGTGCTTGAAGAAAAGCGTGTATGCGAGAAGGGTTTCTTTCCGGTTGCACACGGGTACCAACATTGTCATAGAAACAAGGGAGGTTTAACCCTCTCTCATCCTCTAGGATCATGTTGTGTAGAATCACACAACATTTCATGATGTTCACCAAGGTTTTTTTGTCCCAAAACCGAGCTGGACCACGAACTATGGCAAACCTTGCTTGCAAAACACCGAAAGCTCTCTCAATATCATTGCGGGCTGCCTCTTGTGCCTTGGTGAAATGAGCCTCTTTTCTTGTTAAGGGCACCCCATTTTTCTCCTTGATGGACTTCACAAGAGTTGCCCATTCGGGATAGATGCCATCGGTGAGATAGTATCCCAGTGAGTACTCATTGTCCATGATTTTGTAGTTGCAAGCTGGAGCATCCCCAGAAATTAATCTTTTGAACAGAGGAGATCTATTGAGGATATTGATATTATTGAGTGTTCCCGGCAACCCAAAGAATGCATGCCAAATCCATGTGTCCTGAGATGCTACGGCCTCAAGCACAATGGTAGCATCACGGCTTTTACCGCAATACATTCCGTGCCATGCCTTTGGGCAATTTTTCCACCTCCATGCATGCAATCAAGACTACCTAGCATCCCCGGCCATCCCCTTTTTTCATTCATTTCCATTAATCTCTTTGTATCTTCCTCGTTTGGTGACCGAAGATACTGCTCACCGTACAACCGGATGACCAACTTGGCAAACCTACGGACTAACTCCGTGGTTGTATCTTGCCCAATGCGAAGATACTCGTCGGTATAATCCGCGGTATGCCATAGCAGTATCCACACTCTAGACCAAACCATAGCCACCACCCGCTCCACTTCCCTCTCGCCCCAAGCTCATGTCCGCGAATTCCAGCCTTCTTCGACATTGCGGAAAGTGGATCTAACTTCGAGATGTCCCGATCCATCGACCGAATCTCATCCCATGCGGGGCGAGAAGGAGATGGCCGTCCGCATGGCTCTTAGCCGCCTCGAGGAGTCGCACCACCGTGGTCGGACTTGATCTCGAGGGAATCCATTGTGTCCGCCAAATGGCGCTTGGATCCACATGGCCGGGTCTCGGCGCGCGACCATGGGCTCGCCAGAAGCGATGACCATTACCTAGCGTTGCAGCCCCAGGGTGGCGGCAAAACCCCTTCGTCAGCCCATCGTTCCCGAGCCGTCGGGCTCCTAGTCGGAGGTCAATGGCCGACATGACTCACGAACTATCCGCGAATACCGCGTGGCGTGCCTGCAATATGAGGCACATGGCGCTTGTGGCCGCGGCGGCCCTCGAGGCAGAGGCTGTGGAGGCGGAGTCACGCGGGTGTCGCCTCGCGCCACACTCCAAGGGTGTCGTGGTCGGGCTCTGACCATGAGGCGGCCCATCCACGTCTATCGGGTACCTCATCTCCACCGACGACTTCGAGGCCACAGGCTCCGACGAGGAGTAGGGCATGAGAGAAGGCGGCGCCTCATGTCCCATGTGGGATATTCCGTGTCTCATGTCCTACTGTACCTTGCCGACGACAGGACCTTCACTTTGCAGATCTCATGGCCGTCGAACAGGTATACCGAGGGGACAACAAGGACGGTCGCCGACGAAGATTTAGATTATATTTGATGATTTGCAAATGATCACCGGTTGTGACATCCAACATTTGAGTGCTGATCGATCACCGTGTTAGATGTAAATAAGGTCCGGATTTAGCTGAGTCGGTTGTTGAGGCTCTAAGAGCATTACTAGTAGAACCCTCAAACCCTCAAACCCTTATAGCAGTTTTAAGGGTGAGAAGTGCCGCTTTGACACTTTTAAGGGTTGAAAACAGGGCAAAGACTAGAACCCTTAAACCCAACCCTTATACCGCTTTAAGGGTTGGATTTGAGGGTTCTAGTCTTTGCCTCAACCCCAACCTTTAAAACTGTCATTTCATATATCACACATTTCATCATATGACATATCACAAATTCCATCACATTTGACATAAAACAATAATCATTCTAGTTATTATTACAACACGAATAAAACAATAATCATTCAAATTATTACAACTATGTTTGAGAAAATTACACTAATTGTTCAATCAAATAGGACATAGAAAAGTAAAACAAAGATACATCATGGGCCAATGCGCCGCCCATCCAACTACCAGTGGTGCTCTACTAGATCATCCGGAGCCGACCATGAGTGGTTGCATCCTCAATCTCACGATGTGCTTGAAGAAAAGCGTGTATGCGAGAAGGGTTTCTTTCCTGTTGCACACGGTACCAACATTGTCATAGAAACAAGGGAGGTTTAACCTCTCTCATCCTCTAGGATCATGTTGTGTAGAATCACACAACATTTCATGATGTTCACCAAGGTTTTTGTCCCAAAACCGAGCTGGACCACGAACTATGGCAAACCTTGCTTGCAAAACACCGAAAGCTCTCTCAATATCATTGCCGGCTGCCTCTTGTGCCTTGGTGAAATGAGCCTCTTTTCTTGTTAAGGGCACCCCATTTTTCTCCTTGATGGACTTCACAAGAGTTGCCCATTCGGGATAGATGCCATCGGTGAGATAGTATCCCAGTGAGTACTCATTGTCCATGATTTTGTAGTTGCAAGCTGGAGCATCCCCAGAAATTAATCTTTTGAATAGAGGAGATCTATTGAGGATATTGATATTATTGAGTGTTCCCGGCAACCCAAAGAATGCATGCCAAATCCATGTGTCCTGAGATGCTACGGCCTCAAGCACAATGGTAGCATCACGGCTTTTACCACAATACATTCCGTGCCATGCCTTTGGGCAATTTTTCCACCTCCATGCATGCAATCAAGACTACCTAGCATCCCCGGCCATCCCCTTTTTTCATTCATTTTCATTAATCTCTTTGTATCTTCCTCGTTTGGTGATCAAGATACCGCTCACCGTCTAACCGGATGACCAACTTGGCAAACCTACGGACTAACTCCGTGGTTGTATCTTGCCCAATGCGAAGATACTCGTCGGTATAATCCGCGGGTATGCCATAAGCGAGTATCCACACTCTAGACCAAACCATAGCCACCACTTCGCTCCACTTCCCTCTGCCCCAAGCTCATGTCCGGCGAATTCCAGCCTTCTTCGACATTGCGGAAAGTGGATCTAACTTCGAGATGTCCCGATCCATCGACTGGAATCTCATCCCATGCGGGGGCGAGAAGGAGATGGCCGTCCGCATGGCTCTTAGCCGCTCCTGGGAGGAGTGTGCACCACCGTGGTCGGACTTGATCTGGAGGGAATCCATTGTGTCCGCTCAAATGGCGCTTGGATCCACATGGCCGGGGTCTCGAGGCGCGTGACCATGGGCTCGCCAGAAGCGATGACCATTACCTAGCGTTGCAGCCCCAGGGTGGCGGCAAAACCCCTTCGTCAGCCCATCGTTCCCGAGCCGTCGGGCTCCTAGTCGGAGGTCAATGGCCGACATGACTCACGAACTATCCGCGAATACCGCGTGGCGTGCCTGCAATATGAGGCACATGGCGCTTGTGGCCGCGGCAGCCCTCGAGGCAGAGGCTATGGAGGCGGAGTCGCACAGGTGTCGCCTCGCGCCACACTCCAAGGGTGTCGTGGTCGGGCTCCGACCACGAGGCGGCCCATCCACGTCTATCGGGTACCTCATCTCCACCGGCGACTTCGAGGCCACAGGCTTCGACGAGGAGTAGGGCATGAGAGAAGGCGGCGCCTCGTGTCCCATGTGGGATATTCCGTGTCTCATGTCCCATGCACCTTGCCATGACAGGACCTTCACTTTGCAGATCTCATGGCCGTCGAGCAGGTATACCGAGGGGACAACAAGGACGGTCGCGATTTAAGATTTAGATTATATTTGATGATTTGCAAATGATCACGGTTGTGACATCCAACATTTGAGTGCTGATCGATCACCGCGTTAGATGTAAATAAGGTCCGGATTTAGCTGAGTCGGTTGTTGAGGCTCTAAGAGCATTACTAGTAGAACCCTCAAACCCTCAAACCCTTATAGAAGTTTTAAGGGGTGAGAAGTGCCAGTTTTTGACACTTTTAAGGGTTGAAAAACAGGGGCAAAGACTAGAACCCTTAAACCCAACCCTTATACCGCTTTAAGGGTTGGATTTGAGGGTTCTAGTCTTTGCCTCAACCCCAACCTTTAAGACTGTCATTTCATATATCACACATTTCATCATATGACATATCACAAATTCCATCACATTTGACATAAAACAATAATCATTCTAGTTATTATTACAACACCGAATAAAACAATAATCATTCAAATTATTACAACAATGTTTGAGAAAATTACACTAATTGTTCAATCAAATAGGACATAGAAAAGTAAAACAAAGATACATCATGGGCCAATGCGCCCATCCAACTACCAAGGGTGCTCTACTAGATCATCCGGAGCCGACCATGAGTGGTTGCATCCTCAATCTCACGATGTGCTTGAAGAAAAGCGTGTATGCGAGAAGGGTTTCTCTCCGTTGCACACGGGTACCAACATTGTCATAGAAACAAGGAGGTTTAACCCTCTCTCATCCTCTAGGATCATGTTGTGTAGAATCACACAACATTTCATGATGTTCACCAAGGTTTTTGTCCCAAAACCGAGCTGGACCACTTAACTATGGCAAACCTTGCTTGCAAAACACCGAAAGCTCTCTCAATATCATTGCGGGCTGCCTCTTGTGCCTTGGTGAAATGAGCCTCTTTTCTTGTTAAGGGCACCCCATTTTTCTCCTTGATGGACTTCACAAGAGTTGCCCATTCGGGATAGATGCCATCGGTGAGATAGTATCCCAGTGAGTACTCATTGTCCATGATTTTGTAGTTGCAAGCTGGAGCATCCCCAGAAATTAATCTTTTGAACAGAGGAGATCTATTGAGGATATTGATATTATTGAGTGTTCCCGGCAACCCAAAGAATGCATGCCAAATCCATGTGTCCTGAGATGCTATGGCCTCAAGCACAATGGTAGCATCACGGCTTTTACCGCAATACATTCCGTGCCATGCCTTCGGGCAATTTTTCCACCTCCATGCATGCAATCAAGACTACCTAGCATCCCCGGCCATCCCCTCTTTTCATTCATTTCCATTAATCTCTTTGTATCTTCCTCGTTTGGTGACCGAAGATACTGCTCACCGTACAACCGGATGACCAACTTGGCAAACCTACGGACTAACTCCGTGGTTGTATCTTGCCCAATGCGAAGATACTCGTCGGTATAATCCGCGGGTATGCCATAAGCGAGTATCCACACTCTAGACCAAACCATAGCCACCACTCCGCTCCACTTCCCTCTGCCCCAAGCTCATGTCCGGCGAATTCCAGCCTTCTTCGACATTGCGGAAAGTGGATCTAACTTCGAGATGTCCCGATCCATCGACTGGAATCTCATCCCATGCGGGGGCGAGAAGGAGATGGCCGTCTGCATGGCTCTTAGCCGCTCCTGGGAGGAGTGCGCACCACCGTGGTCGGACTTGATCTGGAGGGAATCCATTGTGTCTGCTCAAATGGCGCTTGGATCCACATGGCCGGGGTCTCGAGGCGCGTGACCATGGGCTCGCCAGAAGCGATGACCATTACCTAGCGTTGCAGCCCCAGGGTGGCGGCAAAACCCCTTCGTCAACCCATCGTTCCCGAGCCGTCGGGCTCCTAGTCGGAGGTCAATGGCCGACATGACTCACGAACTATCCGTGAATACCGCGTGGCGTGCCTGCAATATGAGGCACATGGCGCTTGTGGCCGCGGCAGCCCTCGAGGCAGAGGCTATGGAGGCGGAGTCGCACAGGTGTCGCCTCGCGCCACACTCCAAGGGTGTCGTGGTCGGGCTCCGACCACGAGGCGGCCCATCCACGTCTATCGGGTACCTCATCTCCACCGGCGACATCGAAGCCACAGGCTCCGACGAGGAGTAGGGCATGAGAGAAGGCGGCGCCTCGTGTCCCATGTGGGATATTCCGTGTCTCATGTCCTACTGTACCTTGCCGGCGACAGGACCTTCACTTTGCAGATCTCATGGCCGTCGAACAGGTATACCGAGAGGACAACAAGGACGGTCGCCGACGAAGATTTAGATTATATTTGATGATTTGCAAATGATCACCGGTTGTGACATCCAACATTTGAGTGCTGATCGATCACCGTGTTAGATGTAAGTAAGGTCCGGATTTAGCTGAGTCGGTTGTTGAGGCTCTAAGAGCATTACTAGTAGAACCCTCAAACCCTCAAACCCTTATAGCAGTTTTAAGGGGTGAGAAGTGCCAGTTTTTGACACTTTTAAGGGTTGAAAAACAGGGGCAAAGACTAGAACCCTTAAACCCAACCCTTATACCGCTTTAAGGGTTGGATTTGAGGGTTCTAGTCTTTGCCTCAACCCCAACCTTTAAGACTGTCATTTCATATATCACACATTTCATCATATGACATATCACAAATTCCATCACATTTGACATAAAACAATAATCATTCTAGTTATTATTACAACACCGAATAAAACAATAATCATTCAAATTATTACAACAATGTTTGAGAAAATTACACTAATTGTTCGAATCAAATAGGACATAGAAAAGTAAAACAAAGATACATCATGGGCCAATGCGCCGCCCATCCAACTACCAGTGGTGCTCTACTAGATCATCCCGGAGCCGACCATGAGTGGTTGCATCCTCAATCTCACGATGTGCTTGAAGAAAAGCGTGTATGCGAGAAGGGTTTCTCTCCGGTTGCACACGGGTACCAACATTGTCATAGAAACAAGGGAGGTTTAACCCTCTCTCATCCTCTAGGATCATGTTGTGTAGAATCACACAACATTTCATGATGTTCACCAAGGTTTTTTTGTCCCAAAACCGAGCTGGACCACGAACTATGGCAAACCTTGCTTGCAAAACACCGAAAGCTCTCTCAATATCATTGCGGGCTGCCTCTTGTGCCTTGGTGAAATGAGCCTCTTTTCTTGTTAAGGGCACCCCATTTTTCTCCTTGATGGACTTCACAAGAGTTGCCCATTCGGGATAGATGCCATCGGTGAGATAGTATCCCAGTGAGTACTCATTGTCCATGATTTTGTAGTTGCAAGTCGGAGCATCCCGTAAATTAATCTTTTGAACAGAGGAGATCTATTGAGGATATTGATATTATTGAGTGTTCCCGGCAACCCAAAGAATGCATGCCAAATCCATGTGTCCTGAGATGCTATGGCCTCAAGCACAATGGTAGCATCACGGCTTTTACCGCAATACATTCCGTGCCATGCCTTCGGGCAATTTTTCCACCTCCATGCATGCAATCAAGACTACCTAGCATCCCCGGCCATCCCCTCTTTTCATTCATTTCCATTAATCTCTTTGTATCTTCCTCGTTTGGTGACCGAAGATACTGCTCACCGTACAACCGGATGACCAACTTGGCAAACCTACGGACTAACTCCGTGGTTGTATCTTGCCCAATGCGAAGATACTCGTCGGTATAATCCGCGGGTATGCCATAAGCGAGTATCCACACTCTAGACCAAACCATAGCCACCACTCCGCTCCACTTCCCTCTGCCCCAAGCTCATGTCCGGCGAATTCCAGCCTTCTTCGACATTGCGGAAAGTGGATCTAACTTCGAGATGTCCCGATCCATCGACTGGAATCTCATCCCATGCGGGGGCGAGAAGGAGATGGCCGTCTGCATGGCTCTTAGCCGCTCCTGGGAGGAGTGCGCACCACCGTGGTCGGACTTGATCTAGAGGGAATCCATTGTGTCTGCTCAAATGGCGCTTGGATCCACATGGCCGGGGTCTCGAGGCGCGTGACCATGGGCTCGCCAGAAGCGATGACCATTACCTAGCGTTGCAGCCCCAGGGTGGCGGCAAAACCCCTTCGTCAGCCCATCGTTCCCGAGCCGTCGGGCTCCTAGTCGGAGGTCAATGGCCGACATGACTCACGAACTATCCGTGAATACCGCGTGGCGTGCCTGCAATATGAGGCACATGGCGCTTGTGGCCGCGGCAGCCTCGAGGCAGAGGCTATGGAGGCGGAGTCGCACAGGTGTCGCCTCGCGCCACACTCCAAGGGTGTCGTGGTCGGGCTCCGACCACGAGGCGGCCCATCCACGTCTATCGGGTACCTCATCTCCACCGGCGACATCGAAGCCACAGGCTCCGATGAGGAGTAGGGCATGAGAGAAGGCGGCGCCTCGTGTCCCATGTGGGATATTCCGTGTCTCATGTCCTACTGTACCTTGCCGGCGACAGGACCTTCACTTTGCAGATCTCATGGCCGTCGAACAGGTATACCGAGGGGACAACAAGGACGGTCGCCGACGAAGATTTAGATTATATTTGATGATTTGCAAATGATCACCGGTTGTGACATCCAACATTTGAGTGCTGATCGATCACCGTGTTAGATGTAAATAAGGTCCGGATTTAGCTGAGTCGGTTGTTGAGGCTCTAAGAGCATTACTAGTAGAACCCTCAAACCCTCAAACCCTTATAGCAGTTTTAAGGGGTGAGAAGTGCCGCTTTGACACTTTTAAGGGTTGAAAACAGGGCAAAGACTAGAACCCTTAAACCCAACCCTTATACCGCTTTAAGGGTTGGATTTGAGGGTTCTAGTCTTTGCCTCAACCCCAACCTTTAAGACTGTCATTTCATATATCACACATTTCATCATATGACATATCACAAATTCCATCACATTTGACATAAAACAATAATCATTCTAGTTATTATTACAACACCAATAAAACAATAATCATTCAAATTATTACAACAATGTTTGAGAAAATTACACTAATTGTTCAATCAAATAGGACATAGAAAAGTAAAACAAAGATACATCATGGGCCAATGCGCCCCCATCCAACTACCAAGGTGGTGCTCTACTAGATCATCCGGAGCCGACCATGAGTGGTTGCATCCTCAATCTCACGATGTGCTTGAAGAAAAGCGTGTATGCGAGAAGGGTTTCTTTTCGGTTGCACATGGGTACCAACATTGTCATAGAAACAAGAAAGGTTTAACCCTCTCTCATCCTCTAGGATCATGTTGTGTAGAATCACACAACATTTCATGATGTTCACCAAGGTTTTTTTGTCCCAAAACCGAGCTGGACCACGAACTATGGCAAACCTTGCTTGCAAAACACCGAAAGCTCTCTCAATATCCTTGCGGGCTGCCTCTTGTGCCTTGGTGAAATGAGCCTCTTTTCTTGTTAAGGGCACCCCATTTTTCTCCTTGATGGACTTCACAAGTGTTGCCCATTCGGGATAGATGCCATCGGTGAGATAGTATCCCATTGAGTACTCATTGTCAATGATTTTGTAGTTGCAAGTCGGAGCATCCCGTAAATTAATCTTTTGAACAGAGGAGATCTATTGAGGATATTGATATTATTGAGTGTTCCCGGCAACCCAAAGAATGCATGCCAAATCCATGTGTCCTGAGATGCTACGGCCTCAAGCACAATGGTAGCATCACGGCTTTTACCGCAATACATTCCGTGCCATGCCTTTGGGCAATTTTTCCACCTCCATGCATGCAATCAAGACTACCTAGCATCCCCGGCCATCCCCTTTTTTCATTCATTTCCATTAATCTCTTTGTATCTTCCTCGTTTGGTGACCGAAGATACCGCTCACCGCATAACCGGATGACCAACTTGGCAAACCTACGGACTAACTCCGTGGTTGTATCTTGCCTAATCTTGAAGATACTCGTCGGTATAATCCGCGGGTATGCCATAAGCGAGTACCCGCATTGACGCCGATATCTTTTGATATGCACTAAACCCCATGATACCGGCGGCGGATCTATGACGTTTAAAGTAATAGGAGGCGGCCTCACAATCGGTGACAATCTTCACAAACAAACTACGCCGATTCGGTACCTTCTGCGGAAGAGACGAGGAGGGTATGTAGGTACCTCCGCGAAGTAGTCTTCCATCAAATGTTCGTGTCCGAGAGCGCGGTTCCGGTAGATGGTGATTCGCCCCATCTTCGACCCTCTCCTCTGATCCATCAGCTTCACGCGGTTTTCAAACGATTGCACATCGATGAGGAGGCTCATCATCTCGACGTCGTCGTCTTGCAACAACTCATCAATGTTGGAATCGTCGGATGTCGACCAATCCGATGAATCGGACATCGAGTCCATGACAATCTCCTCATTGTTCATCTCCATCTGCAAAGGACAGTCACTAATTAGTGCTAAAAATGAAACAATAAAGAAAATGAAACAAAATGAAAAAAAGCACATACCTCACCTCGGAGGAGGCGGCGTCGACGGTCGGCGGGAGGGCGGCCGGGCGCTGCTTGACGGCGGAGGGCGGCCGGGCAGGCGGGAGGGCAGCCGGTGGGAGGCAGGGCGGCGGCACGGCTTGGGCGGCCTGGCGACAAGGCGCTCCTCGATCGGCTCCTCGATGCCAGCTCTGGGCGGCCGGTCGGGCGGGAGGGAGGCGGAGGGCGGCCGAGCCACGGCGGTGGTCAGGGAGGCGGGAGGGGACGCCGGGCGGGGAGGAGGAGGTCGGCCGGGCGGGAGGAGGACGCGGCCGGGCGAGGAGGCGGCGGGCGGTGCGCGACGGGCGGGGAGGCGGAGGGCGGCCAGGATGGAGCGTCGGGCGCAGCACGGCGGGAGGGGCGGAGGGCGCGGCACCGGATCCGGGAGGGAGCTGAAAACTCCCTTCCGCGTCGTTGGCGAGGAACTGGTCGTGGAGGGTTGGGCTGGCCAACCCTGCTTCTCTGAGTGGGAAGGAGAATAGGGGTTGAGCCTCTAAATTTTTTTGAGGGTTTAAGGGTTAATGGTTCTATTCTTTGAGAATTTTTCGTCTCAACTGTAAAAAGCGGTTATTTTTGAAGGTTTGAGGGTTTAGGGATACTAGCACATATGCCCATGCGTTGCAACGAGTGCAACATAATGTTTAGAAAACAGAAAAGTAATTTATAGCACTCAAATGTTACAATGGGTGTTCACTTGGCGATGGAATTGGGTGTTGAAAAACTTTGTCTCAAGACAAACAATCAAGGTGTGGCACCTGCTTTCCAATCAAGAGATCAAGACTGTTCAAGGTTTAGCCCTCTTATAGAAGAGATCAAGGAGTTGCTTGCTGGTGTGAATGAGCACCGGGTGATCTGGTCGAGGCGACCGGCAAACAAAGCGACTGGTATTCTTGTGAGCGAAGGTTGTGTTAATAAGTTGTGAAAAACTTGGTTTAATGTATACCGATTTTCTATCCACGACGTATTTTGGACGAAATGGTCGTGAACTAAAGAATAAATAAAGTAGCGATTACCCTAAAAATAGTAAAACAAAATTAAAGTACGAACAAGAATTCATGCATCAAATGTTACGAACTAAGAAGGTTTGAATTACTTGAATTGAGGGTCTTCGTCAAAAGGAAGGATTCAAGCCAGTACTTAACAACACTTTATATGAGCATTGGGATCAAAAGGCTAATCTGGGTTAATATTTGGTGCATAGGTCAGCTTGAGTACATCCTCACTACATCATCGGTTCACTTTTGTGGTAACCCAAAATATATTAATAGTCTTATTAAATTACATCGGAACTGTGTTTCAGTCACTCAGTAAATCCGTTTATTTGCGTCTGTTGTAACAAACAAACGAACAAATTTACCGTCAGAAAAACATCATAAGCAAGCACTATGCAACACGATCTTCCTCTCTCTTTTTCATCTGCAAAGTACTCAATATAGTGCGCCTCTGGTTCAGCTCCAATAGTAGCAGCACTAACACCGAAGATCATCATCATAAAATTAAAAAAATCACCACAACTCTCTTCTCACTCTGATCTCTCTCAACCCCATTGATCCATCTTATAAGCAGCATCAAACAACCTGCTCCATCTCATCTCATCGAACAATAGCATAGGACAAAAGAATATCATTTCATCTCTCTCTGTGTCTCCATCTGACTACACCGGAGCTGCACGAACAGCTAGTTGTCACAAAAATCTGTATGTCTCTCATCTCTCTCCCCGTCCCGAGCCCGTCTCCAGCATCGCGCCGTGCCGCGCCGCTCCTGCCATGCTCCAGCACCGTGCTGCAATAGGAAAGCAATTATATGCAGCCTATAAAAACAGAACACACTCAGGTGCCAGTTCTTCAATATACAAAGTCATAGCTGCATTCGTTCAGAACAAAGAATGAAGCATTCATAGCTTAGCCGCCCTCTGCTTCAGTTAAATAATACGTGCTAGCTTGCTTATGGATGTGCTCAGAAAAGTCAGAGTGAACAACTCTGAACCTGACTCAGGCTAAAAGAACAAAATCATTGGCTTGATTTAACTTATTATGTGTTCTGCATTATGGACACTGTGACATCAGTAGCAACTTAGTGACATGTTTCAATTGGTAAATATAAGAAACTTAGTGACGACGCGTGTTGTTTGAGGATGACAATTGTTCTCTCCCATACCCTTAATCAACTCATACACTCTGATATGTAAATTCAGGCCATATACATTCAGCTTCTACTACAAAAAAATTTGCACCTAGAAAACCTAGCAAGTACTATTACTTTTCAAGGACCAAAAACTTGAAAGAGGAATAACACGGAAGGAATGAAGAACAAACCTCTAGTGGAAGCATTACATGCATTTGTGAGTCCAAGCATAATATCTGCAAGAAATAATTCAGAAAATACAACATGCCTCCAAAATTCAGAGATCTCATGACAGGTGGGCTGATGCCCAATATATCTTTAGATAAAGAATGTGCATGTTTCCCTAGGTAGTCTGATGAACTAAAGCAAATTATCCAGAAGGAATAGAAAAAAAATCAGTAGACCATCCAAGGACCAAATGAGCAAACAATAATATAATCTTGAAAAGAAACACCAGCATCAGTAAATTTTACCACGAAACAATTGCAGTCTCTGGCACTTCTTTCGTTGTACCCAAAATAATTCAAAATAACATACAACAAATTACAAAAATTCCAGAGAAATCATGAAAGGTAATCTGATGTACTTTAGTCGTCATACAGTGCTTCTTAGCCTAATAGGGGCAGCGCCACTCAAAAAAGCAACAAATCAAATCAATCTTGCAAACTTTTTCTTCACTATAACTATTCCGCAAGACTGCTCAAATATAAGCTATTTAGAGGAGCACAACTATAGTACTGTGTGATATTTAGAAATCAACATGTGCGCGCAAGTGCAACTCAATTGCATACCAGTTTGGTGATGGCAACAAATCTGAAATCCAAAAGCTTAAGTAACCTCAAAGTTGAAATATCGCATCCTTGCAGCTATGTTTCCACTGACAAATTGACTTCCTGCTAATGGAGCAACCCAATGATTAGTGGTAACAAAATAAAATACTGCAGTGATACTTTCTTGTTGGTAAGAAACATAATTTCCGCGCTAGAGATAAATTATTTGTTTCAGCATGCTAGAGATAAATTCTTTGTTTCGCCAAAATGACAGAATTTTTCTGTTTGGGAAACTTGATGTTTTGGGAAGATCCTAAAAACTGTAGCAGCAAATGTTTGCAGAAGAATTATCATATATATATACTAAAAACTATATCCTCAGAATTGGATGATGATATTCTAGAATAGCTGTTGTCTATGTATGACAAACCAGTAATAATAATAAATCAACAGCAACAGCAGCAGCATGTATAGAAATTATGCAATTTGCAGGGGGGAAATTTACAGTGAGAACGTTGGTATCATCGAGTGTTACTGGTGGCATGTCCGACAGCCGAATCTCCTTGGCATCCACCTGAGTTATATCAGACGCCTTTGGCACCTACACGCGCACACACAACAGAGACATCAAAACCAATTATCCTACACTTGAAGAACAACATTTTAGTTTGGACGAAATTCTATCAATCGATGCCAAAATTCAGAATCAGCATGTACACAACAGATTAATACAATGCTACACCATTAGCAGAAAACAAATTCTTAGCTAGACCTATAAACTGAAGCAATGAGCCACTTATGACTTGGCCAATTTCAGTCAGGAGCAACATCAGAATGATCTCAGCATGCAATTGGAATTCATTAGTACTATATGAGTAAGGCATTCATGGATTATGAAATCCATAATTAGATGCTTGACTAATTAGTACATCGATGTGTAACCTGACCTTTGATATCTTCTTTTTCTGATGTTGTAAAACTAACCAAGATCAGATGCCTGACTAATTAGTGCCTCCATGGAGGATTGAGGATGCCTGGTTAAGCTGAACTTCCGTGGTAGCCTGATGGCTCCAGGACAGAAAATCAGGGGTCAAGGGGATACATACCTCTGATGTAGCAGACGCAGGCGACATTGCAGTGCTGGACGGATGTTCTTGTACCTCCGGCGAACTCGACGCTTCTTCCTCCGGCGAACTCGGCGGTGACATTGGATGTTCGTCCAAAATTGACCTGATGAAGATTACGGCCGAGTACCCTTCCTTCTTATACCAAAAAAATACAATCCAGGTTGGGCACTCCATTGACTTGTGTTCGACAAGGACACGGTCTGCAATCAATCCACATTGGACACGGGCCTTGCGCGCGAGCACGGCACGACGCACGTCCACCGTTGGCCCAACTGGCGGCATGGTTTGGAGCTAGAATGGAAGGAGACGTTCTTGGTGGCCGCGCACATGGGCAGCTGTTCACAGCGGGTTCGCACGCACCACACGGGGCACGGCGACGACGACGCTGACAGCCTGCTCATACTTGACCTTGCTTCTCGATCACACATGTAAGGAGCGGCCATTTGCAAATTCAGCATGATGTGGTGAAGCAATTTGAAGAAGGAAGTAGTGTGCGTACGCATCTGAAGATGGTGGTGGCATCGGGCTGATCTCAAGGTGGGCGGTGACAGAGCGGCAGAAGATGTGGCTTGGGCTGGGCCTTGGCTTGATGCCGGGACGGCTGGGGCGGCGGCCCATGCGAGTGTGTAGGATCGGAAGTATGTCTAGAGGGGGGGGGTGATTAGACTACTTGACAACTTAAAAGTTTAGCCTTTTGATTAGGGCAAGTTTTTAGCAAGTTCACAATGATGACCAAGTCAAGTATCACCCTACACATGCAATTCTAGAGTAGTGGCAGCGGAAAGTAAATTGCACATGTAGTAAATGAGAGGTGGAGAAGAGCAAACGCAATTTGGAGACACGGAGATTTTTCTTGTGGTTCCGATAGGTGGTGCTATCGTCAACCCACGTTGATGGAGACTTCAACCCACGGAGGGTAACGGCTGCGAGAGTCCACGGAGGGCTCCACCCACGAAGGGTCCACGAAGAAGCAACCTTGTCTATGCCATCATGGCTTACGTCCACGGAGGACTAGCCTTACTCGGGGTAGATCTTCACGAAGTAGGCGATCTCCTTGCCCTTACAAACTTCTTGGTTCAACTCCACATCATGACGGAGGCTCCCAAGCGACACCTAACCAATCTAGGAGGCACCACCCTCCAAAAGGTAATAGACAGTGTTGGTGATGATGAACTCCTTGCTCTTGTGCTTCAAATGATAATCTCCCCAACACTCAACTCTCCTCACTGATTTGGCTGTGGTGGAAGAAAGGATTGAGTGGAAAGCAACTTGGGAAGGCTAGAAATCAAGTTTCATATGGTGGGAGTGGAGCAACTTGATCTCAACACAAGGGTAGGTAGTTTTCTTCTCAGAAATGTAAGGTAGGAGTGGTAGTTCTTTCTGATGGCTCTCTCCACGAATGAAGAGGAGGTGGAGGGGTATTTATAGCCTCCACACAAAATCCAACCGTTACACACATTTGAGCAATCTCGGTGGGACCGAAGTTGACAACTCGGTGAGACCGAAAGTTCAAATCTTGTGAACGTTGGGATTTTCGGTGGGACCGAAAATACAATCTCGGTTAGTCCGATTCTTCCAAAGTCTAGGGTTTGCCAATCTCGGTGGGACCGACTTTCTCATCTCGGTGACACCGATTTGAGTACGTATGTTCTGAAGCTTGGCAACACTAGTTTCGTATGACCGAGTTTGGAATCGGAAAATCCAAATTATTAGGGTTTGGCTATATGGCTGAGGTGGTTCATCTCGGTGTGGTGAGTTTATGGAATCGGTGGGACCGAGATTACTTATGAGTTTATGTTGGAATGAAAGATTGCGATAGTTTGAGAGATAAATCACTAAGCACTTTGAGCAACCAGATCATCATCATAACCTCATCCCTTTTAATAGTATTGGCTTTCCTATGGACTCAATGTGATCTTGGATCACTAAACCAAAAATAGAGTCTTGAGCTTTTGCCAATGTTTTCCTTAGCATTTTGAGGGGTCCACATCATCACCATTGCCATACCCATATCAATGAACTTTCTGAAATATACTCAAGAAATAATTAGTTCAATGATATATATGTTGTTATTAATTACCAAAACCACCCGGGATTAGTTGCACTTTCAATCTCCCCTTTTGGTAATTGATGACAACATATAGATCAAAGCTTCGACAAATGATATAATCAATGAATAACATCGTCGCTTTGAGAAGTATGTGATAAGCAAGAGCTCCCCTAAATTTGTGCATTATTTAAGATTTGCGCTTGAATGCAAATGCACAATCGATTAGGATCATGGGTCACTCTTCCATGTCACATACATCTTGGTGGAGCGCACAAAATGATAAGAATGAATAACATGCACCCAATCACCAAGACATGAGTAAATGATCATACAAGATATGGATAGAATATGATAAGCATTAAACACACATTAAGCATAGTATGATCAAGCACTCATCAAGATAGAGCAAACGAGTATCAAACACACGAAATGTCTCAAGAACTCAAAAGTATCTCAAGGAAAACCGCAAACGAAAGAGCAAAAACGAGCACTCTCTCTCTCGAAGTCCTATGATCTATACAATTTCTCCCCTTTGGCAACAAGTTACCAAAAGTTCGAAGGTATAGAGCTAATCGTCACTAGGGACTCTGTGGCGGCTCTGTCTGCGTCGATGGAGTGGAGATAGCTGCATCTGCAAAAGCTTCGCCAAGTCTGTGGAGCTGGAGGAGGGATATTGGAGCTGGTCTTTGAACCGATGGAGCTGTGGAGGTGCTTGATGTAGTAGCCCAGGGTCATCCTTTGAATAGCAATGATCCGGGCTTTGTGGGCACTTCAGCAGGCTGCTCATAGTCATCCCGGACTAGATCACCTTCCATCTCCTTCATGAGCTCTGCCTTCTCCTCTTCGCTTCCTCAATGTCGCCTCAAGCTTGTTGACGGTGACCTGCACTTCACCGACTTGACATCCAGAGCATGGAACTTATCTTCAACTATCCTCTCAAGACTCTCCCGAGACTACACTATGCTGGCAAAGGTAGTTCAATCCTCTGAGTGGCTTCAAGAAGTTGTTCTCCAACGCTCTTGGGCTTTGTCATTGCTTTTGTCGCTTCCTTCTCAGCTTTAGCTTGTTTGGCAGCTTCAGACTTAGCGTGTCCTTCAACAGATGTGGGAGCATCCTCACCATCACAACTTCATTATCTTCATGTTCAGCTGCAGTGGCAAGTGGGGTCTATCCAACGTAGGTGTCCGTGCCAAACTTGGCATTGATGAGCATCTGAATGTGCGAGCAAACCCACATGACCTCTTCTCGTCTGCATCTGTCCTCTTGATAGTCTCAACTATCGTGTCCATCACCTTAAAAGGTGCCTTCGATCTAGAATGTGCAGCATGTTGATAGAATAGCCTCTTATCATGCGGTGGTCTCGACTTGGGCATCAAAGTATGCCTCGTAATGGTGTTAGTGGTTGGGAGACCTGCTCAAGATGATAAACTGATCCAAGCTTCCATATCTCAACATCCTTGTCCGGTACCTCATTGTACATGTTCTTCATAGACTCGTGATTCTTCTTTGGAATGCCATAGACATCTACATCATCATCCCTTGATATCGGTGCATTCAAAGAACGCTCTCCATTCTTCAACAGTTGAAGAGAATCTCGCCTTCATCATCCATACAATTCGCCATCCGGATAGAAATGTGCGGTGGCATAGAACCGCATGATCATCTCATCATTCCAAGCGGTCAATTTCGACCAACAAACTCAGCAACTCCACATGCGGTGAAGCTCTCATGCACATGTGGGAAGTAGTCTCTGTGCTCTTCACTTTGTCGATGTATTCCCGGTCTACATATCTGTGTCAAGAATAATTGGTTTCTTGTCCATGAGCACTGCCTCATAGAAATCTTGTTGCTCTCGGTGTGGAACCTTGAGTCAACAAATGTCCTTCTCCGGTGGCATTGGATCAACTTGCCTCCATAGCTCGAGACCTTTGTCCTTCCTTTCCTTCATATTTTCTCGCTCGAGGATGAGCATCATTATGAACTGGAAGTTTCGTCTCGAGCTTGAAAGAAACATGTGCCTCTTCATCGATTCAGCAGTGGCACATTGTCCTTCTTCTTCTCTCAAGCGGTATATTTCTTCTGTTTTCTTAGGCTTGGCAGCAGGTTTGGCTTGGGCTGCCTTTGCTGGAGCTGATGGCTTAGATTTTGTGGGTGCTCCTGCTTCGATGGCATCTCCCATCAACTTTTGCTTCGAGGAGGTGGGGTGCTTCCTCATCGAGTCATCATCGCTTCTTCATGAACTAGCCTCTTCCTCTTGGAAGTTTTCTTGATCTTGCCGGGAGGTTTCTTCTTCCATGCTCACTTCTTTGCAATCGTGGATTTCTTCTCTTTCTGGTGCCTTTCTTTGTCTGTTGCCCTTGATAGCCCTTGGCAACCACTTTCCTTTTAGGCTTGGAAGTAATCTCCTCATCAAGAACAAAGTCGAGTCTTCCTCATCGAATTCCTCTTCTTCCTAGCCACGTGGCAGCTGGAGGCAATCCACTTGGAGTGCTCCTCTCTCCATCATCTGAAAACTGCTTGCTTCAGGGACTTGTGACCGCCTCTGGAATCTCAACTGGTGATTCAGACTGTTCGCTGTCACTTGCATCGATATGACCGACAACCTATGAAAAGAATAGGTATAGGCGTAATAGAAGAGTTATCACAAACCGCAGAGGATTTTGCAAAAGAATGAGTTCAAACTTCAGTTTTAGGTTTTCACAGAATGCATTTCGGTCTGACCGAGTCTAAAAATTCGGTGAATCCGAAGTGTCTAAACCTAACCGTACACACCACTTTCGGTTGGACCGAAATGGGTTTCGGTCTAGCCGAGAGCACTAGGGTTTCACTAAATCCTCATTTCGGTCTTACCGATTTACACAACTCGGTTTAACCGAAAAGTGCAGTGCAATGGCCAGAGGCCAAATCGGTCAGTCCGAGAATGTAGAATCGGTCACACCGAGATGTGTTCGGCGGAAACCTAACCCTAAAATTTTCACTCGAATTTTGTTCTACGATCTAATCGGCTGGACAGGAAGATTTCAAACTTGACAAGAAGCTAGGCAAAACCTATCGTGCATAGAATCAGAGGTTGAAGCACGAGAGGGATGAAACTCACCCAATCTGGTGGAGCTTCACTACGGCGGCAACGGCGATGAGATCGACCGCCGACAATGATGGAGACCATGGCGAGGGCGCACAAAGCGACGGCGGAGACGATCCGTAGACCACGGCGACGGCAAATAAGGGTTTGAGGGCGAGGCGTTTTGAAGGAATAATCAACGCTGCCCTCGGGTATATATACCTTTCTTTGTCGGTGGGACCGAGTTGAAAACTTCGGTGGGACCGAGATGGTTAATGCGTGCGATTACTCACTTGATCACGCCGAATTTACAACTTCGGTTTCACCGAGGTGAAAACCTAGATCAATCCAAGTAATTTCGGTCCGTCCGATTTGAGTATATTGGTTTGACCGAAAATACTTAGAAGGTTTTGGAAGTTAGGCTTTTGACGGATCGGTGGCTCAAGTGCTCCTCACTCGATCTGTCCAAAAAGTCTTGTTCAAAGTTTGTGATATAAGCATGAATAGACTTTGAGACAAGAAAGCATAGATAGCTAGGGGAGGAACTTAGGCATTCTTGTCCATCCATTTGGTCAAAAAGAAAAATCCAAAAGACCAAAGCAACAAATGGATGTCCTCGAATGGATAAAATCATGCATCCAACATGCTCACACAATAAGATAGCAAATAAAATATGTGTCAAACATGCACAAACGAAACACTAGCTGCTAGTACACACAATTTGGCGATGACTAGGTCATCTATATATGAGTATATTGACTTAGGAGTCAAATGAGAACATTTGATCATAGGTCATACTCATCGTTTAAGCACAAGTGGGGTTACCACTTTTACATAAAGCATTAATGTGTTCACATCATTTGAAGATGCTTTAGCTCAATTCTTTAGAGCAAAGCTCCCCTTGATGTGAGAACCCTTTTAAAGGGTCAAACTAACCTTGGGTTGTCGTTGAAGACTTCATGTAGATGTTGAAGATGTGGATGCTCAATGTTGATGAAGATCATCAAGAGTTGGGAGCAATCCTTTGGATTCGCACTTTCAATACCTACATGGGTTAGTCCCACAAGGAACAAACAAGGATATCCATGGACATAGATTGAAGTACACAATAGATGATGTCCATGAAAGCAATGATTACCTTGTCCCTTGACTTACCAACATGAGGGTTTGTGACTCCATGAACTAGTGCAAGATGTGGAAGTTGATTGCACAAGTTCTTGCCAAAATGAATGTGAGTGAAGTATATTGGCGAGTCACCTCAAGAACTCTCTAGTTCTTCTTCTTCGGGATCCACATCATCTTGATGGGAATCCTTGGGGTAGTAGTTGAGCTTGTCGAAGTAGAACTTGAAGTTGCCTTGGGAACCCACTTGACCATGGCCTTGGGTGCTTCAATGAATGCATCAATCTCCTCTTGAAGCTTGTCCTTGCCTTTTAGCTTGTGGTCTTGTGGTGGAAGGTCATCTTGAGCTTGTTCCTCATTGGAAGAAGTAGGATCATACTTCTCCTTTTGAGAAACAAACTTTGGAGTGGGATATCGACCTTCTTCCCATTCAACACCCTCGGCGTTGAACTTTCGCTCAAAACCAATTCCTTGATTCTTCCTGTCTTCCTTGTTTAAGAACAATTTCCTCAAGTTCTTGCTTCCTAAAGGCTCTTGTAGACACCTTTCTATAATCCCTTTCAATAGACTATTTTCTTGCTCAAGTGAAACTTGGCTTGAAACATTGTTAGTGGAATCAAGAGAATTACTAGAAGTAACAACATTTGATTTAGCATGATTATTATTACTACTAGATGAAGAATTTTTCTTATGCTTGTCATGCTTAGTTTTAATAGGTGGCAAGAAATTAGACAAGAGAAGTCGTTTGGCAAGATATGAAGAACTCTTCTTTCAAGATCGTCATTGATAGCTTTTAGAAACTCATGTTCTTGCTCTAGATTGAGCTTCTCGAAGCGTAGCTTCTCATGAGATCTTAGAAGCTCTCTATGATCTTCTTGAGTTGTTTCATGAGCTAACTTAAGAGTGTTTAGTTCTTTAGTTAGACGCTCAATCTCCTTCATAGCATTGTCATTCGACTCTTCTCGACTATAAAGACTATTAGCATGTTCATCATTACTAAGCTCACTAGATTTATCATGTAAAAGCTCATCTTCACCAAGCAAGTCATCCTCATCACTATCAAAGTCAATGAATTCAGGGTGTGATACCTTGGGGCCTTTTGCCATGAAGCATCTTCCAATTCCCTCATTTGGTGAATCAAACAAGTCATAAGAGTTGGAGTTGGAGGACACGAGAGCAAGACCGGCAACACCTTCATCTTGACTGTATTCGGAGTTGGAGTGATAGCTTCTTTCGGAGTGATTGTCGGAGTCGGAGCCTATAGGATCAGAAGTATGTCTAGAGGGGGGGTGATTAGACTACTTGACAACTTAAAAATTTATCCTTTTGATTAGGGCAAGTTTTTAGCAAGTTCACAATGATTACCAAGTCAAGTATCACCCTACACATGCAATTCTAGAGTTGTGGCAGCGGAAAGTAAATTGCACGTATAGTAAATGAGAGGTGGAGAAGAGCAAACGCAATTTGGAGACACGGAGATTTTTTCTCGTGGTTCCGATAGGTGGTGCTATCGTCAATCCACGTTGATGGAGACTTCAACCCACGGAGGGTAACGGCTGCAAGAGTCCACGGAGGGCTCCACCCACGAAGGGTCCACGAAGAAGCAACCTTGTCTATGCCATCATGGCTTACGCCCACGGAGGACTAGCCTTACTCGGGGTAGATCTTCACGAAGTAGGCGATCTCCTTGCCCTTACAAACTTCTTGGTTCAACTCCACATCATGACGGAGGCTCCCAAGCGACACCTAACCAATCTAGGAGGCACCACCTCCAAAAGGTAATAGATGGGGTTGGTGATGATGAACTCCTTGCTCTTGTGCTTCAAATGATAATCTCCCCAACACTCAACTCTCCTCACCGATTTGGCTGTGGTGGAAGAAAGGATTGAGTGGAAAGCAACTTGGGAAGGCTAGAAATCAAGTTTCATATGGTGGGAATGGAGCAACTTGATCTCAACACAAGGGTAGGTAGTTTTCTTCTCGAAATGTAAGGTAGGAGTGGTAGTACATTCGATGGCTCTCTCCACGAATGAAGAGGAGGTGGAGGGTATTTATAGCCTCCACACAAAATCCAACTGCTACACATTTTGACCAATCTCGGTCGGACCGAAGTTGACAACTCGGTGGGACCGAAAGTTCAAATCTTGTGAACGTTGGGATTTTCAGTGGGACCGAAAATACAATCTCGGTTAGTCCGATTCTTCCAAAGTCTAGGGTTTGCCAATCTTGGTGGGACCGACTTTCTCATCTCGGTGACACCGATTTGAGTACGTAGGTTCTGAAGCTTGGCAACACCAATTTCGTATGACCGAGTTTGGAATCGGAAAATCCGAAATTTTAGGGTTTGGCTATATGGTGAGGTGGTTCATCTCGGTGACTGGTTTGGAATCGGTGGGACCGAGATTACTTATGAGTTTATGTTGGAATGAAAGATTGCTGATAGTTTGAGAGATAAATCACTAAGCACTTTAGAGCAACCAGATCATCATCATAACCTCATCCCTTTTAATAGTATTGGCTTTCCTATGGACTCAATGTGATCTTGGATCACTAAACCAAAAATGGAGTCTTGAGCTTTTGCCAATGTTTTCCTTAGCATTTTGAGGGTCCACATCATCACCATTGCCATACCCATATCACTGAACTTTCTGAAATATTCTCAAGGAATGATTAGTTCAATGATATATATGTTGTTATTAATTACCAAAACCACCCGGGGATTAGTTGCACTTTCAATCTCCCCCTTTTTGGTAATTGATGACAACATATAGATCAAAGCTTCGACAAATGATATAATCAATGAATAACATTGTCGCTTTGAGAAGTATGTGATAAGCAAGAGCTCCCCCTAAATTTGTGCATTATTTAAGATTTGCGTTTGAATGCAAATGCACAATCGATTAGGATCATGGGTTACTCTTCCATGTCACATACATCTTGGTGGAGCGCACAAAATGATAAGAATGAATAACATGCACCCAATCACCAAGACATGAGTAAATGATCATACAAGATATGAATGGAATATGATAAGCAATAAGCACACATTAAGCATAGTATGATCAAGCACTCATCAAGATAGAGCAAACGTAGTATCAAACACACGAAATGTCTCAAAGAACTCAAAAGATATCTCAAGGAAAACCGCAAACGAAAGAGCAAAAACGAGCACTCTCTCTCTCGAAGCCCTATGATCTATACAATTTCTCCCCCTTTGGCAACAAGTTACCAAAAAGTTCGAAAGGTATAGAGCTAATCGTCACTCGGGACTCTGCTGGCGGCTCTGTCTGCGCCGATGGAGTGGAGATAGCTGCATCTGCAAAAGCTTCTGCTGAGTCTGTGGAGCCGGAGGAGTGGATACTGGAGCTGGTGCCGAAATGACGGAGTGTGTAGGAGGTGCCGATGTAGTAGCCACAGGGTCTGCATCATTTGAATAGCAAATGATCCGGGCTTTGTGGCCACTGCAGCAGGCTGCTCATAGTCATCCCGGACTAGATCATCTTCCATCTCCCTCATGAGTTCTGCCTTCTCCTTCTTAGCTTCCTCAATGTCTGCCTCAAGCTTGTTGACGGTGACTGCACTTCATCGACTTGACATCCAGAGCATGGAACTTGTCTTCAACTATCCTCTCAAGGCTCTCCCGAGATCGCACTATGCTGGCCAGCGTAGCTCAATTCTCTGAGTGGCTTCAAGAAGTTGTTCTCCAACGCTCTTGGGCTTTGTCAGCTTGCTTCCTTCTCGCTTTAGCTTGTTTGGCAGCTTCAGACTTAGCATGTCCTTCGACAGATGTGGGAGCATCCTCAGTCATCACAACTTCATTATCTTCATGTTCAGGCTGCAGTGGCAAGTGGGGTCTATCCAACAGGTAGGTGTCCGTGCCAAACTTGGCATTAATGAGCATCTGAATATGCGGAGCAAACCCACACGACCTCTTCTAGTCTGTTGCTGTCCTCTTGATAGTCTCTACTATCAGGTCCATCACCTTAAAAGGTGTCTTCTGATCTAGAATGTGCAGCATGTTGATAGAATACCCTCTTATCATGCGGTGGTCTCTCGACTTGGGCATCAAAGTATGCCTCGTAATGGTGTTGGTGGTTGGGAGACCGCTCAAGATAATAAACTGATCCAAGCTTCCATATCTCAACATCCTTCTCGGTACCTCATTGTACATGTTCTTCATAGACTCGTGATTCTTCTTTGGAATGCCATAGACATCAACATCATCATCCTTTGATATCGGTGCATTCAAGAACGCTCTCCATTCTTCAACAGTTGAATGGAATCTCCGTCCTTCATCATCCATACAATTACGCCATCCGGATAGAAGTGTGCGGTGGCATAGAACCGCATGATCATCTCATCATTCCAAGCGGTCAATTTCGACCAACAAACTCGCAATCCCACAAGTAGTGAAGCTCTCATGCACATGTGGGAAATAGTCTCGTGCTTTTCACCGTCGATGTAATCCCGGTCTACATATCTGTGTCGGAATAATTGGCTTCTTGTCCATGAGCACTGCCTCATAGAAATCTTGTTGCTCTCGTGTGGAACCTTGGGTCAACAAATGTCCTTCTCTGGTGGCATATGGATCAACTTGCCTCCATAGCTCGAGTCCTTTATCCTTCCTTTCCTTCATATTTTCAGCTCGAGGATGAGCATCATTATGAACTGGCGGTTTCATGCGAGCTTTAGCAAAACATGAGCCTCATCATCGATTCTGCAGTGGCACATTGTCCTTCTTCTTTTCTCAAGCGGTATGTTCCTCACAGCTTTTCTTTGGCTTGGCAAAGCAGTTTGGCTTGGGCTGCCTTTCTTGGAGCCGATGGCTTAGCTTTTGTGGGTGCTCCTGCCTCGATGGCATCTCCCATCAACTTCGCTTCGAGGAGGTCGGGGTGCTTCCTCATCTGAATCATCATCATCGCTTCTTCATGAACTAGCCTCTTCCTCTTGGAAGTTTTCTTGATCTTGCTTTGGAGGTTTCTTCTTCCATGCTCGCTTTTTTGCAGTTGTGGATTTCTTTACCTTGCTGGTGCCTTTCTTTGATGTTGCCCTTGATAGCCCTTGGCAACCACTTGCCTTTTGGCTTAGAAGTTATCTCCTCATCTCGCAACAAAGTCGAGTCTTCCTCATCGTAATTTCTCTTCTTCACGCCCCGTGGCACCGCAGCAAATCAACTTGGAGTGCTTCTCTCCATCATCTGAAAAACTGCTTGCTTGGGACTTGTGACCGCCTCTGAATCTCAACTGTAATTCAGACTGTTCGCTGTCACTTGCATCGTATATGACCGACAACCCGTGAATAGAATAGGTATAGGCGTAATAGAAGAGTTATCACAAACTGCAGAGGATTTTGCAAAAGAATGAGTTCAAACTTTAGTCTTAGGTTTTCACGGAATACATTTCGGTCTGACCGAGTCTGGCAATTCAGTGAATCCGAAGTGTCTAAACCTAACCGTACACACCACTTTCGGTTGGACCGAAATGGGTTTCGGTCTAGCCGAGAGCACTAGGGTTTCACTAAATCCTCACTTCGGTCTTACCGATTTGCACAACTTCGGTTTAACCGAAAAGTGCGAAGGCAATGGCCAGAGGCCAAATCGGTCATCCGAGAATGTAGAATCGGTCACACCGAGATGTGTTCGGCGAAACCTAACCCTAAAATTTTCACTCGAATTTTGTTCTATGATCTAATCTGCTGGATAGGAAGATTTCAATCTTGGCAAGAAACTAGGCAAAACCTATCGTGCATAGAATCAGCGGTTGAAGCACGAGAGGGATGAAACTCACCCAATGTGGTGGAGCTTCACAATGGCGGCAACGGCGCGATGAGATTGTCCGTTGACGGCGATGGAGACCCGCGGCGAGGGCGCACAGGTGATGGCGGAGACGATCCGGAGACCACGGCGACGGCAGCGAAGGGTTTGAGGGCGGAGCGTTTTGAAGAAGTAATCAACGCGCGCTGTCCTCGGGTATATATACCCTTCGGCTGTCGGTGGGACCGAGTTTGAAAACTTCGGTGGGACCGAGATGGTTAATCGCGTGCGATTACTCACTTGATCACGCCGAATTTGTAACTTCGGTTTCACCGAGGTGAAAACCTAGATCAATCCAAGTGATTTCGGTCTGTCCGATTTGAGTATATCGGTTTGACCGAAAGTACTTAGAAGGTTTTGGAAGTTAGGCTTTTGACGGATCGGTGGCTCCGAGTGCTCCTCACTCGGTCTGTCCGAAAAAGTCTTGTTCAAAGTTTGTGATATAAGCATGAATGGAGTTTGAGACAAGAAAGCATAGATAGCTAGGGGAGGAACTTAGGCATTCTTGTCCATCCATTTGGTTAAAAAAAACCAAAAGACCAAAGCAACAAATGGATGTCCTCGAATGGATAAAATCATGCATCCAACATGCTCACACAATAAGATAGCAAATGAAATATGTGTCAAACATGCACAAACAAAACACTAACAGCTAGCACACAATTTGGCGATGACTAGGTCATCTATATATGAGTATATTGACTTAGGAGTCAAATGAGAACATTTGATCATAGGTCATACTCATCGTTTAAGCACAAGTGGGGTTACCACTTTTCCATAAAGCATTAATGTGTTCACATCATTAGAAGATGCTTTGGCTCATTTCTTTAGAGCAAAGCTCCCCCTTGATGTGAGAACCCCTTTTAAAGGGTCAAACTAACCTTGGGTTGTCGTTGAAGACTTCATGTAGATGTTGAAGATGTGGATGCTCAATGTTGATGAAGATAACCAAGAGTTGGGAGCAATCCTTTGGATTCGGGCACTTTCAATACCTACATGGGTTAGTCCCACAAGGAAAACGAAAATATCCATGGACATAGATTGAAGTACACAATAGATGATGTCCATGAAAGCAATGATTACCTTGTCCCTTGACTTACCAACATGAGGGTTTGTGACTCCATGAACTAGTGCAAGATGTGGAAGTTGATTGCACAAGTCCTTGCCAAAATGAATGTGAGTGAAGTATATTGGCGGAGTCACCCTCAAGAACTCTCTAGTTCTTCTTCTTGGGATCCACATCATCTTGATGGGAATCCTTGGTGTAGTAGTTGAGCTTGTCGAAGTAGAACTTGAAGTTGCCTTGGGAACCCACTTGACCATGGCCTTGGGTGCTTCAATGAATGCATCAATCTCCTCTTGAAGCTTGTCCTTGCCTTTTAGCTTGTGGTCTTGTGGTGGAAGGTCATCTTGAGTTTGTTCCACATTGGAAGAAGTAGGATCATACTTCTCCTCTTGAGAAACAAACTTTGGAGTGGGATATTGACCTTCTTCCCATTCAACACCCTCGGCGTTGAACTTTCGCTCAAAACCAATTCCTTGATTCTTCCTGTCTTCCTTGCTTGCGAACAATTTCCTCAAAGCTCTTGCTTCCGCAAGGCTCTTGTAGACACCTTTCTCTATAATCCCTTTCAATAGACTATTTTCTTGCTCAAGTGAAACTTGGCTTGAAACATTGTTAGTGGAATCAAGAGAATTACTAGAAGTAACAACATTTGATTTAGCATGATTATTGTTACTACTAGATGAAGAATTTTTCTTATGCTTGTCATGCTTAGTTTTGATAGGTGGCAAGAAATTAGACAAGAGAAGTCGTTTGGCAAGATATGAAGAACTCTTCTTTCGAAGATCGTCATTGATAGCTTTTAGAAACTCATCTTCTTGCTCTAAATTGAGCTTCTCGAAGCGTAGCTTCTCATGAGATCTTAGGAGCTCTCTATGATCTTCTTGAGTTGTTTCATGAGCTAACTTAAGAGTGTTTAGTTCTTTAGTTAGACGCTCAATCTCCTTCATAGCATTGTCATTCGACTCTTCTCGACTATAAAGACTACTAGCATGTTCATCATTACTAAGCTCACTAGATTTATCATGTAAAAGCTCATCTTCACCAAGCAAGTCATCCTCATCACTATCAAAGTCAATAAACTCAGGTGTGATACCTTGGGGCCTTTCGCCATGAAGCATCTTCCAATTCCCTCATTTGGTGAATCAAATATGTCATAGGAGTTGGAGTTGAGGACACGAGAGCAAGACCGCAACACCTTCATCTTGATCAGATTCGAGTTGGAGTGATAGCTTCTTTCGGAGTGATTGTCGGTCGAGCCGAAACCCATTCACCAACATGAGCTTGATGTTTTCTTCTTGTGTAGCTCCTTGATGACTTGTCTTTCCTTTCCGAATCCTTGCTTCTCCGAGAGGATCTTCGCTCATAACGATCATCTCTACTCCTTCTCTCTTTTCGAGGCGACTCTTCTCTTGAGCTTCTTCTTCTTGGAGATTCTTCTCTTCTCTTGTGGGGAGTCGAACACTCATTTGAGTAGTGTCCGGTCTTCCACAATTGTAGCAGCTTCGATCACGACTAGAAGATCTCTTTTCATCATATGATCTAGACTTTGAGCTTCTTTCCTTGCTTCTACTCTTGTAGAATTTGTTGAAGTTCTTCACCATTAGGCTTATCTCTTCATTGGAAACTAGCTTGTCACTTGAGGTTGTGGGAGCTTCAACTGCAGCTTTGTAAGCACCACTTGACTTGTTGTGAAGCTCTTCCTTATCTTTGAGTGTCATCTCATGAGCAACAATCCTTCCAATGACTTCGGTAGGCTTGAGATCTTTGTAGTTTGGCATCATTTGGATCAAAGTGCACACGGTGTCATACTTTCCATCCAAAGCTCGAGAATCTTCTTGATGATGAATCGGTCATCATTTCTTCACTTCCTAAGCCTGCCATCTCATTGGTGATGAGAGCAAGCCTAGAGTACATTTCAGCGACTCCTTCACCTTCCTTCATCTTGAACTTGTCAAGTCGACCTTGAAGAACATCTAGCTTTGATTCCTTCACGGACTCGATACCTTCGTGCATTTCACCAAAGTATCCCAAATCTCTTTTGCATTCTCAAGACGGCTGATCTTGTTGAACTCCTCGGGACACAAAGCATTGAAGAGAATGTCACAAGCTTGAGCATTGTTCAGAACATCCGCAACTCATCCGCAGAGCTTCGCGATCCGAACTTTTCCTTCCTCAAGAACTCACCTTGCAAGCCAACACAAATAATGCCCCATGCGGCGGGGTTATGTCCAAGAATATGCATTTTCATTTTATGCTTCCAACTAGCAAAGTTTGAACCATCAAAGTAAGGACCTCTACGGAAATTACCTCACTAGACGCCATACTCTCCTAGGTTGTGAAACCAAGCTTATGGAGTCCAATGCAATGGAAACCAATCCAATGGAGACCAAAGCTCGATACCACTTGTAGGATCGGAAGTATGTCTAGAGGGGGGGTGATTAGACTACTTGACAACTTAAAAGTTTAGCCTTTTGATTAGGGCAAGTTTTTAGCAAGTTCACAATGATGACCAAGTCAAGTATCACCCTACACATGCAATTCTAGAGTAGTGGCAGCGGAAAGTAAATTGCACATGTAGTAAATGAGAGGTGGAGAAGAGCAAACGCAATTTGGAGACACGGAGATTTTTCTCGTGGTTCCGATAGGTGGTGCTATCGTCAATCCACGTTGATGGAGACTTCAACCCACGGAGGGTAACGGCCATGAGAGTCCACGGAGGGCTCCACCCACGAAGGGTCCACGAAGAAGCAACCTTGTCTATGCCATCATGGCTTACGCCCACGGAGGACTAGCCTTACTCGGGGTAGATCTTCACGAAGTAGGTGATCTCCTTGCCCTTACAAACTTCTTGGTTCAACTCCACATCATGACGGAGGCTCCCAAGCGACACCTAACCAATCTAGGAGGCACCACCCTCCAAAAGGTAATAGATGGTGTTGGTGATGATGAACTCCTTGCTCTTGTGCTTCAAATGATAATCTCCCCAACACTCAACTCTCCTCACTGATTTGGCTGTGGTGGAAGAAAGGATTGAGTGGAAAGCAACTTGGGAAGGCTAGAAATCAAGTTTCATATGGTGGGAGTGGAGCAACTTGATCTCAACACAAGGGTAGGTAGTTTTCTTCTCGAAATGTAAGGTAGGAGTGGTAGTTCTTTCGATGGCTCTCTCCACGAACGAAGAGGAGGTGGAGGGTATTTATAGCCTCCACACAAAATCCAACTGTTACACACATTTGAGCAATCTCGGTGGGACCGAAGTTGACAACTCGGTGAGACCGAAAGTTCAAATCTTGTGAACGTTGGGATTTTCGATGGGACCAAAATACAATCTCGGTTAGTCCGATTCTTCCAAAGTCTAGGGTTTGCCAATCTCGGTGGGACCGACTTTCTCATCTCGGTGACACCGATTTGAGTACGTAAGTTCTGAAGCTTGGCAACACTAGTTTCGTATGACCGAGTTTGGAATCGGAAAATCCAAATTATTAGGGTTTGGCTATATGGTGAGGTGGTTCATCTCGGTGTGGTGAGTTTATGGAATCGGTGGGACCGAGATTACTTATGAGTTTATGTTGGAATGAAAGATTGCTGATAGTTTGAGAGATAAATCACTAAGCACTTTGAGCAACCAGATCATCATCATAACCTCATCCCTTTTAATAGTATTGGCTTTCCTATGGACTCAATGTGATCTTGGATCACTAAACCAAAAATAGAGTCTTGAGCTTTTGCCAATGTTTTCCTTAGCATTTTGAGGGTCCACATCATCAGTCATTGCCATACCCATATCAATGAACTTTCTGAAATATACTCAAGAAATAATTAGTTCAATGATATATATGTTGTTATTAATTACCAAAACCACCCGGGATTAGTTGCACTTTCAGTCTGCCGCAAGCGAGCGGACGACGGCGTCGTCCTCGTGCTTGACGCGGCGAGGGGATGCATAGCGCCGACGCTGTTGGTCGAGCGGGCGGTGCTCGATGGCGAGATGGCGGGGCGGTCGGATCCGGCCGGATCTGGACGGACGGATCCATTTCCGTGGATTTGGCGTCAGTGGCGGATCCGCGAGATTGAGGGTTGGTGGCGCCATGGCCCTCCGGAGGTCCCTGCTCACGAGAAAGAGAGATGATGTGAGAGGAGATCGAGAAGGAGGAGAGGGGCGAGGCGGCGGAGCGGCCGAGCTTCGTCGGCGGGCGCGGGCGGAGGTGTGGGGTCGCCAAGCGAGGCGACTTAAGGGGCGAGGGAGATCGGGCAGATGGAGCTGCGGGAGGCGGAGCGGTCTCGATTCAGCCGGGTTTCGAGTTATTTTGTAAAAGTGAAACGTTATATAGAGACCCACTAAAACAGGGACTGCGGGTTAATTTCTTACAAAATGAGGGACTTTTATGCAAAATTGCTAACGACGACGGACGACAGAAACCCAATTTTCTTTATCTCTACTCCTAATGGACCAATTGGTTGAATAGTCCCCCCAACTTTCAGCCGGTTTATTTTCAACCGGTTTATTTTCAACCGGTTTACACCCCACGCCCACCCACCGAACCCCATCAACAGCGCCCTCGAAATCGCCTCGCGCCGATCCCCACGCCCACCCAACGAAACCCATCAACAGCGCCTACCACCGCTCGAAATCGCCGACGCGATCCCCATACCCCATACCCGCCGCCGATCCCCATACCCGGCGAATCAGATCTGCCGCCGCCGCGAACGACTCGACAGGCGCCGCCACGCTTCGATCGCCGGCGATTGACTCGACAGGGCGCCGCCAAGTTTCGGATCGCCGCACTTTCTAGATCGCGCGCCGCCGCCGCCGCCACGTTCGATCGTTGGCGCTTTCTAGATCGCGCGCCCGCTTTGAACGTCGCGATCGGCGACATTTATGCGGTTTCAACCCAAGGTATGTTTACGTGTACAGATCATGAAGGTCCTGATGGACTCGTGTTCAAACTAAAACTACACTTCATTTTGCACCTCCGCCGCCGGCCGCTACAGTCAAGATTGGTCACAGGATAGCTCTGATTGTCAGATCCCACCACTAATAAATAAGATGCACAAGGGCTGAAAGATCACATGCGTAGTAGTTCTGTCAATAAATCCTCTCTAGCATTGCTAAGGTCCAACATTAAGAAATGCCCGTGCGTTCGATTGTGAAAAAATGCCAGTGCATCTTCTTCTCAAGCAAAAAGAAGAGCCATGGTGAACTCCTTTTGACCGAAAAACATACAAACATGCATCAAGCTATTCCCAGTGACACCCGCATAGTACAAAGCCTTTGGCGAACTGTACAAAGGAAAAAAAACATGATTAGAGACTAGAAAATTAGTGTTACCTGAGACAGATACATGCAATAATGGGAAAAATACAGTAAGCTCACTGCAAAACTGGGAGCAGCAAACAACTTAAATGGCAAAGATCAAAATTAGTATGGAGCAGCAAACAACACAGAAGATGTAGAAATAAGATGCACTATAAAAACACAACTGTAGTTTAGTATGGGGCAGCAAACAACACAGAAGATGCATTGTAAACAAACAACTGTAGTTTAGTATCCAGCAGCAAACAACCTAATGACATGGTTAAAAAAAAGTGCAGAGTAGGAAGGTCTGTTCGACATGTCTTTGTAATAAATCTCTAACAACCTGCCCTTATGGACTGACTTTCTGTACAATGGGAAAGGGCCTTTATTACTGTTGGTATTGCACGTGATCTGCTTGCAGAGTCAGTTTAAAAGATTTTGCGTGATACCTGTGTCTGTTGGACGTGTCTTTTTTTAATAGTTACATATGGGGACTCCACACAGCAAGCCAGCGGAACAGACGACTTCATCACATGTACCTCCAGGTATATGTTCACCTATAAACTGTGCTACACAGGGAAAACATATATATTTTCAACTACATATGTGTTACAGGCCCGATGGAGGGGACAAGTGTTGACGACTCTAAGGAAGGGAATATACCCGTAGCCGATGATGTTCACAAAATTTACCCTTGTAGTCCAGGTATAATGTTTACTTTCATCCTTCTTAGTTGGAAAATCATACCTAAAAGACTTGGGCACAGCCGATTCTAATGTATCAACATCTATATTTCTAGGAGTCCATGTTACTCCCTCCGAACGGATGATACTTGAGACCGATTGTGATAGCACATATGATACTCCAGGTATATAACTACCTCCTTGTATGTGTTCACCTACATATTTTTTGTTATACATGTCAAACACCATCATTGGACATGTTGCAGGCCCGATGGAGGCACATCTTGGTGACGATTCTAATGAACAACATATACCTGTGGCCGACGATGTTCACAAGAATTACCCAAGTAGTCAAGGTATTAAGTATGTGCATATATACTGAGATTGCTTTTATGCTTTTCATGTGATAAAACATACATAACAGACTTGGGCAGAACCGATTCTAAAATATGAAGCGTGTGACTTGTAGGAGTCCATATTACTCACTCGGAATGGATGATACTTGAACAGTCCGATTGTGAAAGTATATATGATCATCAGCCTTCCCACCTGATTTCGGGTAAGTATTATGTTGCCGAAAGGTTAAGACCATGTGCCTACAACTTTGCCTTGTTTCGGTCCAATATATTGTTATGCTAGCATGCAACGTCACAGTTGGGAAGAGAGGCCGCATAATGTTCCACGCCATCCTCAAAGTGATATCAATCTTTGCAGAACAACCATCCTCTCGGACCTTGATGAAAAAGAGAGTTGAAAAAGCTCGGAGGCGAGCTGCTTATAGAAAGAAAAAAGAGGAGGCTACCCTTAAGCAACAAGATGAAAATCTGTCTGCCCTTACGATATCAGGTAAGAATGCTTTATGGGAAGGCACTGCGATGATATTATATATACTAACTCCATTCCAGAGTATAATGTTAATATCATTTCACATGCAGATATGCGGTATGTGGGTAGGTTACCTCTCGGTGATATCACTAATGTGTGTCACCCAACCACGGTGGACAATGACGATAAAAAAGAGCAACTAAGGGCTCGGAGAAGAGCTGCTTATCGAAAGAAAAAAGAGGAGGCAGACAGGAAGCAAAAAGATGAAAATCTAACAGACCTTACGATATCAGGTACGGATGTTTATGTTTCAGCAATATGATTACCGTACGTATACTTTCTTAGTATATTATGTAGGTGACATATGTTTCCGAGACCCCAACCCCACGAATAATTGACGAATAAAGTGAATAAAAATAATTGACCATTAGTTGACCATTGTGTTATCATGCCATTCCTGATCATTTAGGTTCAATTCGATATATGGCAGACATATGACTTTAGAATACATACAGACTGTATGTATGGACACTGCGGGATTCTATAAAAAATAAACCCTATATAAATAAGTAGCTTCAACCAGCCCTGTTACCTCTCGGTGAACAAAGAGGACCCTAAACCCTCCGGGCAGATATGCAAAATGTTTCCCTGTTACCTCTTGATGATACCAACCCAACTACATCCATCTATACATTCTCTACTTAACCTGACCGTGCAGCTATATAAATTAATCGTTTGTGTAGTACATGAAATCTTCTTGAACAGTGAAGACCCTAAACGCTTCTTGCAGATATGCAAAATGTGACCCTGCTACCTCTCGGTGATATCACAAATGGGTGTCAACCAATCTCGGTGGACCTTGACGAGAAAAAAGAGCAAATGAAGGCTCGGAGGAGAGCTGCTTATCGAAAGAAAAAAGAGGAGGCAGCCAGCAAGAAACTAGATGAAAAACAGCCCGATAAAGAACACAACGGTGACTTTACAGACGAGCAAATTGAGCAGAGAAACGCGCGGAGGCGAGCAAGTTATCGGATAAAAGTGGGTGACGGAGTGATCGATCTTCGAGAAAAAATCAGAAGTTGCAAGAATGGCGCATGCAACACCCTAAAACCATGACTGAGGATGGAAGGGGGGAGTCAAGTGCAAAGAGAAAGGCAAAGTATGCTGCAAAGAAAAACACCCCTTGTGCTGAATCGATCGCAATGCCACGTCCAGATCTAACTAGCACATTGTCCAACCCTCACACACATTGTCCGACTCTCACACTTTCAGCCCTCATGCAACAATTCGACAGTGAACTAATATGTCATGCTCCTACGGTCAATGCGGCCCCCACATACATTCGCAACACCGAGACCGATGGTACATATCCTATCAACCATCATCTTCCATCATGTAATCCGAAGTTTATCAAAGGTCATAAGTTTATCAATGGCTGAGCATAATCCGAAGTTTATCAAAGGTCATAAGTGGCCTGATCTCAATGTTACAAAATGGACGGTTGTAGAGCAAATTCAGGAGGCAATACAAACAGATGGGTAAGCACTTGTTTCAATAGTTTGTTTTTAGATTTATCTTTGTGATATTCTAAAGCATTATTTTATAATATTATAGCGTATCATGTGGATTGTTTATGCTAAATTATATGGAATCTTGGACACCACATGGACCGTCGCACCAGTTTGTGTATTTCAGTTTTATACATTATCTCATAATGTTTTATCAAAATATCTTATAAATTGTTTTCAAATTTTGTTTGTAGGAGGATATGAAACATTTTCGACAAAAATTAGCAATTATTTTGCTCGATTCAGAGCTTAATAAGTTAAAAGGATGTCCCATGTACAAACAACCTCTTAACGAAGAAACTTTAGCTAATTCTGATCTCGAGATCCTGGATAATCCATCTGATGTGGTCGAAGAGAAACGTCCCGCCCCAATCACTATCATTCCCACGGACCAACGTGAAATACTTGCCGGCCTCTGCAACTACATCATGTCGATCAATGATGCTGGATGTTTGGAGTAAGTATCATGTATCAATATTTAATGTGCGGATGTATATTATTGTTCTTCTTACCTTCCAAATTACAGGAAGGTGTGGGTCCGGAGCTTCACACCGGATCCAATGAGCTTAAGTCTTAAGAAACTTCAGAGCATACTTAACATGGAGGAGCCCATGGACAATGATTGCTTCAACACCGCCGTGCTTATGCTGGCATGTGACGAGGGAGTATTGTTCACAGACCCTCCTATACACTACATGGATCTACGATTTTGTGTAAGTTATTCTAACTCTTCATTTTAGGTGCCATTAGTATCAACATGTTGAAACAATATTGTTTTCTTCTACTTAGTCCATGATGCTAGAGTCAACACGAGGTCAGAAGTTTTGTGAGAAGGAAACTATCCAGACGTTTGCAACATTATTTGATAGCTGGCCTGGGATGGAGACCGACATCTCATCTTGCAATAAGGTAAATAAAATATTTTGACCATTGTTATCATGGTTTGTTTTTGTTTCTAATAGCTCCACTTGTAGATTTATCTTCCCTATGCATCCATCGGCCGATACATCATGTACATCATCGACAAAGGGACACGTTGTCTACATATTATGGATCCTATTCAATCATCACAATCATCAGAGGATAAAAACATGAGGCATTCAGTGAAATTAAAAAGTTTTTCAAGGGATTTCAAAGAAGCACTCGAAATAAAGCTGCCTGGGTGGAATTCTGATATATCTAAATGGCATCGTTTATTTCCGGCCGGCGTTCCAACGAGTATAGACGAGTAATGAATTCATAATAAGAATATTTACTTTTGTTATCATTATATTATTTATAATATTAATTGAAAGTTTTTCAGGAATGTGTCTGGCTATTTTGTTTTTCATTTTACTAGTAAATGTGCACGTGCAACGCACGTCTCGACTAATATTGTAACCATATGTGAGAATTCACATACATTGAAAGTTATTCCATAGTGTTAAAAGAATATTACAAATCAACTACTACGATTTAGATGAGTTTGAAGAAATGTTGTAGTTTAGCTTCGTACATATAAAGACACAAATAAATTATCTCTATATTTCTTAATATGCTTATGCATTTCTCCATGTAGCAAAAGTATAGAAGGTGCAATGCCTGTCTAGATTGTTATAAATTATATTTGCGGGTGCAAAAAAAATTCTATACTCAACGGAAATTTTAATCCAATTTCAAGTATATATATGAAAGCTATAGGCCAAAAATCTTCGCATGCAAGTGCCATAATGAGTCAATAATTATGTGTGGCAACCATTATGCTTGAGCTCTTCATCGTTCAGACAACACATGTAAATTTAAAATGTCCCACATACACATTTCAAATGTTGATAGAAAAAAAATCTGATCGTGCAATGAAAATCTTGAAGCTATAACTGCTTTTCCGCTAAGATAGAGAGAAAAAATGACTCCTTCGAGACAATTGCTCTCTTCTATCACCCTATTCTACACGATGAGAAACCCACCATAGAAGATTTGGGTTAGCTGATGCTGCCATTGGACCTGGGGAAATAAAAGCAAACACACATTAACATAACATCTGCCTTAGCTATCTGTTTGTAATACAAGTATTCACAAATAATAATGGAAATGGTGTGCTCATGCAACTCCAAACTTTTTGGTCGCACACAATTGAATCAGTAATGAAGATAACATATCAATATATATGAGATGCATAACAAGTACAGATGATTATATTGAGAAACATTTTCTCCCCCATTTCATTACCGAGAAAACATTTTAAGAAAGATATCTTGTCTCTATGATTTTTCGTCTGTACATCAACAACAAACACAATGAGAGAAAATTATGAAAATGTACATGGTCAGAAAATCATTACATTTATTACTTTCTCTATCAATGTAATTTTCTTTAAAAAGTTAAATCGCCATGGAATATAAAATATTTCCCTTGGCCCCTGCCACAGAAAACTTATATAGAAGTATCAATTTTAATATGTAAGGTGCAACGCTATCTTGATGCAGTGCCGTTAAAGTCCATAAATGAACCCCCCAAGCGTGCACTTTAGCCTTGACATGCTCAGAACAGCCTTTTTTGCGAATATGCTCAGAACAGCCTTTGAACTATGCTGCAAATGAATAGAGAAACCATGTGAGAAATCACTTAGGGAATGGAAGTTACAAGAAGCACGAAATTGAGCTAAAAATAATAATATGCAAGTACACCCATCTTCACACAACTATTTGAACAAGAAAAGACTGTACAAACTGCAGGGATATGCAACAACACTGATTTAACTAACTTAGGACACCAGTTCTACTGTAAATCACTTAGTAAAGCTTATGTTACGAATTTGTACAGCTCATTGGATGCCTGTAGATGAAAACAGGGAAAACATTAAACTCACCCAACATGGGAAGCACAAAATCAATGTTATGTTATTACTCATGGAAGCACAAAATCAATGTTAATTACTCATGGAAGGTCAACCATGGCAGGAACAAAAGTAGTCAGGTTGATATGTGTTTATTTTGTAATCACGGCCGCACCTCAACCAAGAAATAAATGATTCCAGGATTAGGCGGAACTCAAATTTGGCCAGCTCGCGAGATTCCACCAGCATCAGAAGCATCAAAACTTGGAACTTCATCTAATACCCCCATGTATAGGACTGGAACAGAACAGAGATTCTTCCTTCTTCTAAAGCAACTAAGCCGCAGAGTGTATATTCTTTCGCCCTGAATTCGCATTCAAAGAAACCAGACATAATGTAAGAGCATAATCTAAGAGAAGAAACACAAGATGGCATCAGCAGTCAAAGGAACCTTTGTGGATCAGAGGTCAAAAGTACAAACCGATTTTGACCTGTACAGTAGTGCATTGACAAAAGGAACCTCTTGAAACTGAATCCTATACAGTAATGCATGCCAATTGATGCGTCACTGCTGTATGGAAGTCAAAAGTAGTTGGTTATCACATCAGTCTAACACACTGAAGGCCTCCGGGTCAAACCCGGGCCAAGCCATTACTTTTCTTTATATTTTATTTTGCTGCCACCTATATTTTGCTTGTCATGGACTGACAGCAGATGGAATGGTTTGCCAAAATAAGCCTATTATTCTACCACATATGCAAAAATTTCAGTGTTGCTTTGTTCCTCTTCTCGTTCTCTACGGAAACAACAACCTGACAACCATCTTCGTCGTCAACATGTCGGATGGCACTGAATGGTCAAGAGGTTATTATCGTCTGCTGTTCTATGACATTCACCGAGAATATTCAGCAATTTTATCTACAATACCTCACCACGACCAATCATAAGTCACATAACCTTTGAATGGTTTGATACAAATTATTTCTACGAACAATTCATAAAAAATAATGTTTGTCATTCTGAATCAAAGCGACAACGCCTACTTGTATGATAAATATTCTCAGTCTGATGGGAAATGAACATTGAAAAGGTAGAAAATAGATCTAAGGAACAAGCATTATGATGAACATCGAAGGGACATGACAACTCACCTCACTGTTGCAGTGTTAAGTTTATCCACCTTTTCACTGCAGTTCAGTCGCTAATAGGGAGCTACAAAATATTGACATTTTAGAAATTTCAGATGCAAAAACGGCATCCTGAACATATCTTAGAACGCAATGAAAAATACTATGTAGATTTCTTGTACAGTCAAAGGAAATAAAAAGATCAATTGTATACTCCAGAAAATCATCATCAACTTTAACACCGTAATAAGAAAAGAAAAAAGTTGTGAAAACAAGAAACTTCAAGGGTTTCTCCCATGCGAGAACCAATGGAATACGATGATATTTGTCCAAAACAAGTAATAGCATGCATATATCAGATATCCTGGTGACAGAGGATGCCACCCGAGCATTGGAATAATATACAACTTGTATTACAAAGAAATATCAAATAATATTTTATTCAGTTATATCTCCTCGCATCGAATGGTGATCGTTACCATTGTAAATTGCATGAAATGCCTGCTCCGCTTTCTACCCCGGATGCAGAGCATCCCGATGGGGAACCTGATGCTACGGCCACCTATTGCCCGTGCTGACTGCACAAGTCCTCACCTGCCGTTGGTATCTGCCACAGGCCTTACAGGCTTGCTCCCAGTGCTGGCCCTATTCCCCTGTCACCACCCTCCGTCGTGTTGCTTAGCTGAAGCCTGAAGGTCAGGCATGGCTGTTGCTTGTGTTAGAATGTCGGGAATCAGTTTCTGCTGGCTATGGAGTATTGGACCACCAAATTCAACTCACCTGCAGCGGATGTATACAAAGTACTTGGCGATCTTCTCCGTCGGGAGTGCGACACCAACCCCTGCACGTTGATGAGATAAGAGCGGTGGAGGGCAGAGCGGCCAGCAGGGAGGAGAACTGCGGTGAAGGGCGGCGAAGGTGGCGTGGCGGTGACTTCTGGCGAAAAGGGCGGCTCGGGCGGCGGCTGCCGAGGCGGCGAGGCGAACGGCGCGCGCAAGGCGTCCGGCGGAGGCGAACGAGCCTTGGCCTTGGAGGAGGACGGGCGGCTTCGTCTTGAGGGAAGCGAACGGCGCGCGAGGAGGAGGACGGCATGGCTCATGCCGTGAGAGGAGGCGGCGGCTTGGCGAGGAGGAGGACGGGCGTCTCGTCCCTGGGAAAGCGGCAGCAGCGCAGCAGCGCCCCACGAGGCGGCGGGCGGAGGAGGACGGCGTCTCCCCGCGAGAGGCGGCGGCAGCAACCTTCCCCATGAGGCGGCGGCAAGCCTGTGAGAAAATTGGTGAGGGCGGCGCTATGCTGCTCAGACGAGGAGTCGTCTGCGCGAGGAGGAGGAGTCGTCGCGTGTGGGCGTTTTTTTAAATCAAGGGCGACTTTTAGTGCGGGGCGATTAGCGATCGATTTGGCTTGTTGCGTGGTTGGTAGCGTTAAACACAGAATGATTAAAGGCCATTAGATCTTGATGATCGATGGGTGAGATTGTTTGGATCTGCCCTTCTCTTTCTTTTATAGTGGTAGTAGATGCTCTGGTGGAACGGTAAAGAATTGGTCAAGCCGGTTTGCGCGGTGAGTACTGTGGGTTACATGTTTTAAGACCTTCTTCATGAATTTTTCATACTAACTACATTTTTTTTACAGGATGGGTATGAAATGAGGAAGCATTTTTTTATTATACTTTCTAAAACATCACGGAAATGAAGCTAGAGGAAACTTTCCTGATATTGTGAAAGATTTTCTTAAGCGCATTATCTAGATATTAATATTTTTGTAATAGATGTTAAGTTGTAACATCACTCAGCTTGTTACATTGCAATAATGGACTTCAGTTTGTGTTATATTGTTTGCATGTGTGGATTTTAACATGTAACTCTGGTAAACTATTTCAAGAGCCCGTGGAAATGCTCTAACTTCGTTTTAATCGTCAACGCTGGATTGTAAACAGAACCAGCGAGCCGTTGTGTCTCGAAAAAAAAAAGCATAAGCGAGCCGTTGATATCTCCTTCTTTCATCCTGACCGTTCATTAACTGAAGCCTCTGTATGTTGCACTCGGCCCTGACAGCGTGCCGCCTCCTCCTCATCACCAAGCCCAACGCTAGGGTTTTGCCTGTCACCGCCGCCGCCATCCGCCTCTCCTCGTCGCGAGCATCTACGGTCGCCGTCACCGCCACTGCCACCGTCGGCCCTCCGATGGAGGTGCCGTCGGATTGGACGGCCGCCCGGGTCCGGGAGGTTTTCATCGACTTCTTCAAATCCAAGTCGCACACGCCATGGCCGTCGAGCCCCGTGGTACCCGTCGACGACCCCACGCTCTTGTTCGCCAACGCCGGGATGAACCAGTTCAAGCCCGTATTCCTCGGCACCGCCGCCCCGGACTCGCAGCTTGGCCGCCTGAGCCGCGCCTGCAACACCCAGAAGTGCATCCGCGCCGGTGGCAAGCACAACGACCTCGACGACGTGGGGAAGGACACCTACCACCACACCTTTTTCGAGATGCTCGGGAACTGGTCCTTCGGAGACTACTTCAAGGAGGGGGCCATCGGGTATGCATGGGAGCTCCTGACCCAGGTATCGGGTTCTTGCCTTCACTCCCCCTTTTGATCGCTCGCGCGTTAGTATGTATATGCACTACTGTACTTCTATATCATATTATGGATCAGTAAAATTTAAGTGAAAGTTGGGTCCACTTTGGTCATAAATCTATCCGAACAAGCAAAAAATAAGAAAATGATGTCAAAAACTTTAGATGTACAAATTTCCCACTGATTTTAAACACTGGCCACCTTCTTACTACATACTGTTTGCTATTTCATATGTATAGGTCTACAAATTGCCCACCGATAGAATTTATGCAACATACTTTGGTGGTGATGAGAAAGCTGGTCTCGCTCCGGATACCGAGTCGAAAAACATATGGTTGAAGTATCTACCTAATGAAAGAGTTCTGCCTTTCGGTTGCAAGGTATCCTGGATGTGCTTGGTTTGTTGGTTGAGCTCCTATCTATTGTGGACATTATTTTTTATTAGTTTCACTTTCTTTGTTTCTGTTGGGCCTAACTATTGACTGAATTTCCCTACTAAAGAACAGTATATGATGTATTCTTTGAGCAGGATAATTTTTGGGAGATGGGTGACACAGGTCCTTGTGGGCCATGCACAGAGATCCATTTTGATCGTATTGGCAATCGTGATGCAGCTTCATTAGTGAATAATGATGACCCTACATGTATTGAGATATGGAATCTTGTGTTTATTCAGGTTAACATGCTATTTTCCCCATTTCTTTCCAGATTGTCAAGCTTTAATCCCAATACAATGTCAGTTACTCTGTTCAATGTGTGCACACCTATTTGCTTATTTATCTGTTGTATGCACTGACATTTGGCTGTTTTAATACCCAGTTCAACAGGGAATCAGATGGTACTTTGAGATCCTTGCCAGCAAAACACGTTGACACTGGAATGGGCTTCGAGCGTTTAACCTCTATCCTTCAGAATAAAATGAGCAATTACGATACAGATGTATTCATGCCATTATTTGATGCCATCCACAAGGTATTTTGTGCACACTTGCCGCTTCTTTTATGCTTATGAGTTGTGGCAACAGTATTTTGCTGCAGTAATTAATTGTTGCCTAAAGTAAATGATATTCATTGTTAATTCAATATGCATTATGAATGCAGCTGGCAGGTGCTGGAATTCAACCATACTCTGGTAAAGTGGGATCTGATGATGTTGGAAAAGTTGATATGGCATATAGGGTTGTTGCAGATCACATAAGAACCCTTTCTTTTGCTATCGCTGATGGTTCTCAACCCGGTGAGTTCATACTGTTTTGGTTGGGGATACATGATTTAAAATGATTGCCATCCATTTATAAGTATGGTTAATTTCTGTAAAAAGATAGAATAATAATAATACACCTAAATGCTTGTTAAGTTGCTTGCTGCATTGCATCCTGCATAATAGGATGTTAAAGTAGTTCTATTTCATATCTGTCCACAAGTGAGCATAACGAGCTTGTGCGCTTATGTTATTTTGGTTCCTTAAACTAGACGTTATTTTGAACTTATTATGCTCCTAAATTTTCTGTTACATATGTAAGATATTTTTTATTCAAGATATGGATGTGGCACTGGAATAAAATGAAGTATATAGACATAAAGTCACCAATAGTTCGTCATACTCAATTTTGAAGAATTTGAATGAAAACAGATAGATCATTGTAGTACCCATTGTCAGCCAAAATGATTAGTCACTCTACGAGAGGCTAGGTTTTTGGGGCTTGAATGATTAATTTTGGTTTAAGTATCCAAGTGTCAAAATCACTAGATCGGGGACCTGACTTGCATTTACTTATTTTAGGAAGAAATGCATTATTTCCCTTCTAGTTAATACGAAGTCATACCTGCTAATTTTTTGTGGGCTTAGTTCATTGCGAACCAAAATTTATGGATTTCAAACGGACCCCTAAGTTGTTATAGTTCTTGTCACATGAATTTATGTGTGAAATACCAATTAAGCCTTCTTTTGACTGTCTTTTGCATGGTGGAAGTGTTGGCGCTATTGGTTGGGTGTTGTAATTAAGTGATGGGTGCTTGTTGGAATAAATATGGCAATGATATGTTGAATTGGGCCAGACTTGGAATAAACTAGAAGATGCCCCGCGCGTTGCTGCGGGAAGTTTGAACAAATAATTTGTAAGGAATAAAATAACAACTACTACATGATATACATGTGAAATAAAATAAAGTAATAAAATGGAAGCGCCATGTTATATTATCAGTGCATCAAATGGTGTTTCGAACATTGAGAATAATTTTTAGTTAGGTTATCAACCTACTCTTAGTACAGAAATGGGTTCTTTGCAAGAAAGAATTGCTTCTACTAAAAAGGGATCTATAACTTCGATTCAAGCAGTTTATGTACCTGCAGACGATTTGACCGACCCTGCCCCTGCCACAACATCATCCAAAAAATGTGGCTAATCCGCAAAAGAAGTGGCTAATAGAAATTAATCTTTTATGTCCATGCTTCAAGTTAGGCTAAAGGTCTCAGTTACATTACATCATCTCAGCCATACATTCACATATCTTTGTAGTACATGACAATAAAATGAGTAAGTAACATTTGTTGATATTCTGTACACACATCAATAGATTTTGCCAGTCAATAAATGATACCCCCTTCGTCTAATAATACATATATATTCTGGAACAGAGGGAGTATTCCTGAAGCCTTCGAATGACCAACATTACCAAGTGTATCAAGTTTCTTCTGTCTCTCCAATTTAGTCTCAGTACTGCCATATGGAACAAACAAAAAAAACAAAATACTATCAGCAAGTGTTGGGGGAACGGGAATTGCACCTGAAATCAAACAGCTTCTACTTATATCTGCTATAACATAACTGTACTACAATACGTGCTATATTCGAGTTACTATCAGTATAAAAATAGCCATTTCATAAACCCGTTTGAACCCCTGTATGATCTAGTTGGCGGAATGAGATAGAGGGAATTAACTTGGTCAAATCATTGCAGACGTTTAACTGGTTAGAGCAAGTAAAAATAGCTACAGCCAGGTGACAATATTCTCAATGTTAAAAATGAGAGAAACATGTGTACCTTCTCAAGAGTTCCAAATTTGGTTCATAGCAGACTTACCATACATCATCAGGAAACCTATAAAGCTTGAATCAACAATTTTAAAATAGCAATGTATAGAATAAGCATCAATTACTAAATTCTTGAAAACCAAAAATCGGAGTACATTCATGTCAGCAGATGCCATGGTCCAAGTTGTAGCATTTGCAGGGAACAAAAATTAATTTTCAGATTAGAAAGTCATCGAAGAGCAAACAACGGTTGTGGGATCAGGCAGGCCTGCCACTGATGCCATGCTTGAAGGAGACTGTAAGTGGTGTGTGGTGTCGGCGACAGATGCGGTGATGTTAGCTCTTACACAAAGACCGGTCACCAAATGAACTCTGCATTTGTAGTCAAGGAAACAAATATCAGTCACGAAACAGATCTGACATCACTGGGCAAAGCCTATGCCATTATACTCACGGTTTATTTGATAGTTTTGAACTTCTTTTAAACAAAACTGAGATTTTTTTAAAATTGTACATACTACTGCTGAAATGTAACTACACGATAATTCAAATGGTCATGCCCTCAAAGTATACAGAGAGAGGGCATGAGAAACAGTTATAATCTTCTACACGTGACCTGATGAAAAAGAGATGTTTCATTATCAAATTTGCCATTGATGAAAAAACAACATTCATATAAGTAAAGCTCATGCTAAAGATATCACGTATTAAGCAGGCCAATGATGTTAAAAAGATATTTGTCAACAACCGAATGTATTGTGTTATGGTGAAATCTGTAACAACAATGGCGATCTCTAGAAAGGTACCCCCAAACACACAGTGCACAGGGTGCTTGTATAGAATGCAAGTTTACATGTCCAATCCAAGAAATATTAATTCATATTTAAATGAAGCAAACAAAAATGCAGAATTAGCAATGGAGGGAATCTTGGGAAGAATATACCAGTAGGAGACACAAATCTGGAGAGTATGCATATGCAGTGATCGGGTTGACCATGACTACTTGGTCGTAGTCCAGCACGCACCACCTGAGATCATGGGGAGAGGAAGTGGAACACCATCTCGAATATTATTAGGAGTGGAGGTGCCAAACATCAATTACTGAATACCTGCAACTAAAGCTATAGATGAGAGAGGTTGTTTCTTCAAAAGTAGGCTGTTCCATATAGATGGCAGAAGGAGTAAAGCAGTGGTTGTGTACTCCTGTACGGTTGGTGTGATATCTTTTGAATAAGATTATTTTAGACAGAATATCAGATACGTACTGAAGAACATGTACTGAACCTTGCAAATCCATCGCTGGTAGAAAGGAGCTAGACTTCCTACGCAGATGCATGAGGTCAGCTTGCCCCAAAACAAAAAGGCACCATTGCTGCAGTAGAATGTCACTTGCTAAGAAGGGCCACGATTGCCATAGGCAATGCTGTCTCTGAATCAGCTGAGGCGGCACCTGCGGGAGGACGTCAATCTAGCATTCCCGTAAGTCATGGCTATCAATGGAGGCCCTAACCGATGTCACCATGAGCCCAGCCCTTCGAGGCTGAAAAGAAAACGTCCACCAGCTGGAGACCTCCCCGGCGCGATGTCCACTCCATCTCCATGTCTGAGTTGCTGGGAAGAGCGTCCATCCAGGCGAGAGCCCAGCGGATGCTGGGTGGGGAAGTTGAGCGGCACCGAGAAGGGTTGGCCGCTCCACGGGGAGCCTTCCCGGCCTTCTGTCGAGGCACCCGACACACGATGGCAAGGTAATCGCCGAGAGTGGCCGTGGTCGATGTCGGCGCAATGGCATCCGCCGCGAGGCGCTCTTCTTCCCGGGCAGGGGCCCCTACGCCGGGGAAACTGGAGGCAGGGCTGGGACGACCACCTGTGGATCTCGTTGCAAGGGGGCACGCCCTCGCCATCGCTTACCTTGCCAAATCGCAAGCGGTCCGGAGAGAAATACCGGATTGTAAGAGCAACTGAATCGACAGAGTAATTGTGTAGTGGGATTTGATGGAGATTGAAGAAGATGAAGAGGAAGGGGAATCCGCTGCCGTTGGGAATTGGTGAGGCGCTCTGTTGGAAAGGATGCGATGGGAATCTCCACAGACGGAAATAGACGTGCGTGAGAAGCCTCTCTCGCCGGTCCTACCGGCAGCAACTAAAGCTAACATGGCTGTTTTCTAGTGCGGTTGGTCCCACATGTAATCCTCTAACTAAAAGCTGATGTGGCACTGATGCTGATGTGGATAGGCTGCATGTCAAGAAAAATAGGATAGTGGGGATGAACTATTTAGGTATTATAGATACACGAAAAAGGGGTTGCCCCCCGCTTTATATTATAAAGCACAAGCACCAATCATCCAACAACAACGAGGTTCAAAAGTAAGGAAGAAATAGCAATGGTAGCAGCAAGGAGATAAGGAAGGTTCAGCTGGGGGCACAACAGAACAAGCCCCAATACAAGCTAAGATAACTAAGAGCTAATCTGGCTCCGGGGGAGGTGGTGGAGGCGGCGGTGCCATCGCGGCTGCAGTGGAGCGAAGACCCGTGATGATGATGTCAATGTTGTCCTGGTCGCGCCGCTTGCTAAGCGGTCACCATAGCTGTAAGAATCCACAGAATTTGAAGACGGCGTCAGTCACACGGCAAGGAATCACGTGCTCTATGACTAGTTTGTTGCGCATGTTCCAGAGGGTCCAGGCAAGGGCACGCATGGCCACCCATAGGAGGGGTGCCTTATACAAGGGAAAGTAAGGATTTCCCGGAGCATGTCCGGGAGATTATCATGGCACCATACCCCTCCCACTACTTGCCGGAAGCAAGTCCAGAGGAATCTTGCTGCCGGACACCGGAAGAAAATGTGGTTGGAGTCTCCTGGGATTCTGCACAGAGGGTATAACCCATCACCCGGGCCATTCCGCTCAAGCACTTCAGTGCCCGAAGGCAGGCGACCATGGACCCATTGCCACAGGAAGATGGGAAGAGATGTTGGAGTGCATAGCCTTGCACACTCCCACCCTCGAACCAGACTCCATAGCTTGGCACCTATATCACGCCATTGTAGCTACTCCGGGCCCCACCGAGCTTACGGTGCTATGGGAGATTGACTTGGAATAAATATGGCAAGGATATGTTGAATTGGGCCAGACTTGGAATAAATATGGCAAGGATATGTTGAATTGGGCCAGACTTGGAATAAATGCGGCAAGGATATGTTGAATTGGGCCAGATATGGATGTGAGACAATATTAATTAGTAGTCCAGAATGACATATAATATGAAGTGAGCCGTTAATGATTCTCTTGCTTGCTGTGTATGCAATAGAAATCACCACTTGGATCTACTCCCAAAACGTCATATATTTAGGAACAGAGGGAGTATATAGCTGCAAAATAATATGATATGGTGCACATATGTTGCAGTTACATAATATTACCTCCTCCCCAAAAAGCTTGTCTCAGATTTTTCTAGATACGACACTAAAACGTGTCTAGATACATTCGTATCTAGACAAATCTAAGACAAGTAACTAGGGATGGAGGTATTATTTCGGTAATAAAGGTTCAGAACAACTGCAGAAAATATATTATTGTCTTCATTCAGTTTAATGGGATTGTTTTTGGTGGATCCACCGTCTTGGTCAACCTACTGAGCTATTGTATTTTTCTTGCATTTACAAATGACAATGTTTCAGGGCTTTGTTTTGTATTATACAATGATGTTTCGTTGTTCTAATACGAGTTTTTCTGTAGGAAATGAGGGAAGAGAGTATGTTCTAAGGCGTATACTTAGACGTGCTGTTCACTTTGGTCATCAAAAATTGATGGCAAAGCAAGGATTTTTTAGCTCGTAAGAACTGTAACCTGCATCTGCTGTATTCTGTACACTTTTTTGATGATATATTTGCATAGCTTTTTGTTCACCCAGAATGCTAAAAATGTAATGCAAGGCTTATGAGAATGACTGTAGGAATGTCATATGACAATAGAAAAAAACTATGTTCACCCACAATTTTAGTTAATTTACTATGAACCCAGGGTCATGTGCTATGTGTTACTTCAATTTGGGTTTGGGTCCGTGGGGCATAACTTGGCACTGGACTTATCTGTGTCGGCTGCTTGCTTGTGTGCACAATACCATTGTTCCTGCGATGCCTTTTGTTTTAGGTTCATGTGTGCATTTTTTTGCTAACAAAGCTTTATAATAACTAGCATTCGGTCCTGATAATGAGGCATGGTTCTGGAAGTTATTTCACTCGCAGGGGAAAAAGTGCTAGTGCGTTTTGCCATTGCCTGGCGTCTATCTCATCTACTCCCTCCGTCCGCGAATAAGTGTACATCTAGCTTTTCTTCCAAGTCAAAGTTTTAAAACTTTGACCAATTTTGAGAAAAGTAGCAGCATTTATGGCACTAAATCAGTATCACTAGATTCGTTTTGAAATGTAGTTTCATAATGTACCAATTTGATGTCATATATGCTACTATTCTTTTCCTTAAAGTTGATCAAAATTTTAGAACTTTGACTTAGGACAAAAGCTGTACACTTATTCGTGGACGGAGGGAGTAAGCACACACCTAGCATGATTAAGTGCTAGGCGTTCTGTTGTTGCCTAGCACCTGCACACTTAAGCGGATGCCTAGGGGCGTTTTTTTATGACTATCCTAATAGGTCTGATGGCGTGGATTCTTGGACATCACTGTCCTATGCTTGAGTGTGTGTTCTGGAACTGCTGTATTTTCCATAACTTGAATATTTATTTATTAATTAACTATCACTCTCACGATTGTAAAATTATTATCTTAGAATGTGTACAGTCAGATTCTGATGGTTGACCAGCAATAATTTCATTGATGGTCTAATTTTACATGGAAAGTGCTATATATGTCCAACTAAACCTTTTTGTTTTTACTTCTGCATCAATTTTTCAAGTTTCTGATTCTCTCTCCATATTTCCGGCGACTGGCATCTCTCTCTCTCTCTCTCTCTCTCTCTCTCTCTCTCTCTCTCATCTTTTGGTTTTTGAAGCTGGCATTTGATTTACCATTATTTTGTGTCTTGCTCATACAGCCTTGTAGATGTTTTTGTCCGAGTGATGGGTGATGTGTTTCCTGAGCTGAAAGACAATGAAAAGAAGATTAAAGATATAATTAAGGACGAAGAGGCAAGCTTTGAGAACACTCTAGCGAAGGTAATATTATTTGCCTGGAGTATTGCATAACAGTAACGTCAATTTAGCCCAAGTGAAGTTTGTTGGTGTAATTTCATTGCAATCAAATCCGAGTCTTTACACACTCTTAGGCAGTGTTCTCATACTTTATCCTTTTCTGTGAAGCATACTTTATCCTTCTGAACATGTGCTAGTTTCAAAGTAATTTAGGTAGTTTGTTGTAGTCGCCGGAGACTCTGGGCCAGTTTATACCTTGTATCTTCTGTACCACTGTTTTGCTCGTGCGATACTGCTACAGGCTTTATATATATTAACGTGTTGTGCTGAGTAACCAGGCAGTGCCTTGTTTTAACACTACACATTAAGGAACATATCCATGATGATCGTTTCGATCTTGGTTTACAGCAGCTTAGCAAACTTCAATAGTTCAATCACAGTAATTAGCATACACGATAAATTGTCTCATCTTTTCTATGAAATGACTAATAATAATCCAATTTATTTGGTTTCTACATGGGCATGATTCTGTTTATCATGCTTGTAGGGTACTTCCTACTAGGCGCATTGTCACTGTATTTCATATAGAGACTAAGAGAGCTTACAGTTGAAGTTTAATTGACCATTCTTTTCTTAAAACCATCATAATATATGTTGTCATTTCTGGTCGTTATTCAGCCAGTTAACTGAGTGTGCTGTTGGTGTAATTTTCAGGGGTATGAGAGATTTAAGAAAGCTGCAGATGCTGTCAAGGAGAATGGCGGGGCAGTACTTAGTGGCCAGGCAAGTACTTTGGTTTTGAATTACCACCACATTAGTTGATTTATTTTGTTTTCACTAGAAGATGTTTGCGCCTAAGCGGATTTATAGTTTGTTTGTTGTGTGAGCACGTGTTGTGTTATCTCATTGGACAAAAGGGCGGAAAGGGTCCATTGGCAAGTGATGGTATTTAGGTGATAATATAAATTATGAAGTTGGAGTCAAGGTATCCTGATTAGTAAGATGCATATATTTCATATTAAAATATTTGGAATATGTTCTTATCCTTTGCTAGAGCGGTTGCATTGTCATCCATTTCATAGTGAGGATTAATCTGGATATATCTAGCCCTTCCCTCCCTCTCCAATACGCCATAGTGCATTGCTTTTAAGGTGTCCCGCCTTGGACGCTCGGCAAGCGACCTGGCAGTGCCTTGCAGCGTTTAGTCGTCAGGGCGGTGAGTGCTCGCCTTGGGTCGCCTTACCGCATTAAGTACAATGACTCAAAGTCTTACTATCCTTTAGTGAAAATGGTTTCCTGGCAGGGGTGAAAATGGTTCGAATATCAACAAATTGACAGAACCCCTTAACAATGGCATTAGGAACCAGAACTTGGATATCTGACGGATACAATATCGGTAGTTATTCTCGGATGTGGTTTTAATATTGTATAGGCACTATATGCCCGAACCAGATACCAGGATTCATGGATTATGAGTCCAAGGACTAGTCAAGACTAGTCTATGAGCCTCGACTCCAGGGCCGACTACACTTCAGTGTCGACTAGTCTATGAGTCGCAACTTCAGTGTCAACTAGCGTTGAGTAGTCACGCTTAGTCTATGAGTCTCAACCTCGGAACGACTCATCGACTCGTAGGATTTTGATCAGATAGTATTCAACACACTATTTGGTGAGACTCCCACCCGCTCATTTGTGAGCTTGTCTGCTGGCTTCAGGTGATCCTGGTGGGTGCATTGCTTGCTTTAGAGGAAACACAATACATGGATGTGAAGCCTACCTGTGGGATGTTAACATGGGCCGTGCTGGCTGTTAATTGGGGCTTGTTGGTTATATAAAGATTGGTTCGGGCCTTGTGTTGAGTTTTTCGTATATTTTTTACAGCTGGACATCAAGTTGTAATGAGTGTTGATAGGGTATGGTTTATGTGGAGTCGGGCGCGTTGTATCCTGGGCCTCCTATATGATGAGGGGGGCACCACAAGTTAGCGACGGACACACAGGGGGAGCTGGCGGCATGCGCCGGTGTCCGGGCAGCTGGTGTTGCAGTATCAATGGGAGGAGCACCCGTAGTATCCACAGGGGATGGAGGCGATGTGCACTGAACCTCTTGCTGTGATTGCTTGGTTCTCACTAGGCCAACATGGACCTCTGATTATTGCAACCTCCTCACCTAGCCTCAAAATCAGGCAAATGATAGGTGTAGGTTCATTTCGCTCAACCTAAAAAATATATTTGGCACAGTTATATCTAACTGGAGACTTAGAGCTATCGTGTTTAGTGGTATGTTGAGCATTATTTATGTTTCTGTTTTCGTTTAGAGCATTGTTTGCTGCCGACCATATTTGGTCGTTGTTCACTCCATATTCATGTCCAGACACTCATCCGTTGAGCATCTCTATCCGCTCTGCTTGCACCCTTACCGGTGGTTAGATGAGGGCAAGGTCTCTACCCCTCAGTCCCAGACTTATACCAAGCCATGCACTTATCAATCTGGTTCTCCTTCATCCATCCATAGCTCAATCAAATGTTGGAACAATTATTTTGCAAGGTTGGTTACAGCTCTGAACACTGCGCACCTAAGCATCGACGGGGCTCTTCCTACCGTGGTGGAGAGGCTATTGGAGAAATTATCTGGAGACATGAGAGACTTCCCAATTAGTCGTTGCATCTAAAATTAGTATGAAAAGTAGGCATCATATGTTAGATTAGTGCTTTGTCAGCCAGAGAGCTACTTTATCTGCGCCTCTTGGTATTTGAGAAACATGTCAAAACTAAGGAATTCGACTATTTGGAAAACTTGATCATATTCTCTACAATAATGTGGAATAATTCTTTTCTTCGTCCTTATTTTAAGAATTGGAATCCACTACATAGAAACGTCTCTTAGATCATACTTCGGCTGCTGAACTTTTCAAGTTTATAATGCTATCCTTCATGTATTGCAACCGTTATTTGTTCTTTCAGGATGCATTTGTTCTGTGGGACACCTATGGTTATCCAATTGATTTGACTGAGGTTTGTTCATGTTTTCATCAGTAAATTTAATCAAATTAATTTGGCAGTGATATACTTTTCATGTTTATGTCGTTAAACTTGATAAAGCTTTTATTGTCTTTTCTGGAATCGTTGTTGTTTCCTATCTCATAGGTCATGGCAGTTGACTTCGGGCTATCTGTTGACATGGAGGGTTTTAATGCTTCTATGGAAGAAGCAAGGCAAAAGGCTAGGAATGCTCGCTACAAGGTTGTATTTATTTCTCCTTAAATATAAAACTTAATCCTTCGCTTGTGGTCTTTTATGCTACCCAAGTATTATTCCTGCTCTTTGTTGTTTAATGATGTTGTATTTAACTAAACCTAGCATCTCTTATATGCCAGTGATGCTCAATTCATTGGGCAACTTTAGTCTGTTTATATCATACTTATTTCTGACTTTGTTTTATATATTTTTCTTGCAGTCTGGTGGTAAATCTATTGTCCTGGATGCAAATGCTACGTCGCAGCTGCGCAATCAGGGACTTGACAGCACAAATGATAGCCCAAAATTCCAACACAAGGTTAGATGATTAGTTAGATTATTTAGTTGTGGTTTGGCTATTAGGTACAGTTCTTTCCAATATTCAGTGCCAGTTTGGGATTTCGTAGAATTTCTATTCTAGTTTGGCCTAAACATTTAGAAAGCAACCCCCACTTCTAATCACCTTCAAGTAGTGAATTTACGTGGCTGCAAGCTTTTGATTGTTTTTGCAGTGTTCATATTTTGCATCGTGGCTGAACACTTATATATTGGTTATATGGCCGATATACCTAAAATCATTTTGCAGGTACATAGCAGTGTAGTGAAAGCTATCTATACTGGCTCAGAATTCATAGCCACTGCATCTGGTGATGAAGACTTCGGCCTGGTTTTGGAAAGTACAAGCTTCTATGCAGAACAGGGTGGTCAGGTACAACTTCACGTTTGACAGTGTCATGTTGATGTGTTGAATGAAAACGCCAATTGCAATCACCTCTAGAGCTGCAATCATGCTATGAATTATCAGCTTACCTACTGAATAAGCATGGTATTATGTTGTTTTAATGTAATTGTCATGTGGGTCCATTACTACAGGAAGAAACCCCAGCTGACATCAGCTCGATAGCTACCTTAGTTTGCAAGTTAGATATTTTCTGTAGTAACTATTGAGCTGATGTCTGATGGGGTATCCTCCTGCAGCAATGGCCCCACATGACAGTATTTTTTGTTAGCTTTAATAGAATTATGTTGACCTATATTGATTCATTAGTAAAGTAGACGCATAATTTCTGTTTGAAAGTTATTCTTTGATTGTAACCATAACAAAAAATGATTAATGCACCCTGAAGAGTGATAGCTCCCATTGGTTGAAATCTGATTGGTATCCTGTGCTGTTTGTTGTACGTCATCCTAATAATCTACAGCACTCGTAAATACTCCCTCCGTCCCATAATATAAGAGCGTTTTTATATTATGGCACAGAGGGAGTATATGCTTGAAGTATTTTTTTGTCATTACACCATTTCAAACACCACATTACGGTTGTATACAATAGTGTTGAGGACTTTGAAGTTGCCCGTACAATACACTGGCTCCAAGTTTTTCAGTCAAATTTTGACAAGTTAATACCCGTACATTGCACAACAAACGTTGCAATTTGCATTCAACAGCCATTGATGTTTTCTCAATTATTTGAAGTCACCGTGCTGCCATGGTCGTTTCTTGTTCTATTTCAAAGAAGCGCATGTGACCTCTTTCTTGTGTGGGGTTTGGGGTTGTATATACAAACTTTTCCTCTTTTTAATGAATGATACACAGCTCTCCTGCATGTTTGTGAGTTGCATCATGCATGTATAAATTCTCTTGATATGCCATATGATATTTTTGGAATAGATCTATGACACTGGGAGTATCAAGGGGCCATCTGGATCTTTCACTGTAAACAATGTCCAAGTGTTTGCCGGCTATGTCCTGCATATCGGTTCATTTCTGGAAGGGCCGGACTCCAAGGCATTGTCTGTTGGTGATGAAGTGAAATGCAAGGTAACATTCTTTACTTATTAATTCTTTATACCGAATCAGTTAACCTGTGAAATTTGCTAAATCACATGGCGATACTTCTGTTACTCTTGGTAGGTTGATTACACACGGCGTACTCTCATTGCTCCAAACCACACATGTACCCATATGCTGAACTTTGCTCTAAGGGTATGTTTTCAAGCCTCTCAGATTTTACAAGGATTACTTTTTTTTGCATTCATGATGGTTTCACTATTGTAAGTGTAGGAAGTACTTGGTGACCATGTTGACCAGAAAGGTTCCATTGTTCTTCCAGAGAAGCTGAGATTTGATTTCTCCCATGGTATGCTGTGATTATTTTTATATTGTATTCACATGATGTTTTTCCTCAGCTTGTCAACTCAACTGTTGGTACATAACAGGGAAACCTGTTCAGCCCGAAGATTTGAGAAAAATTGAGCATATAGTGAACCAACAAATAAAGGATGAGCTGGAGGTATCTGCACAAGAAATAAAATTAGCTGACGCAAAGCGCATAAATGGTCTGCGAGCTGTGTTTGGTGAAGTGCGTCCTCTTACCCAGCTTGACATACCATGTTCTCATACCTTGTTTGTCTGTCCTGTTGTTTCATGTAATTCGTTTTGCATATGGACTTTGTAGATCTACCCTGATCCTGTAAGAGTTGTATCAATTGGTCGCAAAGTGGAAGATCTGCTTGCAAACCCTGAAAGCAAAGAATGGTTAACCATATCAACTGAGCTGTGTGGAGGTATATTTACTACTCTGTTCTATGTAATTCTTTATTTGTGTGTTTATGTCATCTAAAGTTTTTGTATGCCAGGTACACACATTTCAAACACTAGAGATGCTGCAGCATTTGCCCTCATATCTGAAGAGGGTATCGCAAAAGGTGTTCGGAGGATAACGGCTGTTACTGCTGATTGTGCCTCCCAGGCTATGAAGCTGGCATCATCTATCGATACTGATATTAATGAGGCATCTAAACTGGACGGAGCCACATTGGAGAAGGTACTAAGTGTGCTTGTCTCTCTTAGTGTGAGGCTGTGAGCTACTCCCTCCGTCCTTTGAAAAGTGTACTTCCAACTTTGTTGGAAAGTCAAACTATTTTATGTTTGACCGTATTTATATAATAATGCACCAACATTTATGCCATCAAATTAGTAGCATTAGATTCATTACAAAATGTATTTTCATCATATACCTATTTGGTTTCATAAAAAAGGATATATTTTTGCACAAAATCGGTCAAAATATAAAATAGTTTGACCCTCCAACAAAGTTGGAAGTACACTTTTCAAAGGACGGAGGGAGTATATGGTTGTGTTACTCTGACAAATTGGATAATGGATATCATTAGAAGTTACTGTGGTTTTTGTTTGTTTTCTTGGAAATTTTATGTCCTTAGCGTTTATGTAAATAGATGATGTCCATTGTACTTTGTAGCTATTTCCTTCTGATCTGCTTTGTATTAGACCGTATCTAAGAATGATCTTTCTTCATCAGAAAATTGGGTCCATCAAGAATACACTGGATGCAGCTGCTATCCCAGCTGCAAGGAAAGCTGATCTAAGAGGCAATATCTCAAAGCTGGAGGTCTGTAAATGTTTCAGTTAATTTGGTGCATCTTGTCAAAGAGAAGTATTTATGATATTTGGTATTCTGTTCGTAGTTAAAATGAAAGCTGATTATAGCTGTTGCATATATCAGGATCAACTTAGGAAGGCGAAGAAGAAAATTGGTGAAGAAAATATCCAAAAGGCTGTCAAGACTGCCATAGATGCTGCAGAAGCTGCTCTTTCTGAAGGAAAAACCTTCTGTGTTACTCATGCTGATGTGGGTCTTGATACCACTGCTGTCCGGGAAGCAGTTGTCAAAGCCATGAACCGTTTCAAGGTCGGTACTCCAATCCATTTCTGTCAAGTAGTGTCCCCATCATCTAAAAATCACTGTAAATTCAGCATAATTTCCAACTTGCTCCAACAATTTATTTTTGTATGAATTAAAACATTATAAAGTTGCATTCCTTGTGTCAAATCTTTGGATGTGCTGGTGACCTCATGGGTTCGACTTTTCCAGGGTTTGCCGATAATGGTATTCAGCACAGATGAGGCATCAAACAAGGCTGTTATTTATGCCGGCGTACCTCCGGATGCACCCAATGGCTTCAAGGTGTTGGATTGGCTTACACCTTCAATCGCACCACTCAAGGGAAAAGGTGGAGGCGGCAAGAATGGTCTCGCCCAGGGCCAGGTGAGGCATTGTTTAATCTTTAAGAGAAGCCCCTTTGGTCAAAGTCTACTAATTGTCGTTGCCTAATATCTGTGAATCCTGCAATGCAGGGAAGTGATGCTTCTCGGGTCAAGGAGGCAATGGAGCTTGCTACCCAGATAGCTTCGATGAAGCTGAGCTGATTTGTTGAGACTGGTCTTCATACATGTCAAGTGGCTGCTTGATTGGTCGTTGTCACCCTACTTTCACAAATTGTGATACGTGAACATAAAATTATTCACGAAAATCGACTAGAAGCAGTGTCCATTTCCACATTACAAGATGGTGTTTAAGGTTCACAGTTGTCGTGTAATTACAGTTTGGTTTATCAAATGGAGTGTTATATTTGACGAACGTTACGAATCTAATAATTGTTCCGAACACTTTGTCCTAGTGTAGCTGCCGCATACATGGTTCATCACCCGTGGTTCTTGCCATCTCATTCCTTTGCATCAACTAGTCAATGTTTACGTGCAATGCACGTTAATTCAGAAGTATATTAAGTGCATGCGGATATTAAGTAGGATATTATTTACATGTTATTATGTGATTAGCACTATTTTTGGCATGAAATTAACTGCACGCTAGACATGTTGAGCGTTAGACATTGAAGCAGTCTAGGTCGTTGGATTGACATGATTTGATGGTCGAGATTAATTGGATCTGCCCCTTTGGGTCTTTTTATATTGGTATAGACACAGATGCATGCATACAGATAAAGCAGAAAAGATTAAAAAGGATTAAAAATTTGTTTTTACTATTAAATCTGTTGTGATGAGATTTTTGAGATTAGATCTTATGTTGGTATGTTTTGATGATTTTTTCTGGTTTGCCATATGTAAGTTATCAAACTGTTAACTCATCGGTACTTCTCAATGTTTTAATACGTATTATTTGTTCAAAAGTTATCACCTGGTACTATAAGAGATATAGATACAGTCCATATTAATTGGCAAAAAAATACATACGGTGTCAGACTACTTATAGATAATTATTGATTTAAAAAACTAGTCCTCGCCTCATAACTGCTCCTTTCGTCCCATAATATAATAGCGTCTTGTACATCACTGCTATGTCTGAGGACCCTGGGAGGATCTCACACCAAGTCCAGCAGATGAGAAAATTGGGGTGGTTGAGAGAGACAAAAGAGAGAGATGGGAAAACAGAGAAGCAGGTTAGAGTTTGAGAGGGCACCCATGGGCATATGCACCCACTTTTCCAAAAATGCATTTTAAGCACGTTTTAAAATGTCAAAAGATTCAAAAGAAAATATTACACATACATGCTCACAAATGTGTGTATACGGCACAAAGTTTTGTGAAAAATGTCCTGTTGTTTTGTCTCGCTTCTAAATAGGGTTCTAGGACATAATTTTTTTGTCTTTTTCACAGGCCATAAAAAGGGTTATTTTTCCTTGAATTTTATGCATGCACATAGATCTTCATGAAGACATATCCCGTGCAATTTTTGCAGATATTATTTAGCATTTAGAAATGTGTTTCTCATATGTACTCGGATTCACCCATGCACTTCTCGTCAAAGTTTAGATTATTTCCTTTCTTCCTTGCTCGGTATACAGGAGTGGTACATAACGCCACGCACGCCATGGCTCACCATACAACACAAGCTAGGCCCACTGTCATTCACACTGCCCAGGGTCCACATGTCGGTTGTCTGGTGACGTCGTGAACGACGGAGCCGTGACAGTGTTTGAGCCCAAAGAATTGCGATCAGTTTGGCACATATCATCGACCATCTGTTGTAGACCCAATATTCTCCAGATTTCATTCACACCAGGACATAGGAATAGAGCATGCCGAACACTCTCGCAATCAGAAGTACAAAGAGAGCACTGTAAGATTGTTATCATGTCTCTGTTCGAAAGAACTCCAAGGCATTGGTACGTCTGGTAACTTTAGCATTGACAATATTTTAACTATAAAATATGCAACCTGTAAGAATATCATAACCATGTTGGTACCTATAACATGAGTAACATGATAAATATACCGTGTGCAATTTGGTAACATGTACTAAATCAATGGCACTTATTTTGGGATGGAGGGAGTATAGGATCCCGGTAACTACGTGGTAACCATGACATTCAACTTGCTGCTACCCACTTGCCATCTGAAATTGCTCCTGAAATCATAGTTATGGGATGCTGGAACATTTGGATTCATAGAAATAACAAGATTTTCGATAACATCACTCCCAAGCTCTGCCTCATGGAAAGTCCTCCTCAAGCAAGATCTCAAGATTATTTGTTATAGAATCAAGGACAGAAAACTTCAAACATTCCAGGACTGGATCGATAGTTCCCTTTGAGCCCACTTGACCTTTGATGTTTCCGAAGCTAGGAATTGGCTAAACCAAATGTATTTTTATTTATTTATACTTTGTTTTGTATATAACTTTGTTAGTTTTATTAATGAAAATGCTCGGGGCTTAAAAAATGCTCATACAACAAGTTATCCAAGTGCAAGGAAAATCAAGAGGTCTGTTTGGGGCAACAACGCAAGACATACCCAAAAGGAAAAAAAGGAAAAGCGATATTTCAACTCATGGTTTTATTTAGGTATGAGATACATAAATTCACATCTCCACACCTGCCTTCAAACAAGACCTGTTACACATCCACGTAAATTTAAGGCCGGTGCGCATAGAAACCCATTCTCTGCAAATATGAATGTTTAACTCCAGAATATCCATCTTTTGAGGATCTCATGTCCATGTTTTGTCTCATATGAACTCAAAACAGCACACATTTTGACACATAAATTGATTCGTACTACAAGTCTACAAGACAACTGCTGCTTTTTTTTATTAGATATGGGCAGAAGGATGGCTGAGACACCAAGATGAATAATACAATCTCTCTCAAACGGACCATTGTTTGTTTGTCCATATGTGCAGGCGGTGCTCGATGGTGACCGAGATGGTTCCAACTGAGCAGTGAGCTTGTTGGCTTCACATGGAGTATAATGGATAGAGGCAGGACCACATTTCCACTGCACTGCACCACCATCAACAAGCAACCATGCCTGCAACGGCTGCCGCCCAGGAAGAGCTGTTGGGGCTCGTCAAGCCTGCGCCACCGCCCCCTTCCATCTTTCTCGACCAACCCTCGATGACCAATGGTGACTCACAGTCACAGCAGCCGCAGGATGACCTGGCCTTGGCATACATCTCGCGCATGCTCATGGAGGAGGACATCATCGACAAGTTCTTCTACCAACACCCTGAGCATCCGACACTCCTGCAGGCCGAGCAGCCCTTCGCTGAGATCCTCTCAGCCTCCGGCATCACCACAGCTGGTGCCCATGGGTCCTCCGCTTTACTTCCAAGTCAAGGCAACAACACGGGCATCGTGGCTTCTGGGTTCTTGTCCAGCGAGGTACATAGTCCACCCTTGATCTTGAATGGCAGAGTCACAGCGGAGGAGCCCAGCAGCGGCGTCACCATGGGTGACCTGTCGAGCATGGCTTTCTTCAAAGGCATGGAGGAGGCCAACAGCTTCTTGCCCACAGTCAATGTGATGGTGGATGCTAGGGGGCGTAAGAAGAGGTCTGGCATGGATGGCGAGACGGAGGCGTGCATGGGCAGGAGCAGCAAGCAAATAGCGGTGCGGGTGCTGGCGCATAATGACTCGGCGGAGGAAGACACCGCACTTGAGCTGGACCTGCTCATCCTCAACGGCTACAACATGCACTCCAATGAGACGATGAAGGAGAGGGGGGACCAGGCGGCGCATCAGAGCATTCACAGGAAGGCGCCGTGTGTGAGGCACAGCGCGAGGCAGAAGGTGGTGGCTGATCTGGAAACGCTGCTGATCCGCTGTGCGGAGGCGGTGGCTACCAACGACCGGAGCAACGCCGGCGATCTACTGAAGAAGATCAAGCAGCACTCGCTACCAACAGGAGACGCAAGGCAGCGACTGGCATATTACTTCGCCGAGGGGCTGGAGGCACGACTGGCGGGCACAGGGAGGCAAATGTACCACTCGATCACCATGGCAAATCACACCTCCACCGTGGAGCTCTTCAAAAGCTACCACCTGTGCATAGCCGCCTGCTGCTTCCTGAAGGTGTCGCTAAACTTCTCCAACAAAAACATTTACAATGCCGTGGCGGGGAGAAAGAAGCTGCACATTGTGCACTACGGTGTCAACGATGGGTTCCAGTGGCCGGATTTGCTCCGGTGGCTAGCAGACAGGGAAGGTGGGCCACCGGAGGTGAGGATCACCGGCATTATTAGCCCGCAGCCTGGGCCCTGTCCAGCTAAGCAAGCCAAGGAGACAAAACGCAGGCTCAGCTACTGCGCAAGGCAGTTTGGCGTGCCATTCAAGTTCCATGCTATCATAGCCAAGTTAGAGGCTGTCCACGCTGAGGACCTTGACATCGATCCAGACGAGGTGCTCGTCGTGAACAATATGTTCCATTTCAGGACATTGATGGATGAGAGCCTCACCTTTGACATGGAAAACCCAAGGGACCTGGTGCTCAACACTATCAGGAAGATGAAACCATCCATGCTCATCCACGCTGCTGTCAATGGAGCATATAGCTCGGCGTTCTTCATGACTCGTTTCCGCCAAGCGCTCAACAACTTTACAGCGCAGTTTGACATGATGGAGACTACCATGACGCAGAACAAAGACAACAGGTTACTTGTGGAGCGGCACATTTTTGCACGCTCTGTGATGAATATCATTGCCTGTGAGGGCCCTGACCGGGTGGAGCGCCCTCAAAACTACAAGGAGTGGCATGCGCGGAACCAGCGAGCCGGACTGAGGCAGCTGTCATTAGACCCTGACATTGTTAAGATGCTCAAGGACCAAGTGAAGAAGCAGTACCACAAGCATTTCATGATTGATGAGGATCAACGGTGGCTTCTGCTGGGATGGAAAGGCCGGGTGCTCTACGCCCTCTCGACATGGGTAGCTGATGATGCTAGTGGGTCTCAACTGGAGTAGATGGATGGATTGAAGTACGAATGGATATAGATATGCCTGTTGCACTATCAGATGTGTGTCAAAAAAAAAAAAACAGATGTGTGTTTGCTCCTTTTTTGTATGTGTAACTTGGTAACAGAGACTATTATAAGGTTTCAGAGATGTAGTGAGTGCACATATATCCATTTTAATCTGCATTGTGAGAGACGAGATTATGTGGAATCTTTACATAACTTGGTCTGATAAGGGGACTGGATATTTCTCTTCAATTTTCTCAAGCAGAGATGACATGATATATGAGAAACAGTGCGCTTGTAGGTTGTAACGCTAACCTGGTGGATAATTTGGAAGGAGCGCGATATGTGCATCATTGACAACAATGCCTGCAATGCTGACCAGTTGTCTCTCAAATATCTTTGAAGAGCTCCAGAACCATGCAGGGACTCAGCGCACAGACGGAACCCCTTCTGCCTAATCTGTTCTAGTGTTTAGTGCTGTAATAGCAGCTGAACATACTTAGGTTAATTGTACTCTTCCTGGCTCTGCCAGCTTCTCTTAATGAATGAAACTCGCATAGCACTGCTACAATTTCATCAAGAAAAGAAAAGTTAGCAATGATGATTCTGACATGATACATACAATCAGTCATCACTCTAATGTCTAATAAGATGTCAGGAAAGTATCGAAATTGCAGCTAGTTTCCATGTCCTGATTAGTTTCAGTGATGCCTTGTCAAGGTTCCTAGTATTGCAGAAACTGGAGGATGCTTGCTCAACTAGTACTGAAGGTGCACAGGTTGGGTCGATGCATGTTAGCTGTTTGTATCCATGCGTTTCTTTTTCCTTTTCTTTAACGTGCATTGGAATGTACATCCTACTATTGTTTTTTAGTCGTCTGCATTGGAAACGAAGGTCACAAGTTTGTCATCTTGTCTTCATTGTTGTAGAATCCAAAGGTTTTGTCTGGTAAACCATAGTCAACTGCAGACAGTCCCATTTATCCTAGTACACAAAACATGTAGTACGCCTGGTACAGTTTTGTTATGTGGCCTGGTCTTCCGTTGGATGGTTGGAATCATCGAACACCCAGCCAAAATCTCCATGTTATCTCATACAACCAGGACAGACTGAGAGCATAGGAGCACCATCATTCATGGCACCCACGCCCTATGTCTTTCCCAACCTGCAGCCTGCTCCGGCGTTGCAACAGTCGCATGATGACCTGGCCCTTGACTACATCTCGCGCATGCTCATGGAGGAGGACATTGTTGACAAGTTCATATACCAGTACCCTGACCCCGCCGCGCTGCTGCAGGCCCAGCATCCCTTCGCACAGATCCTCACCACCTCCGACACCACCACCTCATCCGACATGCTCACCTCAGCCTTGTCAAGCAGAAATATCCAGAACCCAGCCTTCTTTTTGAATGGCAAGGGCACGGCAGAGCCCAACAACAGCATGGACGTGATCTCGAGCATGGCATTCTTCAGAGGAATGGAGGAAGCCAACAGATTCTTGCCCAGATGCAGCGGGGCGGTGGAGGGTAGTAACGTGCCTCACGGCACTCTAGCGTATTCGCGAAAAAAAATCATGCCTCACGGCGGCGGTGGCAATAGGGCAGAAGCTGGAAGGAACAGCAAGCAAATGGCTGTGCAGGTGCAGCCTGAATCCAAGGAGGAGAGCGAGATGTTGGACCAGTTCATGCTCAACAGCTACGACATGTGCACCACTGAGGCACGTGAGCGAGGTGACGAGGTGGAGCAGCAGTGCATCTCCACCAAGGCGCCGCGTGGGAGGCGCGGCGCGAGGCTGGTGGTGGTGGACGACCTGGAGACACTGCTGATCCGTTGCGCGGAGGCAGTGGCCACTAACGATCAGCGCAGCGCGTGCGAGCTGCTGTGGCGGGTCAAGCGGCACTCCTCCCCAACAGGAGACGCCACACAGCGACTGGCGCATTACTTCGCTGAGGGTCTAGAGGCACGGCTGGCTGGCAGAGGGAGCCAGCTTTACCGATCGCTAATGGTGAAGCGCACCCCCGTCGTCGAGGTCCTCAAGGCCTACAAGCTCTTCATGTCCGCCTGCTGCTTCATGAAGGTGTGTTTCCTCTTCTCCAACAAGACCATCTACAATGCCGTCATGGGGAGACATAAGCTGCACATTGTGCACTATGGTGTCAATGACGGGTTCCAGTGGCCAGACTTGCTCCGGTGCCTAGCAGAAAGGGAGGGCGGCCCTCCGAAGGTGAGGATCACCAGCATTACCAGCCTCTGGCCAGGATTCCGTCCTGCCGAGCAAACTCACGATACAGGACAACGGCTTTGCCGCTGCGCAAAGCAGTTTGGCGTGCCCTTTGAGTTCTGCGTCATCGAAGTCAAGGCAGAGGATGTCCGGGTAGAAGATCTCAACATCAGTCCCGACGAGGTTCTTGTCGTGAACAGCCTAATCCATTTTAGGTCCCTGATGGACGAAAGTGTTGTCATCGACAGGCTAAACCCCAGGGACATGGTGCTCAACACTATCAGAAAGATGAAGCCAGCCGTGTTCGTCCACGCCATCGTGAATGCGTCATACAACACGACATTTTTCGTGACACGGTTCCGCCAGGTGCTCCACAACTTCGCAGCACACTTTGATGCGATGGAAGCCACGGTGCCACGAGACAATGATGAGAGGCTGCTGGTGGAGCGGGACATCATCGCACGATGTGCCATGAACATCATCGCCTGTGAGGGGACAGACCGGGTGGAGCGCCCTCAAAACTACAGGGAGTGGCAGGCGCGGAACCAGCGAGCAGGGCTCAGACAGTTGGCACTGGACCCAGACCTTGCTCAGTTTTTGAAGGACATGGTGAAGAAGCAGTACCACAAGCATTTCGTGATCAACGAGGATCACCAATGGCTTCTGCAGGGATGGAAAGGACGCGTGCTCTACGCCATCTCCACATGGGTATCTGATGATGCTAGCAGCACTCAAGTGACATAGATTTTAAGTACCAATGGATGCTTCGCACATTTGATCTGCTTTTGTGAAGTATGGTCCCAAACATTTTTTAGCAGCTTGCACCAGTTATGATTTATGAGGATCTATGGTGCAATCTGCAACAAGGGTCTATGTTTACCATGGTAACGATGTACACATAAGGAATAAAGTCTGGAAAATCCTTCGCTTTTTGTGGTTGACAACTAGATCTTTGTTCATAGAAATTATAAACTAAACTGCACAATCCATGAGCTAAACCAAAATTCGTGGGCATACAAATCCTCAACTTTAAACCAGCAGAATAGCGTTCCTACAGAAGTGATTCAGTGGTCCATGGAAACTGTACAATCCACTTACCGTTTACCACAACCATCTTCTGCATAGAAATCTCAGGAACCAATCATCTTTGTGTCATGGCATGACTGACAGCATAGTCAACAAAATACATTTTCCCTTGAAACTAGCACAAGCAGTAGTGCTCCCGAGCAACCTCCTTTATGAAGTTGCGATGAGATGATATCTTGTGAGGCATTCCAACATCTGAAATAAAAAAGAGGGAGATAAGAAAAGATCAACATGGGAAATCAAATATCAGTGCCAACAATGCTGAAAAATACCAAGAGAAACAAGTTTGGCCAATGAAACAGACATTAGGCTGAATGGGTGCACAAGTGTCAAAATCAATATAGTATACCATCAAAATATTTCAAGGGGGCATTAACAAATATGATACACTAAGTTGCAACAGGAAAAAACAACAAAACACCGTATTCAAGGATATGGTAGCCAGGAGATCAGATACGCGGACCAGGCAAATGCTGAAATGGAAGACAGTAAGAAGTGAGCTGCACATGCCCCCCACGCTAAGAAAGATTTAAATTCCACTTCATAGATACTTACAGTGCATGAAATAAGATCCTTCTTGTACTCCCCCATTATAATTTTACTACATTGTACATTCAATTTTCCGCGTGGTAGTTCAGATTTTTTTTAGAGTGTCTTCATGTTCAAGAATATGTCAATGTTCATTCTTCATCTGACTCCAAAGGAGGAAATTTTGGATCTCCATGCATATACTATGTTATATTGACAGGTTGTGCATAGTTAAGAAAACAGCAAAAGCCAGTCGGGTCTTTGAAACTAGTCTGCAGAAGAATGGAGCTAGAAAATGGTGGCCTATGATAGCGGAAGCTCGTGCAAGCGAATCATCATTTAAACAACCTAGGTTAAATCCTTGATAAGCAACAAATAAATGTCTCTAGTACAATCACCTAGTTCCATCGTAATAAACAATAAAAATCAAGCAATCTGAAAAAGAGAAAAATTGAAAGATGTAATACAACTGAGGCACTGCTTATATTGCTTATTTAACTGTGTGCAGAGCACAGTCTAGCACGCACATGCGCAGTGTTTCTAGTAATTACCAGCCATCATTCCTCAGGTAACTCTCCCTCCCCAAACCACCTGGGAGGATCATATCCCTGTCCACCTACGCTTGTATCAGAAAACAAAGCGCTCATGTTCCATAAACATGATATGATGCAGAACTGGAAATGTGTAGCAAAAAGAAAGAGCACGTACCAAGAGGATTACAACGGCACAGACGCCATGCTGTCAAGATTGTACCCTTCGCAACACCATATCTTTTGTACGCCTGCATAGAGTACTCGCTGCATGTTGGCACATAACGGCAGCTTGAAGGCAGCAAGGGTGATATCTCTCCTGTTCACATAAAGCATGAGCCAGTGAGCAGGCCATGTATAGATAAAAGTCGGTCTTAAAAGCATGGCCTATGACAACACAAATGTCCAAAAGACAATCAGAAATGAAGCGGTAACAAACTGCAAATAAGAGGTTACTTTTGTAGAATTTTAGCATCGATAGTGCCACGTTGACTCCCAAATCGTTGACTTCCTCTTCTCGGAATCATAACATGCACAGATTTTAGAAAAGGGGGTCAGTTTGTTACTTCTGTAAATCAGCACAGGGAAAACACAGCTCCATGTTCGATCAAAACAACGCTCAATGCATGATGCCGTAAACTCGTAATGTCTTACTTAAGCCAGTGCCTGCTCCTTGTCCTAAATTCATGTTTACAAGAGCGCATAAAGTATTGCATAGTGGCGTACGTCTAATGAGTTTTTACAGCATGCGAGTTGAAACCACTGATTCATGAGCTTCCGAGAGTTCTCTTGCACAGAAAACAGACTAAAGAAACTCACCCACATAAAGATGAAATAACTGTGTTGAACAGTCCAATACTTGGGAAACAAATATAAACTAATATATAAGTATTGGTTCTAGGGAAAATAAAGGAAAAAGAAATGCATTCAGATTTCTCAATCTGTCATCACTAGACTAACCGTCGTCGTCGGCAGCACAGCAGACCCGCACCATCGGAATCCTTCTCTTATTCTTGTAGTGCGGACCAGTGAAAGAAGCTGGAGATTCAGAAACCAACAGGCAGAAAAAAGGGGGTAAAAAAAGGGGAGAGAGAACTCGGTTTATCGGTTGCCGCAGGATAAGGTTCAGGAGAGATTTAACTGAAACTAAGAGACTCACGTGCGCTCCTCGCGAGAGGCAAGAGGGAAGCGGAGACGGGGGCGGCCATGGCGACGGTGGCGTGGCGCCTACCGGCAGCACAGACGAGCAGTGGTGATTTTCGCAGGATCTTTTTATTGGATAAAGTTCTTGCAGGATTTGAGGCCTTTTGGGCTAAATACACTGTTATCCCTACTCTATGGAAATGGTGGGCTGGGCTCGGAAATTTTCGCCCGCCGGCCCTTTCGAAGCAATTTTTTGGACCTTTTTTTTTTGAAAAAAGAAAATCGGCCACGCGGAAGGCTATCCAAGGAACTAGCGAAATCACTAGTTAAGGGCATCTCCAGCCGTTCGGCCCCCCAGGGCGCCTAAATAGAGAGGCACAGGCGTCTGCCGCTAGTTCGGCTCTGGGGAAGCTAGCTCGATCACGCCCACGCCGCCCCAGGATGCGGAAATTCAAACTTGGTCGTTCCGCTCTCAAAAACGCCGCAAATCCGCGATCGGACGTAATCTGGCGTTACAAAAAGCAGCGCCGCCGCCTCGGCGGGTCGGTTCACTCAGCGGGGTTGGTTCAGTGTTGGCGAGTCGGCGTCGCGAGCTCGGCGGTGTCGGGCTGCCGGTCTTTGAGCTGCGTCGTAGCAACCGGCGCTGGCTGGCGGCGATGTAGAGCTTCGCTTCGGGCTTGGCGTCGGTGTGGTCGTGGGCGTCGTCGGCGTCGTCGGCGTTCTGCGTCGGCGGCTTCGTTCGAGATGAGGCCACGCCGCACTGTGTACCACGCCTTGAGCTTCGTCGTTGCTCTCGGAGCATGTCCGCCATGCCCATCGGAAAAGCCATGTCGGTGTTCCTCTTCTTGCGGCGACGTTAAATCCGGCGCGTCGAGCTTGATGGCGTTGTTCTTCATTAGCGCCGACCACCGCGCCTCGGTCTTCTCTTCGCGTGGGGCGGACCGAGCACAAGGTCGGCGGCAATGCTCGATGGACTCATGCACTCGCTGCGCGGTTGCCGCGTCGGCGTTTTCCCTTCTTTGCCAATTTGTGGCCGTCCGGCCGCCCTACGACGCGCCCGAGTCGTCGCGTCCGGCTTGTATGTCTCCTTGGCCTTGTCGAGGGCACGCCGGACTTCCGCCCACTTCGCACTTGTCAATGCGCTTGTAGACGTGGAGGTGCTTGAAGTCGGCGTCTTGGTTGTCGCCCGATACATGGCGAACATACGCAGCAGTGCGCGAGGGACGAACAGATTGGCGAACAGCGGGCGTAGGGGCGAAGATATGCGGCGAACGGCGTGCGTACACGATCCTCAACGCCGGCGCCGCTCTCCGGCGAGCCGCGACCTCCTCGGCGATTCCATGCCATTTGTTGCATGCCAACCGATACGCCCCAATGGTTCGCCATCGCTTGGAGCCACGCCGCATGCGAGCGCCTTTAAGTAAGGGTCGACGAGCTTCCGCTCGTCGAACTCGGCCTTGATGCGGTCCCAGTACGTCTCGAAGCTCTGGTTCGCGCCGGTGGTCGGGTCGAGGCAGACGACTTTCCATGCTTCGGCGAGGCATTCCTCCTCCTTGGACGTCCACTTGATGCGCGGTTCGCCCGACCTAGCCGCCCGCTTCTTCTTCTTCTGGCGCCCCTTCGTCGGAACAGGAGCCGGCTCCTCCTCCTCCTCCTCCTCGTCCTCCTCCTCCTCCTCGGGTTCCTGCGCGTCGTCGCCGTAGACGTAGCCGAGCTCGGCCTCCATGTCGCCGCTGAGGTCCACTACCTCGTCCTGGGTGGCGAACCCGGGAGACGAGGCGGCCGCGGCCGATCCTGTCGCGATGATGTCGTCCATGTCGGCTCCCGTGTCGTCGGCGTCGCCGAGGTGCGAGAAGGGTAGCGGACCACGGTAGAGATGGGGCGTCGGTGTGACGCGCGTGGGCGGCGGCGGCGGCGGTAGTTGTATGGAGGGTATCGCACGCCGCGAAAGCGGGCGAGGGTCTTGGCGTGGCGGGTGACCATGAGGGAAGGTCACGTTTGGGTTGAACCCACCGTGCGCGTCGCCGTCGGCGTAGCCGGGCGACGATGAACCCCATGGAGATCTGGCGCCTTGCTGTCCCCAGGGCGCGTACTGGGCGTGGATGACGACGGGTGGATTCATGCCCGCCTGGTCTACCGATGAGGAAGACGCCGCCGCGCGCGCCGCGTTGTCGCGGGCCTTCTTGGCTATGGCCTGTTACGCTGCCGGCGGTGATCGCTGGCGCCGCTGAACTTCCACCCTCCACTCGGCGTTCGACAGGCCCGGTGGCTTCGATAGCGGCGCCCTCGGCTTCCTCTGCTTCGGCTGGGTCACGGCTCCAGTCGCGGTTGCCGCCGCGCGCGGCATGTAGTACTTCTTCGGCGGCATGGCGGCGGAAGGCGAGCGGGAGGGGGTTTGGCGGGAGAAAGGGAGAGAATGGCGGGAGGAAGCCGAGCGAGCGGGAGAGAAGCGAGAAAAGCGTTAAGAAACGGCGGGAAAAGGCCCTCGGTCGCCTCGGTCGAGCCCACGCGCTTTTTTCGCTTGCGCCGCTCCCCAGCGCCCAGTATGCGGGTTCGGCCTTGGTCCGCCGGCACCAGTTTTGGCCCGAGCCGGCGAAAAAAGGGCTTCTGGGGGCGCGACTAGGGCCTTTATTCGGCGCCGGCGCGGCAAAATCGCCTGGGGAGGGCCTGTTGGGGGCGCGACTGGAGATGCCCTAAGGAGTACTCGTTGCAAAGATCCCAGGTTGCGACAAGTGGTGCGTTGTATGTGCGCCACTTGTCGCAACCTGGGAGTTTTCTCTTTCTTCGTAGATTCGTTTATTCAAAACATTTTATCTCTTAAACCGTGCGTCCAAATCTCGTACCATTTTCACCATTCGATTCCTCGCGTCGAGATCTTCAAAACTAGATCACATATTGATAGGCTTTGACGTTCTTTTTTTGACGAAAAAAAAGGAATGAAAAAACCGAACTGGGAACACGGATTTTTTTCCCTTTCCGAAAAGGCACGCCCGTGCCTCTCGTGAAATCATAACCGTGCTTCTCGCAAAAAAAACTGTGTCTCTCGTGGAAGAAAAAAAAGGAAACACGTTCTTTTTTCCATTTTCGAGGAAGCACAGCCGTGCCTCTCGCGAAAGCACAACCATGCCTCTTGCGAAAGCAAAACCATGCCTCTCACGGAAGAAAAAAAAACAGAAAACGTGTTTTTTTCCGTTTCCGAGAGGCACGGCCGTGCCTCTCGTGAAAGCACAACCGCGCCTCTCGCGGAAGCAAAACCATGCCTCTCTCGGAAGGAAAACAACAGAAAACACATTTTCTATTTCTGTTTCCGAGAGGCACGGTTGTGCCTCTCGCCAAAGCACAACCGTGCCTCTCTCAGAAGCAAAATTGTGCCTCTCGCGAAAGGAAAAAAACAAAAAATGTGTTTTTTTCCGTTTTCGAGAGATACGGTCGTGACTCTCGTGAAAACAAAACCGTGCCTCTCGCGGAAGCAAAACCACGACTTTCACGAAAGAGAAAAAAAAAGAAAACACATTTCTTCGTGAATTTTTTCCCAAATTTTTTTGTCCAAAAGTTAAGGAAGACCGGTGGAAAACCAAAACGTCGAAAAACCCTGGGAAAAACACGTTTAAAAAGCCAAACACGCGTGCGGAAAAATAAAAAATAAAATCCGGAGGGAGCGCCCAAAGCGCGACACGTGGCGGGCGATTGAGAGCGCGCCAAATGACGCTGATCGTTGAAGCTCTCGAAGGAGCACTCGTTTCTTAGTTGCTCACGAGAACTAGACCTTCTATTTATCGGCGAATCGCACACACCAAAACGGGCGATGCTATTGCGCGCACGAGCGTTACAACGCTCGATTTCCGACCGGAACGTGTGAACATTCCTTTTATTTTTTTGACGAGAACTCATCTTTCCTTTTACTCAAATCTGTGTGACAGAAATTAAAGGACGCACCTGGGTCCCCCCATTTAATTCATCACGGGAAAGATTTATGGAAGGCCCCACTAATTAATGGGGTAACAGAATTAATAGGGGGAGAGGTTTATGGATCGATGGTTTCGGCTGGTTGTAATGGGAGTATCATAGCTAGTACATGCATGTCAACTAGGCAAATTTGATGAGGTGTCATATAACTAAATGAAGAAAGAGAGGGTTGAGTATCATATCATGATACTGTATCATAATAAATGCTATGCTAGTATGTGTCATGCATGACAATAAATAAAGTATTACATGATACTAATATATGATACTCCCCATTAGGGAGGTAGTATCATATACTAGTATTATATACATGATACTAGTATATGATACTCCTCATTACAACCAGCCTTTAACGCTCGGCTGCAAAGGAGCGTTATCCCACGAGAACCTGCCAATATCAAAGTTTGTGAAAATAGATAGCCCTGAGAGATTAGGAATTCGCAAGAAGCGGATGGAAGGTCCTGAACCATTTTTCCCCGTGAAAGGCCAACCACAAGGTGACTAGGGTTTCGGCTGGTCCATGCTGGTTGCCTTCTTGATGGCGGCGTGTGATACGTCTCCAACGTATCTACTTTTCCAAACACTTTTGCCCTTGTTTTGGACTCTAACTTGCATGATTTGAATGAAACTAACCCGGACTGACGCTGTTTTCAGCAGAACTGCCATGATGTTGTTTTATGTGTAGAAAAGAAAAGTTCTCGGAATGTCCTGAAAATCCACGGAGGCACTTTTTGGAAAATATAAAAAATACCGCCGAAAGAATCAAGACCAGGGGGCCCACACCCTGTCCACGAGAGTGGGCGCGCCCCTCCTCTGGCGCGCCCTATCTCGTGGGCCCCCTGGACCTCCACCGACCTCAACTCCAACTCCATATATTCACGTTCGGGGAGAAAAAAATCAGAGAGAAAGTTTCAACCTGTTTTACGATACGGAGCCGCCGCCAAGCCCTAATCTCTCTGGGGAGGGCTAATCTGGAGTCCGTTTGGGGCTCCGGAGAGGGGGATTCATCGTCGTCGTCATCCTCAACCATCCTCCATCACCAATTTCATGATGCTCACCGCCGTGCGTGAGTAATTTCATCGTAGGCTTGCTGGACGGTGATGGGTTGGATGAGATTTACCATGTAATCAAGTTAGTTTTGTTAGGGTTTGATCCCTGGTATCCACTATGTTCTGAGATATATGTTGCTATGACTTTGCTATGCTTAATGCTTGTCACTAGGGGCCCGAGTGCCATGATTTCAGATCTGAACCTATTATGTTTTCATGAATATATGTGTGTTCTTGATCCTATCTTGCAAGTCTATAGTCACCTATTATGTGTTATGATCCAACAACCCTGAAGTGACAATAATCGGGATACTTCTCGGTGATGACCGTAGTTTGAGGAGTTCATGTATTCACTATGTGCTAATGCTTTGTTCGGTTCTCTATTAAAAGGAGGCCTTAATATCCCTTAGTTTCGCTAGGACCCGCTGCCACGGAGGGTAGGACAAAAGATGTCATGCAAGTTCTTTTCCATAAGCACGTATGACTATTTACTAATACATGCCTACATTACATTGATGAACTGGAGCTAGTTCTGTGTCACCCTATGTTATAACTATTACATGAGGAATCACATCCGGCATAATTATCCATCACTGATCCATTGCCTACGAGCTTTTCACATATTGTTTTTCGCTTATTTACTTTTCTGTTGCTACTGTTACAATCACTACAAAAGCCAAAAACAATACTTTTGCTACCGTTACCTTTATTATCATACTACTTTGCTACTAAATACTTTGTTGCAGATACTAAGTTATCCAGGTGTGGTTGAATTGACAACTCAACTGCTAATACTCAAGAATATTCTTTGTCTCCCCTTGTGTCGAATCAATAAATTTGGGTTGAATACTTTATCCTCGAAAGCTGTTGCGATCCCCTACACTTGTGGGTTATCAAGACTAATTTCTGGTGCCGTTGCCGGAGAGCATTGCTCTATTCTTTGAGTCACTTGGGATTTATATCTGTTGATCACTATGAAGAACTTGAAAGCCGCGAAAACTACGATCTATCCCTCAACTACGAGGGGTGGTAAGGAACTGCCATCTAGCTCTACACTAGATTCTCCTTCTATTTTGAGTAAGTGTAGGATCTAAAGTATGTCTAGAGGGGGGGTGATTAGACTACTTGACAAGATAAAAATTCTGCCTTTTGACAAAGAACAGTTTTTGGCAGATTCACAATTATGATCAAGTCAAGCATCACCCTACACATGCAATTCTAGAGTATAGGCAGCGGAAAGTAAATTGCACATGTAGTAAAGAGAGGTGGAGAAGAGCAAACGCAATTTTGGAGATGCGGTGATTTTTCTCGTGGTTCCGATAGGTGGTGCTATCGTACTTCCACGTTGATGGAGACTTCAACCCACGGAGGGTAACGGCCATGCTGAGTCCACGGAGGGCTCCACCCACGAAGGGTCCACGAAGAAGCAACCTTGTCTATTCCATCATGGCCTCGCCCACGGAGGCTAGCCTTACTCGGGTAGATCTTCACGAAGTAGGCGATCTCCTTGCCCTTACAAACTTCTTGGTTCAACTCCACATCTCGACGGAGGCTCCCAAGCGACACCTAACCAATCTAGGAGGCACCACCCTCCAAAAGGTAATAGATGTTGTCGATGATGATGAACTCCTTGCTCTTGTGCTTCAAATGATAATCTCCCCAACACTCAACTCTCCTCACTGATTTGGCTATGGTGGAAGAAAGGATTGAGTGGAAAGCAACTTGGGAAGGCTAGAGATCAAGCTTCATATGGTGGGAGTGGAGCAACTTGATCTCAACACAAGGGTAGGTAGTTCTCTTCTCGAAATGTAAGGTAGGAGTGGTAGTTCTTTCGATGGCTCTCTCCACGAATGAAGAGGGGGTGGAGGGTATAAATAGCCTCCACACAAAATCCAACCGTTACACACATTTGAGCAATCTCGGTGGGACCGGTGGACAACTCGGTGAGACCGATAGTTCAAATAATGTGAACGTTGGGATTTTCGTGGGACCGAAAATACAATCTCGGTTAGTCCGATTCGTGCAATGACAAGAGCATGCCAGTTTGGTGGGACCGACTTCATCATCTCGGTGACACCGATTTGATGACGATGATTCTGAAGCTTGGCAACTCATGTTTCGTGAGACCGAGTTCGAATCGGAAAATCCGAGTTTGCTAGGGTTTGGCTTATGGTGAGGTGGTTCATCTCGGTGTGGTGAGTTTGGAATATCGGTGGGACCGAGACTACTTATGAATGTATATGGCGGTGAAAGTTGCGATAGTTTAGGAGATGTATCACTAAGCACTTGAGCAACCAGATCATCATCATAACCTCATCCCTTTTAATAGTATTGGCTTTTCCTATGGACTCAATGTGATCTTGGATCACTAAACCAAAAATGGAGTCTTGAGCTTTTGCCAATGCTTGCCTTAGCATTTTGGGGGTCCACTTCTTCATCCTTGCCATACCCATATCAATGAACTTTCTGAAATGATTCTCAAGTAACTATTAGTTCAATGATATATATGTTGTTATTAATTACCAAAACCACCCGGGATTAGTTGCACTTTCAATCGCCCTTTTGGTAATTGATGACAACATATAGATCAAAGCTTCGACAAAGGATATAATCAATGAATAATATCGCTTTGAGAAGTATGTGATAAGCAAGAGCTCCCCCTAAATTTGTGCATTATTTAAGATTTGCGTTTGAATGCAAATGCATAATCGATTAGGATCATGGGTCACTCTTCCATGTCACATACATATTGGTGGAGCGCACAAAATGATAAGAATGAACAGCATGCACCCAATCACCAAGACATGAGTAAATGGTCATACGAGATAGGAATGGCATATGATAAGCATTAAGCACACATTAAAGCATAGTACGACCAATCACTCATTAAGGTAGAATCAAACGGAGTATCAAACACACTGAATGTCTCGAAAACCAAAAGTATCTCAAAGAAACCGCAAAAGAACGAAAGAGCAAAAGCGCAAAGACAACAAAGACTCTCTCTATCGAAGTCCTATGATCTATACAATTTCTCCCCTTTGGCAACAAGTTACCAAAAGTTCGAAAAAGCATAGAGCTAAGCGCCACCGTGGACTCTGCTGGCGGCTCCGTGCAGGTTGATGTCGGAGTGGATATGACAACATCGGCGAAGACTTCACCGATGTCTGGCTTTGGAGGAGTGGACACTTTGGAGCTGAGCTGGAGTAGGAGCAATCTACTTGAACTGTGGGAGGTGTCTTTGAAGCTGTAGTCCCGTGTCGATCCATCGGAATAGCAATGATCGGGTCCTTTGGGAACCGGAGCGATCTGTCGCTCGAATCCTGGACTAAGTCATCCTGCAACTCACGCATAAGCTCTGCCTTTTCCTGCTTTGCTTCCTCAATGTCTGCCTCGAGCTTGTTGACGGTCACTTGTACTTCAGTCAGCTTCACGTCCAAAGCGTAGATCTTCTCGTCAACAATCCTCTCTAAGCTCTCCTGAGACTGTACAATGCTGGCCAGGCGTTGTTCAATCCTTTGGGTAGCTTCAAGAATTTGCTCTCCGAAACTCTTTGGTTTAGCTGCTGCTGCTTCCTTGTCAGCTTTGGCTTTCTTAGTAGCTTCGATCTTGGCTTGACCTTCAACAGATGTCGGATCCTCCTCATTCATCACAACAACATTGTCTTCATGTTCTGGCTGCAACGGCAAATGTTCTCTATCCAACAAGAATGTGCCCGTGCCAAACTTGGCATTGATAAGCATCTGAATCTGCGGGGCAAATCCACACGACCTTTTGTGGTCAGCTGCAGTCCTCTTAATGGTCTCTACCATCAAGTCCATCACCTTGAAAGGTGCTTTCTCATCAAGTATGTGCAGCATGTTGATAGAGTATCCTCTGATCATGCGATCATCTCCAGATTTGGGCATCAAGGTATGCCTCAAAATGGTATTAGTGGTAGGTAAGCCTGCCTGGAGATAGTAGACTAAGCCGAGCTTCCAGATTCCCAAATCCTCTGCTGGAATCTCTTTGTACATGTTCTTCATGGATTCATGATTCTTCTTTGGAATCCCATATACATCAATATCATCTTCTCGTTGCACTGGAGCATTCAGAATTTCTGCCCATTCTTCAACAGAAGAAGAAATCCTTTGACCTTCAGTCATCCACACAATCCTTCCATCAGGGTAGAAGTGAGCTGTGGCATAAAATTGCATTATCATCTCATCGTTCCAAGCTGGTCAATTTCGACCTACAAAATCTGCAACTCCACATGCGGTGAAACTTTCATGCACATGTGGAAAGAAATCTCTGTGCTCTTCACTGTCAATGTACTTCCAATCAACATGTCGGTGTCTGCGACTATGGGCTTCTTGTCCATCAAGACGGTCTCATAGAAGTCCCGCTGCTCTCGGTGTGAAATCTGGGATCTACAAGCAGTTCTTCTCCTCACGGCATATGGGTCATTTGTCTCCATAGCCCGAGACCTTTATCTTTCCTTGCCTTCATATTCTCGGCTTGAGGATGAGCATCATTATGAAGTGGCGTTTTGGACGAAGTTTCAAAAAATCGGTCCTTCATCGTCGACTCACCGGTGGCACATCATCCTTGTTCTTTTCAGACCTTTGGAATGTTCTGACGGTCTTCTTGGGCTTGGCAAGCAGGCTTTCTTTGGAGCTGCCTTAGTGGAGCAGATTTCTTGGGCTTTGATGTGGCTCCACCTTAATGGCATCACCCATGAGCTTGGCTTCGAGGAGGCTGGGGTGCTTCCTCATCCTCATCCTCTCTCACGCATCTTCATGCACTATTCTCTTTCTCTTGGTGGTTTTCTTCACTTTGCTTGCAGTGCCTCTCCCAAATTCAGCTTCTTGGCAACAGTTGATCGCTTGACTTTGCTGGTGCCCTTCTTAGATTGTTGTCCTTGTTGCTCTTTGGCAACAACCTTCCTTTAGGCTTTGAGGTCACCTCTTCCTCAACAACAAAATCTGAATCCTCATCATCTGAATTCCTCTTCTTTCTAGCTCGGTGGCTGCAGGAGGCATGCCACTTGGTGTACTCCTCTCACCATCATCGATGAGCTACTAGGATCGGGACTGGTGCGTGCCTCTGGAATGTCTCGCAATGGGTGTCTCGACTGTTCGATCACACGGCATCCGACATGGTGACAACCCGTGAATAGATAAGGTGTAGGCGAGAAGAAGAGTCATCACAAATGCGAAGTTTTGCAAAAAAATGAGTTCAAATTCTAGTATTAGGTTTTCACAGAAGACATTTCGGTTAGACCGAGTTTAAGGTTCGGTGAATCCGAAGTGTTAAACAGGAGCTTGGCACACCACTTTCGGTTTGACCGAAGTGGGTTTCGGTCCTGCCGAAAACACTAGGGTTTCACAGAATTGTCATTTCGGTCACACCGATTTTGCACAACTCGGTTGGACCGAAGGGTGCAGTGCAATGGCCATAGGCCAAATCGGTCTTACCGAAAATATAAAATCGGTCTCAACGAGATGTGTTCCGCAGAAACCTAACCCTAAAACTTTTACTCGAATCTAGTTCAAACGAACCAATCTGGTGTACAAGAGGATTTCAATCGTGGCAAGATACTAGGCAATCCAAACGTGCATTGAATCGGAGATGGGAGCACGAGTGGGATCAAAACTCACCCTAACTTGGTGGAGTTTTTCTACGGCGGCAATGGCGCGGAGGAGATGGCCGTTGACGGCGACGGAGACCTGCGGCGAGGGCGCCTGACGACGGCGACGATCCGGAGACCAAGGCGACGGCAGCAAGGGGTGTGGGGGCGAAACGTTTGAAGGAGGAATCAACGCGCGCGGCCCTCGGAATATATATACCCTTCATTGTCGGTGGGACCGAAGTTGTTAAAACTTCGGTGGCACCGAGATGGATAACTCTTGGCGATTATGCACTTCGATCACGCCTAAAATCACAACTCGGTTTCACCGAGATGAAAACCTAGATCAGTCCAAATGCTTTCGGTTCGACCGAGTTTGAGTGAGTTGGTCGACCGAAATCAATTAGAAGGTTTTGGAAATTAGCCCTTGACGGATCGGTGGCTCCGAGTGCTCCTCACCCCGAGGGTCCGAAAATGACTTGTTCAAAGTTTGTGATGTAAGCATGAATAGAATTTGAGACAAGAAAGCATAGATAGCTAGGGGAGGTACTTAGGCATTCTTGTCCATCCATTTGGTCAGAAAAATCAAAATGACCAAAACAACAAATGGATGTCCTCGAATGGATAAAATCATGCATCCAACATGCTCACACAATAAGATAGTAAATGAAATATGTGTCAAACATGCACAACCAAAACTCTAGCAATTAACACACAATTTGTCGATGACTAGGTCATCTTTATATGAGTATATTGACTTAGGAGCCAAATGAGAACATTTGATCATAGGTCATACTCATCGTTTAAGCACAAGTGGAGTTACCACTTTTACATAAAGCATTGATGTGTTCACATCATTTGAAGATGCTTTAGCTCAATTTTTAGAGCAAAGCTCCCCCTAGATGTGAGAACCCCTTTTAAATGGTCAAACTAACCTTGGGTTGTCGTAGAAGACTTCATGTAGATGTTGAAGATGTGGATGCTCAATGCTGATGGAGATCATCAAGAGTTGGGAGCTATCCTTTGGATTCGGGCACTTTCAATACCTACATGGGTTAGTCCCACAAGGAACAAACAAGGATATCCATGGACATAGATTGAAGTTCACAATAGATGATGTCCATGAAAGCAATGATTACCTTGTCCCTTGACTTACCAACAAGAGGGTTTGTGACTCCATGAACTAGTGCACGATGTGGAAGTTGATTGCACAAGTTTTTGCCAAAATGAATGTGAGTGAAGTATGTTGGCGAAGTCACCCTCAAGAACTTTCTAGTTCTTCTTCTTCGGGATCCACATCATCTTGATGGGAATCCTTGGGGTTGTAGTTGAGCTTGACGAAGTAGAACTTGACGTTTCCTTGGGAACCCACTTGACCATGGCTTGAGGTGCTTCAACAAATGCATCAATCTCCTCTTGAAGCTTGTCCTTGCCTCTTAGCTTGTGGTCTTGTGGTGGAAGGTCATCTTGAGCTTGTTCCACATTGGAAGAAGTAGGACATACTTCTCCTTTTGAGGAACAAACTATGGAGTAGGATATTGACCTTCTTCCCACTCAACGCCTTCGGCGTTGAACTTTCGCTCAAAACCAATTCCTTGATTCTTCCGGTGCCTTCCTTGCTTGCGAACAATTTCCTCAAAGTTCTTGCTTCCGGCAAGGCTCTTGTAGACACCTTTCTCTATGATCCCTTTCAATAAACTATTTTCTTGCTCAAGTGTAACTTGGCTTGAAACATTGTTAGTGGAATCAAGAGAACTACTAGAAGCAACAACATTGGATTTAGCATGGTTATTGTTACTGCTAGAGGAAGAATTTTTCTTATGCTTGTCATGCTTAGTCTTAATGGGTGGCAAGAAATTAGACAAGAGAAGTCGTTTGGCAAGATATGAAGAACTCTTCTTTCGAAGATCGTCATTGATTGCTTTTAGAAACTCATGTTCTTGCTCTAGAGTGAGCTTCTCGAAGCGTAGCTTCTCATGAGATCTTAGGAGCTCTCTATGATCTTCTTGAGTTGTTTCATGAGCTAACTTAAGAGTGTTTAGTTCTTTAGTTAGACGCTCAATCTCCTTCATATCATTGTCATTCGACTCTTCTCGACTATAAAGACTACTAGCATGTTCATCATTACTAGGCTCACTGGTTTTATCATGCAAGAGCTCATCTTCACCAAGCAAGTCATCCTCATCACTATCGAAGTCAATGAATTCAGGGTGTGATACCTTGGGGCCTTTAGCCATGAAGCATCTTCCAATTCCCTCATTTGGTGAATCAAATAAGTCATAGGAGTTAGAGTTGGAGGATACGAGAGCAAGACCGGCAACACCTTCATTTGACTGTAGTCGGAGTCGGAGTGATAGCTTCCTTCGGATTGATTGTCGGAGTCGGAGCCAGAGACCCATTCACCTACATGAGCTTGATGTTTTCTTCTTGTGTAGCTCCTTGATGACTTGTCTTTCCTCTCCGAATCCTTGCTTCTCTGAGAGGGTCTTCGTTCATAACGATCATCTCTGCTCCTTCTCTCTTTCCGAGGTGACTCGTCTCTTGAGCTTCTTCTTCTTGGAGATTCTTCTCTTCTCTTGTGGGGAGCCGTACACTCATTTGAGTAGTGTCCGGTCTTCCACAATTGTAGCATTCGATCACGACTAGAAGATCTCTTTTCATCATATGATCTAGACTTTGAGCTTCTCTCTTTGCCTCTATTCTTGTAGAATTTGTTGAAGTTCTTGACCATTAGGCTTATCTCTTCATTGGAAACTAACTTGTCACTTGAGGTTGTGGGAGCACCACTTGTAGCTTTGTAAGCACCACTTGACTTGTTGTGAAGCTCTTCCTTATCCTTAAGTGTCATCTCATGAGCAACAATTCTTCCAATGACTTGGTTGGCTTGAGAGTCTTGTAGTTTGGCATCATTTGGATCAAAGTGCACACGGTGTCATACTTTCCATCCAAAGCTCTGAGAATCTTCTTGATGATGAATCGGTCGGTCATTTCTTCGCTTCCTAAGCCGGCAATCTCATTTGTGATGAGAGCAAGCCTAGAGTACATCTCAGCGACTCCTTCACCATCCTTCATCTTGAACTTGTCAAGTTGACCTTGAAGAATATCTAGCTTTGATTCCTTCACGGACTCGGTACCTTCGTGCATTTCAACCAAAGTATCCCAAATCTCTTTTGCATTCTCAAGACGGCTGATTTTGTTGAACTCCTCGGGACACAAGGCATTGAAGAGAATGTCGCAAGCTTGAGCATTGTTTTGCAACATCCGCAATTCTTCCGGTGTAGCCGCGATCCGAACTTTTCCTTCCTCAAGAATTCACCTTGCATACCAACACAAATAATGCCCCATGCGGCTGGGTTATGACCAAGAATATGCATTTTCATTTTATGCTTCCAACTAGCAAAATTTGTACCATCAAAGTAAGGACCTCTCTGAAAATTACCCTCACTAGACGCCATACTCTCCTAGGTTGTGAAACCAAGCTTATGGAGTCCAATGCAATGGAAACCAATACAATGGAGACCAAAGCTCGATACCACTTGTAGGATCGAAAGTATGTCTAGAGGGGGTGATTAGACTACTTGACAAGATAAAAATTCTGCCTTTTGACAAAGAACAGTTTTGGCAGATTCACAATTATGATCAAGTCAAGCATCACCCTACACATGCAATTCTAGAGTATAGGCAGCGGAAAGTAAATTGCACATGTAGTAAAGAGAGGTGGAGAAGAGCAAACGCAATTTTGGAGACGCGGTGATTTTTCTCGTGGTTCCGATAGGTGGTGCTATCGTACTTCCACGTTGATGGAGACTTCAACCCACGGAGGGTAACGGCCATGCCTTGAGTCCACGGAGGGCTCCACCCACGAAGGGTCCACGAAGAAGCAACCTTGTCTATTCCATCATGGCTCACGCCCACGGAGGGCTAGCCTTACTGGGGTAGATCTTCACGAGTAGGCGATCTCCTTGCCCTTACAAACTTCTTGGTTCAACTCCACATCTCGACGGAGGCTCCCAAGCGACACCTAACCAATCTAGGAGGCACCACCCTCCAAAAGGTAATAGATGTTGTAGATGATGATGAACTCCTTGCTCTTGTGCTTCAAATGATAATCTCCCCAACACTCAACTCTCCTCACCGATTTGGCTGTGGTGGAAGAAAGGATTGAGTGGAAAGCAACTTGGGAAGGCTAGAGATCAAGCTTCATATGGTGGGAGTGGAGCAACTTGATATCAACACAAGGGTAGGTAGTTCTCTTCTCGAAATGTAAGGTAGGAGTGGTAGTTCTTTCGATGGCTCTCTCCACGAATGAAGAGGGGGTGGAGGGTATAAATAGCCTCCACACAAAATCCAACCGTTACACACATTTGAGCAATCTCGGTGGGACCGAAGTGGACAACTCGGTGAGACCGATAGTTCAAATAATGTGAGCGTTGGGATTTTCGTGGGACCGAAAATACAATCTCGGTTAGTCCGATTCGTGCAATGACAAGAGCATGCCAGTTTGGTGGGACCGACTTCATCATCTCGGTGACACCGATTTGATGACGAAGATTCTGAAGCTTGGCAACTCATGTTTCGGTGAGACCGAGTTGAGAATCGGAAAATCCGAGTTTGCTAGGGTTTGGCTTATGGTGAGGTGGTTCATCTCGGTGTGGTGAGTTTGGAATATCGGTGGGACCGAGACTACTTATGAGTGTATATGGCGGTGAAAGTTGCTGATAGTTTAGGAGATGTATCACTAAGCACTTGAGTAACCAGATCATCATCATAACCTCATCCCTTTTAATAGTATTGGCTTTTCCTATGGACTCAATGTGATCTTGGATCACTAAACCAAAAATGGAGTCTTGAGCTTTTGCCAATGCTTGCCTAGCATTTTGGGGGGTCCACTTCTTCAGTCCTTGCCATACCCATATCACTGAACTTTCTGAAATGATTCTCAAGTAACTATTAGTTCAATGATATATATGTTGTTATTAATTACCAAAACCACCCGGGGATTAGTTGCACTTTCAGTAAGCTTGCGACACCTAAACCTGCTACTGCTATGAACTCTGATATGTCGCATGTTATTGATGATGCCACTTCTACTATGCATGATACTTATGACAAAACTACTTCTGTGCGTGATACTACTTTGCCATTAGGTGAATTTCTTGATGAACAACTTGCTAGGGCTAGAGAGAATGAAATTATTGAAGATGCTATTATTGATGATAGTGATGATAAAAATTCTCCCGATGATTATGAATTGCCTGTTGTTCCTGAGGGTTATGTTATGGAAGAGGAAGCTGCTAGAGCTATCTTTGCTTGTAATGATAGATATGATCTTAAGACATTATTAGCTAAATGGAAGCAACAGTCTCTTAATGCTAGAATGAAACCTGACCCTACTTTTGCTACTTCACCTATTTGTGTTACTGATAAGGATTATGAATTCTCTGTTGATCCTGAGATTATTACTTTGGTTGAATCCGATCCTTTTTATGGCCTTGAATCTGAAACTATTGTGGCACATCTTACCAAGTTGAATGATATAGCTACCCTGTTTACTCATGATGATAAATCTCGCTATTTTTATATCCTTAAGATATTTCCGTTCTCATTAAAGGGTGATGCTAAGACTTGGTATAATTCTCTTGCTCCTGGTTGTGTGCGTAGTCCCCAGGATATGATTTATTACTTCTCTGCTAAATATTTCCTTGCTCATAAGAAACAAGCTGCCTTGCGGGAAATATATAATTTTGTGCAAATCAAAGAAGAGAGTCTCCCACAAGCTTGGGGGAGGCTTCTCCGATTACTTAATGCTTTGCCCGATCATCCTCTTAAGAAAAATGAAATACTTGATATCTTTTATAATGGACTATCTGATGCTTCCAAGGACTACTTGGATAGTTGTGCTGGTTGTGTTTTCAGGGAAAGAACAGTCGACGAAGCTGAATTACTATTGAATAATATGTTGACTAATGAAAATAATTGGACTCTTCCTGAGCCAATTCCTGAAATTCCTGAACCAATTGAGCCAACTCCTGAGCCTATTCCTAAACCCACTCCGAAGAAGAGAGGTGTCTTATTTCTCAGTCCTGAAGATATGCAAGAGGCAACGAAATCAATGAAAGAAAAAGGTATAAAAGCTGAAGATGTTAAGAATTTACCACCTATTGAAGAAATACATGGTCTTAATATACCGCCTGTTGAAGAAACACATTGTCTTGATAACCCGTCATAGGTAGTAAAGGTAAATTCTCTCTATAGATACGATAAAGTTGAAATACCCTGTACTAAATTTCATAGCCCATGATTAGATGAATTTGATGATTTTATGGTTAGACAAGAAAGTTTTAATGCTTATGTTGGTAGAGAGTTAAAGAATAATGCTTTCGAGATAGGACGCGTGAGCGATAATATGGCTAGAGTTAAAGGTGAACTTAATCTCATTAGCAAATATGCTTCTATGGTTGCTACTCAAGCTGAGCAAGTACTTAAAGCTCAAAATGATTTGCTTGATGAGTTAAATAATAAAAATGACTATGCTGTTAGAGTGGCTACTAGAACTGGTAGAATGACACAGGAACCTTTGTATCCTGAAGGCCACCCTAAGTGAATCGAGCAAGATTCTCAGAGAAACAATTTAGAGGCACCTAGTTCTTCCAAAAAGAAGAAAAAGAAAAATGATAGGACTTTGCATGGTTCTAGTGAACCTACTGTAGACACACCTGAGAATCCCAATGATATTTCTATCTCTGATGTTGAAACACAATCAGGTGATGAACATGAACCTAGTGATAATGTTAATGATAATGTTCATGTTGATGCTCAACCTAGTAAAAACAATGATGTAGAGATTGAACCTGTTGTTGATCTTGATAACCCATAATCAAAGAATCAACGTTATGATAAGAGAGATTTTGTTGCTAGGAAGCATGGTAGAGAAAGAGAACCATGGGTTCAGAAACCCATGCCCTTTCCTCCTAAACCATCCAAGTCAAAGGATGATGAGGATTTTGAGCGCTTTGCTGAAATGATTAAACCTATCTTCTTACGTATGCGCTTAACTGATATGCTTAAAGTAAACCCTTATGCTAAATATATGAAGGATATCATTACAAACAAAAGAAAGATATCAGAAGCTGAAATTTCCACCATGCTTGCTAATTACACTTTTAAGGGTGGAATACCAAAGAAACTTGGTGATCCGGGAGTGCCAACTATACCATGCTCCATTAAAAGAAATTACGTTAGAACTGCTTTATGTGATCTTGGAGCCGGTGTTATGTTATGCCTCTCTCTTTATATCGTAGACTTGAATTGAATAAGCTGACACCTACTGAAATATCTTTGCAAATGGCTGATAAATCAACTGCTATACATGTCGGTATTTGTGAGGATGTGCCTGTTGTGGTTGCAAATGTCACTATCTTAATGGACTTTGTTATTCTTGATATTCCCGAGGACGATAGTATGTCGATTATCCTTGGTAGACCTTTTTTGAATACTGCAGGGGCTGTTATTGATTGCAACAAAGGCAATGTCACTTTTAATGTTAATGGTAATGAGCATACGGTACACTTTCCGAGGAAACAATCTCAAGTTCATAGCATCCATTCTATTGAAAAAGTTCCAACTATCATTTTTGGAGGTTTTGAATTTCCTCTCCCTACTGTCAAGAGAAAGTATGATATTCTTATTGTTGGGGATTTTCATATCCCCGTTGAGGTAACTTAGTGTTATTCAAAATTTCTCCGGTTCTGTGTTATTCGGAATGAGTTTGTTAACAAGACTTGATCAACCTTGTTAGTGGATTCATTTTGATGATCATGAGATGGATGAAACTAGAAGGCACAACCTTCTGTACCCTCTTTTTACTTTTTTTATTTAGAATAAATAAAGCAAAAATAATATTATCCGTCTGTTTTCTGAATTATTCATGCATTAAAAAATAGCCCGAAAATAGAAGTGCTCCAAATGCCCTGCAAATTTAGTATGATTTTTTATGGAGTATTTGATGATTTTAGGCATCGAAATCATGCGCAGAGGGCAAGCACCAGGCCACGAGTAGAGGCGCCTGGCGCGCCTGTCTCGTGGGCCACTGGTGGCGCCCCTCCACTTATGGCAGCACCCACACACTTCATCTTCTACCCAAAAAAATCCCCATCCAGCTCAAGCACGAGTTCTAGCTCATTTTGCTGCGATTTTCGATCTCCTTGCTCAAAGCTCCTTTCACAAAACTGCTTTGGGAGATTGTTGCTTGGTATGTGATTCCTCCATTGGTCCAATTAGTTTTTGTTCTAGTGCTTTATTCATTGCAAATTTTTGCTGCATAGGTGACCATGTTCTTGAGCTTGCATGTTGAATTTATGAGGCCCCAAGCAATTCTAATGCATGATATAGGCTCTAGACACTTGTAGGAGTAGTTGCTATCAATCTTGTTTAGTTTTATTCACTTTTATTTTGAAGTTACTAAAATTTCAGAAATTTTTCAGAAAAAGAATTATGTCTAGGAGAATGTACCAAGGTGGTTCCTCGGTGAAGAAAGGGCCCAGGATTGCTATACGTGAGCAAGATGTTGAATTGCCGAGGGACGCAGATGTTCGAGCTTGTGAGTGGCCATCCGATGATTTTATGGTCGAAGCAGGCTTTAAGGAGGAATTTGATGCGTATGTGTGTAATGCTGATATGGAGGACTTCTTACAAGATAAGTGTCCTCAGTACTATCAGTTGACTGATTCCTTTGTGCGGAGGTTTAAATATAACTATACGCGTAATTCTCCTAGTGTCCTATTTGATATTTATGATACATCTTATACCATGGACTTAGAGGATTTTACAACTGCTTGCAAACTCCCGCAGTGGGGTAATATTAATGATCCTCACAAATCTGAATTTAGAGACTTCCTTGCTAGTATTACTATGGGAGAATCTAGGGACATAGCACAAGCTACCATAGGGAGCATTCATTTTCCTACTATACATTATTTTGCTCTCTTGGTAGATGCATTAACGGTAAAGATGAAGCATGTCACATGTGTGTCCTCAAGAGTGTTGTGTTAGGTTATAAAGGTTATAACTTGGGGGCAATAGTTGCGCGTAGGTTGCAGAATAATAGTAGAATGGGAAATTTATTTGGAGGAATTTATGCAACCCGTGCAGCTAATTATCTTGGTATAGCCCCACGAGAGGGGGATATGATGATACCTCCTGCTTATTTAGATTATGACGCTATGGTCAATCATCAATTTCTGAGGAGGAATGAACAATTCCTCCATTATCGACTAATCTATGATGAGACATTTAACGTCGTCCATGTTACTCTTCCCGCTCCTCTCCTTTTGATTATCAGGCAGAAGGAAGATATGTTGTTACCAGGGAGGAAGCAGCTGAACACGAGGGGAGAGCGGAGGCAGCTCACCAACACGCCGCAGCTCAGGAGGCGGTTGCCGCTGCATCGCAGTACGGCCCCAGCTACAACTACGGATATCAGCCAGGCGGTCCTTGGTACTAGACCAACTTAGGCCAAAAGCCTAAGCTTGGGGAAGTACGTATTTCTCACCGACTTTACATTCATGTTCACACACTAGTCTTCGGTGCTCATACTCTTTCATTGTATTATCCATGCTATTTTCTTTTTCTAGCTTTCTTCTTGTGTGTTTGATAAACCTTAAGAAATACAAAAAAAATTAGTTAGTTTAATTTCCATGCTTGTAGTAGAAATTAAAATGAAACCCCCAAAAGATTTCTTGTTCTTCTTTTACTTGTTGGGAGCTTTCCCGTGTAAATAGTTTTCTTTTCTTTTCTTTGGGGGTCGAGAGTAGAAGACCATATTGAAAATGTTTAGTGGCTCTTATATGCATGATTGTTTATTTAACGTAGAGCCCATATTACCTTGTCTTCTCTTTTGAGTTGAATGCTTGCAGATTCCAGCTTAGTCCAATGCACGTGCACTCTTATTAGTATACACATTGTTCGGTCGTGCAAGTGAAAGGCAATAATGACGATATATAATGGACTTATTGAGATGAGAAAAGCTGGTATGAACTTGACCTCTCTTGTTTTTGTAAATATGATGAGTTCATCTTTTCTGATTCAACTTATTATGAGGTAAACATATTTGCAAAGACATTTAGAGATTATAGTTGCTTGTGCCATGCTTGATTAGCTATGAGTTATAATGGTTTACCTTGCGTGCCAACATGCTATTAGAATGATTATGATGTGGTCTGATGGGATGGTATCCTCCTTTGAATGAATTGAGTGACTCGACTTGGCACATGTTCACGCATGTAGTTGAAACAAATCAACATAGCCTTCATGATATTTATGTTCATGGTAGATTATATCCTACTCATGCTTGTGCTCGGTGTAAATTAATTTTAATGCATGTTTATGACTGTTGTCGCTCTCTTAGTTGGTCGCTTCCCAGTCTTTTGCTAGCCTTCACCTGTACTAAGCGGAATACTGCTTGTGCATCCAACTCCTTAAACCCCAAAGTTGTTCCATATGAGTCCACCATACCTTCCTATATGCAGTATTTACCGCTGCTCCAAGTAAATTTGTATGTGCCAAACTCCAAACCTTCAAATGAAATTGTTTTGTATGCTCGAGCAGCTCATGTTTCAACTAGGGCTGCCTATATCTTCCATGCTAGGTGGGTTATTCTCAAGGGGAGTGGACTCCGCTCCTCATTCACGAGAAAGGGCCGGTAACCGGGATGCCCAGTCCCATGATCCAAAAAGATCAAAGCAAATCAAAATAATTAAACAAAACTCCCCCAGGGCTGTTGTTAGTTGAAGGCACTTGTTGTTTCGAGCAAGCCATGGATTGATGCTTGTTGGTGGTTGGGGGAGTATAAACCTTTACCATTCTATTTGGGAACTGCCTATAATGCATGTAGTATGGAAGATATCGCCATCTCATAGTTGTTACGTTGATAGTGAAAGTATGCCGCTCAAAATGTTATTCAATCTCTATTTTAAAATCGAGCTCTCGCACCTCTACAAATCCCTGCTTCCCTCTGCGAAGGGACCATATATTTACTTTTATGTTGAGTCATCACCCTTCTTATTGAAAAGCACCCGCTGGAGAGCACATTGTCATTTGCATTCATTATTATTGGTTTATATTGGGTATGACTTGACTGGATCTCTTTTACCATGAATTACAATGTTTAGTCAGTCCTTGATCTTTAAAGGTGCTCTGCATTTATGTTTTGCGGTCTCAGAAAGGGCCAGCGAGATACCATTTTGTTATATCATATTATGATTGTTTCGAGAAAGTGTTGTCATCCGAGTTTTATTATTATGGCTCGCTAGCTGATTATACTATAGATATGAGTAATTGTGAGACCTAAGTGTTATTGTGAGTATGATTAGTTCGTAATAATTGCTAAAACCTGAATGATGGCTTTGCATGTTTACAACAACAAGAGCAAACTGAGTTTGTAAAAGTTTTTCTTTATCACTTTCAGTTTATCAACTGAATTGCTTGAGGACAAGCAAATGTTTAACCCTGGGGGAGTTGATACGTCTCCAACGTATCTACTTTTCCAAACACTTTTGCCCTTGTTTTGGACTCTAACTTGCATGATTTGAATGAAACTAACCTGCATCGACGCTGCTTTCAGCAGAATCGCCATGATGTTGTTTTATGTGTAGAAAAGAAAAGTTCTTGGAATGTCCCGAAAATCCACGGAGGCACTTTTGGAAAATATAAAAAATCTTGGCAAAGAATCAAGACCAGGGGCCCACACCGTCCATGAGGTGGGGTGCCCCCCCCCGCGCCCCCCTGTCTCGTGGCCCCCCTGGACCTCCACCGACCTCAACTCCAACTCCATATATTCATGTTCGGGGAGAAAAAAATTAGAGAGAAACTTTCATCGCGTTTTACGATATGGAGCCACCGCCAAGCCCTAATCTCTCTTGGGAGGGCTGATCTGGAGTCCGTTCGGGGCTCCGGAGAGGGGGATTTGTCATCGTAGTCATCATCAACCATCCTCCATCACCAATTTCATGATGCTCTCCGCCGTGCGTGAGTAATTCCATCGTAGGCTTGCTGGACGGTGATGGGTTGGATGAGATTTACCATGTAATCAAGTTAGTTTTGTTAGGGTTTGATCCCTAGTATCCAGTATGTTTTGAGATTGATGTTGCTATGACTTTGCTATGCTTAATGCTTGTCACTAGGGCCCGAGTGCCATGATTTCAGATCTGAACCTATTATGTTTTCATGAATATATGTGTGTTCTTGATCCTATCTTGCAAGTATATAGTCACCTATTATGTGTTATGATCCGACTACCCCGAAGTGACAATAATCGGGACACTTCTCGGTGATGACCGTAGTTTGAGGAGTTCATGTATTCATGTAATAACAAGGGCAAAAGTGTTTGGAAAAGTAGTTACGTTGGAGACGTATCAACTCCCCCAAGCTTAAACCTTTGCATGTCCTCAAGCAATTCAGTTGATAAATTGAAAGTGATAAAGAAAAACTTTTACAAACTCTGTTTGCTCTTGTTGTTGTAACATGAAAAGCCAGCATTCAAGTTTCAGCAAATATTATGAACTAACCATACTAACAATAACACATAGGTCTCACAATTACTCATATCAATAACATAATCAGCTAGCGAGTCATAATAATAAAACTCGGATGACAACACTTTCTCAAAATAATCATAACATGATATAACAAAATGGTATCTCGCTAGCCCTTTCTGAGACCGCAAAACATAAATGCAGAGCACCTTTAAAGATCAAGGACTGACTAAACATTGTAATTCATGGTAAAAGAGATCCAGTCGAGTCATACCCCATATAAACCAATAATAATGAATGCAAATGACAGTGTGCTCTCTAGCGGGTGCTTTTTGTTGAAAATATGCCCTAGAGGCAATAATAAAAGTATTATTTTATTTCATTGTTCATGATAATTGTCTTTTATTCATGCTATAACTGTATTATCCGGAAATCGTAATACACGTGTGAATACATAGACCACAATATGTCCCTAGTGAGCCTCTAGTTGACTAGCTCGTTGTGATCAATAGATAGTCATGGTTTCCTGGCTGTGGACATTGGATGTCGTTGATAACGAGATCACATCATTAGGAGAATGATGTGATGGACGAGACCCAATCCTAAGCATAGCATAAGATCGTGTAGTTCGTTTGCTAGAGCTTTTCCAATGTCAAGTATCTCTTCCTTAGACCATGAGATCGTGTAACTCCCGGATAACGTAGGAGTGCTTTGGGTGTATCAAACGTCACAACGTAACTGGGTGACTATAAAGGTGCACTACAGGTATCTCCGAAAGTGTCTGCATTGGGTTGACACGGATCGAGATCGGATTTGTCACTCCATAAGACGGAGAGGTATCTCGGGCCCACTCGGTAATGCATCATCATATTGAGCTCAAAGTGACCAAGTGGTTGGTCACGGGATCATGCATTACGATACGAGTAAAGTGACTTGCCGGTAACGAGACTAAACAAGGTATTGGGATACCGACGATCGAGTCTCGGGCAAGTAACGTACCGATTGACAAAAGGAATTGTATACAGGGTTTGATCGAATCCTCGACATCGTGGTTCAACCGATGAAATCATCGTGGAACATGTGGGAGCCAACATGGGTATCCAGATCCCGCTGTTGGTTATTGACCGGAGAGTCGTCTCGGTCATGTCTGCATGTCTCCCGAACCCGTAGGGTCTACACACTTAAGGTTCGGTGACGCTAGGGTTATTAGGAAAACTTGTATGTGATTAACGAATGTTGTTCGGAGTCCCGGATGAGATCCTAGACGTCACGAGGAGTTCCGGAATTTTCCGGAGGTGAAGATTTATATATGGGAAGTTGTCATGCGGACACCGGAAAGTTTCGGGGGCTTATCGGTATTGTACCGTGGCCACCGGAGAGGTTCCGGGGGGTCCTCCGGGCGGGGCTACCCCTACTGGAGGGCCACATGGGCCGCAAGGGGCAGGGACCCAGCCCCTGGAGGGCTGGGCGCGCCCCCCACCTTGGGCCCATGCGCCTAGGGTTGGGGGAACCCCTAGGGGCGCCCCCTCCTGCCGCCCCCTCTAGATCCCATCTAGAGGGGTCGGCCCCCCTTGCCCCTTCCCCTATAAATAGAGGGGTGAGGGGAGGGCTGCTGTACACATCCAAAGGCGCAGCCCCTCCCCTCCCCAACACCTCTCCTCCTCCGTTACGTGCTTGGCGAAGCCCTGTCGGAGTACTGCTGCACCAACATCACCACGCCATCGTGCTGCCGTTGGAGCAATCTTCCTCAACCTATCCTTCCTCCTTGCTGGATCAAGATGGAGGAGGCGTCGTCCGTCCTGTACATGTGTTGAACACGGAGGTGCTGTCCGTTCAGCACTTGGTCATCGGTGATCTGAATCACGGCGAGTACGACTCCATCATCACCCTTCCCTTGAACGCTTCCGCACCCGATCTACAAGTGGTATGTAGATGCAAACTCACTCCCTTGACTCGTTGCTTAGATGAACTCATAGATGGATCTTGGTGAAACCGTAGAATTTTTTTTAATTTTCTGCAACGTTCCCCAACAAAGGCATCATGAGCTAGGTCTATCGTAGTTCTCTAATGCACGAGTAGAACACAATTTTGTTGTGGGCGTGGATCTTGTCAACTTGCTTGCCACTACTAGTCTTTTCTTGCTTCAGCGGTATTGTGGGATGAAGCGGCCCAGACCAACCTTACACGTATGCTTACGTGAGACCGGTTCCACCGACTGACATGCACTAGTTGCATAAGGTGGCTGGCGGGTGTCTGTCTCTCCCACTTTAGTTGGAGCGGAATCGATGAAAAGGGTCCTTATGAAGGGTAAATAGAAGTTGACAAAATCACATTGTGGTTATTCGTAGGTAAGAAAACGTTCTTGCTAGAACCCAATTGCAGCCACGTAAAAGATGCAACAACAATTAGAGCACGTCTAACTTGTTTTTGCAGCAATTGTCATGTGATGTGATATGGCCAGAAGTTGTGATGAATGATGAATGATATATTGTGATGTATGAGATCATGTTATTGTGATAGGATTCACGACTTGCATGTCGATGAGTATGACAACCGGCAGGAGCCATAGGAGTTGTCTTTATTTTTGTATGACATGCGTGTCATTGAAGAACGCCATGTAAATTACTTTACTTTATTGCTAAACGCGTTAGCCATAGAAGTAGAAGTAGTCGTTGACGTGACAACTTCATGAAGACACGATGATGGAGATCATGATGATGGAGATAATGGTGTCATGCCGGTGACAAGATGATCATGGAGCCCCGAAGATGGAGATCAATGGAGCTATATGATATTGGCCATATCATGTCACTACTATATAATTGCATGTGATGTTTATTATGTTTATGCATCTTGTTTGCTTAGAACGACGGTAGTAAATAAGATGATCCCTTACAACAATTTCAAGAAGTGTTCTCCCCTAACTGTGCACCTTTGCTACAGTTCGTCGTTTCGAAGCACCACGTGATGATCGGGTGTGATAGATCCTTACGTTCACATACAACGGGTGTAAGACAGTTTTACACATGCAAAACACTTAGGGTTAACTTGACGAGCCTAGCATGTACAGACATGGCCTCGGAACACGGAGACCGAAAGGTCGAACATGAGTCGTATGGAAGATACGATCAACATGAAGATGTTCACCGACGATGACTAGTCCATCTCACGTGATGATTGGACACGACCTAGTCGACTCGGATCGTGTAACACTTAGATGACTAGAGGGATGTCTAATCTGAGTGGGAGTTCATTATAATAATTTGATTAGATGAACTTAATTATCATGAACTTAGTCTAAAACCTTTGCAAATATGTCTTGTAGATCAAATGGCCAACGCTCATGTCAACATGAACTTCAACGCTGTTCCTAGAGAAAACCAAGCTGAAAGATGATGGCATCAACTATACGGATTTGGGTTCGAACCCGAGGATCATCCTCATAGCTGCCAGAAGCAATATGTCCTAGAAGGACCGCTAGGTGACGCTCCGTCCCGAGAGAACCAAGACGTTATGAACGCTTGGCGGTCTCCTGCCGATGATTACTCCCTCGTTCAAAGGCGGCATGCTCTACAGCTTAGAACCGGGCTCCAAAAGCGTTTTGAGCATCACGGAGCATATGAGATGTTCAAGAGCTGAAACTTGTTTTCCAAGCTCATGCCCGGGTCGAGAGGTATGATGTCTCCGACAAGTTCTATAGTTGTAAGATGGAGGAAAACAGTTACGTCAAGTGAGCACATACTCAAGATGTCTGGGTTGCACAACCGCCGACTCACCAACATTAACCTCCCCGATGAGGCGGTCATTGATCCTTCATCGCTCCCCACCAAGCTACAAGAGCTTTGTGATGAACTACAATATGCGGGGATGGTAAAGACCATTCTGAAGTATTTTCAATCTTCAAGTCAGCAGAGGCTGAAATCAAGAAAGAACATCAAGTGTTGATGGTCAATAAGACCACTAAGTTCAAGAAGGGCAAGGGCAAGAAGAACTTCAAGAAGGACGGCAAGGATGTTGTCGCGCCGGTAAGCCGCCATCGAGAAGAAGTCAAAGAATGGACCCAAGCACAAACGAGAGTGCTTTTATTGCAAGGGAAGGGTCACCGAAGCGGAACTGCCCCAAATACTTAGCGGATAAGAAGGCGGCAACACCAAAGGTATATTTGATATACATGTAATTGATGTGTACCTTACCGAGACTCGTAGTAACTCCCGGTATTTGATACCGTGCCGTTGCTCATATTTGTAACTCAGGGCAGAGAGCTGCGAAATAAACGGAGATCGGCGAAGGACGAGGTGACGATCTTGCGTCGGGAATGGTTCGAGGTCGATGTGATCGCCGTCGACACGCTACCTCTACATTTACCTACGGGATTAGTTATAAACCTTAATAATTGTTATTTGGTGCCAAGTTTGAGCATGAACATTGTATCTGGATCTCGTTTGATACGAGATGGCTACTCATTTAAATCCGAGAATAATGGTTGTTCTATTTATACGAGAGATATGTTTTATGGTCATGCCCCTATGGTCAATGGTTTATTCTTAATGAATCTCGAGCGTAGTATTACACATATTCATAGTGTGAATGCCAAAAGATGTAAAGTTGATAACGATAGTCCCACATACTTGTGGCACTGCTACCTTGGTCACATTGGTGTCAAGCGCATGAAGAAGCTCCATGCTTGTAGGATCGTTGAAGGTAAGAGTGTCTAGAGGGGGGGTGATTAGACTACTCGACAAGATAAAAGTTTATGCCTTTTGACAAAGACAAGTTTTTAGCAAGTTTTCAATGGAGATCAAGTCAAGCAACATACTACACATGCAATTCTAGAGTATGGGCAGCGGAAAGTAAATTGCACATGAAGTAAAGAGAGGTGGAGAAGAGCAAACGCAATTTGGAGACACGGAGATTTTTCTCGTGGTTCCGATAGGTGGTGCTATCGTCAATCCACGTTGATGGAGACTTCAACCCACGGAGGGTAACGGCTGCGAGAGTCCACGGAGGGCTCCACCCACGAAGGGTCCACGAAGAAGCAACCTTGTCTATGCCATCATGGCATACGCCCACAGAGGACTAGCCTTACTCGGGGTAGATCTTCACGAAGTAGGCGATCTCCTTGCCCTTACAAACTTCTTGGTTCAACTCCACATCTTGACGGAGGCTCCCAAGCGACACCTAACCAATCTAGGAGGCACCACCCTCCAAAAGGTAATAGATGGTGTTGGTGATGATGAACTCCTTGCTCTTGTGCTTCAAATGATAATCTCCCCAACACTCAACTCTCCTCACTGATTTGGCTGTGGTGGAAGAAAGGATTGAGTGGAAAGCAACTTGGGAAGGCTAGAAATCAAGTTTCATATGGTGGGAGTGGAGCAACTTGATCTCAACACAAGGTTAGGTAGTTTTCTTCTCAGAAATGTAAGGTAGGAGTGGTAGTTCTTTCTGATGGCTCTCTCCACGAATGAAGAGGAGGTGGAGGGGTATTTATAGCCTCCACACAAAATCCAACCATTACACACATTTGACCAATCTCGGTCAGACCGAAGTTGACAACTCGGTGAGACCGAAAGTTCAAATCTTGTGAACGTTGGGATTTTCGGTGGGACCAAAAATACAATCTCGGTTAGTCCGATTCTTCCAAATACTAGGGTTTGCCATTCTCGGTGGGACCGACTTTATCATCTCGGTGACACCGATATGATTCTGAATGTTACGAAGGTTGGCAACACTAGTTTCGTGAGACCGAGTTTGGAATCGGAAAATCCAAATTACTAGGGTTTGGCTATATGGCTGAGGTGGTTCATCTCGGTGTGGTGAGTTTATGGAATCGGTGGGACCGAGATTACTTATGAGTATATGTTGGAATGAAAGATTGCTGATAGTTTGGGAGATAAATCACTAAGCACTTTGAGCAACCAGATCATCATCATAACCTCATCCCCTTTTAATAGTATTGGCTTTCCTATGGACTCAATGTGATCTTGGATCACTAAACCAAAAAATGGAGTCTTGAGCTTTTGCCAATGCTTTCCTTAGCATCCTAGGGGTCCATCTCTTCAGTCCTTTTGCCATGCCAAAGTGATTGACCTTCCTGAAACATTCTTGATAAAAGCATTAGTCCAACCACAAAGCATGTTGTCATTAATTACCAAAACCACCCAGGGAGCAAATGTGCTTTCAATCTCCCCCTTTTTGGTAATTGATGGCAACACACAAAAGAAGATATCAAAGCTTACTGAAGGAAAGACAGAATTATCACTAAAGCTTTGACAAACATGTAGTACACAGGCTCCCCTACAAGTGTGCAAGATTTTCATGGATTATGGTTTTGGACTACCACAAGCACACAAGAGAGAAGAACAAGATGTGCTACATGCAGCTTGGCTATATGCATCGAGAGCGTATGAGGATAAGTGAGTGATGATGCATATGTGCATGGTGATTTCTTGCAAACAAGTATTCACAAGCAAGTCACCATCATGCACATTCTGCAAGATGCATATACTTACCTTGAAGTTCCTTGGCATTGTACCTGAAGAAATAAGCTTGGGAAAACAAGGTTAGATAACACAAGAGTATTTCTTCACCCAACAAAGAAGAACATCAAGAGCACCAAGCCGAGGATGACATGTATAAAGAGTGTCTCATGTTGAGCACTAGCTTGAATCAGCAAACATATCTCCCAAGACTAAAAGATTTTCAATGAGCTCTGAGAGATTTTGCTTTCCATAAGATATCAATTGTGTGAGCGAAGAAAGCAAAATCAAACGAATGATGCCAAATGTAATATCCAATGTGAAACACGGCAAGGCTTTGATGTGATCCTCTCCCCCTTAAGGTAAGATTGTTCTTCTTCTCCCTTTAAATTTTCTCTTCTCCCCTTATCTTCCAATCTCCCCCTTAGCTCCCCCTAAATCTTCTCCCCCTTTGACATCAAGTGCCGAAAAGGACAGTAAACTAGGAAGGTCAGGAAAGATGGAAGGAAAGAAGTGGGATCCTTAAGAATCACAACTGAGCAAAGTAAGTAAGCAGAATAAAACATTTAACTGAGCTGCAGAAGATGTTATCCTGGTGAATGTAAATCGGTGACACCGAATTGATATGGATCGGTGAGTCCGAAAGTCAGAGACTTAGGGCAGATCCTTTTCGGTCAGACCGAAGTGTTCAAATCGGTGACGCCGAGTTTAATTCCAAGGAAATATAGAAATAATTCAGCTCACTTTGCAAGGACTGTTTCGAAAGATTTGCAAGGAATTTGTAAAGGATTTTCAAGGAATTGATCAGAGCCAAAAGGATATTCACAAAACAGAAGAAATAGAAATGAAAAAGATTGCTAGATGAAGTTTTTTTTAAAATAAGCAAGAAAAACTCAATGAGAGAGCATAAGAGAATAACAGAAAAACTCCAAAACATATGTACTTCATCTAGATATGGGTCGGCGACTAGGCCACCTATGTTTGAGTATGTTGACTTAGGAGTCAAATGAGAACATTTGATCATAGGTCATACTCATCGTTTAAGCTCAAAATGGGGTTGCCATTTTTCGATTAAGCATTTGATGTGATCACATCTTATGAAGCTGCTTGTACTCATGACTTTGAGCAAAGCTCCTTCAAGATGTGAAAAACATACCTTGGGCTTGTTGTTGCTTGTACTCATGTAGGTGAACTTGATGTAGATGCTCATAGAATGTGAAGTTGGAGCACCATTTCCAATTGTATAGTTCATCTTCCTACATGGGTTAGGCAAGCAAGGAAATACTCAAGAATATCCAAGATGACAAGAGTGAAACACTAGATGTATAAGGTGTCAAAAAGGATATGTGGAGTCTTGTTCCTTGAACTCAACATCCCAAAGAGCTAGATACTTGGTCAATGACAAGATTACTCATGATTCGAGTGTGTGGTAATCTTGTGGAATGTAGACCATCCAAGTACCTGCAAGGAGTTAGATGCAATACAAGGGGGCAAATGTGTCCAAGACATATGATCACCATCATAAGAGAAATATCAAGGATCAGTCAATTAGGCTCATGCCTTGCATGCATCAATGGAGTTTTCACTCCAAGTTTGAAGCATCAATGATGTCCAACTCACTCCTTAAGCGACAAAACACTTTCTCATCAAGTGGTTTTGTAAAGATATCAGCAAGCTGTTTGTCAGTATGAACATGCTTAAGATCGATGTCACCCTTAGCAATGTGATCACGAATAAAATGATGACGAACTTCAATGTGTTTCGTGCGAGAGTGTTGCACGGGATTGTGTCCAATCTTAATCGCACTCTCATTGTCACAAAGCAAAGGAACATGTCTCGCATGTATCCCATAATCCTTAAGCGTTTGTGTCATCCATAGCAACTGAGCACAACATGAACCAGCAGCAATATATTCTGCTTCGGCTGTAGATAATGATACCGAATTTTGTTTCTTGGAGGACCAAGATACAAGGGATCGACCGAGGAATTGACACATACCCGAAGTTGACTTTCTATCAATCCTGTCTCCGGCATAGTCCGAGTCGGAATAGCCAACAAGATCGAAAGAGGCCCTCTTAGGATACCAAATGCCAAAGTTAGGTGTGTGTATCAAATATCTCACAATTCTTTTAACTGCTTTAAGATGACATTCTTTAGGGGCTGCTTGATATCGAGCACACATGCATACACTCAACATTATGTCAGGACGAGAAGCACAGAGATATAGTAGAGAACCAATCATGGATCGGTAAACCTTTTGATCAACAGGTTCTCCATCTTTTGTCAAGTCATTATGTCCACTAGTAGGCATGGGGGTTTTCATACCTTTGCTTTCTTGCATGTTGAACTTCTTGAAGAGATCCTTGGTGTACTTTGTTTGTGAGACAAAGGTACCCTCCTTAGATTGCTTGATTTGCAACCCAAGGAAGAATTTGAGTTCACTCATCATGGACATCTCATACTTCTCCACATAAGCTTTCCAAACTTCTCACTAAAATGAGGGTTAGTTGATCCAAAGATAATATCATCAACATATATTTGGCACACAAATAGTTCACCATCAACCCTTTTCGTGAATAGCGTTGAGTCTATTTTTCCAATCTCAAAACCTTTTTCAAGAAGAAAGCTAGTCAAGATTTGTACCAAGCTCTAGGAGCTTGTTTAAGACCATAAAGAGCTTTGTGCAACTTGTAAACATGATTAGGCTTTTAGAATTCACAAATCCGGAGGTTGTTTCACAAATACTTCCTCCTCTATTTCACCATTTAGGAAAGCACTTTTAATGTCCATTTGATAGAGAGTAATATCATGGTGGTTGGCATAAGCAAGAAGAATGCGAATGGACTCAAGTCTAGCAACGGGGGCATAGGTCTCACCATAGTCCATACCTTCGACTTGTGTGTAACCTTGAGCTACGAGACGAGCCTTGTTGCAGATGACTTGTCCATCTTCATCTTGCTTGTTCCGAAACACCCATTTGGTTCCAATGACGTTTTGGTCATCATTGGGCTTCTCTACCAAAGTCCAAACGTTGTTCCTCTCGGGTTGTGTAGCTCTTCATGCATAGCGCTCACCCAATCCGGTCTTCAAGCGCTTCTTCTACCTTCATAGGTTCAAGACTAGAAATAAATGAGTAATGCTCACAAAAGTTAGCTAAACGAGTTTTAGAGCGAGTGATTCTCCCGGAGTCGACGTCATTCATCATTTGTTCCACGGGATGATTCTTCTTGACTCTTGCTCGAACTCGAGATAGCTTTTGTTGTGGTCGCGGCTGAGCTTCCTCATCCTCATCTTCCTCTTCTTCTTCATTGTTGTTGGTGTTGTCTTGAGGCGGTGGAGAAGGAGGTTGTGGTGGATCTTCTTGTCGCACTTCCTCATCTTGGTGTGTTCCACTTGTGGAGGCCTCCATGTTGCCTTGAGGTTCATCTTGCCGTGAGGTAGGGGGCTCCACATATGTAGATGAGGTACTCTCCTTCACTTCCATGGGACGGATCTTTCCAATGGATAAATCTTGAATGGCTTCCGATGGATCTTTGTCTCCTACATCAATAGGCATTTGCTCTACTTGCGAGCCATTAGATTCATCAAACTTCACGTCTACTATCTCTTCAACCTTTCGGGTGAAATTATTGTAGACACGGTAGGTGTGAGAGTTTGATCCATAACCGAGGAAAAAGCCTTCATGAGTTTTAGGAGCAAACTTAGACCGACGATGCTTATCAAGGATATAGCATTTTGAACCAAAGACACGAAAGTATCCCACTTGGGGTTTGTTACGGTGAGGAGCTCAGATGAAGTCTTGCCGAGGAGCTTGTGAAGATAAAGCTGTTGATAGCATGACAAGTCTGTCTCGACGGCTTCACCCCAAAAGTGCTTCGTGTCTTGTATTCATCAAGCATCGTTCTCGCCATCTCAATGAGCGTTCGGTTCTTCCTCTCAACAACTCCATTTTGTTGAGGTGTGTACGTAGTCGAGAACTCATGTAGAATCCCTTCCTCATCGAGAAAAGAGTCCACATGGGCGTTCTTGAACTCCGCTCCATTGTCGCTCGAACTTTCTTGATCTTCACCTCAAATTGATTTCGGGCCTTTCGCAAAGGTTTTGAAGATTCTCTCAACTCGTGACTTGTCATCAAGGAAAAATACCCACGTAAATCTGGAATAATCATCAACAATAACTAGACCAAAGGAGTTACCACCAAGGCTTTTGTAAGCATTGGGACCAAGAGATCCATATGAAGAAGCTCAAGCGGTCTCCTTGTGGTCATGATGTTCTTCACGGGATGACTTCCACCTACTTGTTTTCCTGCTTGACAAGCACTACAGAGTCTATCTTTGTCAAAGAAGACATCTTTAACACCAAGAATATGATCACCTTTGATTAGCTTATCTAGATTACGATACCAACATGTCCAAGCCTTCTATGCCAAAGCCAACCTTTAGCGGATTTAGCAATGAAGCAAGTTCTAGGTTGAGCTTTCTTAGTGAAATCAACGATATATAGGTCACCTCTACGGATACCGTAAATACCATGTTATGATTGTCACGATGAAAAACTTGGCAATCTACTTGATGAATAGCACATTGAATCCAAAGTCACTAATCTAGACACGGAAAGTAAATTGTATCCAAGTGATTCAACAAGCATGACATTTTGAATAGATCTATCATGAGATATGGCCACCTTACCAAGGCCAAGTACCTTACCCTTGGAGTTGTCTCCAAAAGTCACATACTTGCGTGGACCATCGTTCTTTGCAAGCTCTCTAAACATGTCTTCGTCTCCGGTCATATGATTGGTGCATCCACTATCAAGAATCCACTCTTTTCCACCGGATATGTAGTCTCTCAAATTTGCCATAAGATTGAGACTCTTCATGATCTTGTCTAGCTCGGTGTCCGAATCGGAGTAATCGTCATCATGCTCATGCTCATCATCATATTGACCCATAGATAACTCATCATCAACACCTAGGTCAATTTGACAACTACTTGCATTAGTTTTGTCAGAGTGAAAATAATCATCGGAATGCAATACAAGAGCGTTTCTAATTAGAACATTGATAAGTCCGGATCACCCTTCTTTTCATAAGATCACGAAGCTCAAAGAAGCATTTATCAAAGTTGGGATCATTGGGGCGCATCATATCAAATTCAATAGTCTTGTATAGAATTTCATCAAGACCTCTCAAAGAGTAGTCCGGATAAAGTTCTTCCAAGAACTTCCATATGGCATAGGCGCACTCAAAGTTTGTGACAAGCTCAAGTAAGTTATCGGGCAAACCTCTAATGATAAGATTTACAGTTCTAAGGTTACGAAGCAAATCAAGCTCTTCATCCATAGTAGGGTGCAAGGGGTCAAATGGAGGTACATATGGGGTTTCAACATATTTGCGCAAGTTGTACATCTTAAGGATAGCAAGCATTTCAATCCTCCACGAGTTATAGGACACTCCATCAAGAATAGGCACTCTATGACTAACACTCCCAAACGTAGACACGTCCATCTTCCTCCAATGGTGTGCAAACCAAAGCGATGGAGACCAATGCTCTGATACCAATTGTAGGATCGTTGAAGGTAAGAGTGTCTAGAGGGGGGTGATTAGACTACTCGACAAGATAAAAGTTTATGCCTTTTGACAAAGACAAGTTTTTAGCAAGTTTTCAATGGAGATCAAGTCAAGCAACATACTACACATGCAATTCTAGAGTATGGGCAGCGGAAAGTAAATTGCACATGAAGTAAAGAGAGGTGGAGAAGAGCAAACGCAATTTGGAGACACGGAGATTTTTCTCGTGGTTCCGATAGGTGGTGCTATCGTCAATCCAAGTTGATGGAGACTTCAACCCACGGAGGGTAACGGCTGCGAGAGTCCACAGAGGGCTCCACCCACGAAGGGTCCACGAAGAAGCAACCTTGTCTATGCCATCATGGCATACGCCCACGGAGGACTAGCCTTACTCGGGGTAGATCTTCACGAAGTAGGCGATCTCCTTGCCCTTACAAACTTCTTGGTTCAACTCCACATCTTGACGGAGGCTCCCAAGCGACACCTAACCAATCTAGGAGGCACCACCTCCAAAAGGTAATAGATGGTGTTGGTGATGATGAACTCCTTGCTCTTGTGCTTCAAATGATAATCTCCCCAACACTCAACTCTCCTCACCGATTTGGCTGTGGTGGAAGAAAGGATTGAGTGGAAAGCAACTTGGGAAGGCTAGAAATCAAGTTTCATATGGTGGGAGTGGAGCAACTTGATCTCAACACAAGGGTAGGTAGTTTTCTTCTCGAAATGTAAGGTAGGAGTGGTAGTTCTTTCGATGGCTCTCTCCACGAATGAAGAGGAGGTGGAGGGTATTTATAGCCTCCACACAAAATCCAACTGCTACACACATTTGACCAATCTCGGTCAGACCGAAGTTGACAACTCGGTGAGACCGAAAGTTCAAATCTTGTGAACGTTGGGATTTTCGGTGGGACCGAAAATACAATCTCGGTTAGTCCAATTCTTCCAAAGACTAGGGTTTGCCATTCTCGGTGGGACCGACTTTATCATCTCGGTGACACCGATATGATTACGTATGTTCTGAAGGTTGGCAACACTAGTTTCAAAGAGACCGAGTTTGGAATCGGAAAATCCGAAATTACTAGGGTTTGGCTATATGGTGAGGTGGTTCATCTCGGTGTGGACTGAGTTTATGGAATCGGTGGGACCGAGATTACTTATGAGTATATGTTGGAATGAAAGATTGCTGATAGTTTGGGAGATAAATCACTAAGCACTTTGAGCAACCAGATCATCATCATAACCTCATCCCCTTTTAATAGTATTGGCTTTCCTATGGACTCAATGTGATCTTGGATCACTAAACCAAAAAATGGAGTCTTGAGCTTTTGCCAATGCTTTCCTTAGCATCCTAGGGGTCCACCTCTTCAGTCCTTTTGCCATGCCAAAGTGATTGACCTTCCTGAAACATTCTTGATAAAAGCATTAGTCCAACCACAAAGCATGTTGTCATTAATTACCAAAACCACCCAGGGAGCAAATGTGCTTTCAATGCTGATGGACTTGTAGAGTCTCTCGATTATGAATCATTTGACACATGCGAACCATGCCTCATGGGCAAAATGATCAAGACTCCGTTCTCCGGAACAATGGAGCGAGCAACCAACTTGTTGGAAATCATACATACCGATGTGTGCGGTCCAAAGAGCGTTGAGGCTCGCGGAGGATATCGTTATGTTCTCACTCTCACTGATGACTTGAGTAGATATGGGTATGTCTACTTGATGAAACACAAGTCTGAGACCTTTGAAAAGTTCAAGGAATTTCAGAATGAGGTAGAGAATCAACGTGACCGAAAGATAAAGTTCCTACGATCAGATCGTGGAGGAGAATACTTGAGTCACGAATTTTGTACACACTTAAGGAAATGTGGAATCGTTTCACAACTCACGCCGCCGAACACCTCAACAGAATGGTGTGTCCGAACGTCAGAATCGCACTCTATTGGATATGGTGCGGTCTATGATGTCTCTTACCGATTTACCGCTATCATTTTGGGGACACGCTCTAGAGACAGCTACATTCACTTTAAATAGGGCACCGTCTAAATCCGTTGAGACGACACCGTATGAATTATGGTTTGGGAAGAAACCTAAGATGTCATTTCTAAAAGTTTGGGGATGCGATGCTTATGTCAAGAAACTTCAACCTGAAAAGCTCGAACCCAAGTCGGAAAAATGCGTCTTCATAGGATACCCTAAGGAAACCGTTGGGTATACCTTCTACTTAAGATCCGAGGGCAAGATCTTTGTTGCCAAGAACGGATGCTTTCTGGAAAAAGAGTTTCTCTCGAAAGAAGTAAGTGGGAGGAAAGTAGAACTCGATGAAGTACTACCTCTCGAACGGGAAAGTGGTGCAGCGCAGGAAAATGTTCCTGTGATGCCTACACCAACTGAAGAGGAAAATAATGATGATGATCAAGGTACTTCGGATCAAGTTGCTCTTGAACTTCAGGGTCCACAAGGACACGCTCCGCACTGTGAGTGGTACGCAACCCTGTCCCGGAAATCATGTTGTTAGACAACGGTGAACCTTCAACTATGAAGAAGCGATGGCGGGCCGGATTCCAACAAATGGCTTGAAGCCATGAAATCCGAGATAGAATCCATGTATGAAAACAAAGTATGGACTTTGACAGACTTGCCCGATGATCGCGAACGATAGAAAACAAATGGATTTTTAAGAAGAAGACGGACGCGATGGTAATATTACCATTTATAAGGCTCGACTTGTCACTAAGGGTTATCGACAAGTTCAAGGGATTGACTACGACGAGACATTCTCTCTCGTGGCGAAGCTGAAGTCCGTCCAATCATGTTAGCAATTGCCGCATACTATGATTATGAGATATGGCGATGGACGCCAAAACGGCATTCCTTAACGGACATCTTAAGGAAGAGCTGTATATGATGCAGCCGGAAGGTTTTGTCGATCCTAAGAACGCTAACAAAGTATGCAAGCTCCAGCGATCCATCCATTTATGGGCTGGTGCAAGCATCTCGGAGTTGGAACATTCGCTTTGATGAGATGATCAAAGCGTTTAGTTTATGCGAGACTTATGGAGAAGCTGCGTTTACAAGAAAGTGAGTGGGAGCTCTGTAGAATTTCTCATACTATATGTAGATGACATACTCTTGATGGGAAATAATATAGAACTTCTGGACAGCATTAAGGCCTACTTGAATAAGTGTTTTTCAATGAAGGACCTTGGAGAAGCTGCTTATATATTAGGCATCAAGATCTATAGAGATAGATCGAGACGCCTCATAGGTCTTTCACAAAGCACATACCTTGATAAGATTTTGAAGAAGTTCAAAATGGATCAGTCCAAGAAGGGGTGCTTGCCTATGTTGCAAGGTGTGAGATTGAGCTCGGCTCAGTCCCCGACCACGGCAAAAGATAAAGAAGAGATGAGTGTCATCCCCTATGCTTCAGCCATAGGATCTATTATGTATGCCATGTTGTGTACTGGACTGATGTAAACCTTGCCGTAAGTTTGGTAGCAAGGTACCAAAGTAATCCCGCAAGGAACACCGGACAGCGGTCAAGAATATCCTGAAGTACCGAAAAGGACAAAGGACATGTTTCTCGTTTATGGAGGTGACGAAGAGCTCGTCAGAAGGGTTACGCCGACGCTAGCTTCGACACGATCTGATGACTCTAAGTCACAAACCGGATCGTGTATATGTTGAATGGTGGAGCATTAAGCTGGTGCAGCTGCAAGCAGAGCGTCGTGGCGGGATCTACATGTGAAGTGGAATACATGGCAGCCTTGGAGGCAGCACATGAAGCAATTTGGGTGAAGGAGTTCATCACCGACCTAGGAGTCATACCCAATGTGTCGGGGCCGATCAAACTCTTCTGTGACAACACTGGAGCTATTGCCCTTGCCAAGGAGCCCAGGTTTCACAAGAAGACAAGGCACATCAAGCGTCGCTTCAACTCCATCTGTGAAAATGTTCAGGATGGAGACATAGATATTTGCAAAGTACATACGGATTTGAATGTCGCAGATCCGTTGACTAAACCTCTCTCGCGAGCAAAACATGATCAACACCAGAACTCTATGGGTGTTCGATTCATCACAATGTAACTAGATTATTGACTCTAATGCAAGTGGGAGACTGTTGGAAATATGCCCTAGAGGCAATAATAAAAGTATTATTATATTTCATTGTTCATGATAATTGTCTTTTATTCATGCTATAACTGTATTATCCGGAAATCGTAATACACGTGTGAATACATAGACCACAATATGTCCCTAATGAGCCTCTAGTTGACTAGCTCGTTGTGATCAATAGATAGTCATGATTCCTGGCTATGGACATTGGATGTCGTTGATAACGGGATCACATCATTAGGAGAATGATGTGATGGACGAGACCCAATCCTAAGCATAGCACAAGATCGTGTAGTTCGTTTGCTAGAGCTTTTCCAATGTCAAGTATCTCTTCCTTAGACCATGAGATCGTGTAACTCCCAGATACCGTAGGAGTGCTTTGGGTGTATCAAACGTCACAACGTAATCGGGTGACTATAAAGGTGCACTACGGTATCTCCGAAAGTGTCATTGGGTTGACACGGATCGAGATCGGATTTGTCACTCCATAAGACGGAGAGGTATCTCGGGCCCACTCGGTATGCATCATCATATTGAGCTCAAAGTGACCAAGTGGTTGGTCACGGATCATGCATTACTAAGATGCGAGTAAAGTGACTTGCGTAACGAGACCGAACAAGGTATTGGGATACCAACGATCGAGTCTCGGGCAAGTAACGTACCGATTGACAAAGGGAATTGTATACAGGGTTTGATCGAATCCTCGACATCGTGGTTCAACCGATGAAATCATCGTGGAACATGTGGGAGCCAACATGGGTATCCAGATCCCGCTGTTGGTTATTGACCGGAGAGTCGTCTCGGTCATGTCTGCATGTCTCCCGAACCCGTAGGGTCTACACAGTTAAGGTTCGGTGATGCTAGGGTTATTAGGAAGACTTGTATGTGATTACCGAATGTTGTTTGGAGTCCTGGATGAGATCCCGGACGTCACGAGGAGTTTCGGAATGGTCCAGAGGTGAAGATTTATATATGGGAAGTTGTCATGCGGACACCGGAAAGTTTCGGGGGCTTATCGATATTGTACCGTGGCCACCGGAGAGGTTCCGGGGGTCCACCGGGAGGGGCCACCCCTCCCGGAGGGCCACATGGGCCGCAAGGGGCAGGGACCCAGCCCCTGGAGGGCTGGGCGCGCCCCCCACCTTGGGCCCATGCGCCTAGGGTTGGGGGGAAACCCTAAGGGGGGCGCCCCCCTTGCTTGGGGGGAAAGTCCCCCCTCCTTGGCCGCCGCCCCCCCTCTAGATCCCATCTAGAGGGGTCGGCCCCCCTTGCCCCTTCCCCTATAAATAGAGGGGTGAGGGGAGGGCTGCTGTACACATCCAAAGGCGCAGCCCCTCCCCTCCCCAACACCTCTCCTCCTCCGTTACGTGCTTGGCGAAGCCCTGTCGGAGTACTGCTGCACCAACATCACCACGCCATCGTGCTGCCGTTGGAGCAATCTTCCTCAACCTCTCCTTCCTCCTTGCTAGATCAAGACGGAGGAGACGTCGTCCGTCCCGTACGTGTGTTGAACGCGGAGGTGCTGTCCGTTCAGCACTTGGTCATCGGTGATCTGAATCACGGCGAGTACGACTCCATCATCACCCTTCCCTTGAATGCTTCCGCACCCAATCTACAAGTGGTATGTAGATGCAAACTCACTCCCTTGACTCGTTGCTTAGATGAACCCATAGATGGATCTTGGTGAAACCGTAGGAAATTTTTTAATTTTCTGCAACGTTCCCCAACACTTTTAATAAGAAGGATGATGACTCAACATAAAAGTAAATAGATAGGCCCTTAGCAGAGGGAAGCAGGGATTTGTAGAGGTGCCAGAGCTCGATTTTAAAATAGAGATTGAATAACATTTTGAGCGGAATACTTTTGCTTGTCAACGCAACAACTATGAGATGGTCAGATCTTCCATACTACATGCATTATTGGCGGTTCCCATACAGAATGGTAAAGGTTTATACTCCCCAACCACCAACAAGCATCAATCCATGGCTTGCTTGAAACAACGAGTGCCTCCAACATACAACAACCCCGGGGAGTTTTGTTTAATTATTTTGATTTGCTTTGATCTTTTGGATCATGGGATTTGGCATCCCTTCTCGCCCTTTCTCGTGAATGATGAGTGGAGTCCACTCCTCTTGAGAATAACCCACCTAGCATGGAAGATATAGGCAACCCTAGTTGAAACAAGAGCTGCTCGAGCATACAAAACATAATTTCATTTGAAGGTTTGGAGTTTGGCACATACAAATTTACTTGGAACGGCAGGTAAATACCGCATATAGGAAGGAATAGTGGACACATATGGAACAACTTTGGGGTTTAAGGAGTTTGGATGCACAAGCAGTATTCCCGTTTAGTACAGGTGAAGGCTAGCAAAAGACTGGGAAGCGACCAATTGAGAGAGCGACAACAGTCATAAACATGCATTAAAATTAATTCACACCGAGTACAAGCATGAGTAGGATATAATCCACCATGAACATAAATATCACAAAGGCTATGTTGATTTGATTCAACTACATGTGTGAACATGTGCCAAGTCGAGTCACTCAATTCATTCAAAGGAGGATACCATCCCATCATACCATATCATAATCATTCTAATAGCATGTTGGCACGCAAGGTAAACCATTATAACTCATAGCTAATCAAGCATGGCACAAGCAACTATAATCTCTAAATGTCATTGCAAATATGTTTACTTCATAATAGCTGACTCAGGAACGATGAACTCATCATATTTACAAAAACAAGAGAGGTCGAGTTCATACCAGCTTTTCTCATCACAATAAGTCCATCATATATCATCATTATTGCCTTTCACTTGCACGACCAAACGATGTGTGTAATAATAAGAGTGCACGTGCATTGGACTAAGCTGGAATATGCAAGCATTCAACTCAAGAGAGAAGACAAGTAATATGGGCTCTAAATTAAATAAACAATCATGCATATACGAGCCACTAAGCATTTTCAATATGGTCTTCTCGACCCCCAAAAGAAAGAAAAGAAAATAAAACTATTTACACGGGAAAGCTCCCAACAAGTAAAAAGAAGAATGAGAAATCTTTTTGGGTTTTCATTTTAATTTCTACTACAAGCATGGAAATTAAACTAACTAATTTTTTTGGTTTTTCTTAAAGTTTATCAAACACACAAGAAGAAAATTAGAAAAAGAAATTTAAACTAGCATGGATAATACAATGAAAGAGTATGAGCACCGACGACTGGTGTGTGAACATGAATGCAATGTCGGTGAGAAATGCGTACTCCCCCAAGCTTAGGCTTTTGGCCTAAGTTGGTCTAATACCAATGACCGCCTGGCTGATATCCATAAGTGAAACTGGGGTAGTACTGAGATGAAGAGGCGACCGCCTCCTGAGCAGCAGCGTGTTGGCGAGCTGCCTCCATTCCCCTCTCATATTCAGTTGCTTCTTCCCTGGTGACAACATATCTTCCTTTTGCCTGATAATCAAAAAGGTAGGGAGCAGGAAGAGTAATAGGGACGACGTTGCATTTGTTATAGGTTAGTCGATAATGGAGGAATTGTTCATTCCTCTCAAGAAAATGATGATCAAACATAGCTTCTTTATCCAAATAAACAGGAGGTACAATCATATCCCCCTCTCGTGGAGCTATATTAAGAAAATTAGCCACACGGGTTGCATAAATTCCTCCAAAGAAATCTCCCCTTCTACTATTATTATGCAACCTACGTGCAACTATTGCCCCCAAGTTATAACCTCTATAACCCGACACATCACTCTTGAGGACACAAAGATCAGGGGCACACATGTGACATACTTCGTCCTTACCGTTAATTCATCTACCAATAAAGAGAGCAAAGTAATGTATAGCAGGAATATGAATGCTCCCTATGGTAGCTTGTGTTACGTCCCTAGATTCTCCCATAGTAATACTAGCAAGAAAATCTCTAACTTCAGATTTGGGAGGATCATTAATATTACCCCACTGCGGGAGTTTGCAAGTAGTTGTGAAATCCTCTAAATCCATGGTATAAGATGTATCATAAATATCAAACATAACACTAGGAGAATTACGCGCAGAAATATATTCGAACCTTCGCACAAAGGAATCAGTCAATTGATAATATTGAGGACACTTATCTTGTAATAAGTCCTCCAGCTCGGCATTACGCACATACGCGTCAAATTCCTCCTTGAAGCCTGCTTCGACCATAAAATCATCGGATGGCAACTCACAAGCCCATACATTTGCGTCCCTTGGCAAATTAACATCTTGTTCACGTATAGCAATTCTTGGCCCTTTCTTTGCCGAGGAACCACCTTGGTACATTCTTCTAAGCATATTTCTTTTTCTGAAAATTTCTGAAATTTTAGTAACTTCAAAATAAAAGTGGATAAAACTAAACAAGATTGATAGCAACTACTCCTACAAGTGCCTAGAGCCTATATCATGCATTGGAATTGCTTGGGACCTCAAAAATTTAACATGCAAGCTCAAGAACATGGTCACCTAAGCAGCAAAAATTTGCAATGAATAAAGCACTAGAACAAAAACTAATTGGACCAATGGAGGAGTCACATACCAAGCAACAATCTCCCAAAGCAGTTTTGCGAATGGAGCTTTGAGCTAAGAGATCAAAATCGCAGCAAAACGAGCTAGAACTCGGGCTTGAGCTGGATGGGGATTTTTTGGGTAGAAGATGAAGTGTGTGAGTGCCGGCATAAGTGGAGGGGGCCACCAGGCCCACGAGACAGGGGCGCGCCTCACGGGGGCACGCCCTCCTCTCGTGGCTGGTGCTTGCCCCTCCTGCAGTGTTTTCAGTGCCTAAAATCCTCAAATATTCCAGAAAAAATCATACTAAATTTGCAGCATTTGGAGCACTTTTATTTTGGACTATTTTTAATGCACGGATAATTGAAAACAGACATATAATACTATTTTTGCTTTATTTATTCTAAATAACAGAAAGTAAAAAGAGGGTACAGAAAGTTGTGCCTTCTAGTTTCATCCATCTCGTGATTCATCAAAATGAACCCACTAACAAGGTTGATCAAGTCTTGTTAACAAACTCATTCTGAATAACACGGAACCGGAGAAATTTCGAATAACACTAAGTTACCTCAACGGGATATGAAAATCCCCAACAATAAGAATATCATACTTTTTCTTGACAAGAGGGAGAGGAAATTCAAAACCTCAAAAATGATAGTTGGAACTTTTTCAATAGAATTGATGCTATGAACTTGAGATTGTTTCCTCGGAAAGTGTACCGTATGCTCATTACCATTAACATTAAAAGTGACATTGCCTTTGTTGCAATCAATAACAGCCCTCGCAGTATTAAGAAAAGGTCTACCAAGGATAATAGACATACTATCGTCCTCGGGAATATCAAGAATAACAAAGTCCGTTAAGATAGTGACATTTGCAACCACAACAGGCACATCCTCACAATTACCGCAGGTATAGCAGTTGATTTATCACCATTTGCAAAGATATTTCAGTAGGTGTCAACTTATTCAATTCAAGTCTACGATATAAAGAGAGAGGCATAACACTAACACCGCTCCAAGATCACATAAAGCGGTTCTAACATAATTTCTTTTAATAGAGCATGGTATAGTTGGTACACCCGATCTCCAAGTTTCTTTGGTATTCCACCCTTAAAAGTGTAATTAGCAAGCATGGTGGAAATTTCAGCTTCCGTATCTTTCTTTTATTTGTGATGATATCCTTCATATACTTAGCATAAGGATTTACTTTAAGCATATCAGTTAAGCGCATACGTAAGAAAATAGGTCTAATCATTTCAGCAAAGCGCTCAAAATCCTCATCATCCTTTGACTTGGATGGTTTAGGAGGAAAGGGCATGGGTTTCTGAACCCATGGTTCTTTTTCTTTACTGTGCTTCCTAGCAACAAAATCTCTCTTATCATAACGTTGATTCTTTGATTGTGGGTTATCAAGATCAACAACAGGTTCAATATCTACATCATTGTCTTTGCTAGGTTGAGCATCAACATGAACATTATCATTAACATTATCACTAGGTTCATGTTCATCACCTGATTGTGTTTCAGCATCAGAAATAGAAATATCATTGAGATTCTAAGGTGTGTCTATAGTAGGTTCACTAGAAGCATGCAAAGTTCTATCGTTTTTCTTTTTCTTCTTTTTTAGAAGAACTAGGTGCCTCTAAATTATTTCTCTGAGAATCTTGCTCGATTCTCATAGGGTGGCCTTCAGGATACAAAGGTTCCTGAGTCATTCTACCAGTTCTAGTAACCACACTAACAGCAAAGTCATTTTTATTATTCAATTCCTCAAGCAAATCATTTTGAGCTTTAAGTACTTGCTCATCTTGAGTAGCAACCATAGAAGCATATTTGCTAACGCGGTGAAGTTCATCTTTAACTCTAGCCAGATTATCACCTCTGGCGTCCTATCTTGAAAGCATTATTCTTTAACTCTCTACCAACATAAGCATTAAAACTTTCTTGTCTAGCCATAAAGTCATCAAATTCATCTAAGCATGGGCTATGAAATTTGGTAGAGGGTATTTCAACTTTATCATATCTATAGAAAGAATTTACCTTTACTACCTGTGTCGGTTTATCAAGACAATGTGGTTCTTGAGGCGGTAAATTAAGACCATGTATTTCTTAAATAGGTGGTAAATTCTTAACATCTTCAGCTTTAATACCTTTTTCTTTCATTGATTTCTTTGCCTCTTGCATATCTTGGGATCGAGAAATAAAACACCTCTCTTCTTGAATTGGGTTTAGGAATAGGCTCAGAGTTGGCTCAATTGGTTCAGAATTACTTGAGGAACTGTCTCGGTAAGAGTCCAATTATTTTCATTAGTCAACGTATTATTCAATAATATTTCAGCTTCGTCGACTGTTCTTTCCCTGAAAACACAACCAGCACAACTATCCAAGTAGTCCTTGGAAGCATCGGTTAGTCCATTATAAAAGATATCAAGTATTTCATTTTTCTTAAGAGGATGATCGGGCAAAGCATTATAATCGGAGAAGCCTCCCCAAGCTTGTGGGAGACTCTCTTCTTTGATTTGCACAAAATTATATATTTCCATAAGGCAGCTTGTTTCTTATGAGGAGGAAATATTTAGCGAGAAGTAATAAATCATATCCTCGGGACTACGCACACAGCCAGAGCAAGAGAATTATACCAAGTCTTAGCATCACCCTTTAATGAGAACGGAAATATCTTAAGGATATATAAATAGCGCTACTTCTCATCATTAGTAAACAGGGTGGCTATATCATTCAACTTGGTAAGATGTGCCACAACAGTTTCAGATTCAAGGCCATATAAAGGATCGGATTCAACTAAAGTAATAATACCAGGATCAATAGAGAATTCATAATCCTTATCAGTAACACAGATAGGTGAAGTAGCAAAAGCAGGATCGGGTTTCATTCTAGCATTAAGAGATTGCTGTTTCCATTTAGCTAATAATTTCTTAAGATCATTTCTATCATTGCAAGCAAGAATTTCCATAGCAGCTGTTTCATTCGTAACATAACCTTTAGGAACAACAGGTAATACATAATCATTGGGGGGACCTTCATCATCACTATCATCAGTAATAGGATCTTCAGTAATTTCATTCCCCCTAAATCTAGCAAGTTGTTCATCAAGAAATTCACCTAATGGCATAGTAGTATCACGCACAGAAGTAGTTTCATCATGCATAGCAGAAGTGTCATCATCAATAACATGTGACATATCAGAATTCATAGCAGTAGCAGGTTTAGGTGTCGCAAGCCTACTAATAACGGAAGGAGAATCTAGTGCAGAGCTAGATGGCAGTTCCTTACCTCCCCTCGTAGTTGAGGGAAAAATAGTAGTTCGATCGTCTTTCAAATTCTTCATAGTGATCAACAGATATAAATCCCAAGTGACTCAGAGAATATAGCTATGCTCCCCGGCAATGGCGCCAGAAATTAGTCTTGATAACCCACAAGTATAAGGGATCGCAACAGCTTTCGAGGGTAGAGTATTCAAACCAAATTTATTGATTCGACACAAGGGGAGCCAAAGAATATTCTTGAGTATTAGCAGTTGAGTTGTCAATTCAACCACACCTGGATAACTTAGTATCTACAGCAAAGTGTTTAGTAGCAAAAGTGGTATGATAGTAATGGTAACGGTAGCAAATGTAAAGATAAATGTTTTTGGGTTTTTGTAGTAGTTACAATAGTAGCAACGGATAAGTAAATAAGCGAAAAACAATATATGAAAAGCTCGTAGGCAATGGATCAGTGATGGATAATTATGCCGGATGCGATTCCTCATGCAATAGTTATAACAAAGGGTGATATAGAACTAGCTCCAATTCATCAATGTAATGTAGGCATGTATTCCGTAAATAGTCATACATGCTTATGGAAAAGAACTTGTATGACATCTTTTGTCCTACCCTCCCGTTGCAGCGGGGTCCTAGTGGAAACTAAGGGATATTAAGGCCTCCTTTTAATAGAGAACCGGACCAAAGCATTAGCACATAGTGAATACATGAACTCCTCAAACTACGGTCATCACCGAGAAGTGTCCCGATTATTGTCACTTTGGGGTTGTCGGATCATAACACATAATAGGTGACTATAGACTTGCAAGATAGGATCAAGAACACACATATATTCATGAAAACATAATAGGTTCAGATCTGAAATCATGGCACTCGGGCCCTAGTGACAAGCATTAAGCATAGCAAAGTCATAGCAACATCAATCTCAGAACATAGTGGATACTAGGGATCAAACCCTAACAAAACTAACTTGATTACATGGTAAATCTCATCCAACCCATCACCGTCCAGCAAGCCTACGATGGAATTACTCACGCGCGGCGGTGAGCATCATGAAATTGGTGATGGAGGATGGTTGATGATGACGACGGCGACAAATCCCCCTCTCCGGAGCCCCGAACGGACTCCAGATCAGCCCTCCCGAGAGAGATTAGGGCTTGGCGGCGGCTCCGTGTCGTCAAACGCGATGAAACTTTCTCCTTGATTTTTTCTCCCCAGACGGAATATATGGAGTTGGAGTTGAGGTCGGAGGGTGTCCAAGGGGCCCACGAGATAGGGGGTCGCGCCCTAGGGGGGGGGGGCGCCCCCCTGTCTCGTGGACAGGCCGTGGCCCCCATGGCACTAATTCTTTCGCCAAAAATCTTATTAAATCTGAAAAGTGCCTCCGTGGATTTCCAGGACATTCCGAGAACTTTTCTTTTCTACACATAAAACAACATCATGGTAGTTCTGCTGAAAACAGCGTCAGTCCTGGTTAGTTTCATTCAAATCATGCAAGTTAGAGTCCAAAACAAGGGCAAAAGTGTTTGGAAAAGTAGATACGTTGGAGACGTATCAATGCCTCATGCATCCAGTTCTAGTTGTATCGATTGCGATACAACTCTGAGCATCCGTTATCGTGGACACGACTATTCGGATGGATTAAATTCCCTGCAGGGGTGCACAAACTTACCCAACACGCTCGATTAACTCTGGACGACACACTTTCTTAGGTCATGACCGGCCTCGGCTGATCGACACACTTTAGTCCTAGCCAGACTCAACAGAGAGGCCAACACGTCGGTCTACATCCTAAATGCGAAGGGGTCATGGGACAATCGTCCTTTGCAATCCTGCATGTTGCGAACGTGGCCTGGAGCAGACCCACCCTTGTATACAAGCGCAGGTGATTACCGTCCAATCGAGCACGCGCCGCTAAACCGCTGACGTCTATGAGCTTTCGAAAGAATTGTACAACACATAGTTCTGTTGGGGAACGTAGTAATTTCAAAAAAATTCCTACGCACACGCAAGATCATGGTGATGCATAGCAACGAGAGGGGAGAGTGTTGTCTACGTACCCTCGTAGACCGAAGCGGAAGCGTTGACGCAACATAGAGGAAGTAGTCGTACGTCTTCCCGGTCCAACAGATCCAAGCACCATTACTCCGGCACCTCCGAGTTCTTGACACACGTACAACTCAATGACGCACCCCGAACTCCGATCTAGCAAAGGTACGGGGAGGAGTTCCGTCAGCACGACGGCATGGTGACGATCTTGATGTTCTACTTTCGCAGGGCTTCGCCTAAGCACCGCTACAGTACGACCGAGGTGTAATATCGTGGAGGGGGGCACCGCACACGGCTAAGGAACAATCACGAAGATCAACTTGTGTGTCTATGGGGTGCCCCCCGCCCCCGTATATAAAGGAGGAGAGGAGAAGGCGGCCGGCCAAGGGGGAGGCGCGCCCTAGGAGGGGGAAACCTACTCCAAGTAGGTTTCCCCCCTCCCTTTCCTATTCCGAGGAGGGGAAGGAAAGAGTGGGAGAGGGGGAAGGCATGGGGGGCGCCACCCCCCCTTCCTTGTCCTATTTGGACTCAAGGGGAGGGGGCACACCTCTTGCCCTGGCCGGCCCCTCTCTCTTTCCTCCAGGGCCCATTACTTCCCGGGGGGTTCAGTAACCCTCCCAGACTCGGTTTTCTCCAAAACTCCGGAACACTTCCGGTGTCCGAATATAGTCATCCAATATATCAATATTTATGTCTTGATCATTTCGAGACTCCTCATCATGTCCGTGATCACATCCGGGACTCCAAACAACCTTCGGTACATCAAAATACATAAACTCATAAAGTAACTGTCATCGTAACTTTAAGCGTGCGGACCCTACGGTTCGAGAACAATGTAGACATGACCGAGACACGTCTTGGTCAATAACCAACAGCGGACCTGGATGCCCATATTGGTTCCTACATATTCTATGAAGATCTTTGTTGGTCGACCGCATAACAACATACGTTGTTCCTTTGTCATCGGTATGTTACTTGCCCGAGATTCGATCGTCGGTATCCAATACCTAGTTCAATCTCGTTACCGGCAAGTCTCTTTACTCGTTCCGTAATACATCATCTCACAACTAACTCATTAGTTGCAATGCTTGCAAGGCTTAGGTGATGTGTATTACCGAGAGGGCCCAGAGATACCTCTCCGACATTCGGAGTGACAAATCCTAATCTCGAAATACGCCAACCCAACAAGTACCTTCGGAGACACCTGTAGAGCACCTTTATAATCACCCAGTTACGTTGTGATGTTTGGTAGCACACAAAGTGTTCCTCCGATAAACGAGAGTTGCATAATCTCATAGTCATAGGAACATGTATAAGTCATGAAGAAAGCAATAGCAACATACTAAACGATCGGATGCTAAGCTAACTGAATGGGTCATGTCAATCACATCATTCTCCTAATGATGTGATCCCGTTAATCAAATGACAACTCATGTCTATGGCTAGGAAACATAACCATCTTTGATTAACGAGCTAGTCAAGTAGAGGCATACTAGTGACACTCTGTTTGTCTATGTATTCACACATGTATCATGTTTCCGATTAATACAATTCTAGCATGAATAATAAACAATTATCATGAAATAAGGAAATAAATAATAACTTTATTATTGCCTCTAGGGCATATTTCCTTCAAGTTCCCATACTTATTCCCGCGTGGTGGTGAGTGCAAAAAGGCCAGAGGCCTACTCAGATCACATATCCAAACCGTTAGTGACTTCGGAGCGCGCGGGAACGATCAATGATGCACCATATGTGGTCCGGTTGCCTCGTCTCACGGACTTACGTCAAGGACAAAGAATACCTGTGCCGCGTAGTTATCTCGTGGGTACCCTCTAGGTCAACCCGACTTCACATCACTCGCGGGTACCCCTCGGGGCCGACCCGATTTCATCATGGTTCTGTGTTAAAGTCAAAGTAACCGCGTGTCCAAAACACCAAAGGGACTCCGAGGAATCACCCTCGATGGGTTCCACTTGATGTAACCGTCAAGGTGAACTAAGGAGGAATCACCCTCGATGGTTCACTCTTGATGGGTTGCACGACAGAGTCGTTATCGGATAGTGGTGAAGGAGGAATCACCCTCCGTAGACCACGACCGATTAACTACACTACAGAGATCTCATTAGAAGTGTTATACGAGGTATCACCATCGGCACTTGATAGTAACCCTGCATTGTCGTACAACTGAGGGGGGGGTTGTGATGTGGTGTGTCGGGCTCTGGACGTCGATCATGTTGATCAAGTCATCGGTCATAAAGCGGGGGCAACAGGGACAAGGTGAGGGGTCACTAGTGGATCACTAACCAACCTATACTAAGCATTTAGGGTAAGCATGTAAGGTACAAAAGCAAGTTACAAAAGCAGGTTATACATCAGAATAGGATCATACAAAAGCAGTAGCAATTCTAATGCAAGCATAAGTGAGAAAGAAATGGGTGATATCGGAATGATCAAGGGGGTTTGCTTGCCTGGAAGTTCTGCAGAAAGGGGTTAATCATCAGGAGTGTAGTCGATCTCGGGAGCAGCGTAAGTCTCGGGGTCTATCGGAGAGAAGAGGGGGAAGAAACAATAAATATAAAGCAAACAGATGCATCACTCTGCATGTCATGACAATATGCAGTGCTAGGGGGTGACCTAACACAGTACTACATGATACAGACGAAGCGGGAAAACATCTGGGAATGTTTTCCCAGCGTTTGGCATTTATCGAACAGATGAATCGGCGGGGGAGGATCCATGTTCATCATGCTAGAGGCATGTGACAGATGAAGGGATATCATATTCAGATTCGTTACATTTTTCTGAGCAACTTTCATATATAAATTATTTTCATCCGAGTTACGGTTTATTTTATATGATTTTTCAAAGATTTAAACATTTTCTGAAATTCTGCAATTAAATTATTTCAAAAATAAAGGGGGGGAGGGTATTTGCTATGGATACACAGAAGTGTACCTAGGGGTTGCTACTGTGGCTGACCAGTGGGTCTGTTGACTAAGTCAAACTGACCAGTCAGTAGAGGCTGACTTGTGGGCCCTTGCTGACTCAGCATGGTGACTAGGCTCTATCCAGTGGAACAGTGATAGGGCCCCACCTGTCACTCTAGGGGGGGTTAATTAGTGGGGGAGGTCCCACATGTAAGTGACAGTTTAGTAGGTGGAATAATTTAACAGAGTTAATTAGCGGGGTGGGGCCCATTGGTCAGTGTCACAGGGGTGGATTAGCACGGTAAATTAAGCGCTAACGGTGGTGGCACGTCAGTAGTCGCTGGAGTTTGCCACCAGCGACCATTTTCGCGGTGGAGGGCCTCCGGATGGAGCTACAGGCGGCGGTTCGAGTTGTGGGTTGGTCCTACGGTGAGCTGACGCTCGCCCGCATCCACTTGGGGCTTCGGGAGAGCGTGGGGTGTTCTGTAACGACGAGGGCGATGGGTGAGGCGGCGGCCGGAGCAGGAGAGTCGGTGCTGAGGGTGCTACGGGTTCCTGAGTGGGCCAGGAATGCGCTGTCGCGCTCAGCATCAACAGGCGTGAGCCCTCACCATGGCAGGAGCAAGGTGCGGCGGTGATGGAGCTACAACTACGGCAGGGGTGCGCGTATGAGCTTGTCAGCAGCTCTGACAAGGCGGACCCGCAGGTCAGCGAGAAGCAGCGCGTCGCCACGGCTCCGCGCACGACCCGGGCCAGGCAGCCCAACCCAAGAGTCACTGGGCCGGCCTGGGTAAACTGAAGCCCAGGCATGCGGCTACTTGAGGCACGATCGGGAGCAAGCGAGGACATCCAGAGGATCACGGCATCGGCGGCTCGGCTCTTATCCCCTCCCTCCTTTCCCCTTGCGCCACGAACCCTAGCTACCCATTCTTGTAATCTGCTCTGTAATCGCTACCAGATCGAACCTGTGAGTGAATCGTTGCTAGTAATCGAGAGATCCACCTCCATCCTCACATTTGGTATCAGAGACCAGCAAATCCCCACCACTGCGGCACCCTGGCGCAGATCATCGAAACTAGATGTCTCTGTCAAGCTCATACGCACCTCGTCGCCATGGATCCGGCCATCAAAGCCTTCCTCGACAGGCTCGACAACACCCTCAAGGCCCAGAACAAGGCAATAGCGGAGATCCAGGCGTCCACGGCTAAGATCGACGATCTGGTCAACTGGCGCCCCGATCTGGAGAAGCGCGTCTTCGATCTGGGGGAGGTGGTGGCGGCGCTACAGATGGCGCAGCCGACGGCCACCAAGCCGAGCGACGAGCCTCCAGTGGCGATCCCGAAGCAAAGCCCTTCTGCGACAACCGGCGTCCTCTCAGGGCCCGGTGGCGGCGCGGGCGGCGATTTGCAAGGGCCAACTGGCCACGGCGTCTTCAATCTTCCACGGGGGAACGTAGAAGCGTCCTTTCTGACGCCGCCGCCACCCCCGGCATCAGGTCCGTCCTCCTCTTCGACAAAGATCACCAAGACTTCGCCGCCATTTGCACATGCTAGTCACTTACATCGTGGCTGGGGCAGTCCCATCCATCCATTGCATTTCCACAGTTCACGAGGGACAACCCAACACTGTGGAAAACGATGTCTGCAGCGATACTTCAACATGTTTGGCATATTACCGTCTTTTTGGGTACCCATGGCGGCCCTGAATTTCTCAGGGTCAGCCGCTGTGTGGCTGCAGTCCATACAGAAGAGGCTAGCAGAGTTCGACTGGGAAGCATTTACATCCTTGCTTTGCACTCGCTTTGGGCGTGATCGGCATCAGACGCTGATCAGACAGTTTTATACTGTCGACCAAACTTCTTCAGTAGCGCATTACATTGAGTAGTTTGAATTAATCATTAATCACTTGGCATCATATTCTGACACGATCCATCCTTCCTATTTCTTAACGCGATTTGTCGAGGGATTGAGGAAGGATATCAGAGCGGTGGTGCTCGTCAACGCCCACCGGACCTAGATCGGCGTCTTTTCGCTCGCTTCAGAAGAGGTGGTGAGGGCGTGTTTGGCAGTCTGCCACGCCCACCGGAGCCGACCCAGTGAGGCGGCTCGCTACTGCCGCTTCCTCCTCCACCGGTGCACGCAGTGCCTCCAGCGCCAGCGGTCGATCGCCACGGCACGGACGCGGCCCGCGCGGACTCCTCCAGGCTCAAGACACTCCGAGACTACCGTCGTGCTCGGGGTCTGTGTTTCAAGTGCGGTGAGAGGTGGGGGCACGACCATGTGTGCTCCACTACTGTCCAGCTACATGTCGTCGAGGAGCTGCTGGACATCTTCAGCCTCGACAGTGTTGTGGACACGCAGCTGGGTCCCGATGAGGCAGCGCAGGACACAGCCATGGCAATCTCAGTTTCGGCTATTACAGGAGGAGTTTCAGCTAAAGCTTTTCAACTCAGAGCATGGCTGCAAGGACATGAAGTTCTCATCTTTGGTAGATTCCGGCGGTTCCAATTCATTTGTCAACGAGCATCTCGCAAGACAGCTCTCGGGGGTTCAACCTCTTGCCAAACCCGGTCGCGTCGAGTTGCGGATGGGGGCGAACTGTTCGCAGGAGGTAGCCACAAAGGCGCATGGTATCTTGTGAGGGCATGGGTTTTATACGGATTTGAAGGTGTTGGCACTGGGCACTTACGATGTCATCCTGGGCATGGATTTGTTGGAGGAGCACAACCCAATGCGAGTTGATTGGCGCGCTCGTTTCATTGAAATAACAACACCAGCGGGTCCGTTGCGTCTGGTGGGGCACGACGCAGAATCAACAAGTTGTCAGTCCATCAACAGCTTGCAGCTACAAAACTTGTGCAACAAAGGATCTGTCTCGCATATCATACATCTTTGTGTGGTAGCACCCCACTGAAAGCACGAACAGACTCAGTTGCATCCAGAAATATTGGATCAATTTCGGGCGTCTTTGAAGAACCAAAGGGGCTCCCACCAAGGAGGGCATGTGACCATCGTATTCCGCTCATTCCAGGAGCAAGGCCAGTTAACGTCAGGCAGTATCGATACAAACCTGAGCAGAAAACTGAGATTGAAGCTCAAGTCGAAGCATTATTGAAATCAGGAGTAATTCAGCGTAGTAACAACCCCTTTTCATCCCCGGTTATCCTAGTAAAAAAGAAGGATGGCACCTGGCGTCTCTGCATCGATTCTGAGGCGCTTAAATGCGATTACGATGGTCGGCAAATTCCCGGTGCGATGGTTGAAGAACTCCTCGATGAGCTTCATGGTGCAGCATGGTTCTCCAAGCTAGATTTGCGTGCAGGGTATCACCAGATCAGACTAGCGCCAGGCGAAGAGCACAAAACAGCCTTCTCAACACACCAGGGCCATTTTGAGTTCAAGGTTTTGTCATTTGGGCTCGCAGGGGCTCCTCCCACGTTCATTGAAGGGCTAACCACGACTCTCAAGCCGCTGATGCGAGTCTGTGTGCTCTGTTTCTTCGATGACATCTTGATTTTCGCGCCACTCTGGAAGAACACAAGTGCCACGTGCGACAAGTTTTGGAACCGCTGCGCAAAGATAACTGGAAAGTTAAGCTCAACAAGTGTGTTTTTGGTCAGAGCAAAGTTACTTATCTTGGCCATGTCATCAGCGCGCAAGGTGTGTCTACAGACCCCTCCAAGATAACTGCAGTAGCAAATTGGACCTCACCTCAAAACGTCAAAGAAGTCAGGAGCTTCTTGGGACTCGCGGGCTACTATTGTCGCTTTGTACGCAATTTTGGAGTGATTGCGCGACCTCTGTTTAATCTGTTGAAGAAGAACGTCCCCTTCCTTTGGACATCTATCACAGAAACTGCCTTTCAAGTTCTCAAGCAACAACTTATCACAGCTCCGGTTTTGGCACTGCCTAACTTTGATCAGCCATTCACAGTCGAGACCGATGCATGCGACAGTGGCATAGGGGCAATTCTGCAACAACAGGGGCACACAATAGCATTCATGAGCAAGGCTCTGAGTCCTCGTTACCAAGGACTGTCGAAATACGAGAAAGAGTACCTGGCAATTATAGTTGCCGTGGAGTAGTGGCGTCCATATCTGCAACACTCAGAGTTTGTCATCTTCACAGACCAAAAGAGTCTCACGCATCTAGAAGAACAGCGTCTCAACACACCGTGGCAGCACAAGGCTTTCACCAAGCTGCTGGGACTCAAGTATTGTATCAAGTACAAGAAGGGAACTGAGAACAACGGCGCCGATGCTCTCTCTCGTGCAAACCCAGCGGAAACCCTGTTCACGATCACCTCGTGCCAACCCGGCTGGCTGGAGGATGTCGTCAACAGCTACAACAACAACCCGCATGCTCTGAAACTACTGGAACAACTAGCAATTCGTGAGGATGTCAAAGGACGATTCTCCCTTCAGCATGGCATCATCAGGTTTCGAGGGAGGATCTGGCTCGGAGGGGGCACACAAATACAACAACGAATCATCCAGGCGTTCCATGACAGCCCACTGGGGGGCCATTCAGGGTTCCCAGTAACTTACAGGCGCATTCGACGCCTTTTTGCTTGGCCGAAGATGAAGATGCAAATCAAGCAATATGTGCAGTGCTGTTCAGTGTGTCAACAAGCCAAGCCGGACAGAGCGGCGTCACCTGTTCTTCTATTGCCGCTGCCAATTCCTTCCAAACCATGGGACATAATCACAATGGACTTTGTGGATGGCCTTCCCCAATCTGGCCGTTTCAACTGCTTGATGGTGATTGTCGACAAAAGGACCAAGTTTAGCTACTTCTTACCGTTGGCACACCCTTACACTGCAGCATCAGTCGCGCAGCTATTCATGCAACAAGTTTATAAGGTGCATGGCCTGCCGGGAGCAATCGTGTCAGATCGAGATCCTGTGTTCACCAGTCACTTCTGGCAGGAGTTATTCAAGGCAGCGGGCACCCAACTCCGACTAAGCACAGCCAATCACCCGCAAACAGACGGTCAGACAGAGCGTGTCAACCAGTGCGTCGAAACTTTTCTGCACTGTTTCACGCAAGCATGCCCAAGAAGATGGAGCTTACGGATTCCGTTAGCTCGATTACGGTATAACAACTCTCATCACTCAGCTATAGGTATGACACCTTTCAAGGCATTGTTTGGGTATGAACCGAGGCATTGGGGGATCACAGCGGACAATACCTGCTCGATGCCAGCTCTCGAAGCATGGATGGAGGAAAGAGACACAGTCCAGGAATTGCTTCAACAACATCTGAACAGAGCGAGACAATTGATGAAGGATCAAGCAGATAAGAAAAGATCATTCCAAACTTTTGACGTGGGTGATGAAGTGTACCTGAAGTTACAGCCTTACATCCAAACTTCAGTCGCGCCGAGAGCCAACCACAAGCTGGCATACAAATATTACGGGCCTTTTACAGTCGCCAAGATCAACGACGTCGCATACAAGCTCCAACTACCTCCACAAGCAACTATTCACCCAGTCTTCTATGTCTCGTTGTTGCGGCGCGTGCTGAACTTGGGTATGACTGTCGAAACTCAACTTCCTCAATGTTCCGATGAGCTAGCAGTTCCTATGGCAGTCCTCCAGTCACGATGGAAACAGGTGAAGGGCAAGATGCGGGAGCAAGTTCTCATACGCTGGTCCAATTCCAATGTACTGGGCGACACTTGGGAGGACAAGGCGGAACTCAAGGAACGCTTTCCGTTGGCGAGGCTTGGGGACAAGCCTCGACTCAAGAAGAGGGGATGTCAAGAGCCACGACAAGGTGGACCCGCAGGTCGGCGAGAAGCAACCGTTGCCACGGCTCCAGCATGACCCGGCCAGCAGCCCAACCCAAGAGTCACCGGGCGGCTGGGTAAACCGAAGCCTGAACGCGCGCTACTTGAGGCACGATCGAGAGCAAGCGAGGACATCCAGAGGATCACGGCATCGGCGGCTCGGCTCTTATCCCTCCTCCTTTCCCCTTGCGCCACGAACCCTAGCTACCCATTCTTGTAATCTGCTCTGTAATCGCTACCAGATCGAACCTGTGAGTGAATCGTTGCTAGTAATCGAGAGATCCACCTCCATCCTCACAGAGCTCGAGTCCGAGCTCGAGAGGGAGGCAAGGCTCACCGCGGTGCCGAGAAGCTGCTCGAGGCAGCCAAGAGAGGTTGAGGAGGCATGCATCGGCGACAATGGCAATGGAGGCCGTGAAGGGGGGATCCGGTCGATGGCGACATTGTGGTGGCTCCCGACGTCGAGTAGATGTTGTAGACGACATAGGCGATGACATTGGTCCCCCGGGACACGGTGGTGCGGTGCGGGGCAGCCGGTGGCCGCGTGAGCGGCGGCGGCGCGGCAAGGACGAGCTAGAGAGGGGACCTAGGGATTTAGGGTTTCAAGGAGGGAGAGAGAGGGGATTGGCCGCACTGTAGTTTAGTAAAGCCCATGGACAATATAGCGCTAGGCCTTTTCTTTTATTCTTTTTCTGATTTGCAAATTATTAGGCCACAAAAAGGCTTTTGTAAAATATGGAATTGTGCCACAAATACTTTGCAATATTTAGCACTGCAATAAAAAGGTTTTGAGGCAAGATAATTTCATTTAAAATTTATATAAATGAAAATAGATCAATGGGGCTGTTTTGCGCACTGTTTAAAATCCTTGGGGCATTTTGGGAATTTAGGTGATGTTCTTTCCTCAACATAATTACTTAGGAATTATTTGCAAAATTATGAACTATTTTTTTGAATTTTCTAAGATGTAAATTTTTGACTTGAAATTTAAATTTGAATTTGAGTTTGGTTTGATACAAAGTGAGGATTAGCAACTTAATTATGATGACATGACATCATTAGGCATGAGATTACTATAGCATGATTCTTGGGGTGTTACATTCGGCGTCTTTGCTGTCCCAGGGCGACGCTTTGGAGCGTCGTCGTTGGCCTGTCTCTCCACGACGAGCTTGATGGCCGATGAGGATCTCTTGGTGTAGCATAAACTCTTCTCCCCCGACTGTCTAGATGGGATCAACAACTTGTTCATGGAAGTTTTGAGGTTCTCAGAATGTGTTCTTCACCCTTCTCAGGGGGAGCAACTTCTCCAAATTCATTGCCCCCTAGCAAATTTAATTTAGGGGTTGCTGTCCTCCGACAGCGCCACCGACCGAGAGTTTTTCTCGTTGTTTTACTGCCATGAATATACTAGCGTGGAACAGTCGTGGCCTCGGGAATGCCCTAATAGTCCGAGCTTTGTTGGATGTCCGGTGAGCATGTAACCCCGATGGGGTGTTCTTGTCGGAGACACACTTAGAGAGCTATCCGAAAGAGTGTCTGAGAAGAAGAATGAGGATGGATCAGAAGCTGGTGTGTGTTAGTGAGGGAGAAAGGGTGGCCTGGTGCTTTTCTGTAAGAAGGAAATAAAGATTCATAGATTGGGATTGGATCCCATGTTCATTGATATAAGAGTGGAAGAGGAAACTAATAATTCATGGAGGCTAACCGGTATGTATAGTTAATTCAAATGGGAACATAAGTACGGGACTTGGGATCATATGAGACAACTCCATCAAAATTATAATTACCCCTGGCTTCTTATAGGGGATCTCAATGTAATCCGGTTCTTGAGTGAGAAAGATGGAGGAAATCCACGTCCACAACAATACATACATGCATTCCAATCAGCATACATGCATTCCAATCAGCAATAGATGATTGCGAATTGAGAGACTTGGGGTACGTGGGTGATCGTTTCACCTGACAGCATGGACATATTAAAGAGAGGCTTGATGGTGGATTGATAAATGATGCATGGGGAATCATGCACCCCAACTCAGCACTCCAGAACATGAACTACAACCATCCAGACCACAGTCCGCTCTTGGTGGATACAGAGTACTATGCTCAAGAAGACAATAGTGAAGTTAAGCGATTTGAGGCACGGTGGCTCAAAGAAAGCTCCTTTTCGGACAAGGTGCGGGAGGTGTGGCAAAGATAGGGTCAAACCCAAACTTGGGATTTGTCCATGTGATAAATTAAACGCATGCACAATATGCTTCATGATTGGGATCAAAGGGTGCTTAAGAAACTGAAAGAGACAATTATGAAAAGCACAAAAGAAATTGGAGAAAACCATGATCGGACCTATCAGTGATGAAAGTGAGGAGAAAGGAAAGAACTATCAGAATTGATTCAATTATTATTAGATCTTGAAGAAATCCATTACATGCAGAGATCGTGTTCCAACTGGCTGAAATTTGGTGATCACAATACGTGGTTTTCTAGGCATATGCATCAGCACGGAGAACGCAAAATCTTACAAAAAGGGTAAAAGATGAGGATGGTATTGTTTTGGCAGGTATGACAAATTTAAGTCTCCATATTCAAAACTACTTCTGTAATCTGTTTACATCGGAGGTGCAACATGTGAACCCGACTATTATGTAGAAAGTTCAGAAGAAGGTTACAGATCAAATGAATGCACTCCTGATGGTGCCATATTCACAGGGCAGGTGATCTTAAGGCACCGGGGCCAGATGGGCTCCATGCAATTTTCTTTAAAATGTTTTTTCATGCGTTAGGTTAACATATCACCAAGGAGGTACTGTTTGCAGTCCATAACCAACAGATCACGGCTGACTGGAATGATACCTCCATGGTTCTTATTCCATAGGGTGATTCTCCGGAATTAATTACTCAGTATAGGCCCATTAGTATGTGCAATGCATTATATAATATTATTAGAAAAAATTAGCATCAAGATTGAAGGGTATCCTGCCAATGATCATTTTGCCCACTCGGAGTGCCTTGTGCCAAGTAGACTCATACTAATCTGGGTCCAGTGCCTAGAAATCTTATACATTAATACAGAAGCCCTCACAGATAAGTACCTAGGACTTCCAGCCTTAGTGGGAGGTGATAGAAGTGATTGCTTCAGGCACTTGATCGAAAGAATAAATGAAAGGTTGATGGGATGGGTGGAAAATTATTTCTACAAGGTGCAAGGCAATATTATTGAAAGTTGTTGCCCAAGCTATACCTATTTTTTGCTAGACTGTGTTTATCATTCCTTTTTCGAAAAGGGGTGCTTTATTACTTAAAAGGTTTAAGCATTACACCCGGCCTCTGCATAACTAAGATGCACACAGCCAACAAAGTCCTCACGGCAAGCCAAAATAAAAGAAGAAGGCAAAATACAAAGATGAAAATCTGTATGACACCTAAACGGTAGGAGGCCCAATCCTAAGATCATGCTGCCACCCATGTTGGGTAAAAGTACCCCTCGCCGCAGCCTCCAATCATGTACACACCTCCGTAAAGAGGTCTCGATTCTCCACTCATTTGAGAGGACCATAAGCAAGCGTCTGGTACATCAGAGATAACCTGCATAAGGGAAGTACTTTTATCATTAAAAACCTTATCATTTCTACATAGCCAAAGCGACAAAATCACGACAAGCGCTCCCATCCTGAGAAGAATTCTAAACTTGTGATCAATCCCATGTGACCAGTTGCCAAATATATTAGCAACACTACACGGAGGATACAAGCCAGAAGCTATCTGGATGACTGACCATATAGAACGAGCCAATTTACAATGGAAGAACAAATGTTTTATTGTCTCATCATGCGGACAAAATACACATTGTGTACTTCCATGCCAATTTCTCTTAATAAGATTATCTTTAGTAAGAATGACTCCGCGACGAAGATACCACACAAAGATTTTATTCTTAAGAGGTATCTTCATCTTCCAGATCTTCTTATTATTATCAATCGCACATCCGACCGATCGAGCTCTATACATAGACTCCACTGAGGACTGCCCATTCCCATGTAGGTTCCAACGAAAGATATCGGACCCTTATGACAATTGTACCGTGGTTAACCGTTGGAGCAGTATGTTCCACGGTTGGAGTCTAGGTCCAATTAAATCCCTTCTGAACGTCACATTTGGCGGAAATGATTCCAAAACCTTGGCAATAGTATCGCCCTTGTGACGCACAATATTGTATAGAGCTGGATATTGTTCCCGGAGAGTAGCATTACCTAGCCACTTATCCTCCCAGAATCTAATTTCCGAGCCATCCTTAATTGAGAAGGAACCATAGCAGAAGAAATATTTCTTTGTTGCCATTAGTCTGGCCCAAAAATGAGAGTCCCCAGGCTTCCAGTATACTTGGGATACCGCCTTAGAACCCGCATATTTTCTCCTTAGGAGGGTTTGCCATACACCATCTTCCGTCAACAACTTAAACAACCATTTGCCGAGGAGGGCCCTATTCTTAACCTCAAGGTCATGAATGCCCAACCCTCCTTTGTCCTTGGGACGACAAACCACAATCCATTTAGCCAGCCGATATTTTTTTTTCTTGCTATCTCCTTGCCAAAAGAATCTCGATCGGAAGTAATCCAATCTATGTAAAACTCCTTTCAGCAATTGGAAGAAGGAAATCATATATAGTACCATGTTACTTAGTACTGAATTTATGAGGACCAACCTTCCACCCAGAGATAGCAATTTACCTTTCCAACTACTAAGTCTTTTTTGTAGTCTCTCCTTGACGTGTTTCCATTCAGCATTTGTGAGTCTCCGATAATGTATTGGCATCCCCAAATAAGTGATCGGAAACTGGCTCAATCCGCATCCGAAAAGCTCAGCATACAGATGGGCCTCGTCTTGAGCCTCGCCAAAACAAAACAGTTCACTTTTATGGAAATTGATCTTAAGCCCTGAGAGTTGCTCGAATGCTGATAAAATTAATTTTAGATTTCTTGCTTTCTCGAGGTCATGATCCATAAATAGAATCGTATCGTCGGCATATTGGAGGATAGATAGGCCACCATCCACTAGATGATTCACTACCCCATCAATTTTACCATCAACCTTGGCACGCTCAATCATGACCGCTAACACATCAGCCACTATATTGAATAGCATGGGCGATATTGAGTCACCTTGTCGCAATCCTTTCTTCGTTTGGAAATAGTTGCCAACGTCATCATTGACTTTAATGGCAACACTACCTCCAGACACGAAACTATGGATCATAGCGCGCCACTCTTCAGAAAAACCTTTCATTCTGAGAGTCTGTTAAAGAAAATACCACTTGACTTTGTCATAGGCTTTTTCAAAGTCAATTTTAAGAACCACCCCATTCAGTTTTTTTCGATGCAATTCGTGAATTGTTTCATGAAGGACAACAACCCCATCTAGGATGTTTCTGCCTTGCATGAAAGCAGATTGAGAAGGACGAACCACATGTTCAGCAACCGAATTTAGCCTAATCGTCGCTATCTTGGTGAATATTTTAAAACTAACATTAAGGAGGCAAATTGGACAATATTGTTGTATCCTTTCAGCCTCATTAACCTTAGGTAATAAAATAATTTCACCAAAGTTTAAGCGGAACAACTCTAGTTGGCCAGCGTGAAGGCATCCAAACAAGAGTAGGAAATCCTGTTTGATGACCTCCCAAAGATTCTGGTAGAACTCAGCTGGAAAACCATCAGGACCCGGTGCTTTGTTATGCTCCATTAGGAAAACCGCCTTTCTAACTTCCTCCTCGGAAAATGGAGATGTTAGAAGGCTATTTTCCACATCAGAAACCTGGGGGATGTCATCTGTTCGAGACTCATCCATCGAGAAGTTTCCTTCCTCACGGGTTCCAAACAGATTTTTATAATAACTAGTAATATAAGACTTAAGTTGCTCATGCCCTTCAATCGTGCCCTCCTCCTGTTGTAGGGAATGAATAAGTTTCTTCCGATGTCTACCATTAGCGACACCATGGAAAAATCTCGTATTCGAATCACCTTTCAGGATAAACTGAGAGTTTGAATGTTGGTACCACTTGAGTTCCTCCTCGCGCAGCATGCGAGCTAACTGAGCATTATATCCTAGTTCTACTGGGGAGTTAATGAGGAGCATAGAAGAATGCATTGGATGGCAATGGTGGAATTTTTTTCGGAAAGTGAAGGAGGTATGGGATTCCGAGATCTCTATTCTTTCAACTTGGCCTTGCTTGCTCACGAAGCGTACATGGCAGGCGCGTCGGTGACGAGCAGCTCACGAAGGCATCTCCAACACCTCCTTGACGTCTGCCAGCTGGTCGCTAACCCTAATTTCGGTGACGGAACACCGGCGACATCGATTGAAACAGTGGCCGATCGGCTTGGCAACGGTGGTCGCGTGACTGTCTGCACTAGCTTCGGTGGCCAGTAATCCTACTCTGTACAGCGGCCACAAGCTGCGGGCGTCAGCGCTCCAGCAAATAGCTGAATCAGCCAAAACATGGCACCATGACAGATCCAAATCGACACGGCGGTGGGACCTCCGATGGTCATATGGCGGGGGGATCGCGGCCGGGTCAGGGATGGACGGACGAGCGGCGGCGGCAGACTGCCCGGGCAAAATCGTCGGTGGCAGTAGGTAGGTGGAGGAGCTGCCGCGGCGCATGAATATTCTGTGTGATAGTGGGGGCTAAGCGCGCGACCGGCTGCGTTTTACTCGAGCCGCGCAGGTGATGGGAATTTGCTTTACTTGGTACACTATTTTGCATCACGGACAAAATCTGAGTAAAAACATTTACATCTACATCATCTGTTGGAGCATCGTTTTTGTGCCTTCGTGATGTAAAAATCAGTTTTCCGTACATCTACATCATCTATTGATGATGCTCTAACTGAGCTACTACTCCTACATGATGATCACTGAGGAGGTACGGGAGGTCTCAAACAATTCCAAGCAATGAATTTTGTGCAAGGCCGGGAGACTAATACGGAGGAGCATAGTATTGTGTCATATATCCCATTCAAAGTAAAGAAATAATTATAAATCATATTCCATCATGTATTGAAATCTACTTGTGTATCATATTTTCAGAGAAAAGATGGAGAAAGAAAAATAATTAATCCAAGAAAAAAAATGTATATTTTAGAGTATCTATAGTGGTGGTTATGCAGCATGTGACTGGGACTTAAGGGTTGGGAGATGGACAGGACGGTTGGTCATTTTTGGTGTCACCTCGCATTCATGATCAAAAGGAACTCATCATTTATCTGCCAGTTATGAGCTGTCACTCAACATTAATTAACTTAAAGCTAACAATCAATCAATCAATCAATCAATCAATCAAGGTGAATCGTTTATCTATAGAACAATCAAGGTGCATCTATCTGATATACTTATCTAGTATCATATTGATCAAAAGCTTGATTAAGATATGCAAACTTTGCAGTGTCTGGCTTGGCTAGATTGGTTAGTGCCTTTTGCTTGCTCGGATCACATGGTCCCCAACAAACCCCACATGCTAACACACTACTGTACATAGCATGTACTAGCACACGACCTCAAAATGAATATGCAATGTGCGGTCAATTTAGTCATCAAATGCTTTCATCACGCGCTAGCTAAGGTATAGTTAGTTCTTAGATCATAGAAAAACTATAAATTTGCAGATTAATATATCCGTAGTAGTCGCCATGTTTGTCTCCAGCCTACCTTTCGGCTGCGTGTCTGCAGAGAGTAAACTGGTAGCCGTTTTTCCCCAAACAAACAAGCACAGCGTTGCGTTTCTGATGAACACACCTGGAATTTTATATGTGTACAGGCGTCGGTGCATTGTGTACGTGCATGCATTGGTTCTTTTAGTTGGATTTGAGCTGTGCATAACGTGATACTACTAATTTGCTCAACTCTATGCCCGAGATGTAAGCTTAATTATTTGATACACATGGGCCGTTAGGCGGAGAGAGAAAGAGTCAGAGAGACGATATCTCTTTGGACCTCGTACTGATTGTTTGATGGACACCAATATACATCTGACGTCAGATTTTTTATTTTTTATTTTACGAGAATTTCCAGCATATTCATTTTTAATTATGATAGTACAACGAACATTAGAAATAATAAAAAATTACCTTCAGACTCATAGACCACCTAGAGACGACTGAAAACACCGAAGTCATCCGAAGGCGCCCCTCCCTCGCTGGAGCCGGGCACAACTTATTGTAGTAGACAGTCGGAAAGTCGTCGTGCTAAGACTCCATAGGATCAACACACCAGAACAGTAACCACCACCAATGAAGAGAAGTTTAGATCGGAAGGATCCAACCTGAAGACACATGCATAAAGATGAACAAAGACCAGATTCGAGCAAATCCACCAAAGACAACCACCGACCGGATCTCGTGAGATCCGCCGGACATACACCTTCACACACTCTTCCACGATGCTAGGCGCACCACCGGAATGGGGGCTAGGGGGAGAACCTTATTTCATCTTCAAAAAGCCGCCGCCTCTTATCTTGCCGAGGACAACACAAACCCTAATAAAACTTGAAGAAACATATAAAAACAGAGCCCTCCCGCGGGCAAGGGTCGGGATCCACCACACAACCATGGCCCTAAGGCCACATGGGACGTGGTAGATTGGCACCACCGTCGACGGGAGGAGAAACCCTAGCCGTCTTTCCTTGGAGGAGAGACATAGGGACGAGATACCTCTTACATGTCAGACATCAGATTCAAACGCATGGCAATTGCTAGTTGTAACATGATATTTTTCTCACATTCTTTCATACTACATAGAAATTTTCACACTAGAACATGATAAATTCTTACACACAAGCATGGCAATTTTATATATTTTTCGCATATCAAATCCGGATGTTCGCTGGGAAATGTAAAAAATTCTAACGTCGGATTTTTAACACTTTCGTTGTTTGATTTGTTATTTAACTAGTAACACTGGTACATGAAAGCTTAGTAGTGGTGTGCCCAAAAGGCTATTAGTTGTCTAGGGATGTGTATGCTCCATATGTGGTAAATATAGACCCTAACGGTCCATTTCTAAAATAGAAGTGCATATAGTGTTGCTATAAGCATATGACTTCATATCATACACGCACTGTCATATGCCACATACAAATCAAATATCACAACAATTCCACTACCAAAGAGGCAGCATAGATATATAGGTATGAATAGGGCATACAAGTGATCCATATTTATTACATGAAGAGACCACATGGTTGAACATTCATCATCAAAGCAAAAAACTCAAATGATCTGAATACACACAAAATAAAATGATGCTTAAGAGGCGGAGATCATAAAGCAACAGCCCCATCCCACTGATTCCAAGCTGTCGTTCGGGTCCCACTAATCTAGTCGTCGTCGTCTGGGAACTCCACGTAGTGACGTCTAGTCGTTGCAACCCACTGGAAGTAGTATCATGTACCTGTTGTTCTTGTTGTGGCAAGGGTGAGAACTTTGGGTACTCAGCAAGTCTCATTACCATTGGTACTATAACTAACAATACATTTAGGTGATGTAGGGTTAAGTGGTGAAGGTGCAACAAGCGGCCAAGCAATGTTCTACACTTACGTCTATTTGATTCAAGATGAGGGAACATATGTGAAGGGGTCGTAAGCTAGTTTTTTGTTCACATACCTACGTCATCACAACACTACCTTTTCCTCCCCTTCAGATTGTCCCTTGGAAGAAGAGGCAGTTAAGGCACTCACATGTTTGGAAGTTTTTAGTAGTTAATTAAGGTTGTTTATGAACTAACATTAAGCTCCGAGTCATCCATAACCGTGGACACGACTTTTCGATCTTTTTAACCTTGCAGGGATGCCCCACTTATCCATTATAGGTATTCATACACATTTGCTCTGCTCAACTGGGTAACCAGAAGATTTGTAATAACAGGACCCTCTAACTAATCACGGAAAACCCAGGCGACCACCAGGTGAGTCGACATCCGAAATGAGAGGTGGACGTATCTCCAAATCGTACTCTTCTAGTCGAGGTGGCTAGTATCGAGTCCTAGGCAGCCACTCAAAACTATGCAAGTGTGAACCGATGGGGGATTCCACCCCACTGGCCCAAGTTATTTTAAAAGGTCCACGAGGTTGCGATCCTCGACAAATAAAACACAAGTTTTTAAATTGAAAACCAACTCGGGACACCCAAAAATGTTTGAAACTAGTTAGTTTAGTCAAGGGGGCCTCATAAAACCTACCAAAAGCGGTTGGTGCGCTAAACATGAAACATAATAACCAGAACTCGATACTTAGGGTGACTCGAATGGAACAAAACACCAAGGCATAAGACCCAACCTTCCATCCTTCGTCTTGTGCACAAAAACATTCATCATATCATAAAACTTTAACATAATAACATGATATCCTAGACAATAGTAACAAGGTAACCACATGGAATATGACAGACACTGCAATCCCTATGCATGATACTAAGCAAGGTTAAGCAAGCGGTAACATATCCATCACAGGGTTTTCTAGGAGGTGGAAGTTAAGAACATATGTGGGAGACATGAAAGTCTTAAATATTTGGAAGGTAACGAGACATATGATAGCATCATGAATCTAGCAAGCAAAGCTAAATAATATCAAGGTAATGATCATCCTTGCCTAATTTCTCCTCGGCCTGGTGAGGAAGCTGTTCCTCGGAAGTGTTGTAGCTTGGTTCCTCGTTGTTACCGGACTCTATCCATAAGAACTAAACTATAAAGAAGCAAATGATATGGTAAACAAACACTTCATGGTGGATGCACAATCTTATGCATGCGTGATAAGTTTTAAGGGGATATGATAGGAGCTACCAACTAGGCGAGTTTAAATGGAGTTTGAATCATTAGTGCAATGATTCAAGATGTGTTCCATGTGCATTATGAAATGAAATAGGTTTCTGGGAAGAATAGTATGTTTAGGCTATTTATGATGCGTTAGCATGGCATAATCATATTCTACACATTTTTCTAGTAGTAATGCATGTAAAGTTTGTTTGAAAATGATTTACGGGACTCAAGTTATGAATGAAACAAGTTTCAGAAGGTTTTTGAGCAAAACAGGAATGTATTTAAAATGGAGACACCAACTTGGATAACCAGTACATTTCTGTAATGCTTGGATTGATTTTTATCCAAATGGATATAAAATTCATAGGAATTAGATTTAGGGTGCTGAAGATATGACCAAAACCACATGGAAGGGTGTTTTTGCAAAGTAGGACATAACAGATTTATAGATTGCCCAAATACAAAACCCAAGTTTATATTTGAGTTCCCTGAAAGATTTTGGATCGAATGGATATCAAGTTTGTCAAAATTGAGCATAGGATGAAATAGTTATGAATTTTACAAAAGTAGTAAGGGGTCGTATTACAAATGTGACATGTGCACAATAAGAAAAATGCCCAAATATAGAAACAAAGTCCGTATATGAACTGATGGCAATTTTCTACCCAAGATACATAAAAAATATGCTCAAATATGTGCAGGGGGTCAAAAGTTGTGCAAAATTGATGTTTGAAACATATATTTAAACATTCCGGAATTTAGATAAAATAACAATAAAAATGCCAACACATTTTCACCCATTCCCAATCTACAATAGTCAATGAAAGTGGGCCTAGGGGTATGCCTACGGGCTTTTGGCGCCAATACTGCACGCGGGATATCTGCACAATGGCTAATCTAGCCATGGAAAATGAAATGTTGGTTCCGGGGTGCCACATGGGCTTGTTAGACATGGACCCAAGGCCCACTTGTCGGCAAGTGATAGAAATTGCCAAAAATCGGGAGTTCCCCACTGCCCTAGCTGGGATTTGAACCCGCACCGCCGCAATGATATCTAGAGAGACAAGCCAGTGGGTTAAGCCACTTTGTTAGCGAGTGTAGAAATTGAAAAAAAATTGGTCTTTCCCCACTACCCAAGCTGGGATTTGAACCCGCATCAACACAATGAGATCCAAAGAGACTAGCCAGTTGGTTAAGCGTGTGAGTTCGAGAGAGAAGGGCTTCGACCCCCTTTGAGTTTGTCTCCAAACTGATAATGGGACCTACTAGTCAGGGAGAGCGGCAGGTGTGACGTGGATAAAGGTCATGGCCCACAGGCTATGGACACAATAACCAGCAGGTGCAAACGAATCGGTACGTGTTGGTTCTAACTGGGACCGCCGAGGACAGATCTAAGATCACCGTGCAAGCTCGCCTCCAGACGATGACAAGAGCATCCGAGGCAGCTCGGTATAACATGGATGCATCAATTCAGTGAGTAACTCAATGATCTAAAGACCTACATGTTTACTACATGCGAATGAAGGAAATATGCCCTAGAGCCAATAATAAAGTTGTTATTTTATATTTCCTTATATCATGATAAATGTTTATTATTCATGCTAGAATTGTATTAACTAGAAACTTGATACATGTGTGGATACATAGATAATACACCGTGTCCCTAGTAAGCCTCTCCTAGACTAGCTCGTTAATCAAAGATGGTTAAGTTTCCTAACCATAGACATGTGTTGTCATTTGATGAACGTGATCACATCATTAGGAGAATGATGTGATGGACAAGACCCATCCGTTAGCTTAGCATATTGATCGTTCAGTTTTATTGCTATTGCTTTCTTCATGTCAAATACATATTCCTTTGACTATGAGATTATGCAACTCCCGGATATCGGAGGAATACCTTGTGTGCTATCAAACGTCACAACATAACTGGGTGATTATAAAGATGCTCTACAGGTATCTTTGAAGGTGTTTGTTGGGCTGGCATAGATCAAGATTACGACTTGTCACTTCGAGTATCGGAGATGTATCTCTGGGCCCACTCGGTAATGCACATCATAAGAAGCCTTGCAGGCAATGTGACTAATGAGTTAGTTACGGGATGATGTATTACGGAACGAGTAAAGAGACTTGCCGGTAACGAGATTAAACTAGGTATGAAGATACCGACGATCGAATCTCGGGCAAGTAACATACCGATGACAAAGGGAATGACGTATGTTGTCATTACGGTTTGACCGATAAAGATCTTCATAGAATATGTAGGAACCAATATGAGCATCTAGGTTCTGCTATTGGTTATTGGTCGGAGAAGTGTCTCGGCCATGTCTACATAGTTCTCGAACCCGTAGGGTCTGCACGCTTAACGTTCAATGACGATTTGTATTATATGAGTTATGTGATTTGGTGACCGAAGGTTGTTCGGAGTCCCGGATGAGATCGCGGACATGATGAGGAGTCTCAAAATGGTCAAGAGGTAAAGATTGATATATTGGAAGGTAGTATTCGGACACCGGAAGTGTTCCAGAATGTATCAGGTACATATCGGAGTACGGGGGGGGGGGGGTGGTTACCGAAACCCCCGGGGGAAGATATGGGCCATAGGAGGGAGGCAAACCAGCCCACATAGGGGTGCCCCCAAGTGAGGAGTCCAAATTGGACTAGGGGAGGGGGTGGCGCCCCCCTTTCCTTCTCCCTCTTCCTCTCCTTCCCCCTTTTCCCCTCTGATAAAAGGAAGGGGGGGGAATCTTATTAGGAGCCCAAGTGGAAATCCTCCCACTTGGGTTGCGCCTAGGCCAGCCTCCTCCCCTCTCCCTCCTTTATATACGAGGGTGGGGGCGCCTCTAGGTCATATTCATGTAGTGCTTAGGCGAAGCCCTGTGCGGATAACTTCACCATCACCGTCACCACACCGTCGTGCTGACAGAACTCTCCTCAACACTTTGCTGGATCAAGAGTTCGAGGGACGTCATCGAGCTGAACGTGTGCAGAACTCGGAGGTGCCGTACGTTCGGTGCTTTGATCGGTTGGACCGAGAAGACGTTCGACTACATCAACCGCATTAAGCTAACGCTTCCGCTTTCGGTCTATGAGGGTACGTGGACACACTCTCCCCGTCTCGTTGCTATGCATCTCCTAGATATATATTGTGTGAGCATAGGAATTTTTTTGAAATTACATGCTACGTTTCCCAACAGTGGCATCCGAGCCATTTCTATGCCTAGATGATATGCACGAGTAGAACAAAGAGTTGTGGGCGGTGATACGTCTCCACATATCTATAATTTTTGATGTATTCATGCCATGTTTACAATATTTTTACATGATTTCAGTATGATTTGGTTAGAACTAACCCGGACTGACGTTGTTTTCGGCAGAACTACCGTGTTGTTGTTTTTGTGCAGAAATAAAAGTTCTCGGAATGCACTGAAAATCAATGGAGATTTTTTCTGGAAAATATAAAAAATACTGGAACGAAGAGTTACCGGAGGGGAGTCCTGTGGGCCCCATGAGGGTGGAGGGCGCGCCCCCTATCTCGTGGACTCTCCTTGGGGCCCCATCACTTGTTCTCGGCGCTAACCTCTCCTATAAATCCCCAAACCTCTAGAACATAACCCAGATCAGGAGTTCCGCCGCCGCAAGCCTCTGTAGCCACCAAAAACCAATCGGGACCCTATTCCGGCACCCTGCTGAAGGGGGTATCCATCACCGGTGGCTATCTTCATCATGCTTGCGCTCTCCATGACGAGGAGGGAGCAGTTCACCCTCGAGGCTGAGGGTATGTACCAGTAGCTATGTGTTTGATCTCTCTCTCTCTCTCTCTCTCTCGTGTTCTTGATATGGCACGATCTTGATGTACCGCGAGCCTTGCTACTGTAGTTGAATCTTATGATGTTTCTCCCCCTCTACCTTCTTGTAATGGATTGAGTTTTCCCTTTGAAGTTATCTTATCGGATTGAGTCTTTAAGGATTTGAGAACACTTGATGTATGTCTTGCATGTGCTTATCTATGGTGACAATGGGATATTCACATGATTCACTTGATGTATGTTTTGGTGATCAACTTGCGGGTTCTGTGACCTTGTGAACTTATGCATAGGGGTTGGCACATGTTTTCATCTTGACTCTCCGGTGGAAACTTTGGGGCACTCTTTGAAGTTCTTTGTGTTTGTTTGAATAGATGAATCTGAGATTGTGTGATGCATATCATATAATCATACTCGCGGATAGTTAGGGTTTTGGTTGATGTGTGTCTTAAGGTGTTATTTTACTACGAACTCTAGGGCTGTTTGTGACACTTATAGGAATAGCCCAATGGATTGATTGGAAAGAATAACTTTGAGGTGGTTTTGTACCCTACAATAATCTCTTCGTTTGTTCTCCGCTATTAATGACTTTGGAGTGACTCTTTATTGCATGTTGAGGGATTGTTATATGATCTAATTATGTTATCCTTGTTGAGAGAACTTGCACTAGTGAAAGTATGAACCCTAGGCCTTGTTTCGAAGCATTGCAATACCGTTTTCGCTCACTTTTGTTACTTGCTACCTTGCTGTTTTTATATTTTCAGATTACAAAAACCTATATCTACCATCCATATTGCACTTCTATCACCATCTCTTCACCGATGCACCTATACAATTTACCATTGTATTGGGTGTGTTGGGGACATAAGAGACTCTTTGTTATTTGGTTGCAGGGTTGTTTGAGAGAGACCATCTTCATCCTACGCCTCCCATGGATTGATAAACCTTAGGTCATCCACTTGAGGGAAATTTGCTACTGTCCTACAAACCTCTACTCTTGGAGGCCCAACAACGTCTACAAGAAGAAGGTTGTGTAGAGACATCAAGCTCTTTTTTGGCGCCATTGCCGCGGAGGTTAGTGCTTGAAGGTATATCTTTAGATCTTGCAATCGAATCTTTTAGTTTCTTGTTTTATCACTAGTTTAGGTTATAAAAGAAAAATACAAAAAAATGGAATTGAGGTTGCCTCATATGCTTCGTCTTTTTAATGTCTTTCGTGAAAATGATGGAAAGGAAAATTGTGCTCAAGTGTTAGAAGAAGAATGCATTAAAATGTTTGGCACTAAATCTTTGAATGATGAGCATGATTGCAGTGTTGTTAGCATGAACTCTTTGAATATCCATAGTACTAATGATGACTGCACTAGTCATGATAAAAATGTCTCTTATAAGCATGTAAACTTTTGTGGAGTGCATAGAGTTTGCAAGTACACACCAAATAGGGAAGATAGATTTTGCAAGAGGCATACGTATTTAGAAACTAAATGGTTGCAAGAGAGGCTAGATGTTTGTTCTAAAAATTTAAATTCTCTTAGCCATACTTGTGAACTTTGCAATGAACGTGGTCATCTAAATCTCCAATACAAATTATTTCATGATCAAATCGTGTCCAAAAATTGTGATGACTTGATTTCCCTTGCACATCATAATGAACTTAGTTTGGTTTTGGGGTATGAAGAAATGAAACATATAACTAAGGATATTCCCGAATTTGTCCTTGATAAAGTTCTTGATTTTGATGTAGAGGAAATTTATATGTATTGTGCAGTGAATTGCATTGACAATTCTTATATTGCCAATTACATAAAGATAAGGAAACAAATAGAAGATGAAGAGAATACTAATGAAAGGGAAGAGGTTTCCCAAGATCCTCCTATTATTTCTTATGATGAATCAGGTAATGAGGAAAAGCCTTCTATTCAACCAATCTCATTAATAAGGAGCTCCAAAAAGAGGATTAAACCAACACATAATGTGGAGAAGAAAAAGAAAATACGGAGAAGCAAAGGTAAAAAGGTATCCTTCCCAAATGATGTTGCTCATATTACTCATTGTGATGATGATAATTGCTATACTATTGGGGCTATCCATACTATTAATGATGAGAGTGATTATGCTTATGATATGCAAAGGCACAAGCTTGGGGATGCTATGTTTGATGAGAATGACATGTTTGAGAATTTATTTGCTGCAATTAATGTTTGTCCCAAGCTTGGGGATGCTATGTTTAATGAAGATGATATTTTTAGTCTCCCAAGTTTTGATATGCAAATTTATTATGATGATAGCATGCCTCCTATTTATGATGATTATATTGATGAAAGTGGGTTTGGAAGAGTGTCAACTTTAGGAAGTAATGATCCTACTATTTTGGAGGGTGTTGAATCTTATTGTGACACTTATGAAAGTGGATTTGGAGAGGTCATGACTTTATTTAGTAATGATTCCACTATCTTGGAAGAGGTTTCAATTGATTATGATGAGAACAAAGTTGCTACTTATGATGATTATTGTGATGATAATTATGTTATAAAAAGTAGTGATGATTATATTTATAAAACTTGTCATGATTATGATTACCCCTTTTCTGAACATTACTCTTTTAATGTGGAAACAATTTATAGTATTCGAGTTTCTTATGATACCCCCACTATTCCGAATGTGAAGAATTTTTGTTATGTGGAGAGTAGTAAATTTTCCATGCTTGTAGATCATGAAAATAATGCTTTATGTGATAGTTATATTGTTGAATTCATTCATGATGCTACTGAAAATTATTATGGGGGAGGAATATATGCTTGTAGGAATTGCAATAATATCAAGTTTCCTGTGTGTGTGTGTTGAAAATCTTGAAGTTATGCTTGTTTTGCCTTCCTATGCTAGTTGATTCTTGTTTCCATAAGTTGTTTGCTCAAAAAATCCCTATGCATAGGAAGTGGGTTAGACTTAAATGTGTTAGTCATATGCTTCATGATGCTCCCATTATGTTTCAATTCTTATCATTTATGTGAGCATCATTGAAATCATCATGCCTAGCTAAAAAGGCATTAAAGAAAAGCGCTTGTTGGGAGACAACCCAATATTTACCCTTACTGTTTTTATGTGTTCACATGATTATGCTACTGTAGTAATCATGTTTTATAGCTTTTGTTTCAATAAAGTGCCAAGTAAAGCCTTTAGGATAGCTTGTGGTGATAGTTGTGTTGATCCTGCTGAAAATCAGAAACTTTTGCGCTCAGTAAATAATTTCTAGAATCTTATTGAGACGTGATTTTGACCTGATTATTTTTGCTATGGATTGGTGCACAAATTTCTCAGGTGTAACTAAGTTTTTCATAATTTTTGGAGTTACAGATTACTATAGACTGTTCTGTTTTTGACAGATTCTGTTTTCTATGTGTTGTTTGCTTATTTTTGATGAATCTATGAGTAGTCTCGGAGGCTATGAACCATGGAGAAGTTGAAATACAATAGATATAACACCAATATGAATTTAGAATGAGTTCACAACAGTACCCAAGTGGTGATTTATTTTCTTATACTAACGGAGCTTACGAGTATTCTGTCGAGTTTTGTGTTGTGAAGTTTTCAAGTTTCGGGTAAAGATTCGATGGACTATGGAATAAGGAGTGGCAAGATCCCAAGATTGGGGATTCCCAAGGCACCCCAAGGTAATATTAAAGGACAACCAAGAGCCTAAGCTTGGGGATGCCCCGTATGGCATCCCCTCTTTTGTCTTCGTTCATCGGTAACTTTACTTGGAGCTATATTTTTATTCACCACATGATATGTGTTTTGCTTGGAGTGTCATTTTATTTTATTTTATTTTGTTTTGCTTGCTATTTGAATAACATCCCACAATATGAAATTCTTAAATGTTAGAGAGTCTTCACATAGTTGCATAATTATTCGATTACTCATTGATCTTCACTTATATCTTTTGGAGTAGTTTGTCATTTGCTCTAGTGCTTCACTTATATCTTTTTAGAGCACGGCGGTGGTTTTATTTTGAAGAAATAGATGAATTCTCATGCTTCACTTATATTATTTTGAGAGTCTCTAAACAGCATGGTAATTTTCTTTGGTTATGAATTTAGTCCTAATATGATAGGCATCCAAGAGGGATATAATAAAAACTTTCATATAAAGTGCATTGAATACTATGAGAAGTTTGATTCTTTATGATTGTTTTGAGATATGAATATGGTGATATTAGAGTCATGCTAGTGGAGTAATTGTCAATTTGAGAGATACTTGTGTTAAAGTTTGTGATTCCCGTAGCATGCACGTATGGTGAATCGTTATGTGATGAAGTCGGAGCATGATTTATTTTTTGATTGTCTTCCTTATGTGTGGAGGTTGGGATCACGCGATGGTTAACTCCTACCAACCCTTCCCCTAGGAGCATGCACATAGTACTTGATTTCGATGACTTATAGATTTTTGCAATAAGTATGTGAGTTATTTATGACTAATGTTGAGTCCATGGATTATACGCACTCTCACCCTTCCACCATTGCTAGCCTCTCTTGTACCGGGTGTCGTGGTTCTAAGTCTGACAGTAGAAGTAGGGGTAGGTTAAGGAGAGGCGATGTCCTAGCTATGGAGCAGTTGTGGAGACAAAGGATGTACGAGTTCAGGCCCTTCTCGGAGGAAGTAACAGCCCTACGTCTCGGAGCCCTGAGGCGGTCGAGTGGATTATGAATATGAGTATTACAAGAATCTGAACCCTTCTATCTGTGGAGGGGGGTGGCTTATATAGAGTGTGCCAGGACCCCAGCCAGCCCACATAATGGAGGGATTGGAGTACATTAAGCCGGGGGTTCTTGTGCGCCCTCATAAGGCGCTTTAACTATCATTAAGTCTATTCAATAGCAAACCGTTAATACCATGGAGTGCCTTGACCTTCCGGTGGTCGAGTGAGTCTTCATGGTCGAGTGAGTCTTCATGGTCGAGTGAGTCTTCATGGTCGAGTCCTTCCGTCTAGTCAGTGGATTCCTCTTTGGTCGATTGGAAGATGATCTCTTCTCGAGTGCCCTTGGGTAGGGCGTTTAGGTCAGGCCTATGACCCTACCCTAGGTACATGAATCCATCATTAGCCCCGAATGGATTGAGGCTTGAGTGAAGGAGGAGTTGACGTTGTTTCCATTGCCTTTTGCATTACGGCTATGTATTGTCTTGGATCAAGATCTTCTCTGTTGATAACAAGAAACTTTCCTTGATCGACTTGATCCATTCTTGTTCTTTAGTCGAGTGACTTCTTTTGCTATTCGAGCAACGGATCGCAGGAAATCTCGCACTTGACAGACTGATTCGCGGATCTCGCGGGATACGAAATTTGGGGAAGCGCGCGAAACGGAACGGACTGCGGCGCTTGGATGGGACGTAACAGGGGCGCCTCGATCTCCGCGCCGCTTTTTCCGCCACGTATCACGCAGCGCGGCTGCTCGGGATATGATTGGATTGCTTGGGTCCACCTGTCATCCACTCGGAAGGGATGCTATAAATGTAACTCCCGGAGGCTCATGCACAGTACCTTGTTCTTCCTCCTTAGTTCTCTCCGTCTCCGCTCTCCACCCCCGCTGCTGCTCTCTCGCCATCTCTCCCCTTGCGCATTCCGCCGGCGGCCATGGGCAAAGAGAAGACGACGATGTTGGAGCGCGAAGAAGCGTCGGTGGCGGAGAAAGCGTCGGCGGCGAGAAGGCGAAGGGAGATCCACCGGTCGCGGTGGTTCTTCGTCGAGATCAAAGCGCGAAAGGCTGGGTCGAGGAGATGGATCGATCGACCATCGAGGAAAGGATCTCCTCGATATGGCCGACGACGGATTGATTCCCCACGGCGCCGCGAGACTTCTGGCGAGAGTGGCAGCCTCAACCGAAGAGGGTGAGTCGTGCTTTTGGCCACCCATGTCGACCGAGGTTTTTCGTTGCCGCCGAGTGTCTTCTTCGGGGTTTTCTGAATTTCTTGAGCCCAGCTCCACCATTTTACTCAAACTCCATCGCATACCTTGCAGCGTTTGTGTCTATGTGCGAAAACTTCACGGGTTGTCGACCGCCTTTGGGGTTTGTTCAAGTACATCTTCACATGTCGCTCTCGGTATGTGAAGAAGGCAAGCCCCCAGTGACGAAGACCCAAGTAGTCGGATGTGTGGTGGTTTAGGGGTCCAGTTGAGGAACAAAAGCACCTTCCCAGCTATGCATTTTCCCGAGTCGGTCGGGGGCTGGCGATCGACTGGTTCTATTGCGGAATGAGGCGACGCCGGGAATGATCGGCCAGCCTTCTGAATTCACCATGAGTCGAGTGAATAGACCCTCCTCCTGAAGGTTGTTCGGAAGAGAGGGCTGAAGTGAAGATGCTGATGGACCGCGTGGTGCAGCTGGTTAGGGACGGAGTGGCTGGCATGGACCTCCGGAGGTTTTTCTTGAGGCGAATCCAGCCCCTTCGGCCGGAGTCATTGTATGTGGTTGTATTGCGGCACCGAAGATGAGACTCGCGTCCACCCGGAGGCAGTCGACGATACCGTAGTGGAAAGATGGATGGCCTCGATCACTGGGAACAAGGACAATCCCCGCGGATCCCGGAGGATTTCTCCACTTGATCGCGACAGCGTTCCAGATAAGGTACACTCGCTCTGTTTTCCGTTGTATATCTGTCGAGTGCGTTTCTGTAACTTGGTCGACTGAACTCTGCTTTGATGCTTCCAGGCCCTCACCGAGCTATACTCAATGCCCAATGGCGCTCAGATTCCGACTGAGGAGGGGGAAGCCAGTGGAGGCGAGAGCCAGGAAGAGTGGGTTTCAGACGCTGCAGAAGACGATGACGACGATGATGATGACGAGGATGATGATGACGAGGATGAAGAGGAGGAGGTCGGACCACCGCGCTTGGAAAGGCGGTCGAAACTTGTGCACGACCCTTCGGTTGAACGCGGTAAGGGAGTTGCGACTGCCTCGCAGTCGACCAAACGCCCTCGGACTGCTTCTCCGGTGCCGACTGAGAAAGTGCCAAAGCAGGCGAAGGTAGTTCCGCCGAGGACAACCAAGCCTCTGCCAAAAATGAAAGTGTCCATCCCCACCATCTCAGGGTAAACATATTGCTTAAATCTTCTTGTTCTATATAAATTTTGTCTCTGTTTGACACTTGAATTGGTCGACTGATTCTTTGGATTTTCAGCGCTGCGACTTCCGAAACCTCAGCTAAGGCTGACGACCATGAGATGGAGGACGCCGCCACCTCAAATCCCGGTACTATATCCTTAATTCTTGTTCTTAGTCGACTGACTCAAGATTTCTGACTTTAACTCTTTTCTGAAGCTCCAACTAATGACATCATCACTCTTCCTGACGACGATGATGAAGATGAGGAGCCACTGAGGACTAGGAGGAGCAGGAAGGCATCTCGGCAAGGAAGCCCAAGGTGTGGCGGTGCAGAGACCGTTGTGACGGAAGGAGAGGTCGGCACTCGACATACCGTATCCTTCGCGAATCCGTTGACGAGTGCTCGACCCACTTCGTCGAGTCTTGGACAACCTTCGATCTTCACCACGCACCACGTCCGGAGGACCAGTGATGTTTGCTAAAGAGGCGATCCGTCAGCGAGGATCATGATGGAGCGGTGAAGATCGCTCGAAGCGAGCCAAGCAGCTTACGATGCCAGCTCGCCCTTCAAAGCAATGTTGGTCGATCGACCACCACATTACATTAGGATATGCTATCAAAACTTTTCTTTACGAATTCATAGCGATCACCCACTAGGTGTGTTGGTAAAAACTCCGTGTTGGCGGGGCACGCTGAGTGCACCCGCTGGTGTAATCTCCAAGGCTAAGGTCGATCACCGGCGGTCGGTCTTAGGCCTACTAAGTAGATGTTGATCATTATCCGAATGGAGCGACTAGGTTTACGAGGCCGGTGGGGGCACGCTGAGTGCACCCACAGGTGTAATCCCGAGGCGTGGTCGATCACTGGCGATTGATTACAGTCTGAAGAAGCTTTCGGTCGACTGGTCGACTCGTTCTCTCCTCTTTTTTTTTACTGGTCATCGATGGTCGACTATGTCTTGAATAAGACCGGTGGGGGCACGCTGAGTGCACCCAGGGTGTAATCCCGAGACTACGGTCGAATGCTTGCATTCGACTGTAGTCTTAAAACGCACCATTCTTCTTTATTCACTCGGAAGTGGATTATCTCTGATACTTTTGCAACTGACCCTTCGTAGAAATCTTGTGATCTTGCGGCACGCTACACTGAACTGGAGCAGAAGCATATTCAGCTCGAGTTGGACTTGAAGCTAGTGCAAGAGAATCTGACGAAGGCGAAGGAGGAGACCAAAGGTATGTTTGGTGAGATTTCGACGACTCTTTTCTCCCTCATTTGCTTCAAGTTTGACTTTGCTGCGATTCTGAGACAAGGTGAAGGAGGCTCAAAGGAAGAAGGAGCTTGAGCTGTCGAGAAGATCAAGCTTGCGATGAAAAATCGGCCTCGGTCGCCAAGCTCGAACAGGATAACGCCAATCTGAAGGCTGCTTTGGCCACTGCCAGCAAGGATGTTGAGCGAATGAAGGCTGACAAGAAGAATCTGACTGAGAAGGTCCTCCAAATGGCTGGGAAGAGGAACGAGCTGGAAAGCTTCTTGGGTGGTCTTGCTAAAAAATTGTTCCTTAAGCTCGAAGGTAACCTTCTTCACTCGACCAATTCTTCCAATTGTTATGTTTCCATTCGACTATTTCCTGATTCGGGGTTTTGTCTTTGCGGAGTTCTGCCGCAACTTTGAAGAAGAAACCAGCCAGCTGGAGACGAACCTTGACCCTGTCAATTCCCCGGTGAACGATGAAACTGCCATGAACATCTTCCGATCGAGTCCCGTTGCTCTTGTTGTGGATTATCTCGCAAGGCGAAGGTTGCTCGTCCGCATCGACTCGGCGCCCGGCCCAATGAGACACTCCAAAATGACCTTGAGTCATTGATGGCTCGACTGAACGCCGTCCCTGACCGAGTGCAAGAGTGGAAGAAATCTTCGGCTCGGTGCGGTGCAGACGTTGCCCTGTGTCTGGCGCGAGTCCATTGCAAGGAAGCCCGAGAAGATAAGCTGGCGGCTCTCCGAGTGGCCAACACCAAAAAGCACGACTTCAGGACCTTCATGGAGACTTTCATCGCTGCTGCCACGCGGATTGCCGACGGGATTGATCTTGACGAGTTCGTTGCTCCATCCAGCCCTCCACAGGAGGGGTAAAAAACTTTCTTTGACCTTAAATTTGCCTCGGTATGCCGAGTGGAGTTGTAACCGATAAAACTTTAACAGGCTTAGCGCCTGAGCACTCTCGGTTATTTTAGGTGTCGACCTAAATTTAGATTGGATGTTTGGTAATGATTGCTCTCGGCTTGAATTGCTCTTTGCGAGTTAACAATGAGATGCCTCTGCAATCGACTTATTCCTTAGGCGAGCACCGAGCTGCAGCTAAGCCTCCGAGTGGAAATCGGCTTACCACTCGGTAGGATTTTAATAACTTAGGCGAGCACTGGCTGCAGCTAAGCCCCAGTGGAAGTCGGCTTACCACTCGGTGGGATTTCAATAACTTAGGCGAGCACTGGGCTGCAGCTAAGCCCTCGAGTGGAAGTCTGGCTTACCACTCGGTAGGATTTCAATAACTTAGGCGAGCACTGGGCTGCAGCTAAGCCCCCGAGTGGAAGTCTGGCTTACCACTCGGTAGGATTTCAATAACTTAGGCGAGCACTGAGCTGCAGCTAAGCCTCCGAGTGAGAGGTTTGCTCTTCATTCGGCAGGGTTTCTTTTATCTTAGGCGAGCACTGGGCTGCAGCTAAGCCCCCGAGTGGGAGGTTTGCTCTCCACTCGGTAGGATTTCTTTTATCTTAGGCGAGCACTGGGCTGCAGCTAAGCCCCCGAGTGGAGGTTTGCTCTTCACTCGGTAGGATTTCTTTTGTCTTAGGCGAGCACTGGGCTGCAGCTAAGCCCCCGAGTGGAGGTTTGCTCTTCACTCGGTAGGATTTCTTTTGTCTTAGGCGAGCACTGGGCTGCAGCTAAGCCTCCGAGTGAAGTCTGGCTTACCACTCGGTAGGATTTTTGTTGTATTTGTGTCGAAGCTCGGAGAAGAGGGTCGAGACCTCACTTCGCTTCCTTGCACCATCATACTTATGGTGTAGCTCGGAGGAGAGGGTCGCAGTCGACCTGCGCCTCGTTTTCCTTGCTAGTACTTTATACTTAGGCGAGTCCTTGGACTGCAGCTAAGCCTCCGAGTGAAGTCTGGCTTACCACTCGGTAGGATTTTTAATAACTTAGGCGAGCACTGAGCTGCAGCTAAGCCTCCGAGTGGAAGGCTGGCTTACCACTCGGTAGGATTTCAATAACTTAGGCGAGCACTGGGCTGCAGCTAAGCCTCCGAGTGAGAGGTTTGCTCTTCATTCGGCAGGGTTTCTTTTATCTTAGGCGAGCAGGCTGCAAGCCCCGAGTGGAAGTCGGCTTACCACTCGGTGGGATTTCAATAACTTAGGCGGCTGGTTCATAGCTAAGCCTCCGAGTGGAAGTCGGCTTACCACTCGGTAGGATTTGTAAAAAACTTAGGCGAACGGATTCGCGACTAAGCCACCCATGGGGAGGTGAAAATTTTACTCGACGAAAAATAAAGAGTGACAAAAATTATGAAGGAATTATGACACTATTTCTTCAAAGCTCGTGAGCTACTGAGAGTACTTTATTACAATTCTTCGAAAAAAACCTTAAGTGTAAAAGCAGGCGGAGCAGATCCGCATTCAAGCTCGGGGCTCATCGATATCGTGTTCGACATTGTAGAGACGATATGCCCCATTGTCTGCGTAACCTTTGTGACGATGAAGGGTCCTTCCTGTGAGGGAGCAAGCTTATGTTGCTTCTGCCGATCTACGAAGGACTAGATCTCCTTCTGGAAGGCTCGACCTCTCACATTTACGGCGTATAAGCGGCGCAAGTCTTCTTTGGTAAATGGTCGGCGGATCGAGCCATTTCCTTTCCTCTTCCAGAGATCGATTGCATCTGACGCGCTTGCTCAGCTTCGCTTCATTATAAAGTTCAATTCGTGGAGCATTGTGAAGGAGATCACTCGGTAAAACTGCTTCTGCCCCATAGACCAGGAAGAAAGGAGTTCTCCCAGTCGACCGATTAGGTGTGGTCCGCAAACCCCAAAGCACTCGAAGGAAGTTAAATGACCCAAGCTCCAGCTGCATGCTTGAGATCTCGCATCAATCGGGCTTGGACCCTTGAGGATTAATCCATTGGCTCGCTACGCTGTCCGTTCATTGTGGATGGGCGATGAAGCATAGTCGACTCGTGTGCCTTGGGAGTTGCAGAAATCCTTGAATTCTTCCGAGTCAAAATTCGACCCATTGTCCGTGATAATACTGTGCGGGACTCCATATCTGAACGTCAACCCTCTGACGAAGGAAACAGCAGTACCAGCATCAAGTTTTTTGATTGGCTTAGCCTCAATCCACTTGGTGAACTTGTCATTGCTACCAAGACATCGTGAAACCGCTCCGACCCGTTCGCAAGGGACCGATCATGTCCAACCCCCATACTGCGAAAGGCCAGACGAGTGGAATGGTCTTCAAGGCCGACGCAGGCTTGTGTGACATATTGGAGTAGAACTGGCATCCTTCGCACTTGTCCACTATTTCTTTCGCCATCTCATTTGCTCTTGGCGAAGAAATCCAGCTCGGTATGCTTTGGCTACAATGGTCCGAGAGGACGCATGGTGACCACAGGTCCCCGAGTGGATATCATTGAGTATGACTCGACCTTCTTCTGGCGTTATGCATTTTTGTCCGACTCCCGTTGGGCTTTCTCTATATAACTGCCCATTGATAACGGTAAAGGCTTTGGATCGACGGACGATCTGCCGAGCCTCTTCTTCATCCTCTGGGAGTTCCTTTCTCAGAATATACGCAATGTATGGAATTGTCCAATCGGGAGTGACAACTAAAACTTCCATAACCAAGTCGACCACCGCCGGGACCTCAACCTCAGTCGAGTCCGTGGCACTCTTGGGTTGCGGAGCTTCCTCTGTGAAGGGATCTTCTTTGACTGACGGAGTGTGTATATGTTCCAAAAACACGCCACTGAATGGCTTCTCTCTTGGACCCTATCTTCGCGGATCATCTGCTGCTTGATTTTTCATCGGGGATGTGATGGAGTTCAACCCTCAAACTTCTTTTCCGCTTTCCTCCTTTGCATTGCAATATCCAATCATAGCTTGGGCTTCTTCGCCCCTCCCTTCATCACTTGATTGACCACTAGATCTGAGTCGCCATAAACCATCGAAGCGACGGACGCCGAAAGTGAGATGGCCATGCGCAATCCATATAGAAGGGCCTCGTACTCTGCCTCATTGTTGGAGGAATCAAAGTGAATCTGGAGCACATACTTAAGCTTATCTCCTCAGGGGAAACCGAACAACCCCACACGAGAACCATTCAGCATCTTGGAGCCGTCAAAGAACATGGTCCAATGCTCCGAGTGAACTTCATCGGTTCTTTGTTGTTCAATCCACTCGCAAGGAAATCCGCTATAGCACAGGACTTAATGGCTTTCTTTGCCTCGAATTTGATATCAAGGGAAGAAGTTCAATCGCCCACTTAGCCACTCGACCGGTTGCGTCTACATTATGCAAGATCTCGATAAAGGAGCGTCGTTGGCATCGTGATAGAATGATCGGAGAAATAGTGAGCAACCTTCTTTGTGGTCATGTATATACCATACACAAGCTTCGATAATGAGGGTATCTCTGCTTGGATGGAGTCAAAACTTGGACAAATAATACACCGTAAGCCGCAGGCCGACAACTTGTCCGATGGCTGCAATGTAAAGCAACAGAGGCTCTTTGCTGATTGGAGCAGCAAGCACCGGCTGGGTGGAGAGCGAGCTTTTAGCTCGGCAACGCTGCATCGACTTCCGAGTCCACTCGAACTTGTCGGCCTTCTTCATCGATCGGTAAAGAGGTAATGCCTTTTCACCGAGTCGTGAGATGAATCGACTTAAAGCGGCCAAGCATCCAATAAGCTTACGGGCGTCGTGCACTCGCATGCGCAGGCGTTTCATTCGGAGAATAGTGCCGATCTTCTCAGGTTAGCGTCGATTCCTCGTTCGAAACGAAAACCGAGTAATTTTCCACGGGAACTCCAAATGTGCACTTTGACGGATTGAGCTTGATATCATACCTTCGAGGTTGGCAAATGTTTTGGCGAGGTCGGCAAGCAGGTCGGAACCTTTTCGCGACTTAACGGCGATATCATCCATATCGCTTCCACATTCGGACTGATTTGGTGAGAAGACACTTCAATCATTCGCATAAATGTGGCTCCGGCATTCTTGAGGCGAATGGCATGGTGATATAGCGAAGCACCGAATGGAGTGATGAAAGCTGTTTTATTTCATCGGGTCCATACGGCACGGATCGATGATACCCGGAATATGCATCTAGAAAAGACAACCTCTCACACCCGCGGTCGAGTCGACAATTTGATCGATGCGGGGAGAGGAAAATGATCCCGGGCAGGCCCGATTAATGTGCTTAAAATCAATGCACATGCGGGTGAGTTATCCTTCTTGGGGACCATGACAACATTAGCGAGCCACTCGGGTGGTAAATCTCTCGGATAAATCCTGCTTTGTCAGCAATCGAGCCACTTCTTCACCAATAGCTTTTCTCTTACGGGCGGCGGACCGCCAAGATGCTCTTTGACTGGTTTTGCTGACTTGTCGACTCGGAGGCGATGCTCGGCCAGTTCCACAGGTACACTCGCATGTCGGTGGGCTTCCATGCAAAATGTCCCAGTTCTCACGGAGGAACCGGATGGCGCTTCTTCCTATTTCGAGTCGAGTGTTGTGGAAATGTGGGTCGGGCTGCATCGGGATCGGTCGGATGAATATGGACTGGCTTTGTCTCACCGGACGATTTGAATGCGCACTCGTGGCTGGCTTCTTAGATCGTAGCAAATCACTTTCGGATCTGCGTTTTGCATGTACTCGTCGAATTCGACCGCTGTCACTTGGGAGTCGGCAATCTTGAGCCCTTACAAAGCACTCTTACGCCTTCTTCCGATCGCGGTGACGGTGATCACTCCCTTGGGTCTGGCATTTTCAGTTTGAGGTACACGTAGCATGGTCGAGCCATGAATCGTGCGTGGCGAGCCTCCCAAAATGGCATGGTATGCACTCGAAAATCCACGACCTCAAAGGTCAACTTTTCTTTTGGAAGTGCTTGGAATCACCAAAACCACGTCCGGGGCTATTTGGCGAGTGAGTTGGCCTTCTTCCTGGTATGACTCGTGGAAACTCATATTCTTTGGCGCTCAATCGGGACATCGGAATGCCCATCCCTTTCAAAGTATCCGCATATAACAAATTCAGCCCACTACCACCATCCATCAGCACTTTTGTCGATCGAGTGCCTTCGACAATCGGATCGACCACTAACGCTTGCCGCCCGGGGTGGCAATGTGAGTCGAGCGATCAGATTGGTCGAATGTGATGGGTGTCTGGGACCACTTCACATAACTTGGCTTAACTGGGCAACCATATTCACCTCTCGGTTGATGACTTTCATCGACTTTTGCTTTCCACATCCGCCAAGATCATCAGTGGAGTTGACATCTGGTATTCCTCCTCACTGTCCTCTTTATCTCCGGCCTTGTCGGCTCCTTCTCCTTGTCCTTAGACTGTTTTCCACAAACTTCTTTGGATCGAGTCGACAACGGCGCAGTGGTGTGCTTTGGGTAAATAATGTTGCCCTCTTCATCTTTCTTTGTGTGAATATGGCACGGCATATCCATCACGTCATTTCCTTCTTTATCTTTTACTTTCTTGATTCCGGGATCCTTTGGGCTTCCTTGAACTTCCCACGAGTGACGGCGGGGCCTCTCCAGAGCTGCTGGCTCGGCTTTGCGCTTCGCTTCGGATCGAATTGCCCTTCTCCGATGACTTGGCTTGTATTTACCGCTTGAGTCGGTCTTCTTCCTCGCCATTGGCATACTTGCTAGCAATCTCCATCATTCGACTCGAGGTCATGTCCCCGTTCGACCGAACTTGAGACTCAATTCTCTTTTTTGGCGCCGTCCTTGAAAGCATAAACCGCTGATGGTCGACACATTCTCCACAGATTGTGCAAGGTAATCCATCTCTGAATGTACTCTCGGAGAGTTTCATTGGTCTTCGTACACAAACTTGCAGCTCACAAACCAGCCGGTCGTTTGCAAGTCCCTTCAAAAGTCTGACGAACACTGGGACAAATCTTCCCAAGTATATATCTTTCTTTGTGAGGTAATTGACTCAGCCATGCTCTGCGTAACCTTCCAACATGAGGGCAAATGCTTCATGGCCACCTCATCATTCCCTCCACCAATCTGAACATCCACTCGGTAATCCTCGAGCCAAGTTTGAGCTTAGATTCCCCGATGAACTTGCGACTCCTCCCGCCAATCTGAAATTGGGGGATCATCGCTCTCGATAGCCTGCTAAAACACTCCGGACCAGAGATATGCACTCGATTGCTGGTGGGTGCATCCTCTCGGTCCGCCTCGATGGGCTCTGTTCGGTCGACCAAGCCTTGCACGATAATGGATCGCGCATCAAAGCACAGTTCCACAGGGTCGATTGGAACTCTTCGCCTATCTTGAGCGTCGTCTGTCATCTTGCCGCCGAGGAGCGTCGACCCTTCCCTCGGAGGAAAGGGCATTCGGCGCTGTCATCTCGGTCGAATCGGTCTCGAGCTGCTCTCGCCGGTTGTCGCGCCCTTCCCGCCGGAGGCGATCTGGGCTGTGAGCCGACGGGCCAGTGTTCGCAGCGACGGATCGATGTGAATCTGTTCTTGCGATAACGATCTGGCTGAGTTCAGTCGCTTTGCCGCTCGGAGTAAATCTACGATCTGCTGCAAGCCTCTTCCGACTTCCGACCGGGGCGGCTGGATAGACTCGCTATCTGAGTTGCGGCTGCTAAATTCTGAATTGGCGTCGCGGTATACCCGAGTCGGCGGGAAGAGCCGACGTCGATTGATTCGAGGAGTCGTTGCAGCCTTGCCGTCGAGTGCTCGCTGAAGATTCTCGGCGAGCGCGTCACCACATTAATGGCGTGCTTCCTCAAGGCACGAGCCTCGAGGGTCTCTCCGGCGATAGGAGTATGTAGTGCATCCATGTTCTGCGACGAAGCTCTTCTCTCTGCAGAGAGTCGAGTGTCTCGGGCTGGTACTCCTCGTGTTCTTGCAGGGGTCACCTCCTCCGGCCCCACCGCCGTGGCGGCCGGGAGGATCGCGAGGGCCGTCGACCATGAGGATCTCCGCCGCTGGATCACTGCTATCACACTCGGATCACGATCTCTCGAGCCGGTCGACAGATCGAACAGCCGTAGAGGATTCGTCGGGCTCGATAGCCGCGATCTGGGCGGTGGCTGTCTGGCGAGCCACCGCGTGCTTCACCCACCGAAGCCTCGACCGACCAGGCGCGCTTGTTGGTGCGAGGCTGAGATCGGCGGCGGTCGATAGAAGTCGACCGATCTGGGTCGACGGTTGCCGCAGCAGAACGCCGCGGACACATGCACGAAAATCGTCGCCCAGCGCGGACGGGAGCGCCTCGATGTCAAGAGGGCCTCCACGGAGCCATCTTGGTCGTCGGCGACAAAAGTGAGAGCACCGAGACGGATCTCGTGCCCCTCACCCAAAACTCCAGCAGTCATCATGATGAAGGTACTCGGAAGTACTGCAACTCCTCCACAAATCGCTAAAACACCTGCCCCACGGTGGGTGCCAACTGTCGTGGTTCTAAGTCTGACAGTAGAAGTAGGGGTAGGTTAAGGAGAGGCGATGTCCTAGCTATGGAGCAGTTGTGGAGACAAAGGATGTACGAGTTCAGGCCCTTCTCGGAGGAAGTAACAGCCCTACGTCTCGGAGCCCTGAGGCGGTCGAGTGGATTATGAATATGAGTATTACAAGAATCTGAACCCTTCTATCTGTGGAGGGGGGTGGCTTATATAGAGTGTGCCAGGACCCCAGCCAGCCCACATAATGGAGGGATTGAAGTACATTAAGCCAGGGGGGTTACTGGTAACGCCCCTCATAAGGCGCTTTAACTATCATTAAGTCTATTCAATAGCAAACCGTTGCGCTGCGGAGTGCCTTCTGACCTTCTGGTGGTCGAGTGAGTCTTCATGGTCGAGTGAGTCTTCATGGTCGAGTGAGTCTTCATGGTCGAGTCCTTCCAGTCTAGTCGAGTGGATTCCTCTTTGGTCGACTGGAAGATGATCTCTTCTACGAGTGCCCTTGGGTAGGACGTTTAGGTCAGGCCTATGACCCTACCCTAGGTACATGAATCCATCACCGGGCAACTTTCACCGGTACCATACACCCACCATATACCTTCCATAGACATTCCGAGATATATTGCCATGCAACTTTCCACCGTTCGGTTTATTATGACACGCTCCATCATTGTCATATTGCTTTGCATGATCATGTAGTTGACTTCAAGGTTGTCAGAATCGTGATTCTGAATCAGATCGGAGCCCCGATGGTTGGATCGTAAATCGTAGAATCTTCACTATCAGGATCGTAGAAACGTAGATTCTAGAGACTAAAATCGTAGAATCAGAGGGATTAGTTTGGATCGTAAAGTCGTAGAATCGTATAATAGAATCGCGATTCTGACAACCTTGGTTGACTTCATATATGTGGTAAAGCCACCATTCATAATGTTTTCATACATGTCACTCTTGAATCATTGCACATCCAGGCACACCGCCGAAGGCATTCATATAGAGTCATATTTTGTTCTAAGTATCGAGTTGTAATTCTTGAGTTGTAAGTAAATAAAACTGTGATGATCTTCATTATTAGAGCATTGTCCCAGTGAGGAAAGGATGATGGAGACTATGATTCCCACGCAAGTCGGGATGAGACTCCGGACGAAAAAAGGCCATAAAAAAGGAGAAGGCACAAAAAAAAGAGAGAAAAAGAGAGAAGGGGCAATGCTACTATCCTTTTACCACACTTGTGCTTCAAAGTAGCATCATGATCTTCATGATAGAGAGTCTCCTATGTTGTCACTTTCATATACTAGTGGGAATTTTTCATTATAGAACTAGGCTTGCATATTCCAATGATGGGCTTACTCAAATTGCCCTAGGTCTTCGTGAGCAAGCGAGTTGGATGCAGACCCACTTAGTTTATTTTTGAGCTTTTACACACTTATAACTCTAGTGCATCCGTTGCATGGCAATCCCTACTCACTCACATTGATATCTATTGATGGGCATCTCCATAGCCCGTTGATACGCCTAGTTGATGTGAGACTATCTTCTCCTTTTTGTCTTCTCCACAACCACCATTCTATTCCACCTATAGTGCCATGTCTATGGCTCATGCTCATCTATTGCGTGAAGATTGAAAAAGTTTGAAAATACTAAACTATGAAACAATTGCTTGGCTGAAACCGGGGTTGTGCATGATTTAAATATTTTGTGTGATGAAGATAGAGCATAGCCAGACTATATGATTTTGTAGGGATAGCTTTCTTTGGCCATGTTATTTTGAGAAGACATGATTGCTTTGTTAGTATGCTTGAAGTATTATTGTTTTATGTCAATATTAAACTTTTGTTTTGAATCTTATGGATCTGAATATTCTCGCCATAATAGAGAAGAATACATTGATAAATATGTTAGGTAGCATTCCACATCAATTTTTTTTTGTTTTTATCCTTTACCTACTCGAGGATGAGCATGAATTAAGCTTGGGGATGCTTGATACGTCTCCGACGTATCTATAATTTTTGATGTATTCATGCCATGTTTACAATATTTTTACATGATTTTGGTATGATTTCGTTAGAACTAACCCTGACTGACGCTGTTTTCAGCAGAACTACCATGGTGTTGTTTTTGTGCAGAAATAAAAGTTCTCGGAATGCGTTGAAAATCAACAGAGATTTTTTATGGAAAATATAAGAAATACTGGAACAAAGAATTACCGGAGGGGAGTCCCGCGGGCCCCATGAGGGTGGAGGGCGCGCCCCCCTAGGGCGCGCCCCCTGCCTTGTGGACTCTTTGTGGGGCCCCCTGACTTGTTCTCGACGCCAACCTCGCCTATAAATCCCCAAACCTCCAGAACATAACCTAGATCGGGATTTCCACCGTCGCAAGCCTCTGCAGCCACCAAAAACCAATCAGGACCCTGTTCCAACACCCTGTCGGAGGGGGTATCCATCACCGGTGCCATCTTCATCATCCCGGGGCTCTTCATGATGAGGAGGGAGTAGTTCACCCTCGGGGCTGAGTTTATGTACCAGTAGTTATGTGTTTGATCTCTCTCTCTCTCTCTCTCTCTCTCTCTCGTGTTCTTGATATGGCACGATCTTGATGTACTGCGAGCTTTCCTACTATAGTTGGATCTTATGATGTTTCTCGCCCTCTACCTTCTTGTAATGGATTGAGTTTTCCCTTTGAAGTTATCTTATCGGATTGAGTCTTTAAGGATTTGAGAACACTTTATGTATGTCTTGCATGTGCTTATCTGTGGTGACAATGGGATATTCACATGATTCACTTGATGTATGTTTTGGCGATCAACTTGCAGGTTCAGTGACCTTGTGAACTTATGCATAGGGGTTGGCACACGTTTTTGTCTTGACTCTCCGGTGGAAACTTTGGGGCACTCTTTGAAGTTCTTTGTATTGGTTTGAATAGATCAATTTGTGATTGTGTGATGCATATCGTATAATCATACCCGCGGATACTTGTGGTGACATTGGAGTATCTAGGTGACATTAGGGTTTTGGTTGATGTGTGTCTTAAGGTGTTATTTTACTACGAACTCTAGGGTTGTTTGTGACACTTATAGGAATAGCCCAATGGATTGATTGGAAAGAATAACTTTGAGGTGGTTTTGTACCCTACAATAATCTCTTCATTTGTTCTCCGCTATTAGTGACTTTCGAGTGACTCTTTGTTGCATGTTGAGGGATTGTTGTATGATCTAATTATGTTATCCTTGTTGAGAGAACTTGCACTAGTGAAAGTATGAACCCTGGGCCTTGTTTCGAAGCATTGCAATACCGTTTTCGTTCACTTTTGTTACTTGCTAGCTTGCTGTTTTTATATTTTCAGATTACAAAAACCTATATCTACCATCCATATTGCACTTGTATCACCATCTCTTCGCCAAACTAGTGCACCTATACAATTTACCATTGTATTGGGTGTGCTGGGGACACAAGAGACTCTTTGTTATTTGGTTGCAGGGTTGTTTGAGAGAGACCATCTTCATCCTACGCCTCCCATGGATTGATAAACCTTAGGTTATCCACTTGAGGGAAATTTGCTACTGTCCTACAAACCTCTGCACTTGGAGGCCCAACAATGTCTACAAGAAGAAGGTTGCATAGTAGACATCAGGGGGTGATATTCATACTACTTACCACCAATGTCTTATTTTGATTCGGCGGTATTGTTGGATGAAGCGGCCCGGACCAACCTTACATGACCACGTTCATGAGACCGGTTCCACCGACAGACATGCAACTAGTTTTCCATAAAGGTGGCTGGCGGGTGTCTGTTTCTCCAACTTTAGTTGAATTGGATTTGACTGCGGACGGTCCTTGTTGAAGGTTAAAACAACAAACTTGACGAAACACCATTGTGGTTTTGATGCGTAGGTAAGAATGGTTCTTGCTAGAAGCCTGTAGCAGCCACATAAACTTGCAACAACAAAGTAGAGGACGTCTAACTTGTTTCTGCAGGGCATGTTGTGATGTGATATGGTCAATACATGATGTGATATACATTATTGTATGATATGATCATGTTTTGTAAAAGTTATTGGCAACTGGCAGGAGCCTTATGGTTGTCGCTCTATTGTATGAAATTGCAAACGCCATGTAATTGCTTTACTTTATCTCTATGCGTTAGCGATAGTTGTAGAAGCAATAGTTGGCGAGACGACCACGACACTACGATGGAGATCAAGATGTTAAGCCGGTGACGATGGATATCATAACATTGCTTTGGAGATGGAGATCAAAGGAACAAGATGATGATGGCCATATCATGTCACATATTTTGATTGCATGTGATGTTTATCTTTTATGCATCTTATTTTGCTTAGTACGGCGGTAGCATTATAAGATGATCCCTTACTAAAATTTCAATGTATAAGTGTTTTCCCTGAGTATGCACATTTGCGACAGATCGTCGTGCCGAGACACCACGTGATGATTGGATGTGATAAGCTCTATGTCACATACAATGGGTGCAAGACAGTTTTGCACGTGCAGAATACTTGGGTTAAACTTGATGAGCCTAGCGTGTATAAACATGGCCTCAGAACACTGGAGACCGAAAGGTGGAACGTGAATCATATAGTAGATATGATTAACATAGAGATGTTCACCATTGAAAACTACTCCATCTCATGTGATGATCAGACATGGTTTAGTTGATATGGATCATGTGATCATTTAGATGACTCGAGGGATGTCTATCTAAGTGGGAGTTCTTAAGTAATATGATTAATTGAACTTAATTTATCATGAACTTAGTCCTGATAGTTTTTGCATATCTATGTTGTAGATCAATGGCTCGTGCTACCATTCCCTTGAATTTTAATGCGTTCCTAGAGAAAGCTAAGTTGAAAGATGATGGTAGCAACTACGCGGACTAGGTCCGTAACTTGCGGATTATCCTCATTGCTTCATAGAAGAATTATGTCCTTGATGCACCGATTGGTGACAAGCCCCCTCCCGCTAATTTAAACACTTTGAACGTCTGGCAGATGCGGTCTGATGACTATTCTATAGTTCAGTGTGATATGCTCTACGGCTTAGAATCGGGACTTCAAAGATGTTTTGAATGTCATGGACCATATGAGATGTTCCATGAGTTGAAGTTAATATTTCAAGCAAATGCCCGAGTTGAGAGATATGAAGTCTCCAACAAGTTCTATAGCTGCAAGATGGAGGAGAACAGTTCTGTCAGTGAGCACATACTCAGAATGTCTGGGTATCATAACCACTTGACTCAGCTGGGAGTTAATCTTCCGGACGATAGTGTTATTGACAGAGTTCTTCAATCATTGCCACCAAGCTACAAAGGTTCATGATGAACTATAATATGCAAGGGATGGATAAGACAATTCCCAAGCTCTTCGCTATGCTCAAAGCTGCGAAGGTAGAAATCAAGAAAGAGCATCAAGTGTTGATGGTTAACAAGACCACTACTTTCAAGAAAAAGGGCAAGGGAAAGAAGGGGAACTTCAAGAAGAATGGCAAGCAAGTTGTCACTCCCGGGAAGAAACTCAAGTCTGGACCCAAGCCTGAAACTGAGTGCTTCTATTGCAAAGGGACTGGTCACTGGAAGCGGAACTGCCCCAAGTATTTGGCGGATAAGAAGGATGGCAAAGTGAACAATGGTATATTTGATATACATGTTATTGATGTGTACCTTACTAATGCTTGTAGTAGCGCCTGGGTATTTGATACTGGTTCTGTTTCTCATATTTGCAACTCAAAACAGGGGCTACAGATTAAGCAAAGATTGGCTAAGGACGAGGTGACAGTGCGCGTCGGGAATGGTTCCAAGGTCGATGTGATCGTCGTCGGCACGCTACCTCTACATCTACCTGCAGGATTAGTTTTATACCTGAATAATTATTATTTGGTGCCAGCGTTGAGCATGAACATTATATCTGGATCTTGTTTGATGCGAGACGGTTATTCATTTAAATCAGAGAATAATGGCTGTTCTATTTATATGAGTAATATCTTTTATGGTCATGCACCCTTGAAGAGTGGTCTATTTTTGTTGAATCTCGATCGTGGTGATACACATATTCATAATATTGATGCCAAAAGATGTGAAGTTTATAATGATAGTGCATCATATTTGTGGCACTGCCGTTTAGGTCATATTGGTGTAAAGTGCAGGAAGAAACTCCGTGCGGATGGACTTTTGGAATCACTTGATTATGAATCATTTGATGCTTGCGAACCATGCCTCATGGGCAAGATGACTAAGACTCTATTCTCTGGAACAATGGAGCGAGCCACTGACTTATTGGAAATAATACATACCGATGTATGCGGTCCAATGAGTGTTGAGGCTCGCGACAGGTATTGTTATTTTCTGACCTTCACAGATGATTTGAGCAGCTACGGGTATATCTACTTAATGAAAGACAAATCTGAAACTTTTGAAAAGTTTAAAGAATTTCACAGTGAAGTGGAGAATCATCGTAGCAAGAAAATAAAGTTTCTACAATCCGATCACGGAGGCAAATATTTGAGTTATGAGTTTGGCCTTCATTTAAAACAATGTGCAATAGTTTCACAACTCACGCCGCCAGGAACACCACAGCATAATGGTGTGTCCGAACGTCGTAACCGTACTTTATTAGATATGGTGCAATCTATGATGTCTCTTACCGATTTACCACTATCGTTTTGGGGTTATGCATTAGAAACAACTGCATTCACTTTAAATAGGGCACCATCTAAATCTGTTGAGATGACACCGTATGAACTATGGTTTGGCAAGAAACCTAAGCTATTGTTTCTTAAAGTTTGGGGTCGCGATGCTTATGTGAAAAAGCTTCAGCCTGATATGCTCAAACCCAAATCGGAGAAGTGTGTCTTCATAGGATACCCAAAAGAGATTGTTGGGTACCCCTTCTATCACAGATCCGAAGGCAAGATCTTTGTTGCTAAGAATGGATACTTTCTAGAGAAGGAGTTTCTCTCGAAATAAGTGACTGGGAGGAAAGTAGAACTTGATGAGGTAATTGTACCTCCTCTTGAATTGGAAAGTAGCTCATCATAGAAAACCGTTCCTGTGATGTCTACGACAACTAGTGAGGAAGCTAATGATAATGATCATGAAACTTCAGATCAAGTTATTGAAGGAAATATGGCCTAGAGGCAATAATAAAGTTATTATTTATTTCCTCATATCATGATAAATGTTTATTATTCATGCTAGAATTGTATTAACCGGAAACATAATACATGTGTGAATACATAGACAAACATAGTGTCACTAGTAAGCCTCTACTTGACTAGCTCGTTTATCAAAGATGGTTATGTTTCCTAGCCATGGACAAAAGAGTTGTCATTTGATTAATGGGATCACATCATTAGGAGAATGATGTGATTGACTTGACCCATTCTATTAGCTTAGCACTTGATCGTTTAGTATACTGCTATTGCTTTCTTCATGACTTATACATGTTCCTGAAACTATGAGATTATGCAACTCCCGTTTACCGGAGGAACACTTTGCGTGCTACCAAATGTCACAACGTAACTGGGTGATTATAAAGGAGTACTACAGGTGTCTCCAAAGGTACATGTTGGGTTGGCGTATTTCGAGATTAGGTTTTGTCACTCCGATTGTCGGAGAGGTATCTCTGGGCCCTCTCGGTAATGCACATCACTATAAGCCTTGCAAGCAATGTAGCTAATGAGTTAGTTACGGAGTGATGCATTAAGTAACGAGTAAAGAGACTTGCTGGTAACGAGATTGAACTAGGTATTGGATACCGACGATCGAATCTTGGGCAAGTAACATACCGATGACAAAGAGAACAACGTATGTTGTTATGCGGTTTGACCGATAAAGATCTTCGTAGAATATGTAGGAGCCAATATGGGCATCCAGGTTCCGCTATTGGTTATTGACCGAGAATAGTTCTAGGTCATGTCTACATAGTTCTCGAACCCGTACGGACCGCACGCTTAACGTTACGATGACAGCTTTTATTATGAGTTTATAAGTTTTGATGTACGAAGTTTGTTCGAGTCCGAGATGTGATCACGGACATGACGAGGAGTCTCAAATGGTCGAGACATAAAGATTGATATATTGGACGACTATATTCGACACCGAAGTGTTCCGGTGGTTTCGAGAAAACAGTCTTGGGGGTTACCGAACCCCCGGAGAAGTAATGGGCCTTAGTGGGCCTAAGGGGAGAGAGAGGGCAGCAGCCGAGGAGGTGGCGCCCCCCTTGAGTAGTCCGAATTGGACTAGGGGAGGGGCGCGGCCCCCCTTTCCCTCTCCCTCTCCCTCTCTTTCCTTCCCCTTCCTCCTTCCTAGTGGGACTTGGAAAGGGGAGTCCTACTCCCACTAGGAGGAGGACTCCCCTCCTTGCGCGCCCCTAGGGCCGCCCGGCCTCCCCCCTTGCTCCTTTATATACGGGGGCAGGGGGCACCCTAGAGACACACAAGTTGATCTACAGATCGTTCCTTAGCCGTGTGCGGTGCCCCCCTCCACCATATTCCACCTCGGTCATATCGTCGTGGAGTTTAGGCGAAGCCCTGCGCCGGTAGCACATCATCATCATCACCACGCTGTCGTGCTGACGGAACTCATCCCCGACGCTTTGCTGGATCGGAGCCCGGGGAACGTCATCGAGCTGAACGTGTGCTGAACACGGAGGTGCCGTATGTTTGGTGCTAGGATCGGTCGGATCGTGAAGACGTACGACTACATCAACCGCGTTGTCATAACGCTTCCGCTTATGGTCTACGAGGGTATGTAGACAATACTCTCCCCTCTCGTTGCTATGCCATCACCATGATCTTGCGTGTGCGTAGGAATTTTTTTGAAATTACTACATTCCCCAACAGTGGCATCCGAGCCAGGTTTTATGCGTAGATGTCATATGCACGAGTAGAACACAAGTGAGTTGTGGGCGATACAAGTCATACTGCTTACCAGCATGTGATACTTTGGTTCGGCGGTATTGTGAGATGAAGCGGCCCATACCGACATTACGCGTACGCTTACGCGAGACTGGTTTCACCGTTACGAGCACTCGTGCTTAAAGGTGGCTGGCGGGTGTCTGTCTCTCTCACTTTAGCTGAATCGAGTGTGGCTACGCCCGTTCCTTGCGAAGGTTAAAACAACAGTAACTTGACGAACTATCGTTGTGTTTTTGATGCGTAGGTAAGAACGGTTTCTTGCTAAGCCCGTAGCAGCCACGTAAAACTTGCAACAACAAAGTAGAGGACGTCTAACTTGTTTTTGCAGGGCATCTTGTGATGTGATATGGTCAAGACGTGATGCTATATTTTATTGTATGAGATGATCATGTTTTCTAACCAAAGTTATCGGCAACTGGCAGGAGCCATATGGTTGTCGCTTTATTGTATGAAATGCAAACGCCCTATAATTGCTTTACTTTATCACTAAGTGGTAGCGATAGTCATAGAAGCAATAGATGGCGTAAACGACAACGATGCTATGATGGAGATCAAGGTGTCGCGCCGGTGATGATGGTGATCACGACGGTGCTTCGGAGATGGAGATCACAAGCACAAGATGATGATGGCCATATCATATCACTTATATTGATTGCATGTGATGTTTATCCTTTATGCATCTTATCTTGCTTTGATTGACGGTAGCATTTTAAGATGATGTCTCACTAAAAATTATCAAGAAGTGTTCTCCCTGAGTATGCACCGTTGCCAAAGTTCGTCGTGTCCAGACACCACGTGATGATCGGGTGTGATAAGCTCTACGTCCATCTATAACGGGTGCAAGCCAGTTTTGCACACGCAAAATACTCAGGTTAAACTTGACGAGCCTAGCATATGCAGATATGGCCTCAGAACACGGAGACCGAAAGGTCGAGCGTGAATCATATAGTAGATATGATCAACATAGTGATGTTCACCATTGAAAACTACTCCATCTCACGTGATGATCGGTTATGGTTTAGTTGATTTGGATCACGTGATCACTTAGATGACTAGAGAGATGTCTGTCTAAGTGGGAGTTCTTAAGTAATATGACTAATTGAACTTAAATTTATCATGAACTTAGTACCGATAGTATTTTGCTTGTCTATGTTTGTTGTAGATAGATGGCTCGTCTTTGTTGTTCCATTGAATTTTAATCGTTCCTTGAGAAAGCAAAGTTGAAAGATGATGGTAGCAATTACACGGATCGGGTCCGTAACTCGAGGATTATCCTCATTGCTGCACGTAAGAATTACGTCCCGAAGCACCACTGGGTGCGAACTGCTTCTTGATGCAACTAACGACGTTAAGAACGTCGTGAGCAAAGTGATGACCACTCAATAGTTCGATTGTGCCATGCTTTACGGCTTAGAACCGGGTCTTCAACGACGTTTTGAACGTCATGGAGCATATGAGATGTTCCAGAATTGAAGTTAATATTTCAAGCAAATGCCCGAATTGAGAGATATGAAGTCTCCAATAAGTTCTATAGCTGCAAGATGGAGGAGAATAGTTCTGCCAAGGAACACATACTCAAAATGTCCGGGTATAATAATCACTTGATTCAATTGGGAGTTAATCTTCCGATGATAGTGTCATTGATGTAATTCTCCAATCACGCCACCAAGCTACAAGAGCTTCGTGATGAACTATAATATGCAAGGGATGAACAAGACAATTCCCGAGCTCTTCACAATGCTAAAAACTGCGGAGGTAGAAATCAAGAAGGAGCATCAAGTGTTGATGGTTAACAAGACCACTAGTTTCAAGAAAAAAGGCAAAGGGAAGAAGAAGGGGAACTTCAAAAAGAACAGCAAACAAGTTGTTTGCTCAAGAGAAGAAACCCAAGTCTGGACCTAAGCTCTGAAATCGAGTGCTTCTCTCGCAAGCGATCGACACTTTGAAGCGAACTGCCCCAAGTATCTGGCGGATAAGAAGGATGGCAAGGTGAACAAAGGTATATGTGATATACATGTTATTGATGTGTACCTTACTAGAGCTCGCAGTAGCACTGGTATTTGATATTGGTTACTTGCTAACATTTGCAACTCAAAGCAGGGACTACGGAATAAGCGAGCATTGGCCAAGGACGAGGTGACGATGCGCGTGGGAAACGGTTCCAAAGTCGATGTGATCACGGTCGGCACGCTACCTCTACATCTACCTTCGGGATTAGTTTTAGACCTGAATAATTGTTATTTGGTGCTAGCGTTGAGCATGAACATTATATCTGGATCTTGTTTGATGCGAGATGGTTATTCATTTAAATCAGAGAATAATGGTTGTTCTATTTATATGGGTAATATCTTTTATGGTCATGCACCCTTGAAGAGTGGTCTATTTTTATTGAATCTCGATAGTAGTGATACACATATTCATAATGTCGAAGCCAAAAGATGCAGAGTTGATAATGAAAGTGCAACTTATTTGTGGCACTGCCGTTTAGGTCATATCAGTATAAAGCGCATGAAGAAACTCCATACTGATGAACTTTTGGAATCACTTGATTATGAATCACTTGGTACTTGCGAACCGTGCCTCATGGGCAAGATGACTAAAACACCGTTCTCCGGTACTATGGAGAGAGCAACAAATTTGTTGGAAATCATACAATACAAATGTATGTGGTCCGATGAATGTTGAAGCTCGTGGCGGATATCGTTATTTTCTCACCTTCACAGATGATTTGAGCAGATATGGGTATATCTACTTAATGAAACACAAGTCTAAAACATTTGAAAAGTTCAAAGAATTTCAGAGTGAAGTGGAAAATCATCGTAACAAGAAAATAAAGTTTCTACGATCTGATCGTGGAGGAGAATATTTGAGTTACGAGTTTGGTTTACATTTGAAACAATGCGGAATAGTTTCGGCAACTCACGCCACCCGGAACACCACAACGAAATGGTGTGTCCGAACGTCGTAATCGTACTTTACTAGATATGGTGCGATCTATGATGTCTCTTACTGATTTACCGCTATCATTCTGGGGTTATGCTTTAGAGACGGTCACATTCACGTTGAATAGGGCACCATCAAAATCCGTTGAGACGACGCCTTATGAACTGTGGTTTGGCAAGAAACCAAAGTTGTCGTTTCTTAAAGTTTGGGGCTGTGATGCTTATGTGAAGAAACTTCAACCAGATAAGCTCGAACCTAATCGGAGAAATGTGTCTTCATAGGATACCCAAAAGAGACTGTTGGGTACATTCTATCACAGATCCGAAGGCAAGACATTCGTTGCTAAGAATGGATCCTTTCTAGAGAAAGAGTTTCTCTTGAAAGAAGTGAGTGGGAGGAAAGTAGAGCATGATGAGGTAACTATACCAGCTCCCTTACTGGAAAGTAGTTCATCACAAAAATCAGTTCCTGTGACACCTACACCAATTAGTGAGGAAGTTAATGATGCTGATCATGAAACTTCAGATCAAGTTTCTACTGAACCTCGTAGGTCTACCAGAGTAAGATCCGCACCAGAGTGGTACAGTAATCCTATTCTGGAAGTCATGTTACTTGACCATGATGAACCTACGAACTATGAGGAAGCGACGATGAGCCCAGATTCATAAAATGGCTAGAAGCCATGAAATCTGAGATGGGATCCATGTATGAGAACAAAGTATGGACTTTGGTTGACTTGCCCGATGATCGGCAAGCCATTGAGAATAAATGGATCTTTAAGAAGAAGACTGACGCTGACGGTAATATAACTGTCTATAAAGCTCGACTTATTGCGAAAGGTTTTCGACAAGTTCAAGGGGTTGACTACGATGAGACTTTCTGACCTGTAGCGATGCTTAAGTCTGTCCGAATCATGTTAGCTATTGCTGCATTTTATGATTATGAAATTTGGCAAATGGATGTCAAAACTGCATTCTTGAATGGATTTCTGGATTGTATATGATGCAGCCAGAAGGTTTTGTTGATCCAAAAGGTGCTAACAAAGTGTGCAAGCTCCAGCGATCCATTTATGGACTGGTGCAAGCATCTCGGAGTTGGAATAAACGCTTTGATAGTGTGATCAAAGCATATGGTTTTATACAGACTTTTGGAGAAGCATGTATTTACAAGAAAGTGAGTGGGAGCTCTGCAGCATTTCTGATATTATATGTAGATGACATATTATTAATTGGAAATGATATAGAATTTCTAGATAGCATAAAGGGATACTTGAATAAAAGTTTTTCAATGAAAGACCTCGGTGAAGCTGCTTACATATTGGGCATCAAGATTTATAGAGATAGATCAAGACGCTTAATAGGACTTTCACAAAGCACATACCTTGATAAAATTTTGAAAAAGTTCAAAATGGATCAGGCAAAGAAAGGGTTCTTGCCCGTGCTACAAGGTGTGAAGTTGAGTCAGACTCAATGCCCGACCACAGCAGAAGATAGAGAGAAAATGAAAGGGACAATTGCATTTTTACCCTTAGTTGGTTCCTACCCACGGGTTTTGCCCTTACTTTTCGAGCTTGCTCAGTTTTGCCCTTACTTTTTCCATCGAGGTCCCTCGAATGCCCTTTGACCGTTTGACCAAAACTTTGAAAAATCATAACTAATTCATACGAACTTAGAAAAATGCAAATAAGAGATCAAAATGTTCAGATAAACATTACCTTTATGGGCATATCATTTGCATTCAGGACAAAAGCATCGTTTAAACTACCCGAGGTAATTAATGTTATTAACATTATTAAAAATAAATAGGTATAAACATTATTTTTCCATGAATAAAAATTACATGCAAATGTAGGTGATGTTTTCTGAACATCCTGATAACTTATTTGCAATTTTTGAGTTTGTATCAACTTGTTATGAATGTTCTAACGACTTTGACCATTATTTGGAAACTTCATAACAAGTTGATACGAACTCAGGAAAATGCAAATAAGGTATCAGAATGTTCAGAAAACATCACCTACATTTGCATATAATTTTTATTCATGAAAAAATATTGTTTATACCTATTTATTTTTAATAATGTTAATAATATTAATTACCTCGGGTAGTTTAAATGATGCTTTTGTCCTGAATGCAAATGATATGCCCATAAAGGTAATGTTTATATGAACATTTCGATATCTTATTTGCATTTTTCTGAGTTCATATGAATTAGTTATGAATTTTCAAAGTTTTGGTCAAACGGTCAAAGGGCATTCGAGGGACCCCGATGGAAAAAGTAAGGGCAAAACTGAGCAAGCTCAAAAAGTAAGGGCAAAACCCGTGGGTAGGAACCAACTAGGGGTAAAAATGCAATTGTCCCAAAATGAAAGATGTTCCCTATGCTTCAGCCATAGGCTCTATCATGTATGCAATGCTGTGTACCAGACCTGACGTGTGCTTAGCAATAAGCTTGGCAGAAGGTACCAAAGTAATCCAGAGTGGATCATCGGACAACGGTCAAGAACATCCCGAAATACGAAAAGGACTAAGGATATGTTTCTCAGATATGGAGGTGACAAAGAGCTAGTCGTAAATGGTTACGTCGATGCAAGCTTTGACACCGATCCGGACGATTCTAAATCGCAAACCGGATCGTATTTTTATTAAGCGGTGGAGCTGTAAGTTGGTGCGCTTCTAAACAAAGCATCGTGGCGGGATCTACATGTGAAGCGGAGTACATAGCTGCTTCGGAAGCAGCAAATGAAGGAGTCTGGATGAAGGAGTTCATTTCCGATCTAGGTGTCATACCTAGTGCATCGGGACCAATGAAGATCTTCTGTGACAATACTGGTGCAATTGCCTTGGCAAAGGAATCCAGATTTCACAAGAGGACCAAGCACATCAAGAGACGCTTCAATTCCATCCGGGACCAAGTCCAAGTGGGAGACATAGAAATTTGCAAGATACATACGGATCTGAATATTGCAGACCCGTTGACTAAACCTCTTTCACGAGCAAAACATGATCAGCACCAAGACACCATGGGTGTTAGAATCATTACTATGTAATCTAGATTATTGACTCTAGTGCAAGTGGGAGACTGAAGGAAATATGCCCTAGAGGCAATAATAAAGTTATTATTTATTTCCTCATATCATGATAAATGTTTATTATTCATGCTAGAATTGTATTAACCAGAAACATAATACATGTGTGAATACATAGACAAACATAGTGTCACTAGTAAGCCTCTACTTGACTAGCTCGTTTATCAAAGATGGTTATGTTTCCTAGCCATGGACAAAAGAGTTGTCATTTGATTAACGGGATCACATCATTAGGAGAATGGTGTGATTGACTTGACCCATTCCGTTAGCTTAGCACTTGATCGTTTAGTATATTGCTATTGCTTTCTTCATGACTTATACATGTTCCTGAAACTATGAGATTATGCAACTCCCGTTTACCGGAGGAACACTTTGGGTGCTACCAAACGACACAATGTAACTGGGTGATTATAAAGGAGTACTACAGGTGTCTCCAAAGGTACATGTTGGGTTGGCGTATTTCGAGATTAGGTTTTGTCACTCCGATTGTCGGAGAGGTATCTCTGGGCCCTCTCGGTAATGCACATCACTATAAGCCTAATGAGTTAGTTATGGAATGATGCATTACGTAATGAGTAAAGAGACTTGCCGGTAACGAGATTGAACTAGGTATTGGATACCGACGATCGAATCTCGGGCAAGTAACATACCGATGACAAAGGGAACAACGTATGTTGTTATGCGGTTTGACCGATAAAGATCTTCGTAGAATATGTAGGAGCCAATATGGGCATCCAGGTTCCGCTATTGGTTATTGACCGAGAATAGTTCTAGGTCATGTCTACATAGTTCTCGAACCCGTAGGGTCCGCATGCTTAACGTTACGATGATAGTTTTATTATGAGTTTATAAGTTATAATGTACCGAAGTTTGTTCGGAGTCCCGGATGTGATCACAGACATGACGAGGAGTCTCGAAATGGTCGAGACATAAAGATTGATATATTGGATGACTATATTCGGACACCGGAAGTGTTCCGGATGGTTTCGAAGAAAACCGGAGTGCCGGAGGGTTACCGGAACCCCCGGGAGAAGTAATGGGCCTTAGTGGGCCTGAGGAGGGGAGAGAGAGGCAGCAGCCCAGAGGTGGCGCCTTGAGGAGTCCGACTGACTAGGGAGGGGCACGGCCCCCTTCCCTCTCCCTCTCCTCTCTTTCCTTCCCCTTCCTCCTTCCTAGTGGGACTAGGAAAGGGAGTCCTACTCCCACTAGGAGGAGGACTCCCCCTCCCTTGGCGCGCCACGGGGCGGCCGGCCTCCCTTGCTCCTTTATATACTGAGGCGGGGGGCACCCTAGGGACACACAAGTTGATCTACGGATCTTTCCTTAGCCGTGTGCGGTGCCCCCTCCACCATATTCCACCTCGGTCATATCGTCGCGGAGTTTAGGCGAAGCCCTGCGCCGGTAGCACATCATCATCGTCACCACGCCGTCGTGCTGACGGAACTCATCCCCGACGCTTTGCTGGATCGGAGCCCAGGGAACGTCATCAAGCTGAACGTGTGCTGAACACGGAGGTGCCGTACGTTCGATGCTAGGATTGGTCGGATCGTGAAGACGTACGACTACATCAACCGCGTTGTCATAACGCTTCCGCTTACGGTGTACGAGGGTACATAGACAATACTCTCCCCTCTCACTGCTATGCCATCACCATGATCTTGCGTGTGCGTAGGATTTGTTTTGAAATTACTATGTTCCCCAATAGTTATTACCAACACTCGTAGGTCAACCAGAGCACGTTCCGCACCAGAGTGGTACGGTAATCCTGTTCTGGAAGGCATGTTACTAGACCATGACGAACCTATGAACTATGAGGAAGCGATGATAGGCCAGATTCCACAAAATGGATTGAGGCCATGAAATCTGAGATGGGATCCATGAATGAGAACAAAGTATGGACTTTGGTGGACTTGCCCGATGATCGGCAAGCCATAGAGAATAAATGGATCTTCAAGAAGAAGACTAACGCTGATGGTAATGTTACTATCTACAAAGCTCGACATGTCGTGAAATGTTTTCGACAAGTTCAAGGAGTTGACTACGATGAGACCTTCTCACCCTTAGTGATGCTTAAGTCTGTCCGAATCATGTTAGCAATTGCCACATTTTATGATTATGAAATCTGGCAAATGGACGTGAAAACTGCATTCCTTAATGGATTTCTTAAGGAAGAGTTGTATATGGTGCAACCAGAAGGTTTTGTCGATCCTAAATGTGCTGACAAAGTATGCAAGCTCCAACAATCCATTTATGGACTGGTGCAAGCATCTCGGAGTTGGAATATACGCTTTGATGAAGTGATCAAAGCATATGGTTTTATACAGACTTTTGGAGAAGCCCGTATTTACAAGAAAGTGAGTGGGAGCTCTGTAGCATTTCTAATATTATATGTGGATGACATATTATTGATTGGAAATGATATAGAATTTCTGGATAGCATAAAAGAGTACTTGAATAAAAGTTTTTCGATGAAAGACCTCGGTGAAGCTGCTTATATATTAGGCATCAAGATCTTTCGAGATAGATCAAGACGCTTGATAAGACTTTCGATGAGTACAACCTTGATAAGATTTCGAAGGATTTCAAAATGGATCAGTCAAAGAAAGAGTTCTTGCTTGATTTGTAAGGTATGAAGTTGAATAAGACTCAAAACCCAACCACGACAGAAGATAGAGAGAGAATGAAAGTCATTCCCTATGCCTCAGCCATAGGTTCTATAAAGTATGCTGTCGGTGTGAAAACCGGCGGATCTCGGGTAGGGGGTCCCGAACTGTGCGTCTAGGCGGATGGTAACAGGAGACAAGGGACACGATGTTTTTACCCAGGTTCGGGCCCTCTTGATGGAGGTAAAACCCTACTCCTGCTTGATTGATATTGATGATATGGGTAGTACAAGAGTGGATCTACCACGAGATCAAGGAGGCTAAACCCTAGAAGCTAGCCTATGGTATGATTGTTGTAATGGTTGTTGTTCTACGACTAAAACCCTTCGGTTTATATAGAAACCGGAGAGGGCTAGGGTTACACAGAGTCGGTTACAACGGTAGGAGATCTACATATCCGTATTGCCAAGCTTGCCTTCCACGCCAAGGAAAGTCCCATCCGGACACGGGACGGAGTCTTCAATCTTGTATCTTCATAGTCTTGGAGTCCGGCCGATGATGGTAGTTCGGCTATCCGGACACCCCCTAGTCCAGGACTCCCTCAGGAGCCCCTGAACCAAGCTTCAATGACGACGAGTCCGGCGTGCATATTGTCTTCGTCATTGCAAGGCGGGTTCCTCTTCCGAATAATCCATAGAAGATTGCGAACACCAGGATAGTGTCCGGCTCTGCAAAATAAATTCCACATACCACCGTAGAGAGAATAATATGTACACAAGTTCAATGTGCTGATGTATTTTGTGGCGTGACGTCACACCACTACCAAGCCTTTACTTGAATCGTTTGTATTATACCACCTCGGTAGCGTTTAGCGGCGGTTTCCTTGGCACGCCTTGTCGAGCGGATCGTGTTCCCCTTATTCCGGATTCCCATCAATACGGACGTAGAACCCAACCGCGCCATTGATTGTGGCGCTTGGGAGATAAGCGAGTTTTACCAGTGGTGGGGATGCACAGTTTTCGTCGCCCATATATAAGGGATAAGGATCCACCTCTTTTACCTCGCCTTCTTCCTCCTTTGCTTATCCATCTCCTCACAAGACTCGAGCTCCAGCGCCTAAGTCCGCACATCTCACCTCAACCTTCTCCAGCCATGTCCGGAGCGGGAGGCAAGTGGATGGCCTCCTCTGTTACGGAGGGGCACATCGAGAAGCTGCGCAGCGCTGGATACCTGTCCAGCGACATCGCACACCGGCTGCCCGACGAGGGGCAGCTCATCCCCACCCCCAGGCCCCATGAGAGGGTCGTATTCCTTCTCCACTTCCTCCGCGGACTGGGCTTTCCACTCCACCCCTTCGTCCGGGGGCTCATGTACTACTACGGCCTGGACTTTCACGATCTGGCTCCAAATTTCATCCTCAATATTTCGGCGTTCATCATCGTGTGTGAGGCCTTCCTCTGCATCCAGCCCCACTTTGGCTTGTGGCTAAAGACCTTCAATGTCAAGCCGAAGGTTGTGAACGGCAGCCAAGCGGAGTGCGGAGGCGCCATGGTGGGCAAAATGCCCAACGTCACCTGGCTCGAGGGCGCCTTCGTGGAGTCCATCAAAGGGTGGCAATCGGGGTGGTTCTACATCACCGAGCCGTGTGACCCTAAATGGGCAGCGGCTCCCGAATTCAGATCTGGCATCCCCATGCAGCTCACCTCCTGGAAAGAGAAGGGCTTGCTTTGGGGTAGTTAGGAGGAGCTGACCGACTCGATCCTGCTCTGCACCACGTGAACAAGAAGCTCAAGCTTGTCAACGTGATCCAGGTCATGCTCGTCCGCCGGATTCTCCCCTGCCAGCAATGGGACTTCAACTTGTGGGAGTTTGATCCGGCACATCACCAGACTTTGAGCGGCCTCTTCGACACTACGTACAAAGAGGCCTGGAGGGTGCTGTTCAAGGGCGCCGAAGCTCCCGCATCCGCCACCGAAGATCGCGGATTCAGCTCGCAGCATCCAGCTGGCGAGGTAAGCTACGTTATCCTTTATGGGACATTCGTTTTTCATAGTTTGACTCTATGCGGGATCTGAACTCCCAATGCCTTTAACAGGACTGGCAGAAGACGTCCGGACAGGTTAACTGTCCGGCTCCCCTTCCAGAAGACCCAGCGGACGCCCGTTTAACAGGGCTGCTGGTCCCGGCACTTTACATGGTGTCGGAGAAGAAGGCCACGGGGACCCGAAGGAGTTCCCGATGCCCGGTGGTATCAGACTCATCGTCCAACAACTCCGAGGCGGACTCCTCCCCTAAAGACGAGGAGGAGAAAGAGGCCTCTCCCTAAGAGGGGGGAGAGAAGAAGAGGAAGGCTTCCCCAGCAAGGAAGGCCGAAGGGTCCAAGAAGGGAAGGACCCTTCCTCCGGACTGCTCCACCAACACCGGCGACGGCGACGAGGAGTGGCCCTCAAGGGCCAAGACCCTGGCAAGAACGTAAGTATCCGGATTCCTGGATGATTTATAATTTTTCTTTTTGCCACGCGGTGTCTTTCTAATGCCGTATACAACCTGTAGTCTGGCCAAGGACGATCTTCCCGCTTCGTCGAGCGGGTCCTTGGGCACGTCGGATATGGATTCCCTTCCGACCGCCTCCACTCCTCGTGATGCTGACGACGCCGAGGTGGGATCCCAGGAGGGGACCCACCAGGAGGAGGAGGCTCCGGAGGTGCCGCACGGTAACCTCCCGGACTTTGCACCGGACTCCGCACCGGAACCTGCAGTGGTTCCGGAGTCCGGTAGGCGGCCCCTTCGTAAGAAGGGCAAGACTGTGACACCGGCGGCCTCCGTCCAACCAGAGGCGCCGGATAACTTGCTGGAGGCGTTCAACGGCGCTTCCATCGAAGAAGAACACCGCATTGTCATGAGTGCGGTGATTCAGAAGGTTCACCGCCAAGAGCAGGTGGATCAAGCTCGCAGCAGCCTTCTAACAGGCTTTGAGGTAAGAATTTTAAGACGTGTAATATAATACCGCATAGACAGTAGCCCCTGATGCTCGGTTCGGTGTTCGGAAAGAAAAGCCGGATTGAGGATCTAAAAAGACATACGCAGGAGTTCTAAAAAATATGTCAATATGGGATTGCAGGCTGCGCTGCTAACCTCTGCCGCACTGACTGCGGAGGTCGATGCTTTAATGCAGAACCTCGAGCGGTCCGAGAGCGAGCTCGGGCGTGCCAAGAAGCAGCTCGAGGACAAGGAAGGTGAGTAACACCGTATTAAATTGTACCTTATAGAAAAGGATTTTGGTTGCAAGAGAAATAACAAGGATAACGTGGGTACTCCAGGGGCCACGAACGAGGTGGCGACCCTGAAGGAGGCCGGGCCGTGTCCGCGTCAACGCAATGCGGCCGCGAACGAGCCAAGCGAGAGAAGCAGGAGGCGCGGTGGCGGAGGTGCAAGAAGAGCTCCGTGCTCGTAAAAAACATGAGAGTTTGGAGCGCGACTCAAAGACTCGAGAGTCTGAGCTTCCATTGGCTCTTGAGAGTGCCAAAGCCGCTAAGGCCGAAGCCCACAAGGCCCTCCAGGAAATCGAGGCGGTGAAGAAAATAGCGGCGGATAAGGCATTTTTCATGCAAAGCAAGCATGTGAATGTGAATTACATATTACTTACCCGTGTTCGAGCTCTCCAGAGCGTTCGCAGATCTGCCTCGCAAGATGTCCGATGCCGCCGCTTACCGGGCCGAGGAGGGAGCTCAACGGAGAAGGTCTTCGGTCTCAAGATGCCGAGGCGGACATCCGTGCCCTTAGCGACCAGGTGAAGCAGCTGGTCGAGCTCCACAAGGTAGCCGAACAGCCATGAAGGGCCTCATAGTTCGTTTGTGGCCCAAAGAGGCCATGCCTGGAGCTACTTCGCCCTCTGCGGCCGGTGGATGCGTGTCCTGGGTGGAAGTCGTCAAGCACTCGCTTGCATTGAAGGTGCCTGTCGGGCCTTGCCCGCAAAAGTGCATCGGGCAGGATGGACACCGAGAAGCTTCGACGGACGCGCCACCGGGCGGCAAGGAGTATCGCACGCCTGAAATGTATTATAAGAGTGTCCTGAAGGGTGCCCGCATGATTGCGGATGAGTGCTCCAAAGATGTAATATTTGAGTAGAGTCGCATTGTGTTATCCTGTGCGCTGAAAACTGTGTTCATATGCGCTAAGCAACGCTTATTAATTTAAAATATTACCTTCTGTGCAGCCATTTATCAAACCTAAGAGATGGTAAGTCGTTGGCTTCAGCCCCCATGCCACGAGTGCTGGGGTGTTCGGGATAAACTTGAGCGCTCTTATTCCCATTGTTGGGTCCATCTAGGGAGGCGCTCAACACAACGGACGAGGCAACCGGACTTATAATGCTTGAACACTCTCACTTAGCCTTTGAATTCTATAATTTTAAATTTCGGCGAAGCCCCTAGTGTTCGGAAGACCGAGTTCGGGGCGCTATCCACGCCTGGGCCGGACAAAGCTGGTTCCTCGCTCTAAGCGGCATAAGTCTTTAGGGACTCGAAAAGACCTCTCGAACAGCGACCAGCTCTCGCCTTATCATGACAGTCGGTTTTAGCTTTCTCCATCGAGGCACTCGCCCAGCTCAACCGGGCGCAATCGCGATGGTTCTCCCGGTCTACCTTAGCTGATAAAACGGAACGTAAGGTACCAAAACATGGGAGCCGGCAAACCCAACTATTGACCCAAGACATGATTCGAGCCGATGCATATAATGATATAAGTTCGGGTGCCGCACTTGTGAAAGTGTTCGGACTTGTCACACCATAATGCGGGAACTTAAGCCCTGGTGTATTCGGCCGCACTAAAGTGTACGGATGCAAGATGTCATAAATGAACATATATATAAGAAAGAAATGCAATTATAAGCAAAAAGCGATGCATTGTTTATTCAGGAATTCTGCGATGAATGCAGAACGATACAAATAGTGCGGTAAGCAAGGGGTAAGACTATTAAACATGTCCCCCTCCAGGGGTGGGCTGCGGAATGGTGTATGAAATGGATTTAATGCTCGTAATGGAGACCACCTGGATACTCGTCGTAGCCCTTCTCCTCCCCTGGCTGTTGCATCGTGTGTTCGGCTGGTCTACTGCCGGACAGGGCCTCTGGTGAACGGAGTCCTGTGCGTAAGAAAAAAGAAAAATAAAAAGAGTCACACACTTGGGAGCCCCTGGTGCGGTTAAGCCGCATTCTGGGACTGTGGTGGCCGTGCCCCTCCCCCTATGCCCATGGTATCTCCAAAGCATAATGATGTACGCGAAGGACCAGTCTTGCAATTTGGCAAGGGCTGGGGTTGGGGCCGCATTGCTATGCGTGCTCAGAACATGCCAGGTGGTCTTGTTGTAGGTTACTCCGGGCGCGTTTGGCCGTGTCCGGTCGCTTAACGGCCGGACTCGAAAATTTCCTTAAGAGGCTGCTCTGTACTTCTGCCGCAAGAGCCACTGTGTGTTCCTCCGTTCGGAGGGAGCGTTTAGTGTTTCCGTTGACCATGATGACTCCTCGAGGGCCTGGCATCTTGAGCTTGAGGTATGCGACGCGCCACCGCTGAACTTTGCAAACGCGTTCGTCCGAAAGCAGAGCGTGATAGCAGTGTGGAACGGGACTATGTCAAGATTAACTCCTCGCCGGAAGTTATCCGGGATACGAAGACCACTTCCAGGTGTGGTGAGCTCGCATAATTGGCCTCTACACTGTATGACGCCTTTGAAGGTCGTCTTTGTAGGTTTAATCCTTGAGGGTCAATGCCCATCTTGCGATCGTATCCCGATAAAGCAGTTCAGCGCCGCCGCCGTCCATCGTGACTCTAGTGAGGTGAAATCCATCGACGATTGGGTCTAAAACCAATGCGCGAATCCGCCATGGCGGATATTGGTGGGTGGTCCTTCAATCAAAAGTGATCGGGCAAGAGGACTATGGATTGAACTTGGGCGATCGCTCCATCGCATATACGCCCCTAAGTGCACGCCCGCTCCCTCTTGGGTATGTGGGTTGCGTATATCATGTTTACCATCCGCACTTGTGGGGGGAAACCCTTCTGTCCTCTATTGTTCGGCAGCCGGGTCTCTTCCTCGTCATCGCTATGCAACCCCTTGTCATTGTTTTCGGCAATTAACTTGCCTGCCTGCTTGAATACCCAACAATCCCTATTGGTGTGATTGGCTGGCTTTTCGGGGGTGCCGTGTATCTGGCACGAGCGGTCGAGTATTTGGTCCAAATTGGACGGACCCGGAGTAGTTCTTTTGAATGGCTTTTTCCGCTGAACGGGTTTGGAGCCTCTGAATCGGGCGTTGACTGCCGTATCCTTAGTGTTGCGACGCAACCTGCCATTGCGGTCCTTGTTATCCGGACTGCCAGAATTTTTGCTGAGGTTGTTACTGCGGGCTAGCCAGCTATCCTCTCCCGCGCAGAAGAGGGTCATGACTGATGTGAGGGCTGCCATGGATTTCGGCTTTTCCTGTCCTAGGTGCCGGGCCAGCCACTCGTCGCGGATGTTATGTTTGAAGGCTGCGAGAGCCTCTGCATCCGGACAGCCGACGATTTGATTTTTTCTTTGTTAAGAACCGTGTCCGTAATCGTCCGCCGATTCGTCTCGCTGCTGAATTATGTGGCTTAGGTCATCGGCGCTCGGTGGTCGCATTGCTACGCGTGCCACGAAGTTGTCAAGGAATGCAGCTTCCGTGTCCTCCCAACACCCAATTGACTCTGCCGGCAAGTTGTTAAGCCAATGCCAAGCTGGTCCTTTAAGCTTGATCGGGAGATATTTGATGGCGTGAAGATCGCCACCGGGCCATGTGGATATGAAGGAGATAGTCTTCGATCCAAACCGCGGGGTCTGTTGTGCCATCGTAGGATTCAATGTTCACGGGTTTAAACCCTTCAGGGATTTGATGATCCATTGCTTCATCTGTGAAGCATAGTGGATGTGCGGCGCCTCTATATTGGGCTATATCACGGCGTAGCTCAAGCGAGCTTTGTCTACTGTGTTCGGCCCGGCCGGAGTTGCTATATCCGGCGCGACGGTAGTCATCGCGCATCGTGGGGCGCCCACGTGATCCGTATATCGATCTTGATTGTCTTGCCTTGTCCTCCAATGTGTCTCGCAAGTCCGGCGCATTCCCCCGTGGCTTCATACTTTTCGAGCGGTGCCGGGGTACGGTTCTGGTGGAGGGCCTAGAGGCCTCTGTGTCGCGGCCACGAGGTGGTCGGTCTGCCGTATTGTGCGCAGGTGATGAAGGTTTATATGCCTCCTCCTCTAATCGGGGGAGCAACTTGCATTTGGGGTAGCTTTTGGAGGGGCGTTCGAGTTCATGCTCTTCGGCCGCGAGGACTTCAGTCCATCTGTCGGCTAGCAGGTCTTGATCAGCTCTAAGCTGTTGCTGCTTTTTCTTTAGGCTGTTCGCCATGGACATTAGTCTACGTTTAAAACGCTCTTGTTCGACGGGATCCTCGGGCACGACGAATTCGTTGTCGTTGAGGCTTGCCTCGTCTCCGGAGGGAGGCATGTAATTATCGTCCTCTACCTCTTCGTCTGCCGCTCTCTCGTGAGGGCTGGCTTCTCCGTCCTCCTGTGCTGAATCCTGCTGGAGGGGGTTGTCTTCGGCACTCTCTGGGGTGTTATTATCTCCGGTGCCGGAATCTCCATTCTTGCTGTGGCGGGATTTAGAGCGGCGCCGCTGACGCCGGCGCTTGGGCTGTTTCTTGGAGGAGCCTTCCTCCGCTGCATCCTTGCCATTCCCATCCTTTGGGATGTCCACCATGTATATGTCGTATGACGAGGTGGTCTTCCAGTGCCCCGTAGGCGCTGGTTCTTGGTCGTCTCCGGCATCGTCGTCCATACCGTCGATGTCTTCAGAGTCGTAGTCTAGCATGTCGGTTAGATCGTCGACAGTGGCTACAAAGTGGGTGGTGGGTGGGCTTTGAATTTCTTCGTCGTCCGCATCCCAACCGCCCCGATCGCGAGCCCGCCGTGGCTCTCGTGATAACGAGAGATACTTTAGCAAATTCAGGATGTCGCCAAAGGGTGAGTGCTGAAAGATGTCCGCGGTAGTGAACTCCATGATCGGCGCCCGATCGGATTCGATAGGTAGGGGCGTAGGAGGTTCGGAGTCCGGCGAGGAGTCCGGCACCTCGAAGTCACGAGCTTCACAAGGGACAAGGTCAGTATTCGGCTCCATCGCCATAGGGGTTGCAGCCCCTGAGGTGGTGTCTAGCCACCTGTCCTCGATCTGCGCGGTCGGCTCCGAATTAAGGGTCGGAGCGGAATCATGTGCAGCCTCCAGGGCACTGTCCGGCAGCAGAGCTAAATCATGCCCATCATGACAGTGCGGCGCTCTCGGCTGTGGGCTCGAATCCGTCAAAGATCAAGTCTCCACGGATGTCAGCCGTGAAGTTTAGACTTCCAAATCTGACCTGACGGCCAGGGGCGTAACTTTCGATCTGCTCCAGATGGCCAACCGAATTGGCCCGCAGTGCAAAGCCGCCGAATACGAAGATCTGTCCGGGGAGAAAAGTCTCACCCTGGACTGCGTCGTTATTGATGATCGAAGGAGCCATCAAGCCTATTAGTGACGACACAGAGGAACTCTCAATGAAAGCACCAATGTCGGTGTCAAAACCGGCGGATCTCGGGTAGGGGGTCCCGAACTGTGCGTCTAGGCGGATGGTAACAGGAGACAAGGGACACGATGTTTTTACCTGTGTTCGCCCTCTCGATGGAGGTAAAACCCTACTCCTGCTTGATTGATATTGATGATATGGGTAGTACAAGAGTGGATCTTCCACGAAATCAAGGAGGCTAAACCCTAGAAGCTGGCCTATGGTATGATTGTTGTAATGGTTGTTGTTCTACGGACTAAAACCCTCCGGTTTATATAGACACCGGAGAGGGCTAGGGTTACACAGAGTCGGTTACAATGGTAGGAGATCTACATATCCGTATTGCCAAGCTTGCCTTCCACGCCAAGGAAAGTCCCATCCGGACACGGGACAGAGTCTTCAATCTTGTATCTTCATAGTCTTGGAGTCCGGCCGATGATGGTAGTTCGGCTATCCGGACACCCCCTAGTCCAGGACTCCCTCATATGCCATGTTGTATACCAGACCTATTGTGTACCCTGCCATGAGTTTGGCAAGGGGGTACAATAGTGATCCAGGAGTAGATCACTGGACAACGGTCAAAATTATCCTTAGGTACCTGAAAAGGACTAAGGAAATGTTTCTCGGTTATGGAGGTGTAAAAGAGTTCGTCGTAAAGGGTTACATTGATGCAAGCTTTGAAACCGATTCCGATGACTCTGAGTCTCAATCTGGATACGTATTGAAAGTGGGAACAATTAGCTAAAGTAGCTCCATGCAGAGTATTATAGACATAGAAATTTGCAAAATACATATGGATCTGATGTGTCAGACCTGTTAACTAAACCTCTCTCACAAGCAAAACATGATCACACCTTAGTACTCTTTGGGTGTTAATCACATAGAAATGTGAACTAGATTATTGACTCTAGTAAACCTTTTGGGTGTTGGTCACATGGAGATGTGAACTATGGGTGTTAATCACATGACGATGTGAACTATTGGTGTTAAATCACATCGCGATGTGGACTAGATTATTGACTCTAGTGCAAGTGGGACACTGAAGGAAATATGCCCTATAGGCAATAATAAAGTTGTTATTTTATATTTCCTTATATCATGATAAATGTTTATTATTCATCCTAGAATTGTATTAACTGGAAACTTGATACATGTGTGGATACATAGACAATACATCGTGTCCCTAGTAAGACTCTCCTAGACTATCTCGTTAATCAAAGATGGTTAAGTTTCCTTACCATAGACATGTGTTGTCATTTGATGAACGGGATCACATCTTTAGGAGAATGATGCGATGGACAACACACATCTGTTAGCTTAGCATACTGATCTTTCAGTTTTATTGCTATTGCTTTCTTCATGTCAAATACAAATTCCTTCGACTATGAGATATGCAACTCCTGGATATCGGAGGAATACCTTTTGTGCAAGCAATGTGACTAATGAGTTAGTTATGGGATGATGTATTATGGAACGAGTAAAGAGACTTGCCGGTAATGAGATTGAACTAGGTATGAAGATACCGACGATCGAATCTCGGGCAAGTAACATACCGATGACAAAGGGAATGATGTATATTGTCATTACGGTTTGACCAATAAAGATCTTCATAGAAAATGTAGGAACCAATATGAGCATCCAGGTTCCGCTATTTGTTATTGGACGGAGAAGTGTCTCGGTCATGTCTACATAGTTCTCGAACCCGTAGGGTCCCCATGCTTAACGTTCGATGATGATTTGTATTATATGAGTTATGTGATTTGGTGACTGAAGGTTGTTAGGAGTCCTGGATGAGATCACATACATGACGAGGAGTCCCGAAATGGTCGAGAGGTAAAGATTGATATATTGGAAGGTAGTATTCGGACACTGGAAGTGTTCCAGAATGTATCGGGTACATATCGGTGTACCGGGGGGGGGGGCGGTTACCGAAACTCCCCGGGGGAAGATATAGGCCATATGGGCCATAGGAGGGAGGCAAACCAGCCCACATAGGGGTGGCGCCCCTCAGGTGAGGAGTCTGAATTGGACTAGGGGAGGGGGAGGCGCCCCCCTTTCCTTCTCCCTCTCCCTCTCCTTCCCCCTTTTCCCCTCCGATAAAAGGAAGGGGGGGGTGAATCCTACTAGGAGCCCAAGTGGGACTCCTCCCACCTGGGGCGCGCCTAGGCCAGCCTCCTCCCATCTCCCTCCTTTATATAAGGGGGTGGGGGCGCGCCTCTAGGACACAATCTTTCCAAGCCGTGTGCAGCGCCCCCTCCATAGTTTACGCCTCCGGTCATATTCACGTAGTGCTTAGGCAAAGCCATGCGCGGATAACTTCACCATCATCGTCACCACACCATCTTGCTGACGGAACTCTCCCTCAGAGTTTGCTGGATCAAGAGTTCGAGGGACGTCATCGATCTAAACTTGTGCAAAACTCGGAGGTGCCGTACGTTCGGTGCTTGATCGATTGGATCGAGAAGACGTTCGACTACATCAACCACGTTAAGCTAACGCTTCCGCTTTCGGTCTATGAGGGTACGTGGACACACTCTCCCCCTCACGTTGCTATGCATCTCCTAGATAGATCTCGCGTGAGCGTAGGAATTTTTTTGAAATTGCATGCTACGTTTCCCAACAGCAAAATCAACCGTGCAAGAAAGAAGGTCCACTGGTCATTAGAGCTAGCCTGACAACTACAAAATCTGGTCTATTCAGTGATAAAAACCTTGGCAACAAAATAGGGAACGTCACCTAAAATCATTTTTTATGGCAGTCCACCGTCACGATGTGTTTCCCTCGTGGGGCAGTGCCCTCGGTAACTTTGACGATGTTCTGGCCTGATTTTTGATGACACTTTTGGGCATCACTAGGCATGCCCATTTTCTGGGATGATTCGTAGTGTCACATAAAATGTTGAGCGGGGCAATGTCTTGAAATATAATAAGAAAATAATGGATTCTTTTTAAGCTGACTAATCTAGTGGTGAAAGTCAATGTAGATATTTTTTTGAAAGTAGTCAATCTCCTTTTTGATAGTGTTCCTGAAAATTTTGGCAAACCCCTACACTATCTAATTTTAGAAAAGGTGTGCTTCCCATGGCTCGAACTCAGGAAGTCGAGCACACAGTACACACTGCATTGCCAATACGACATTCATAAGTTATCTATCAAAATGCTGATACTTATTTACTTATAGGATGTCTAGCAGAGTTTACTGGCTCGTGCGGCTCATCTCGTCGTCTGACGAGGCCAGACGCCACATTTTAGTGTTGTAGCATGTCGATTAATGGCGGCCGGCACGCGCCAACTGCCATCAGCCATTGATGCCACTTTTCCCTGCCGCCCGCCAACTTTTATCACCACTTTTTCCCGCTAGCCGCGTGCCGCGTTCTGCCTGCGACTATAATAAGATCCTCGCCATGACTAAACAACTCATACTCTATCCTTGTAGCGTCCACATCCCTCCACATTGACATGGCCGAATGGATGAACGCTTCCATGACCACTTAGCTCATTCTCTTTCAGCCTCCACAAACCCACTCCATTGTCATATCTAAGTAACTCATCGTGGCCTTGATGCTTAGCATCCATGAGAGGCTGGTCTTGGCACCAGTCTTGAAGGATCCCTTCGCCATCTTTCCGTGTTGCCATGATAAAGTTGGCGCTCATTGCTCTTTTTGGGCACCACCATCTCTCGTGTTGCACTGCGTAATGGAGCCAAATGAGGTCCTGGGAATGCGTCATTTGGTTCCATTACATGGAGCAACATGCGCACTTGGTGCGCACACGAGGAGGCATCTCGTCACATGTGCATGCCCCATGTGCAACGTTAACCATCGCCATGGTGACAAGCACAACCACTAGTGCAATTACTTCTTCAAGTTGGTAGACAAGCGTGATTACAGCTTCGATGGACCAAAAAAAATTATTATAGTCTTTCCAGAGACGTTCATTCGATGGAAGGACACGTTAACATCGAGTACGGAGTGTATGTGTGTATGCATGAGCGTGTGCATCTGTACTATCTTTAAAAAACTAGTGCAGTCAGTTTGTTTTGTAAAAAGTTGTAGCAGAGTTTGTATGTGCATTTATTTTTAGAAGGAAAGGGACCATGTCCTCGGTTCCATTCATATAAATGAAATGAAGCATTTAGTAACAAAAAACAAGCGCCCTTTATAGCTGAAGGTGCATAAAAACAAATTATAGTCTTATGGCAGAATGCCTAAGAGCGCTCTGGTGGCAGCCCAGAAGCAAATAGTCCAAGAAGGGGGAGAACTTATTACATCATTTTCACTAACAGTACTCAGTGAAGGGGGAGGTTGCCCTTTTTGCATCAGGAAACAAACATGTCGAGTGCACAAAGGGCTCTCCTGGCCTTCATCGGAGGTGATGTAATGCTATTGCAGGCTATGGAGAAAATCTTGGTTCAGTACATAGGCTGGGCTGTCCACCACGGCCCATGTAGCAAGCTTTCCAGGAGTAGGGATGAAAACGGAGTGGGAAGTTTTCTTTTTTCGGAGGAAAAATTAAAATGGAGAGGAAATGTGAAAATGAAAACGCAAATTTGCAAAACGGAAGTGGAAATGGAATTTTTTATTTGGAAACAAAAACAAAATGGAACGATGTTTTCCGATGGAACAGACATGGAAACTGAACTTTCTGTTTTCGTGAATATGAAATTTCCATTTTGTCGGGGGAATTACCCACGACCAAGACCCAGCTCATGGGGATAATTCATCTATGAGGTTAAGTCTTATCTTGACTTAAGTCGTCTCTGGACTTAAGCTGCCCTGAGAATTAAGTCATCTCTGGGCTTAAGCCGCCCTGAGACTTAAGTCATCTCTAGGCTTAAGCCGCCCCGAGACTTAGGTCATCTCTGGACTTAAGCCGCCCTGACGTTAAGTCATCTCTGAACTTAAGCCTCCCTAACGCTAAGTCATCTCTGGACTTAAGCCACCCTGACGTTAAGTCATCTCTGGACTTAAGACGCCCTTAAGGCACCCGGAAGATGAGTCCCGGAGATAGGAAGCCCAAGATGAGAAGCCCGTGATAAGAGGCCCAAGATAACAAGGCCACGGTAAGTCGCCCGCGGTAAGAAGCCCGCGATAAGAAGCCAAAATAGATTAAGTCCTACTCCTACTAGGACTCTACATGTAAGCTGCCCCTTCAACTTATATAAGGAGGGGCAGTGCACCCCAAGAGGGACAAGTTAGAAAAGGTAGACAACATTTTAGACAGACACGTCTGGAACAACTGTTTTGATAGCTCTCAAGATAGAGGCAGCAAAATAGTGCCCTTGTAATCGAGACCATGATGATCAATATAAATCAAGCAGGATGTAGGCTTTTACCTCGATCATGAGGGGCCGAACCTGGGTAAAACTCACGTCTTCTCGATTCCGATCAACCCCGTTCAAGCCACCACTTAGCAGCAATGGCCTCATGACTAAGTCCTCACACTAGGACATCTACCGTGACAAAACCATGACAGTTGGCACCCACCATGGGCCTATAGCTTGGTGGCATTGTGTTCTTGGAGGGATCTCTCTCAGGGATCGAGATGCTCGTGATCAACTGGATTCAGATTTTAACTCGTCCAATCTTCATCAGCAACGATGGGAACCTGCTAGACCAATGCCGACACACACATCATCAACATTGCACCATACGCATGGTTGAAAGAAAAAATGTCTTCATGACGACCAGTCGCAATAGCAGGGTTATACGATGTGCGCTGCTGTGACCAGACGATACATTGAAAGCTGGATTGAAGTCGTCGTTTGAAGCCAAGCCAAACATAAATTTTCTGTCGCAGTACCTCACACGTTGCCGTCGGAGAGGTCACGCGTGCGCACTACAGTAGTTTGCAATCAAGCCAAGGAGAGGAAAGAGCAGGAAAGTTTTGATTAGTACTACACATCCTTTGGAAGGAAAAATCAAAGGGATCTATCGGCTCCAAGTCGCCTTGGCCACTCTGGCCGTGGCCGCCCACCTCTACTGTTGCAACCTCGTATCCGCTGCTCATCTCCACCATCACGGCCTTGGGATGGTGCCGTGCCGAGCCGCCGCAGCTGAGTCGCCTCGCTCTGCCTCGCCGGGGCCTCCTCGATCCACCGCCTACACTGTGGCTGAGCAACCTCGCCCCGCCTCCGCCTCAAGCGCCGCCTTGCCGCCTCGCCACCACTACAAGCAGCCGCCGTCATCGCACTCCGCCTACTCAGCCGATGCCTCACCCCTGCTCGACTTCGTTCAAACCGGCCTTGCCTTCGCGCTTTGCCTCAGTCTCGCACCGCCCTCACCACAGCCAGTCATCGCCTCGCCAAGGCGCCCTCCGCTGTTGCCACCATAGTTGTCGTCTGTGAGCCGCCGCCACCCGTGAGCCATCGTTCACCTCAGCCACCGCTATAGCCCCCCTCGTCCCGACGACTCGCCGCCTCGAGCCACCGCGACGCCGCCTTGCCTCGCGCCACTTCAAGCCGCCGTGGCCCTACCTTGTCAGTGTACATCTACCGCTATGCCTTGGATCGAGTCGACACTGTTGCTCACCTCCGCGGTGAGCCGCAACACCGGCTCATCTCCACTGCCAGGACACCGCCTTGAGCCATCGCCTCGTCTCTGCCTTGTTCCACCCGGTCGCCGAGCCACCTTCGCCTCGAGCGATGTCCGTCTCCGAGTCGAAGGCTACCGTCATCGCCTCCGCGACTGCACTCTGGGTCGCCTCCTGGGTCTCGCTCCTAGTTACTGGGGGGCCTCCACAGCAGTCCCCGCTCCAAGATGCGGCCTCCCTACCTCCGCCGTCGCGGCCTCTCGAGCCACCGCCGCTCCGAGTCACTCTTATCCACCGCCTCGCTGCACGTCAAGCTGCCATTCGCCTTCAAGCCGGCCTCGCAAGCCACCGCCATATGTCGCCTCGCCTCGCCTTGCACCCTCCTCCACTGCAGCCGCGGCCTTGCCTCGCCGGTTTCCCTTCGAGTCACATCTCTGAGCCACCTCGGCTTCGCCTCTACCTCTATAACATCCCAAATTTTCAATTTGGAATGTTATACAATAGATCATTATTGCATATCATATTTTATTACTTTTTGGCCTGATCCAGAAATTCTATGCAACTCGAGGACCCTCGGAGAGAGTTGGGATTTTCATTATTTTCATATTTGAGTTTTCTCAAATTTTGAAAATAGGATCATTTGATTTTATTTATTTTATCTTCAATTATTTCAACTATAAAAATATGAGAGAGGGAATAAAATGACTTTCCCAAAATAAAGAAATATTGAGGATTTAAAAAAATCAAATAAGTTTTATTTTGGACTTTTCGTTATTTTATTTGAATTTAGGAAAAAATTGCACGATTTTCAAAACTGCATTTTAGGGCCTAGAAAATGTTCATCTCGTTCTAAATATTTTATTTAGACGATGAAAATTTGTTCTGGCATTTTTAGATTTTTATTTATTTTTTTAGGATTTATTTTCTGTCCGACGGAATTGTTTAAAAAAAACTTCATACTGACCGGGCGAAGCCTAGCCGAGCCAGCCGCCCGCCTCCCCATTGCCGCCTCAACATGGAGTACGCGCCGCCCGCCGCCGACTGGACAGAGTCCGAGCGGACTCTCTCCGCCGCCTTGCCCTCCTCCAAGCCACCACCCCCTCTTTATATACCGCCCGCCGCCCTCCCACCTCGCCACCTGTCCCTGTCCATGCGCTAACAAGAGAAAGAATAAGCCTTCCGCCGTCACTGCCGCCCGCCGCCACCACCTCCCGCCGCCGCCGCAGCCCTCGCCGTCGCCCGTCACACCGAGCCTCGCGGAACCTCGCCGGAGCCGAGCCGAGGTAGCCACCCCGCCGCCCCAGTTTTCTAAAGAAAACCGATCCGTTTTTTTAGAAAACCCTAGGTTTATTTTTTTAGATCTTTTTTTCCGGTTTATCTATTTAGCGAACGTTCGCTCGTTCGTTCGTTTTAACAGACGAGTTCACCGTTTAGTTTCAGTTAACGAACGTTCGTTCATTAATCTGTTCGTCAGTTTTTCTTTTTCTCGGATTTTCTGCGATTATTTTTGATCGCGATTTCTGATCCGATTTTCGTTCTAGTATAACTTTTCGCTCGTTTATCGGAATCAGGCGATTCAAGCGCCTAGAGTTTTGTCTCGAAACCCTCTTTCCATTGAACCTACTCAAACAAGTTTTTGCTTTTGTAAAATTTGACATAGTTCTAGATTAGTAAACGAAGTTTGTTTCTTACGCCGTTTGACTTTTGTTGCTTCGATTGATTTGACTCTTTTTTTTGCAAACCGGAGTTCTTAAGTTGAACTTTCTGGTTAGTTCTTTTATTTGACTGTTACCTGTGCATTAGATGAGTACTTATTGTATGCTTGTTTGTTTGCGATAGACTACCCGGAGTGCGCCGCTTGCTATTTTGAATCTCTAGGTTTACCAGATCATCAACAAGGCAAGTAACACTTTGATCATACCTCTTTACTACCCAGTTTTATTGCATTAGATCAATCCTCAAACAATTGCATGATTAGAATCTGATTAATATGTGGGCTTTGGGAAGTAGATGAGATAGTACATATTACCTGTTTTAATATTCAAACCCTTGGGAGTTATTTCTACGTTTGATTATATTGCCATGCTATGCTAGTTGACGTGGATTGGGTGAGTGTATCCATGACAGATGTGAGATTGATATTTAATGGTTTATTTAAGGTGGCAACTTAAACACACATCTGGGTGGATTGACGCACCTCGGTATTCCAGCGATTGCCTGATTTCTTTATGGACCGCCACCCAGGCTCAAAGGGATCATGAGATTATTCATGCTAGAAACTTTCGTGTGCAGCCACAAGATACTATGGGCTCTAGCATAGTTGATTAAGTCGTGCGAACTCTTACAGTGGTAGACTAGGAGATGTAGGGGAAAGTAGGTGTAACTGTCTACCCGATTGTAAGGTGCTAACGCTTCTGAAAGACTATGTCTCGGTCATCCGTTTCTCAAACACCATGTACTGCGAGAATCCCAACGGAGGAGATCGAGTCTTGTGGGGAAAAGTGCACAAACCTCTGCAGAGTGTATAAACTAAACATGGTTAGCCGTGTCCCCGGTTATGGACGTCTTGAGTATCTAGTACTTGGATTATCATGTGAATCTCATCATGTTACTTTAATTAATTATGTTGGGTTTAATGATGTTATTTAATTGGGATTAAGAGGATGTCTATCTTCTCAATGTTTAACAACCACCATGATAGTTAAATAAAATTTATTCCTTTGCAGTAGGGAAAAATTGGCTTTATGCAAAACTGTAACCATAGAGCTTTCCACCAGCCATATATGCATGTAGTATAGCATACTTCTGTTCACTACTCTCTATGTGTTACATTGCCAAATATTCCATGTGTCAATTCGTTGCGTCTTTAACGCTCATGTTGCAAACTTTTCGCACGACGAGTAAGGTGCTTTAGGTCGTGGTTCTATACTCAGTGATGCCGTGGGAGTTGATGGACTCACTTATCTTCCAAGCCTTCCGTTGTTATCGTTATTAGATGGCCTTAAGCCATATTTATTGTAATAAGTTATCTTTTGAGACATTCGATGTAATAAGTGTGTGATTGCTACTCTGTTATAAATCCTTCACATCGTGCATGTCAAGATTATCGATCCAGGATGACACTGAAGCACGTGTGATCGATCGCTTGAGGTCTGGTCGCTACAAGATGGTATCAGAGCACACGTTGACTACAGGACACAACCACTAAGCTAAAAGCCATAGATCACTACTCACTCTTCTCATTTCTGACTCCTCATCTTTTCTACTCTTTTAGGATGGCGGATGCAAGGAACAAGTTCACGCAACCAGATGAAGATACACCTTTTGGACGCCACTTGAAGAAAGTCACTAGATACCTGAACATCGGAGTACCAAGCTTCACCGGGACCTACAATGCCACTTTACCCGAAGAGGAGCGTTGGATGATTCAAGTTCAAGTTCCAGGAAGGACGTTCATGCCCGTCACTGAGCCCATAGAGTTTTCCTTCGATGCACCCACCTGGAGTCTAGGAAAGAGCATGGCAGCCCACATCACCATGGGGCGCATTGGAGAAGTTTACCACAAGGATCTCAAGGATACTATTTACGAGATATGTGGGTGCTGAGATGAGCAATGGGAGATGATCAGCACCAGGAAGGATAGATCAATTGCAGCTTTCATCCAGGAGTTAAACCAGCACATTCGACACCAGGAAAACCAGATGTGCTCAGGCATGATAGATCTAAAGAAGGCCATGACCAAGATCACAGAGTTGGAGGAAGAACTCAAGTCTACACGCAATGGATATGAGGAGGAAATAGCAACACTCTTGGAGAAGAATGATGATCTGAAGAAGAAGCTGAAGGTATTCATGGGATTCCCCGCGACTGGAGGAGAAGACGATGATTGCACTTGTCCAGAGAATTACATCATCATCGCATTTACACCGACTCGCACCTGCATTTATAGCGATGATGACTATGTTGATTAAGCTGGAGCAGATATCATGGAATCTTCATCGGAGCAGTTTTTCTAGTTGACGACCATAAACAATAGTAGTATTCCCCCATGTATCTAGTATAGTCCGAGAACTTTGTAACGATAGTTAGACCGTTTTATGCCCTTGTTTGAATTGAATGAAGTGATTGTCTCATGTGCATATGGGTAGTGTTTTTCTCTCTAGACCTCATTCTATTCTATTTTCTCATCTTTTCTAAAAACCCTCAGATGCCTCTGAGACGTGTCAATGGATTTGCTTTCGCACAGGAGCTCACTCAGTTGATCCAACAGCAGAATGCGTTGATGCAGTTACTAGTCCCGAACCAGAATCAGGGAAACAACAACAACAACAACAACAACAACAACAACAACAACAACAACAACAACAACAACAACAACAACCCACCACCACCACCTGTTGACCACTTAACTCGTTTCCTTACACTGAATCCACCAATGTTCTCCAGTAGCACCGAGCTGATAGTTGCAGATGATTGGCTCCGCAAGACAGGAAGGGAGTTGACCACTGCGGGATGCACAGATGCGAAAAAGGTGCGTTTTGCCGCACATCAGCTTGAAGGACCCGCAACATCATGGTGGGAGAATTTCACAGCCATTTATCCTATCGACACTGTCACCTGGGATCAGTTTTAGCAGGCTTTCCGTACTGCTCATGTTTCAGCAGGAGCTATGGCCATGAAGAAGCGTGAGTTTCGCAACTTGCGCCAAGGAGGACGGACAGTTGGCCAGTATGTGGATGACTTTAGTAAGTTAGCACGTTATGCCCCAAATGACGTTACTACGGATGCAGCTAAGCAGGAGAAGATTCTGGAAGGACTGAATGATGAACTGAGCATGCAGTTGATGGTAGAAACTTTCAACAACTACCAGGAGTTGGTAGATCGTGCTCTTATGATAGAAGGAAAGCAGCAGCAGATTGAAAACCGCAAGAGGAAGTATGGACAAGGGAAGTACAATTCTGGAGCTCAGTAGAAGCCACGTTTTACCCCTGAATCGGGAGGACATTTTCAGCATACCCATGGAGGAGGGAGTTCGCATAATCATAATGGCCCCAAGAATGGTAATGGGAATGGAGGAAGCAACGGCCAGAATCGTACCAACCCATCAACCCCAGTCAAGAGAGACCTGAGCCAAGTCACTGCTATAAGTGTCAAGATCGGACATTATGCCAATGAATGTCCCAAGCCCGAATGGAAATGGCAATGGTAGCTCGGGAAGAAGCCAACCCTTTCAATAGGGGATGTGAACCACGTTAACGGAGGAGGTTGAAGCCCAGCCGGATGCGAATAATAGGTAAGTTTTTGGTTAAGTCATTTACTGCAATCATTCTTTTTGATACTGGTGCATCGCATTCATACATATCAAGGGGATTTGTGGATAAGTATAAACTGCCCACCAAGGTTCTTAGAACACCAATGTTAGTAAGCTCACCAGGAGCGGAGTATATGGCCAGTCGAGGATGTTTTCAAGTGCCATTGAGTATAGGTAGGCATGTGTTCCCCTCGGTTTTAATCATTTTGGAATCGCAAGGTTTGCATGTAATTCTGGGTATGGATTGGCTATCGATGTATGGAGGAAACATCGATTGCGCCAGTAAGTCGATTTTGCTTACCACCCCGGAAGGGAGAAGGATCAAGTATGTATCACGACATGAGCCGAAGAGGGTGCAAGTAAATTCCTTATCAGGAGTTGTGCAGGAGGAAGTACCAGTGGTGAAGGATTTCCCTGATGTATTTCTAGAGGAGTTGCCAGGCATGCCACCGGATAGAGACATTGAGTTTTGATTGAGCTTTTGCCAGCATGTAGCGATATCTAAGAGACCGTGCATCGATGCCAAAGACAAGATTTGGACAAAATTAAGAAGCAAATTAAGGAGTTACTGGATAAAGGCTATATTCGCCCAAGTTCTTCACCTTGGGGATCGCCAGTACTTCTAGTGGAGAAGAAGGATGGATCATTGAGGATGGTTGTTGATTATCGAGGACTGAATGAAGTAACAATCAAGAACAAGTACCAACTACCGATGATCAATGATTTGTTTGCCCAATTGCAAGGAGCTAAGATATTTTCCAAGATCGATTTGCGATCGGGATACCATCAGTTGAAGATTAGAGAGCAGGATATACCTAAGACGGCTTTTACCACCAGGTACGGGCTGTATGAGTATACCGTTATGTCATTTGGTCTGACTAACGCACGTGCCTACTTCATGAACATGATGAACAATGTATTTATGGAGTTTCTGTACAAGTTCGTCGTGGTGTTCAGTGATGATATTTTGGTCTACTCAAAGAATTAAGAAGAGCATAAAGAGCATTTGCGTTTGGTACTGGAGAAGCTCAAAGAATATCAGTTATAAGCCAAGTTTAGCAAATGTGAGTTTTGGTTGAAGGAAGTTGGATTCCTCGGACATGTTATATCCGGAGAAGGAATAGCAGTAGATCCCACCAAGGTTGTCACTGTGACAAATTGGGTAGCACCAATAACAGTTGGAGAGATCCGGAGTTTTCTTGGACTCGCAGGATACTACCGGAGGTTCATTGAGAATTTTTCGAAGATTGCGAAGCCCATGACGGAGTTATTGAAGAAAGACACTAAGTTCAATTGGACTGAGGAATGTGAGGCCAGTTTCCAGGAGTTGAAGAAACGCTTGGTTACATCGCCAGTGTTGATTCTGCCAGATCAGCGCAAGGATTATGAGGTGTATTGCGACACTTCACATCGAGGACTTGGAGCAGTGCTTATACAGGAAGGAAGAGTTGTTTCGTATGCCTCACGACAGCTTAAGCCCCATGAGTTGAATTATGCTACACATGATTTGGAGTTAGCAGCCGTAGTTCACGCATTGAAGACTTGGAGACATTTCCTCATTGGAAATCGTTGTGAGGTGTACACGGATCACAAGAGTTTGAAGTACATATTCACGCAGAAGGAGTTGAATCTTAGGCAAAGGAGATGGTTGGAGCTCATCAAGGATTATGATATGAGACTGCATTATCACCCCGAAAAGGCTAACATAGTAGCCGATGCGTTGAGCCGCAAGAGCCATGTCAACACACTCATGACTGGAGAGTTACCGAAGGAGTTAGCCGAGGACCTTCGCGAGCTATGTTTGGAGATAGTTCCGAGAGGCTATGTTGCAGCATTGGAGATTCTGTCTACTTCGATGGATAAGACCAGAGAAGCTCAGAAAAATGACAAGGAGATTGCCTCTATAAAGGAGAAGATGAGCAAAGGTAAAGCTAAGGGATTTCGTGAGGATGAGCACGATACCTTATGGTTTGAGGACCGCGTTTATGTGCCTAATGATCCGAAGATCAGGAAGTTGATTCTGCAAGAGGCCCATGATTCACCATACTCGATTTACCCAGGAAATACAAAGATGTATTTGGATTTGAAGGATACTTTCTTGTGGACCGGAATGAAGAAGGATATTGCAGAGTATGTAGCAGTTTGTGATGTATGTCAGAGAGTGAAGGCAGAACATCAGAAGCCAGCAGGATTGTTACAGCCATTGCTGGTACCCGAATGGAAGTGGGATAAACTAGGCATGGATTTTATCACGGGATTGCCCAGGACCCGTTCAGGCTATGACTCGATTTGGGTTGTAGTTGATCATTTGACGAAGGTAGCTCATTTCATCCCCGTGAAGACCACTTACACCAGTTCTAAGTTGGCTAAAATATACTTGACCAGGATCGTATGTCTGCATGGAGTTCCGAGGAGAATTGTGTCAGACAGAGGAACCCAATTTACCTCAAAGTTCTGGAATCAGTTGAACGAAACTTTGGGTACCAGGCTAGAGTTTAGTACAACCTTTCATCCGCAGACAGATGGATAGACCGAGAGAGTCAATCAGATTTTGGAGGATATGCTAAGAGCTTGTGCACTAGATTATGGATCTAGTTGGGACGACAATTTGCCATATGCAGAGTACTCTTACAACAACAGTTATCAATCCAGTTTGAAGATGGCCCCTTTCAAAGCCTTGTACGGAAGGAGGTGCAGAACCCCATTGTCGTGGGATGAAGTTGGAGACCGCCAGTTGTTTGGACCAGATTTGATTAAGGAGTCTAAACAGAAGGTGAAGTTGATTCACGATAGGCTCAAGGTAGCCCAGTCTAGGTAGAAGAGCTATGCAGATTCTAAACGCAAGGAGACAGTTTACGAAGTCGGATACAGAGTTTATCTTCCTGTGTCCCCACTTCGAGGAGTTAAGCACTTTGGAGTTAAGGGAAAGTTAGCGCCACGTTTTGTAGGACCATACAAAGTTTTGGAGCGTATGTGAGAAGTTGCTTACAAATTGGAATTGCCCAAGGATTGTCCGGAGTTCACGATGTGTTCCACGTTTCCCAGTTGAAGAAGTGCCATGTAGAAATGGCTGATATACCGCTGAGAGACAGTGCCGTTGGAAGCAATTCAGTTGGATAGTGATTTGACCTATGAGGAGAAACCGGTCAAAATTCTGGAGTATGCCAGCCGAGTCACCCGCAGCAAGGTTATCAAGTTTTGCAAAGTTCAGTGGAGCCACCACACCTAGGATGAAGCCACCTGGGAGCGAGAGGAAGATCTGCTGAAGGACCACCCTCACCTATTTTCTAGCCAACCCGAATCTCGAGGGCGAGATTCATTTTAAAAGGGGTAGGTTTGTAACATCCCAAATTTTCAATTTGGAATGTTATACAATAGATCATTATTGCATATCATATTTTATTGCTTTCTGGCCTGATCCAGAAATTCTACGCAACTAGAGGACCCCCGGAGAGAGTTGGGATTTTTGTTATTTTCATATTTGAGTTTTCTCAAATTTTGAAAATAGGATCATTTGATTTTATTTATTTTATCTTCAATTATTTCAACTATAAAAATATGAGAGAGGGAATAAAATGACTTTCCCAAAATAAAGAAATATTGAGGATTTAAAAAAATCAAATAAGTTTTATTTTGGATTTTTCGCTATTTCATTTGAATTTAGGAAAAATTGCACGATTTTCAAAACTGCATTTTAGGGCCAAGAAAATGCTCATCTCATTCTAAATATTTTATTTAGAGGGTGAAAATTTGTTTTGGCATTTTTAGATTTTTATTTATTTTTCTAGGATTTATTTTCTGTCTGGTAGAATTGTTTAAAAAAACACTCACTACTGACCGGGCCGAAGCCCACCGAGCCAGCCGGCCCGCCTCCCATTGTCGTCTCCTCACATGCGGAGATCACACATTGCTATCACCGACTCGAGACAGAGTCCGAGCTGGACTCCTCTCCGCCGCCTTTCCCCTCCCCAAGCCACCACCCCCCTCTTTATATACTGCGCCGCCTCCCCCCTCCCCACCTTTCCCACTGTCCCACCCCATCACGACAAGAAGAAGAAGAAGCCAGCCGCAGCCGCCACCTCCCGCCGCCAGCCGCCCGCAGCCTCGCCGCCCCACGCAGTCCCACAGCCGAGCCCCAACGGAGCCTCGCTGGAGCCGAGCCGAGGTAGCCGCCCCGCCGCCTTGGTTTTCTAAAGAAAACCAATTCGTTTTTTAGAAAACCCTAGGTTTATTTTTTCTAGATCGGTTTTTGTTCGGTTTATCTATTTAGCGAGCGTTCGCTCGTTCGTTCATTTTAACAGACGAGTTCACCGTTTAGTTTCAGTTAAAGAATGTTCGTTCATTAATCTGTTCGTCAGTTTTTCTTTTTTCTCGGATTTTCCGCGATTATTTCTGATCGCGATTTTTGATCCGATTTTCATTCTAGTATAACTTTTCGCTCTTTTATCGGAATCAGGCGATTCAATCGCCTAGAGTTTCGTCTCAAAACCCTCTTTCCGTTTAACCTGCTCAAACAAGTTTTTGCTTCTGTAAAATTTGACTTAGTTCTAGATTAGTAAATGAAGTTTGTTTCTTACGCAGTTTGACTTTCGTTGCTTCGTTTGATTTGACTCTTTTTTTTTGCAAACCGGAGTTCTTAAGTTGAACTTTCTGGTTAGTTCTCTTATTTGAATTTTACCTATGCATTTGATGAGTACTTATTGTATGCTTGTTTGTTTGTGATAGAGTACCCGGAGTGCGCCGCTTGCTACTTTGAATCTCTAGGTTTCCCGGATCATCAGCAAGGCAAGTAACACTTTGATCATACCTCTTTACTACCCAGTTTTATTGCATTAGATCAATCCTCAAACAATTGCATGATTAGGATCTGATTAATATGTGGGTTTTGGGAAGTAGATGAGGTAGTACCTATTACCTGTTTTAATATTCAAACCCTTGGGAGTTATTTCTACGTTTGCTTATATTGCCATGCTATGCTAGTAGACGTGGATTGGGTGAGTGTATCCATGACATATGTGAGATTGTTCTTTAATGGTTTATTTAAGGTGGCAACTTAAACACACATCTGGGTGGATTGAGGCACCTGGGTATTCCGGCGATTGCCTATTTTATTTATGGACCGCCATCCATGCTCAAAGGGATCATGAGATTATTCATGCTAGAAATTTTCGTGTGCAGCCACAAGCTACTATGGGCTCTAACATAGTTGATTAAGTCATGTGAACTCTTACAGTGGTAGACTAGCAGATGTAAGGGAAAGTAGGTGTAACTGTCTACCCGATCGTAAGGTGCTAGCGCTTCTGAAAGACTATGTCTCGGTCATCCGTTTCTCAAACACCATGTACTGCGAGAATCCCAACGGAGGAGATCGAGTCTTGTGGGGAAAAGTGCGCAAATCTCTGTAGAGTGTATAAACTAATCATGGTTAGCCGTGTCCCCGGTTATGGACGTCTTGAGTATCTAGTACTTGGATTTTCATGTGAATCCCATCATGTTACTTTAATTAATTATGTTGGGTTTAATGATGTTATTTAATTGGGATTGAGAGGATGTCTATCTTCTCAATGTTTAACAACCACCATGATAGTTAAATAAAATTTATTTCTTTGCAGTAGGGAAAAATTGGCTTTATGCAAAACTGTAACCATAGAGCTTTCCACCAGCCATGTATGCATGTAGTATAGCATACTTCTGTTCACTACTTTCTATGTGTTACATTGCCAGCATATTCCATGTGTTGACCCGTTTTCGGGCTGCAACGTTCATGTTGCAGACTTTTCAGACGACGAGTAAGGTGCTTTAGGTCGTGGTTCTATACTCAGTGATGCCGTTGGAGTTGATGGACTCACTTATCTTCCGAGCCTTCCGCTGTTATCGTTATTAGATGGCCTTAAGCCATATTTATTGTAATAAGTTCTCTTTTGAGACATTCGATGTAATAAGTGTGTGATTGCTACTTTGTTATAAATCCTTCAAGTACTGTGCGTGTCAGCATTACTGATCCAGGGATGACACTGAAGCATAGAGATCAGACTGTTTGAGGTCTGTCGCTACAACCTCGCCGGCATCACCTTCGAGCCAGGTCGGCCAACGTGCCAAGCCGCCTCCACAACGCCTCGACCTATTTCCGTTGCCGCGCGTTCGGCCGGCCCTGCCGCATCCGTGGCTGCGCTCCGAGCCACCAGCCTCACCACGCGAGTCGCCCTCGTGCCATGGCTCGCCTATGCCAAGCCGCCATCGTCGCTCGCAAATCGCCGACGCGGCTTCACCTCCCAGCCGCCTGCTCCATTCACCTCTGCCGGCGTCGCCTCCGAGCTGCCCCGCGAACCGACTACACGTCAAGCCGCTGCCCTCACAACCGCGCCTCGAGTCACCCACCTCTAGCTCTAACCTGGCACCGGCGCGCTCGAGTTGCCACGGCAGCGACCTGCCCCGATCCGGCTAGCGCCAGCTCTCTGCTGCTGCTCCCGCTGGTCGCTTGTGCCAGCCTCCCGCTGGCTTCGCCGCACCACGGCGCACCCGCCCTCGCCTCTTCCACTTCGCCCCTACCCAAGGTCCTCCCATGCCTTGTCGGCTCGCACCCCCGACCGGCTGGCGCTGCTGCACTGCCATGGCCGGTTGCCCATCCGGCTAGGAAAAAAAGAAAATAAAATAAAAAAAGGGACAGGCCGACTGAAAAAATGCGGCTCGTTGCCCATCCGGCTAGGAAAAAAAATAAAAGGAAAAGGGATAGGCCGGCTGAAAAAAATTGTGGCCGGTTGCCCATCTGGCAAAAAAAACTCCACCCGATCATGCAAAATTCGTTAGTGTACACATGCCAATTATTGCAAGGATCTCTCACTCACCCGCGGTCTACTTTAACAACTCCACCGCGATCATCATCAACCCCGCCGCTGACAACTTCGACCTCAACAATCCATATTTGTCGGCCATGTCATTAACAGCTGGACCGAGATGGATGGGAAATTCGCACTGCGGTCGTTTTGTTCGATCTGTCGAGTTGCGGATAGTGTTCCAAGCCCCGAGGTGATCTGTTGACGCTGTTGCATTTCAACATGATGACCAAATAAGTTTAGCGGCCAGGAGTCAAGTCAGTGAAATTGATCAGGAGTGTTACTCCATATAAGGCGACCGGAAGCGAACCTAGTCTCATTCTTATATACTACATGAGATCATACGGTTCAAGTCCCATCAGTCGTCTAGGTCCGTGAAAAAACCGTCAGGTGATATCCTTCCGATGTATTTTATCTCTGTGTATATTAATTCATCCAAGAACAATTACTCTGGCCTGCAATCTCTTTAACGCATGACAACTATCTACTACAAAGGCGACTGTCATGTCACGGAGTTTGTTAAATGACATATGCCGGGGGTACACAACAGGCATTGCGAATATCATCAACTCGCCACTTTGCTTCCAGCTTCAATATATTCCAGCTATCAGCTGACAATTATACGTTGGCTTATGCCACAACAAAGTATGAAGAATCTCAAGTCGTCTCCCTCAAGTCGACTTAATACTTGGGGGCTACATGGATATTACTCAACAATTTCGGCTGGGTTAAAAAACTTAAGAACCCCATTCACTGCAGGGAAGAAAACCCGGACCCGGGGGCTGCTGCTATTGTTGGCTGGAAAATTCAGGTTGCCAAAGAGAACTTGTTGCCATGATGCATAGTTCAAACATGGGTATCTGTCCGTATCAGCAAAAAATTAAAGGTTGCCAAAGAGAACTTGCTGCCATGATGCGCAGTTCAAACATGGGTATCCTGCGGTATCAACGAAAAATTAAAGGTTGCCAAAGAGAACTTGTTGCCATGATGCGCAGTTCAAACATGGGTATCCTGCCATATCAGTGAAAAATTAAAGGTTGCCAAAGAGAACTAGCTGCCAAGATGTGCAGTTCAAACATAGGTATCCTGCCTTATTGGCAAAAAGTAAGGCCACCAAAGAAGACTAGTCCCCATGTTGCATGGTCTAAACATAGGTATCCTATTCAATTTTGATCACCGGTCACTTGGGGGCTTCCAACTCATCGAGTTTAGCTTTCTCACCCTCTTGAATCGACAAAAACGCCATAATAATTTGGTTAAACATTCCTGTCTGCTTGATGCTACTCCGAAAAGGTGACCCCCCGTACTCTTGATAGTCAATCTTTATGGCCCTGAAGTTGTCAAAGTTAAAACGACGGCTTGAGTCACGTGAGATCCGACTTACAGAAAGTGAGGATAAACCAAGGCTATCATGCCAGCTCCACTGAAGCAAGACCCGAGCCTCGAAAGCCGGTCTTTTAGTCATGCCTCGAAACCCAGCATTTTTATACTCTGTTATCATACACATACATCATTACACATTGCATCATAATTGCATCATCATACAATGCATCATATATGCATGTATATATTTTGCAGGAGGCGATTTTCAAACCGGATTACATTGTAACTCTGTAGGAATACACAAATCTTTGATAGCCAACATGACTGGATTTTCATCATGGTTATCATAACCAGTGTTAAATGATTGAGGTTTTCAAAGCACTCAACAACATCATCCACAAAGTGGATATGATTTTATTCTACAATGGGAGGAATAGTCCCGAGTTACTGTAGGCACACAACCTGACACTTGGGGGCTACACTATTCAAATCAAAATTACATCAAGTATGAAAGTCCCATGTCGCTGCAAGCATGCACCACGACACTTGGGGGCTAATGGAAGTCGCTTTTTAATTCAACACATTATCAGCAGACCCGGTTTCTCAAGGAGATGAGCCAGCCCTTGGGGATACACTAGCTGAAGTTTTATGACTATAAGACAAATACAAAGTCCCAGGTTGCTGCAGGCAAGACAACCCGACCCTTGGGGGCTACAACATCTAGTTGTTTACCAAGATAATACGTTCCAAGTTGAAGACCCGGCCCATCACATACTAATGAGCCGGCCCTTGGGGGCTACACATGTGAAGTGCAAAACATTCAGTTTATGATTGGAGACTCGGCTGGACAAACTAGGTTCTCTCCAAAAGGTGCAACATTTATATTTAAGCAAGTCTTAAGCTATCACTTTGTTTTATGATGACCCACAAGTATAGGGGATCAATCATAATCCTGTCGATAAGTAAGAGTATCGAACCCAATGAGGAGCATAAGGAAATGACAAGCGGTTTTCAGCAAGCTAATTTCTACAAGCACTGAAATCGTAGGTAATAGATAGTTTGATAGCAAGATGATTTGTAACGAGCAAATAACGGTAACGGTATCAAAAGTGCAACAAGGTAGCCCAATCCTTTGTGGAGAAAAGGACAAGCCGGAATGGTCTCTTATAATAATAAAACGTTCTTGAGGGCACACGGGAATTTCATCTAGTCACTTTCATCATGTTGGTTTGATTCGCGTTCGCTACTTTGATAAATGATATGTGGGTGGACCGGTGCTTGGGTGCTGTTCTTACTTGAACAAGCCTCACACTTTTGATTAACCCCCCTTGCAAGCATCCACAACTACGAAAGAAGAACTAAGATAAAATCTAACCATAGCATTAAACATATGGATCCAAACCAGCCCCTTACGGAATAGCGCATAAACTAGGGTTTAAGCTTCTGTCACTCTAGCAACCCATCATCTAATAAGTACACCACAATGCATTCCCTTAGGACCAAATATGGTGAAGTGTCATGTAGTCAACGTTCACATAACACCACTAAGGGAATCACACCATACATACCATTAAATTATCGAACGAATATCAAGTTCACATGATTACTTGCAACATGATGTCACAACCCTAGACTTTGCTTGTATTAGTTGCATTACAGAGCATCTTGCATCATGTCTAAATTTCTGAAACTTGAATTGAGGATTGTTGAAACCTCACAAATCTAATTAAAAGAAGGGCGAGCACCCTTTAAATTGCATTCTGTGAATCCAAAATGCCCTAAAAATAGTTTTGTGAATTTTGGCAAGAGTTGTATATCAAACCAAAATTCTAGAACATTTTTAAGGAATTATTTGGTCTCTGAATTTAAATCATTAATCTATTTGAATTTGGGGATATATTCATAATATATAATGAATATATTTTCAAATGCTTTGAAATGTTTTATGTACTTTTGGAATAGTCTAGAGAGGTAACATAAAATATTTCAGAATGTTTTGGCACTATTTGAAATTCATTTGAATTTGCAGTGGCAAAATAAAATGAAAAGGGAAACAGAACAGAAAAATTAAAAAGAACAGAACTCACATGGTCCACTTACCTGGTGGCCCAACAGGACCGGCCCAGCTAGGCCCAGCCCACCTCTTCCTCTCTCCTACTGTCTTCAACCTCCTGCCAAGGTGGGCGGGGGCGTGTGGTCATGGCGCTCACGCGCCGCGGCCAGCCTCGCTTGCCGCTGCCGCTGGTGGCTACTACGAGCACCACGCACCCCCCGGGCCCCTCTCTCTCCCTCCCCCCCGTCCTCACCCTCTCCCCTGGATCTCTCTCTCTCAGTCACCCGAACGGGTTCGTCGCCGCCGACCGTCACCATCGTGGCCACCAGCATCCCCACGCCCAGCCAGTTAGTGCCCGAGCTCCACCTCCTCGCGCTGAACCTCTCCACCGAAGGAAGCGAGACCGGACGGCCTCCATCGTCTCACCGTCGCCTTCTCCACCACCGGCCGCCGAGGATCTTCACCGTCGATTCACCACCGTCGTCGCTTCCCCGAGCTCGTTGACCATCTCGACGCGACCCATGTGAGCCTCCGGTAGATTCCCCTCTCCCCATCGTCGATTTCTCGCTGCGACGCCGATGACCGCGAGTTCTGTATGCCGCCGCCGCACAAGCTCGTCGCCGACGAGGCTCCGGTGACCAAATGGTCCCATGCATGCCTCCGTTGGGCTAGTGAGCTCTCGCAGATCCCGTAGGTGCAAACAGCTGGTCCTCCCGCACGTCGTCTCGTTGATTCCGTCGACACCGAACTCCGGTCGCCGCCCAACTCGTCGCTGCCGCCACTACAGCCCGCTTCGCGACCTGCTACCGCCTTCGCTGGATACGTGGGAGCACGGGCTCCCTCCTGGTGCCCTCAGCGCACCCAGCCGCTGCCCCTAGCGCCTCTCCGGCGAGCCTCCGCCGCGAGATGTGGTCGCCGGTGCTTAGTCCGGCGAAGCTGACGTGACAGGATTAGATTAGGTGCTAATCACCCAGTTAATCAACCCCTAGTCGATGACATGTGGGACCCGCACTGTTAGTGACAGAACTAAAGTTAAATAACCCCTGTTAACCCCCTGAGTCAATGACAGGTGGAGCCCACCAGTCAGATTTGACTTTGGTCAATGCTGACATCACAGTGACGTAGTGCTGACACAGTTAACTATTTTCTGGATTGAAAATAATCCAGGAAATTCCAGAAAATGCTTTAAAGTTTTAAAAATCATATAAATTCAACCGTAACTCAAAATGAAATACTTTATATATGAAAAATGATCAGAAAAATCCAATCTATCCATATGTACCATTTTCATGCATGTTAGAACAACTTATAGCTGCTGTTTAGGCCAAATCATATAAATGACATTTAAACCTTCACATATGGAGTTTGAATTTGAATATTTGATTCAAACCAACTTCATTTAACCTGTTGCTAGTTGCATTAGCTCAAATCACAGCATATTGCCATGTCATGATCATGCATCATATTGTGCATTGCATTGATTGGGTTCTTCCTTGTTTGCTGGTGTTTGTCCCCTCTCATTAGACGATGTACGTATGATGAGTTCGATGACACCGATGAAGAGCTATACTATCTTCAGAAGTGCCAGGCAAGCAAAACCCCCTTGTTCATTCCGATACAATCCCACTCTCTCGCTCCTGCTCTCTTTTACTGCATTAGGACAATAACGATTCAACTGTTACATGCTGCGGTAGTTGAACCCCTTTCCTCTGCATGACCTGTCATTGCCACAGTAAATAGATGAAACCCACTAGCATGAGTAGGAGTTATTTCAGCCCTGATGTGCCTACTCATTCATGCTTGTTTGTCATGCCTGCTATTGCTTAGAGTTGTGTCAGGTCTGATTCATCGGAAATGAATTAGAGGTGTGTGAATATGTCCTACTGTTGAGAGCTAAGTGTGTGAACACGATTTGGTAAAGGTATCGGTGAGAGGCCATGTAGGAGTACATGGTGGGTTGTCTCATTGAAGCCGTCCTTAGGAACTGAGTTCTATGTTTGTGATCCATGAATAGCTACTACCACGCATTGGAATGCTCAAGTGCCCCTCTCGACTTATTAATCAACATGATCTCTTTCCAAGAGTTGCAACTAGTTTCTAGTGTTTGTAGGTAGTGCTAGTAGTCTACCAAGTGGCACCCGGTACAGGTGGGCTTGGGACAGACTAGGCACAGTGGCACGGTGTACCAAGTGGCACCCGGATGGTGGGCTTGGGAACCCTGCTCACATCGTTTGAGGCCGTGAGCGACACCCCGGCCGGATCTCCTTGCGGATGGAACCCGAATAGGCGATAAACCTGGACTAGAGACTTGTGTGATTAGTCAGGTCGTGGCCGACTCCCTCACCAGGCTTCCGCTTGAAGGTTGCAGAGATACATGACGTGTACATGGCAGTAAATGGCGAGAGCGTGTGTGAAGAATTACACCCCTGCAGGGTTAACATTATCTATTCGAATAGCCGTGTCCGCGGTAAAGGACATTCTTGGGTTGCCTGTACAATTCATAGACAAGTGAAAGTGGATACTCTAAAATGCGCAAGATAAGCGTGAGTGTTATGGATGACGTTCTTGTAGGGAGCCGGGAGCGGATCCATAGTGGTGTATTGATATGGTGAATACGTGGACTCGTGTGCGCCACCTCAAAAGAGTTACTTGCAGTCGTAGTTCAGGATAGCCACCAAGTCAAAACTGGCTTGTTGTAGTTAAACCCCACCATCCCCTTTGTTGATAATGATGCATATGTAGTTAGTTCTGATGTAAGTCTTGCTGGGTACATTTGTACTCACGTTTGCCTATTTTATGTTTTTGCAGAGAGACTTCAGTCTCGCTAGTAGTTCCGCGTGAACTTGCAACGTTTAGCTTGTTACCTCAGCTACGATCTTGTGCCCTCGGCAGGATCTGGTAGATAGTCAGGCTTCTCAGCCTTTTTCATTTGTAGATGTCTGTACTCAGACATGCTAAGCTTCCGCTTGTGCTTTGACTTGTACGCTCTGAGTGTTGGGTCATGAGATCCATGTTTGTAATATCTCGCTCCTCAGAGCCTATTGAATAAAATACTTGATTTGTAGAGTCATGTTGTGATGCCATGTTGTATTTGCACATATCGAGCATATTGTGTGTATGTTATTGAAATGCTTGGTATGTGTGGGATCTAACTATCTAGTTGTTTATCCTTGGTAGCCTCTCTTACCGGGAAATGTCTCCTAGTGCTTCCACTGAGCCCTGGTAGCTTGCTACTGCTCTGGAACACTTAGGCTGGCCGACATGTGTCCTTATTCGTTCATGTGTCTGTCCCTTCGGGGAAATGTCACGCGGTGTCTACCGAAGTCCTGTTAGCCTGCTACAGCCCGGTTTACCGGAGTCCTGCTAGCCCAGTTGCTACAGCCCGGATTCACTCGCTGATGACCGACACGTTCGTTGCTGGGTCATGTATGTCTGTCCCTATAAGTTAGTGCCACTTTGGGTTCACGACTAGTCATGTCAGCCCGGGCTCCCTGTCATATGGATGCTAGCGACACTATCATATACGTGTGCCAAAAGGCGCAAACGGTCCCGGGCCTGGTAAGGTGACACCCATGGGAATACTGTGCGTGAGGACGCAAAGTGATATGAGGTGTTATGTGCTAGATCAGTGTGGCATTGAGTCGGGGTCCTGACACATGACTTCTCCTGTGGCCTCAAGAACAAAGGCAACTACTCACAAATAATATTCATGCTCAAGATCAGAGGGATATTAAATGGCATAATGGATCTGAACATATATTCTTCTACCGAATAAACCATCTAGCATCAACGACAAGATGTAAGCAACACTACTAGCCACCCATAGGTACCAATTTGAGGTTCCGGTACAAGGATTGAACACAAGAGATGAACTAGGGTTTTGCGACGAGATGGTGCTGTTGAAGATGTTGATGAATATTGGCCTCCCAAAGATGAGAGGGTTGTTGGTGATGACGATGGCTTCGATTTCCCCCGCCAGGAGGGAAGTTCCCCTAGCGGAATTGCTCAGTCAGAGGGCAAAAGTGCTCATGCTGAAGTTCCGCCTCGAGATGGCGGCGCTCCGTCCCGAAAGTACTCTCCTTATTTTTTCTAGGTCAAAAAACCTTATGTGCTAGAAGCTGGGCACTGGAGGTGGGCCTGGGCCCCCACTACCCACCAAGGCGCGCCTGGAGGGGGTGGCACGCCCTGGTGCCTTGTGGGCGCCTGGGTGCCCCCCTCTGGTAGTTCTTTTCTCTGGTATTTTTCATTTATTCCAAAATAATTCTCCATAAAATTTCAGCTCATTTGGAGATATGCAGTATAGGTATCTCTAACATAGCCTTTTCACGTCCAGAATTCCAGCTGCCGGCATTCTCCCTCTGTGTGTAAACCTTGCATTTTATGAGAGAAAAGACATTAGAATTACTCCAAAAGTGTTATAATACAGAAAAACACTATAAATAACAGTAGGAAAACATGATGCAAAATGGACATATCAACTCCACCAAGCTTAGATCTCGCTTGTCCTCAAGCGAAAGCCGATATCAAAAATCATGTCCACATGTTTAGAGAGAGAGAGAGAGAGAGAGAGAGAGAGAGGTGTCGATAAAAACAAAATACAGACATAGTAGCATCATGCTTATTATTATAACAGCAACAAACTTTATCATATAGCTTCTCATGAACAAGTAACAATTCATCACAACATCAAAGTAGAAAGCATAAACTTGGTTAAAAACTAACAAACTATGCTCAGTTAACTTTGCAACTACAATTCATCATATTTTCAAGAAGGGTCTCGTATCGGAGCCTCTTGGCAAGTCCACATACTCAACCATCATTTAGTCTTCTATGATTGCTAATACTCACAACGCACATATGAGCAAAAAAATTCAACCGAACACATAGAAAGATAGGGGCTTATAGTATCGCCTCCCAACTTATTCACCTCAAGAGTGATGTCAACAATAATAACTCATGATCACTCACATTCAACTGGATATATGTGCCTAGATCTTTCCCCACCAGATGGTGCTTGTAAAAAGATAAAATAAAAAGGAATAGAGAAGAATACTTTGACTCTTGCATAAAAAAGTCAATACATAAAAGTAAAAGATAGGCCCATCGCAGAGGGAAGCAGAGGTTGTCATGCACTTTTCTTTTGGTTTTGTATGCACAATCTCTGAATGCAAAAGAACATCATGTTATATTGCCCCTTATGATAGCAACCTTTATTATGCAGTCTGTCACTTTTATTACTTTGCCATCACAAGTTCGTACAACACTTATTTTCCCTTACACTAAAAGATCAAACACATTTAGGAGAAACTTTTATTGCCTTTTTGCACCGATGAAAACTTACTTGAAGGATCTTACTCAATCCATAGGTAGGTATGGTGGAATCTCAAAATATGAATTTGGGTTTAAGGTTTTTGGATGCACAAGTAGTATCTCTACTTAGTGCGGATTTTTGGCTAGCAAAGATATTGGGCAAGCACCCCATGTTGGAGGGTCTATGACAATATAACTTCTATGTGTATATGAGGAAACATAAATCATTACATTGTCTTTCTTTTCCAATGTCAACAATTAGGCATAAAATATTTAATGGGGGCTCACAATCATAAAAGATGTCAAGATAGTATATTTGCATGTGAATCTTCTCTTCCCTTATTAATTCTTTCATGAGTTGCATCATTGACCAATGCTATGTTTATCAACTTTCAATTAATTTTACCACTTACACTTTTCCTTATGTGATGTCATTACTTACCATAATACTAGCATATGATCTTTTTTGTTATTTCCCTTATTTTGATTGAAACAAGAAAGTAAAGAAGCAAAAACTCAAATTAAACTTTATTATATAACTGTCACTCAATTACATAAATAGATAGATCACGAAACTAACATTCTAAAATAGATCATACTAAACTTTTATTCAACTAAATCATGAAGTAACTAAGGATCGAACTAACATAGGTAAAGGTAATAAAAGTGATGGTGATACCGGGGCATCTCCCCCAGGCTTGGCACAAGCCAAGGGGAGTTCCCATACCCATGTACTCAAGTCTCCTTATTTGGTGATGGTGATGGTGGTGCGGGAGTAGTGGTATTCTTCTTCTCCATCTTACGCTTGAGGATAAAATTTTCCTCCCTCAAGTCACCGTTCTCCTGCTCAAGCTTCAATATCTTTTTGCATAGTGCTTGCTTGCTTTCCCGTAGAAAACGAGATGTGATAAATTGGATCTTAGATTTGTTCGCCTTGTTTGGGAGGCTTGACTCCTTGAATTCCACGTGCATATCTCCCGGTTGAGGTAGCGGGACTTCATCTTCTTTGGAGCTGGAATCCTCCATCTTCTCTGGATTGGTCTCTTCCTCCTCATCCGTGGCCCATAAGTAGGTATAGGTCTCTGTCGGTGCAATAGACCCGGGGCCTGTTGTCCTGATTGTGCACAGGAACAAGGTCAAGATTGAAGCATCAGAACAAGGCAAACAAGAGACGAAGAGATCCAAAGCACCAACAAGCAGATCAAAAGGATCCAAGACCAAGTTAGAGGAGCCAGATATTATCAAGAGAGAAGCCTCCCTTGCCAGGCAGGCGAGCCCGGCAAGGGGCGAGGCCACCCCCAGAAGGAGATGACCAAGGCGTCCCGGCAGGGCCTGCCGGGACTCACGGAGACCAGATTACCTCACCGACTACTCCACCATGACCCATGTCGTCGATCAATGCGGTGTCAAGCCGTGGAGTGATTAAGTGACAACCATTTGCCACATGGCGGCCACTTCCTACCAAGGAAACCCACAGATGACACCCATCCTATGATGTGTCGAGAAAGCAGGCATGGAGCTTTTAAGATATCCCAGCAAGCCTTGCTAGGCAACCAACGACATGACACTAAGCGGCGCATTAAATGCGCACTGTCAGCCTGCAGAGTTAGGTATGATAGCACTATTTGCTATCATATCAGTGTCTAGTGACTAAATTGCCATTGTGGTGATCCCTTGGTCTATAAAAGGAGGCCCATGGAAACCATTCGAGGGGCTACAAAGTTAGATCACTCGCACCCTCGTACGTGCGTAGCTGCTGTCGCACCGAGACAACCCTTGTCCACCATCAATCCACCAAAGCAGGAGTAGGGTTTTATGCCTCACGGTGGCCCGAACCTTGGTAAAATTGCCCATGTGATCTCCGTCATACTGCCGCACATTGGTATGCTATTTGTGCAACGCGAATCCCCCTGCTGAACTAGCAAGGGGCCGCCCTGGTCCCATAGATGGCCGTGGTTCCCCGCGACATCTTTGGCGCGCCAGGTAGTGGGATCGCTTGTGTGAACCTGAAGACGTAAGCAGCGCGTCATCTTCATCACCATCTGCATCTTGGACAGCGCCATCGACCATGGCGCCCAAGAAGAATTGGCTCCTTCGGCTCATCCATCCACCTTGAAGGCTCCACTACCCGCGGCCTCCAACGCTGCGCGGGGGGGGGATACATGCGAGGGCGCGAACGCTGCTGGGGATGTTGTCGGAGCAGGCGGCACCACCCCCATTCCCCCCGCGGCCAATGCAAGAGCAGGAGATACTGGAGGAGAGCAACATCAGCAACACCTCGACAGCCGCACTCCGCTCGCTGACGGGCACAAGCATAGTGCTGGCACTCGCTCTGGGGCGAACCTCCGCCCTTCATTCGCCCTTGCCACAGGCGCGACCGCCACGCGTGCGCTTTCCCAAGGTGAGTCGACCGAGCTGATGCGCCCAACGGAGCTGATGGCCCTCGAGCGCCTCCGCCTTACCACCCTGCTACCCAGGTGGCTACACTACAACAGGGGGGCGCAGTGTTGCCGCCGCTGGCTCCGTCAGGAGCCGAGCGACGACGCGATCGACATCATCATCATCTATGCCAAGCCCAACCTCGGAGGCCATGGCGCGGGCTCAGTTGCTGCTGAGTTTTCCACCAGTGGTCGAGCAGTGGGACGAATGGCATGCCACCATCCAAAGTCTGCTCGGTTTTGCCAAAGCCGAGGGCTCATGACGATCTGCCCTACCGCGACCTCCACAAGCAACGGTAACGGCCCATGCTGCTACCCGCACGGAGGGAGCCGTCCCTACGGTGCAGTCCCTACCGCGGCAGCCAGCACGGGCGTGACTGAATCAAGACCCCGATGGCGTCTCTATGGCCTCCTTTGATCCTCGAGCACGTCCAGGCCAATGACAAACCCCGGAAGATAGGCGAAGAGGAGACATATGCGTCGTCGAGCAACACCCCGGCAACCTCCTCCGAGCCGACGGGCGCGACAGCCCCGACATTGACGAGCCCACTCTCGGTGTTGGCAGGCCCCAGCTCTTCGAGGTTGGCTCCCCTGCCTTCACCCGTGAGCTGCGGCAAGTCTGTTTGTCGTCCGCTCGCATGTTCACGCCAAAGATACCTGAGAAGTATGATGGGAGGCTGAACCCGGCAGAGTTCTTGAGCATCTATACCATCACTGTTCAGGCTGCCGGGGGAAGAGATGAGAAGGTGTTCGCCCACTACTTCCCATTGGCCCTCAAGTCCAATGTGAGGTCTTGGCTGATGCACCTGACGAAGAACTCTATTTTGTCATGGGCAGACCTGTGCCACGAGTTCATCGGTGCTTTCATCGGTGGCCACCAGGAGCCGGGCCATCCCAGCGATCTGCAGCTCCTCCAACAAAAGGAAGGAGAAATCCTCCATAAGTATTTATAGAGATTCAGCAAAGTTCATAGAAATATTCCAAATATCCATCCGGCAGCCATGATAGCTGCCTTCCAGTCCAATGTGCACAACCGTCGGATCCATTCTAAGATGAATGTGTGGTTTCCCAAGACTGTGAAGGAGTTGTAACCCTAGTGGATAAGTGTGCATGGATGGAGGAAGGAAGGAAGTTGCCCCGAGAGGAAGATTGCATCGATGTTGATTCAGAGGATGATGATGAGTCCACAAGTCAGAAGAAAGTTAAGATGCACAGTAAGAAGCAGAGGGATAAGGCAATATTGCCTGTTGAAGGGTCAGGCACCCCTAGTACCGGCAAGATCACCAAGGCTGAGGTCCCCGGCAAGGAGACTACCGTGTGTGCTGATTGCCGAGAAGCTGCGGCTGCTGAGAAGGCCCGGAAGGGCGATGGACCGTATTGCAAGATCCACCGTACCAAAGGCCACGACCTTCAAGAGTGTTATCAAGTTGAGCAGTTGGCCAAGAGACAGAGAGCAGAATATGAGAAGCGTGATAAGGAAAAAGGTCAGAATGCCGCTGGCGGTAAGGGTCGGGGTGATGGAGCAAATTGCCCCGGCAAACCCTTTCGGAATAAAGGAAAACCTGCTACAGGCCAGGAGAAGGAAGTCTGTGATGATGAGAGTGATAAAGGGGATGAAGAGGAAACCAGTGAGCAAGAGTTTCAGAAGGCCATGGACGCCCTGTGCATTGACGGGCGTGCATCCTTGCACACCTCCCATCGTCAACTCAAGAAGTGGGCACGAGAAGTTGATGCCATGGAACCAGCGCCAGAGGCCCGAAAGCCGCTTAGATGGTCCAGTACACCCATCATCTTTGACGGGGAGCATCATCCTAGCCGTACCACTGCGGTAGGATGCCTGCCTTTATTGGTTTCTCCAACAATTCGCAACCTTAAACTCACTAAGATGCTGGTGGACGGTGGAGCCGGACTGAATCTAATTTCCCCGGCAGTTACCAGCAAGCTTCAGATAGTAGAGGAAGAACTAGAGGTTACATGCACGTTTCAAGGAGTCAACCCCGGCAGGAGTCATTAGAGGGGAAAGATTATGTTGCCAGCAACATATGGGGGAGAGCTTAACTACCGAACTGAGAAGATTGTGTTTGACGTAGTTGATCTCCCCCTGCCGTACAATGCAATCCTTGGACACCCGGCCTTGGCTAAATTCATGGCAGCATCCCACTATGCCTACAATACCCTGAACATGCCTAGGCTGCTGGGATTCCTCACCATTCCGTCAGATGAGAAAGATGCCATTATCTGTCTAGACAAGATGTACCGGGACACAGTCGCGGCAGAGGCAGCGATGTCAGCAGTTCTCACCAAGGAAAGCAAAGGGAAGAAAAAGAATTGTAGGACCTCCGACAAAGAGTCCGGGAAGCGTGCCCCATCCGAGTGCACATCACCCGTTGACGACGTGACGGAGTGTTCTAACAGCAAGAGATCCATGGTTGCTGCTCCACAAGAGAAAAAGGTCCCAACACGGCTGGCTGGCGTTGATGGTACTTTCACTATCAGTGCCACCCTCGATGACAAATAGGAAAGCGTGCTTGTTGCCTTCCTTCAGGCGAATATCGATGTGTTTGCTTGGAAACTATCTGATATTCCCTGTGTTCCCAGGGAGGTAATTGAACACCACCTTGCTGTCTGCCCACACGCCAGACCTATTAAGCAGAAAGTCCGAAAGCAGGCCTTGGAGAGGCAACCGTTCATTGCAGAAGAGATCAAGAAGCTTGAGTCAGCTTGTTTGGTCAGAGGAGTGCTTGATACGTCTCCGTCGTATCTATAATTTTTGATTGTTCCATGCCAATATTATACAACTTTCATATACTTTTGGAAACTTTTTATACTATTTTTGGGACTAACATATTGATCCAGTGCCCAGTGCTAGTTCCTGTTTGTTGCATATTTTCTGTTTCACAAAAAATCCATATCAAACGGAGTCCAAATGGGATAAAAACGGACGGAGATTTTTTTTGGAATATATCTGAATTTTGAGAAGTGGAATCAACGCGAGACGATGCTCGAGGGGCCCACGAGGCAGGGGGGCACGCCCCAGGGGGGGTGGGCGTGCCCGTGACCCTCGTGGACACCCCGCAAGGCAGTTGTTGCCCTTCTTTCGCCGCAAGAAAGCTAATATCTGGAGAAAAATCGTGTTCAAAGTTTCAATCTAATCGGAGTTACGGATCTCCAGGAATATAAGAAATGGTGAAAGGGCAGAATCAGGAACGCAGAAATAGAGAGAGACAGACAGACATATCCAATCTCGGAGGGGCTCTCGCCCCTCCCACACCATGGAGACCATGGACCAGAGGGGAAACCCTTCTCCCATCTAGGGAGAAGGTCAAGGAAGAAGAAGAAGAAGGGGGGCTCTCTCCCCCTCGTTTTCGATGGCACCGGAATGCCACCGGGGCCATCATCATCATCGCAATCTACACCAACACCTCCGTCATCTTCACCAACATCTTCATCACCTTCCCCCATCTATCCACAGCGGTCCACTCTCCCGCAACCCGCTGTACCCTCTACTTGAACATGGTGCTTTATGCTTCATATTATTATCCGCTGATGTGTTGCCATCCTATGATGTCTGAGTAGATTTTCGTTGTCCTTTCGGTAATTGGTGAATTGCTATGATTGGTTTAATTTGCTTGTGGTTATGTTAATGTCCTTTGGTGCCCATCATATGAGCGCGCGCATGGATCACACCATAAGGTTAGTTGTATGTTGATAGGACTATGTATTGGAGGGCAAGAGTGACAGAAGCTTCAACCTAGCATAGAAATTGATGCATACGGGATTGAAGGGGGATAATGCTATGGTTGGGTTTTACTTTAATGAACGTTAGTAGTTGCGGATGCTTGCTAATAGTTCCAATCATAAGTGCATAGAATTCCAAGTCAAGGATGACATGCTAGCAGTGGCCTCTCCCACATAAAACTTGCTATCGGTCTAGTAAAGTAGTCAATTACTTAGGGACAATTCCGCAACTCCAACCACCACTTTTCACACTCGCTATACTAACTTTATTGCTTCTTTATCTAAACAGCCCCTAGTTTATATTTACGTGCTCTTTATATTCTTGCAAACCTATCCAACAACACCTACAAAGTACTTCTAGTTTCACACTTGTTTTAGGTAAAGCGAACGTTAAGCGTGTGTAGAGTTGTATCGGTGGTCGATAGAACTTGAGGGAATATTTGTTCTACCTTTAGCTCCTCGTTAGGTTCGACACTCTTACTTATCGAAAGAGGCTACAATTGATCCCCAATACTTGTGGGTTATCAAGACCTTTTTCTGACGCCGTTGCCAAGGAGTTATAGCGTGGGGTGAATATTCTCGTGTGTGCTTGTTTGCTTTATCACTAAGTAATTATTATTTGTTGTTCTAAGTTGTTCTCTATCTTTAGTTATGGATATGGAACACGAAATACCAAAAAAATTAGGTGTACTTGCTACTCATGGAGATGGGGAACCTCCTAAAACCCTCGATGCTCATTATGTGAAAGATATTATGTACTACTTTGATAATCCTGAGAAAACCCCATTCAACTTTATAATGGGAGTAACGTTGGATCAACGTGAATACTTTAGGGATTATCGCTTGACTCAAAAGGGAAACTATTACGGGATCAAATTCATATGTTGCATTGGTATGCTCGGGAACTGTGCTTGAGATATGATTATACTTGTTGCTCTAGGATGTAGGCCCCACACCTTCCCTTTTCATGCAAATTTAATGATAATAAAAACTTAGCTTCTTATGCTAATGGTATATATGATTACTATGATGTGGAACAAATAGAAGAATTCGTTGCTTTTATGGGTGCTTATGAAATTGAATCTTTGTTTAAAGTGTGTGAAAATCTTTATGATGCTGCTTATAGACCTGAAACTTTAGCTATGCTTAAATACAATTATGATATTGTTGAATTTATTGAGAAAGTCTCCGCTGTCCAAGAAGAGATTAATATTTTGCAGGAATCTATGGAAGAAGAAATTGATGAAACTGTGAGCTCATTGGATGAAAAAGATGAGGAGGAGAGGGAAGAACAAAAGGAGGAAGAGCGGATTGATCACCCGTGCCCACCTTCTAATGAGAGTAACTCTTCAACTCATACATTGCTTAATTTCCCTTCGTGCTAACTGAAGGATGATTGCTATGATGATTGTTATGATCCCGTTGATTCACTTGAAATACCCCTTTTTGATGATGCTTTCTATGCTTGTGGCCATGATGCCAATATGAATGATACTTATGGAGATGAACTTGCTATAGTTACTTATGTTAAACATGAAATTGTTACTATTGCACCCACAAATAATAGTCCTATTATCTTTTTGAATTCTCCAAACTACACTATATCTGAGAAGTTTGCTCTTATTAAGGTTTATGTTGATGGGTTGCATTTTACCATTGCACATGATGATTTTGATAGATATAATATGCATGTGATTGCCGCTCCAACCTGAAATTATTATAAGAGAGGAACTACATCTCCGCCTCTTTATTTTTCCAACATGATAAAATTGCAAGAAACTGTTTATACTATGCATTGGCCTTTACTATGTGTGCATGAATTATTCTTTTATGACATGGCGATGCATAGGAAGAGAGTCAGACTTCGCTGTTGCATGATATAAGTTACTTTGTGCTCACTACTAAATCGCAATTTAATTGAAATTGGCTTTGATATACCTTGGGATCCGGGTGGATCCATTACTTGAGCACTATATGCCTAGCTTAATGGCTTTGTAGAAAGCGCTGCCAGGGAGACAACCCGGAAGTTTTAAATATTCATTTATTTCTGTTGTGTTCTTTTATAAAGTTTAAAAACAAAAAATAAATAAAGAGGGGAACCCAAAACTTTTCAAAAAAGGAAAGTGAAAGTGAGAGAGACAAACATTGTTGAAGTGGGAGAGCTCCTTGAACTTTGTTCATGCTCACAAAAACTTTGTGAATCTTAATTACAGAAAATTCTCAACAAAAATAATTATCCCCTTGTACAATTCCATTGTATTATAAAAAAAATGCACCAAGGTTTGCCTTTAGGATGTTTACATTGCTTGTTGGTTTGTGCGGTGCAAAACAGAAACTTTGGCTGTAGTGAGCAATTTTTAGTTTTATTACCGGAACATCAAACAGTTCTGAAACTTTTTGCACTGTATTTCTATACAAATTGTTTATTTTCCTAAGTTTTGCAGATTTTTTGGAGTAACAGAATTATGGTGAATGTTCAGATTACTACAGACTGTCCTGTTTAAGACAAATTCTGTTTTTGATGCATAGTTTGCTTGTTTTGATGAAACTATCAATTTATATCAGTGGATTAAGCCATGGAAAAGTTGTATTATAGTACCTACAATGAAAAAATCAAAATATGAATTGGTTTGCAATAGTACCAAGAGTAGTGATTTGTTTTATTATACTAACGGATCTTACCGAGCTTTCTGTTGAGTTTTGTGTGGATGAAGTGTTCGAAGATCGAGGAGGTCTCGAGGTGAGGAGAAGGAGGAGAGGAAAGAGCTCAATCTTGGGGATGCCCAAGGCACCCTAAGTAAATATTCAAGGAGACTCAAGCATCTAAGCTTGGGTATGCCCCGGAAGGCATCCCATCTTTCTTCAACAAGTATTCAGTATGTTTTTGGATTCGTTCCGTTCATGTGATATGTGCAAATCTTGGAGCGTCCTTTGCATTTAGTTTTCACTTTGCTTTTATGCACCATGCTGGTATAATATAGTCCATTGTTGATTTATAGAATGCTCATTGCACCTCACTTAAATCTTTTGAGTATGGCTTTATAGAATGCTTCATGTGCTTCACTTATATCATTTGAAGTTTGGATTACCTGTTTCTCTTCACATAGAAAACCGCCATTTGTAGAATGCTTTTTTGCTTCACTTATATTTGTTAGAGCGCAGGCATATCTTTTGTAGAAAGAATTAAACTCTCTTGCTTCACTTATATCTATTTAGAGAGTTGACAGGAATTGGTCATTCACATGGTTAGTCATAAAATCCTACATAAACTTATAGATCACTGAATATGATATGTTTGATTCCTTGCAATAGTTTTGCGATATAAAGGTGGTGATATTAGAGTCATGCTAGTGAGTAATTGTGTATTAGTAGAAATACTTGTGTTGAGGTTTGTGATTCCTGAAGCATGCACGTATGGTGAACCGTTATGTGATAAAGTCGGAGCATGATTTATTTTTTGATTGTCATCCTTTGTGTGGAGGTCGGGATCGCGCGATGGTTAACTCCTACCAACCCTTCCCCTAGGAGCATGCGTGTAGTACTTTGTTTCGATGGCTAATAAATTTTTGCAATAAGTATGTGAGTTCTTTATGACTAATGTTGAGTCCATGGATTATACGCACTCTCACCCTTCCATCATTGCTAGCCTCTTCAATACCGTCCATTGCCCTTTCTCACCTCAAGAGTCGGTGCAAACTTCGCCGGTGCATCCAAACCCCGTGATATGATACACTCTGTCACACATAAGCCTCCTTGTATCTTCCTCAAAACAGCCACCATACGTACCTATCATGGCATTTTCATAGCCATTCTGAGATATATTGCCATGCAACTTCCATCATCATCATATACATGACTTGAGCATTCATTGTCATATTGCTTTGCATGATCGTAAGATAGCTAGCATGATGTTTTCATGTTTTGATATCTTTGCTATGCTAGATCATTGCGCATCCCGGTACACCGCCGGAGGCATTCATATAGAGTCATATCTTTGTTCAAGATATCGAGTTGTAATATTGAGTTGTAAGTAAATAAAGTGTGATGATCATCATTATTAGAGCATTGTCCCATGTGAGGAAAGGATGATGGAAGCAATGATTCCCTCACAAGTTGGGACGAGTCTCCGGACTTTATGAAAAATAAAAGAGGCCAAAGAAGCCCAAATAAAAAAAGAGGCCAAAGAAGCCCACCAAAAAAAGAAAATAAAAAATGAGAGACAAAGAGAGATGGGGCAATGTTAATATCCATTTACCACACTTGTGCTTCAGAGTAGCACCATGTTCTTCATATAGAGAGTCTCCTATATTGTCACTTTCATATACTAGTGGGAATTTTCATTATAGAACTTGGCTTGTATATTCCGATGATGGGCTTCCTCAAACGCCCGAGGTCTTCATGAGCAAGCAAGTTGGATGCACACCCATTTAGTTTCCAGTTTGAGCTTTCATACACTTATAGCTCTTAGTGCATCCGTTGCATGGCAATCCCTACTTCTCACATTGACATCAATTGATGGGCATCTCCATAGCCCGTTGATTAGCCGCGTCGATGTGAGACTTTCTCCTTTTTGTCTTCTCCACATAACCTCCACCATCATATTCTATTCCACCTATAGTGCTATATCCATGGCTCACGCTCATGTATTGCGTGAAAGTTGAAAAAGTTTGAGAATACTAAAGTATGAAACAATTGCTTGGCTAAAATCGGGGTTGTGCATGATTTGAATATTTTGTGTGGTGAAGATGGAGCATAGCCAGACTATATGATTTTGCAGGGATAACTTTCTTTGGCCATGTTGTTTTGAAAAGACATGATTGCTTTATTAGTATGCTTGAAGTATTATTGTCTTAATGTCAAATGATAGACTATTGCTTTAAAATCACTCGTGTCTTAATATTCATGCCATTATTAGATTACATGATCAAGATTATGCTAGGTAGCATTCCACATCAAAAATTATCTTTTTTATCATTTACCTACTCGAGGACGAGCAGGAATTAAGCTTGGGGATGTTGATATGTCTCCATCGTATCTATAATTTTTGATTGTTCCATGCCAATGTTATACAACTTTCATATATTTTGGCAACTTTTTATACTATTTTTGGGAAATATTGATCCAGCGCCCAGTGCTAGTTCCTGTTTGTTGCATGTTTTTTGTTTCGCACAAAATCCATATCAAACGGAGTCCAAATGGGATAAAAACGGACAGAGATTTTTTTTGAAATACATCTGGATTTTGAGAAGTGGAATCAACGCGAGACGGTGCTCGAGGGGCCCACGAGGCAGGGGGTGCGCCCCTGACCCTTGTGGACACACCGTAAGGCGGTTGTTGCCCTTCTTTCGCTGCAAGAAAGCTAATATCCGGAGAAAAATCATGTTCAAAGTTTCAATCCAATTGGAGTTACGGATCTTCGGGAATATAAGAAACGGTGAAAGGGCAGAATCAGGAACGAAGAAACAGAGAGAGACGAGACAGATCCAATCTCGGAGGGGCTCTCGCCCCTCCCACGCCATGGAGACCATGGACTAGAGAGGAAACCCTTCTCCCATCTAGGGAGAAGGTCAAGGAAGAAGAAGAAGAAGGGGGTCTCTCTCCCACTCGCTTCCGGTGGTGCCGGAACGGCGCCAGGGCCATCATCATCACTGCAATCTACACCAACACCTCCGTCATCTTCACCAACATCTTCATCACCTTCCCCCATCTCTCTACACCGGTCCACTCTCCCGCAACTCACTGTACCCTCTACTTGAACATGGTGCTTTATGCTTCATATTATTATCCAATGATGTGTTGCCATCCTATGATGTCTGAGTAGATTTTCATTGTCCTTTCGGTAATTGGTGAATTGCTATGATTGGTTTAATTTGCTTATGGTTCTGTTGCTGTCCTTTGATGCCCATCATATGAGCGCGTGCGTGGATCACACCATAGGGTTAGTTGTATGTTGATAGGACTATGTATTGGAGGGCAAGAGTGACAGAAGCTTCAACCTAGCATAGAAATTGATGCGTACGGGATTGAAGGGGGACCAATATATCTTAATGCTATGGTTGGGTTTTACCTTAATGAACGTTAGTAGTTGCAGATTCTTGCTAATAGTTCCAATCATAAGTGCATATCCATGTCAGGGATGACATGCTAGCAGTGGCCTCTCCCACATAAAACTTACTATCGGTCTAGTAAAGTAGTCAATTGCTTAGGGACAATTTCGCAACTCCTACCACAACTTTTCCACACTCGCTATACTAACTTTATTGCTTCTTTATCTAAACAGCCCCTAGTTTATATTTACGTGCTCTTTATATTCTTGCAAACTTATCCAACAACACCTACAAAGTACTTCTAGTTTCACACTTGTTTTAGGTAAAGCGAACGTTAAGCGTGCCTAGAGTTGTATCGGTGGTTGATAGAACTTGAGGGAATTTTTGTTCTACCTTTAGCTCCTCGTTGGGTTCGACACTCTTACTTATCGAAAGATGCTACAATTGATCCCCTATACTTGTGGGTTATCAGTGCTACATCCTGCTTGGCTAGTAGACCCAGTGGTAGTCCGGAAGGCGAACGGGAAGTGGAGGCTGTGCCTTGATTTGACAGACCTCAACAAGGCTTGCCTAAAGGACCTGTTCCCCTTGCCGCGTATTGATCAGATTGTGGATGCCACTTCAGGTTGTGATTTGCTCTCATTTCTTGATGCCTATTCTGGGTATCACCAGATCTTCATGTCCAAGGAAGATGAGGTGAAGACATCATTCATCACCCCATGTGGTACGTACTGCTTTGTCCGCATGCCATTTGGATTAAAGAGTGCCGGGTCCACCTTTGCAAGGGCGGCCCAGATTGGTTTTGAGCCTCAGCTGCATAGGAACATTGAGGCTTATATGGATGACATTGTGATCAAAACCAAGGACAAAACAACTCTCATCCAGGATTTGGAGGAGACATTTGCAAATCTACGCAAGATCAACTTAAAGCTAAACCCAGAGAAGTGTGTGTTTTGCGTCCCCTCCGGCAAGATGCTTGGATACTTTGTGTCCCACAAGGGGATTGAATCTAATCCCTACAAGATCAAGGCCATTGAGCAGATCCAAGCGCCAAGGACAGTCAAAGATGTGAGGCGCCTGACTGGATGTGTTGCCACGCTAAGCAGATTTATCTCCAAGTCTGCCGAGCGTGCCCTGCCGTTCTTCAAGATTTTGAAGAAGGCGGGCCCTATGAGGTGGACCCCTAAAGTAGACACAGCTTTGCAAGAGCTGAAGACCTACCTATCCTTTGTGCCTACCCTGGTTGCACCCAAGCCCCAGGAGCCGTTGTTGCTATACTTAGCGGCAACCAACCAAGTGGTTAGTGCAGCCTTGGTAGCACAACGAGAAGTGACTGAGAAATGGAGTGAGCAGAGGCCGGTAGAGCCAGATAAGGACCAGAACAGCAGCAAGCACGGTAATGATGACAACCCCAAGGACTCGGCAAGGAATAAAGTGGTACAGCGCCCAGTGTACTTCGTCAGCTCCTTGTTACACGGGGATAGGTCGAGGTACTCTGGCGTGCAAAAGTTGATCTTTGGTATCATCATGGCCTCAAGGAAACTGCGCACTACTTCCAAGCCCATGAGATCACGGTTGTTACTCATTACCCGTTGCAACGGATACTCCGAAACCCAGAGGCTACCGGCGGAATAGTGGAGTGGGTTTTGGAGCTATCTAGCTTTGGTTTGAAGTTTAAGAGCACATGAACTGTCCAGAGCCGGGCATTGGCATAGTTTATTGCAGAATGGACGCCAATCCCTGATAAGGAAGTGACGGAGACAGTTATCCCCGGCAAGGAATCACCCCATGAATGGATTATGTATTTTGATGGTGTTTTTTCCATGCAAGGTGGAGGGGCTGGCGTGCTTCTTGTCACCCCCTCCGAGGAGCACTTGAAGTACGTCTTCCAGATGCATTTTGCTCGGGAAGAAGCAACCAACAATACAACAGAATATGAAGGGCTCCTTGCTGGGCTAAGAATTGCAGCAGAATTGGGAATTAAGACACTGATCATTCGAGGAGATTCACAGCTAGTGGTGAGGCAAGTTAATAAGGATTATCAGAGTCCATTGATGGAAGCATACATCGAGGAAGTGAGAAGATTGGAGGAGCACATTGACGGATTACAAACAGAGCACATACCCCATGCGAAAAACAACATAACTGATCATCTGTCAAAGTGTGCTGCGCAGAAGCTTCTTGTGGAACCAGGGACTTTTGTTCTCCATCTTACTCAACCCTTCGTATACCCAGCAACAATGGCCCAGAAGAGGAGAAAGTTGGACACCGGTAAGCCCCTCCCGTTGAGCCGTCCGCTCCCGGCAGAGACCCTGCCAGAAACAACTCCTCACAGCCTGCCGGACCACCCCGTCCAGCCGGGTCCATGGACCCCGCGTACGAGGCTGGTGCCCCTGCTGCAGAGGAGGTGCCGGTAGTCCTCGTTGCTGAGCTACAGGCTCCAACTTGGGCAAGGCACATTGTCCGCTTCCTCCACACCGGAGAGCTTCCCGACGATCAAGACGAAGCTGAAAAAGTAACCCGGAGGGCCAGTATGTATCAGCTTGTCGATGACACTCTGTACAGAAGGAGGCCCAATGGTGCGAAATTGAAGTATGTATGTCGGGAAGAAGGAAAGGAACTGCTGGCCGAGATACACAAAGGAATGTGCGGCTCCCACATTGGATCAAGGGCGTTAGTTGGGAAAGCATTCTGACAAGGATTCTATTGGCCCACAGCCCTCCAAGATGCGGTCGAGCTAGTCACTAAGTGTGAAACCTGCCAGTTCCATTCCAAGGAAACCCACCTGCCTGCGCAAGCGCTCCAGACAATCCCTCTATCATGGCCATTTTTTGTCTGGGGGCTCGATATCCTCCGCCCATTCCCCCGATCATCGGGGGCTTTGAATTCTTGTTCGCTGCCATCGACAAGTTTACAAAGTGGCCTGAAGTGACTGCCGTGAGAAAGGTGACTACTCAGTCAGCTATCAAGTTCTTGAAAGATCTGGTGTGTCGTTTTAGAGTTCCGGCAAGGATCATCACCGACAACGACACCCAGTTCACGAGTCGCGCCTTCATGCAATATGTTTATGCCATCGGATGCAAGATCTCATTCACCTCTGTGGCACACCCGCGGAGCAATGGACAAGCTGAGAGGGCGAACGGTGAAGTGCTACACGAACTCAAGACGAGAACCTTTGATACGCTGTAGAAGCACGATATGCAGTGGATCGAGGAATTGCCGGTAGTTCTCTGGTCCCTCAGAACGACACCAAACTGAGCTACTGGGCAGACTCCCTTCTCCCCGATCTATGGGGCAGAAGCAGTTATCTCTGCGGAACTCATTTACGGGTCGACTCGAGTACTTGCTTACGATGAAATCGTACAAGATCAGCACTGGCGTGACGACACTGTGCTACTCGAGAGAACCATCTCCGGGCTGCTACGCGTGCTGCATGCTATCAGCAAGCCCTGCGTCGCTATCATAGCCGGAGGGTTCATGCCCAGTGTTTCGAGGAAGGTGACCTTGTCCTTAGGCGTGTTCAGTTCGCCAAGGGTACACACAAGTTCTCACCGAAGTGGGAAGGCCCTTATCAGGTAGTACGAGTCACCAGACCCGGCGCAGTCCGTATGGAGACTGGAGATGGCACTCTATTGCAAAACTCATGGAATATTGAGCATCTCCGCAAGTTCTATCCATAATGCGCGAGGCTATCGGGTCGTGCCCGGCGGCCACCCATTTGTACAGGCCTTGCCTCAGTTTCATGTAACCCCTTGTACAAAGCCGGGGTGATGACCCCTGATACGTCTCCAACGTATCTATAATTTTTTATTGTTCCATGCTAATATATCATCTATTTTGGATGTTTAATGGGCATTAATATGCTATTTTATATTATTTTCAGGACTAACCTATTAACCGAGGGCCAAGTGCCAGTTTCTGTTTTTTTGCCTATTTTAGAGTTATGCAGAAAAGGAATACCAAACGGAGTCGAAATGGAATGAAACCTTCGCGATGATCTTTCTTGGACCGAAAGCAAACCAGAAGACTTGGAGGTGAATTTGGAGATGTAACAAGGAAGCCACGAGGCAGGAGGGCGTGCCCAGGGGGGTAGGCATGCCCCCACCCTCGTGGGCCCCTCATGGCTCGCCTGACCTAGTTCCTTCGCCTATATATACTCTTATACCCTAAAAAATTTGGTGAGGGCCATGAAACCACTTTTCCACCGCCGCAACCTTCTGTACCTGTGAGATCCCATCTTGAGACCTTTTTCAGCGTCCAGTCGGAGGGCGATTCAATCATGGAGGGCTTCTACATCAACACCAATACCTCTCCGGTGAAGCGTGAGTAGTTTACCACAGACCTTCGGGTCCATAGTTATTAGCTAGTTGGCTTCTTCTCTTTCTTTGATTCTCAATACCATGTTCTCCTCGATGTTCTTGGAGATCTATTCGATGTAATACTCTTTTGTGGTGTGTTTGCCGAGATCCAATGAATTGTGAATTTATGATCAAGATTATCTATGAATATTATTTGTGAAAGTGCATTACGTCGACTAGAGGGGGGTGAATAAGCGATTTTTATGAAATCTTCACTGAGGAATTTCAGGGTGAGGAAATTCCTAAGCGAAGAACTACTTGCAGTGGAATAAGTACTCAGGTATAAGCGTAACAGAGTAACAGCATAGTCATCATGATGAAATGAAAGACAAACACAGAGTACAGAAAGCGTAAACACAGGATAAGCAGGATGAAGCCAAAACAGACTGAAGAAATATGATTGAGGAATTAGAGAAAGTCTTCAGTCAAAGTCTTCAAACAGTAATAATCAGGTTCATCAGCACATAACCGAGGAAATGAAAGGGTTGAGGAAATAGAACCAGTTGGCTTGGTGAAGACAATGATTTGGTAGATCAGTTCCAACTGCTGTGACAGTTGTACGTCTGGTTGGAGCAGCTGAGTAGGTTTGTAGGTTTGTGTTTGGGATTTGGGTTTTCCTCACTTGATGATTTTCGCTCAAAGTCCTCGGAGGATGGGATGCTCTCAAATGACAAGTGCCAGTTTCTCTCGGAGCAGCCAGCCAGCTAGTGGTTGTAGGGGGCGGCTATTTATAGCCTTGGGAGCAGCCCGACATGATAAGACATAAATGCCCTTGTCTGATATGACCGTTAGGTGGTAGGATATTTTGGGACAGCTGGCGCGCGACACAACAACGGTCGGATTTGTGGTCAGATTTCCTCAGGGCTATCATGTTCCTCACTATGTAGGCAATTCGCACCGGCGAATTCCTAACCCCTCAGTCAAAACAAATTCCTCAGAGACCAGAAGATCTTTGTCTCTGTCACAGAAGAAATTGACTGAGCTGATATGAGATTCCCAATGGCTTCACTCTAAGGATTGGGTAGATGTAGGATTTTGAGATGAGCATCACTTGCAAATCGGTTTCCTTAGTATTACCTCGACCCCCTTTAACAGTATGGTGTTTCCTATGTATCAAGAAGAAGAAAATGAAACTACGAAAACAAACATCTTCATGCTTCAGATTCCTCGCATGAATATCGAAGTCTTCAAGGTCACACCAATTTCTTCACTTTCAAAGTCTTTAGGAGAACCAAAGTCTTCAGCCGAAGACATTCATTTTTAGGGTCGACTTTCACTGTAAATATCAAACTCCTCATTGACTTATAGGGCCTGTGTACACTCACAAACATATTAGTCCCTTAACCTATAAGTCTTCAATATACCAAAATCACTAAGGGGCACTAGATGCACTTACAATCTCCCCCTTTTTGGTGATTGATGACAATATAGGTTAAGTTTTCAATGGGGATAAACATATGAATTGAAAGTACTCAATATTGAGGAATTTGATTGCAAGATATAGAAGAACTCCCCCTGAGGATGTGCATAGTGAGGTATTTGCTTTTGAAGCAATGCACATTTGAAGAGTAGAATCATGGAGAACTCCCCCTATATCTTGTAATTCATACACGCATTTAACATTTGGAATGAAGAATTTGAAATGAATGATGAAATATGGTGACTGATGTAATTCAGCATGCGTGCAGAAAATAGAGTAAAAGTATCAGGTCACCATCGGACTTAAGTTTATAACTCAATCAACAAAAGCTTCAGAAGAGCGAGAGTTGCAACTTAACAAAGAAACGCCCATATATATAGACCCGCTTGAAGACTAACTCAAATTTCTCCCCCTTTGTCATCAAATGACCAAAAGGGATGAAAAGTGAGGACTAACGCCCCTGAAGAATTTCTTCACGAAGTTGATGGAGGAGCGTCAACGTTGTTGGGGTCGTTTGTTGGAGTAGGGGCTGCCGTAGTGTCGTCCAGATCTTCATTTTCATCAGTATCACGGGATGAGAAATATGAACTGGGCACCAGAGGAGGAACTGCAACTTTCTTGAATTTCTTCGGTGGGGGCTTAGACCAGCTGAATTCCTGCTTGAAGCCCATCTGCTTGAGATCCTCATCATCGTAAAGGTGAGACAATATAGCCCAGGTGCGATCAAAAACTTCATTGAGGTAGTAATGGTTCTTCTTCACAGAATTATATGTGGCAGTCATGTTGTGAAGAATAGAACCAAACTGACGTTTTACCCATTTGTGATTGTGATCCACCTTTTGATGAAGAGTAAGGAGAAGCTCACGAGCAGTCATCACCCTTGGAGTTGTTGCCTGAGGACTTTGCTTTGAGGCATTAGCGGCAGAATCATGACTAGCAGAGTCATCATTGGTGGAGTATGAAGCAACTTTGCGAAATCGTCCATCCAATGGTCGAATGCCCTCATCAATAACAGCAATGGCCTTGCCCTTTTTATCAGCTGAGGAAAATGTCCGCTTGAGGACTTCAATTGGGGGCAAGTAGCTGCCATGGTTGAGTGTATCAGCTTTTTAGTTGAGTGAAGACATTGATCTGATGAATCTCATAATCCAAGGAGCATAAGGCTTCAAATCAAATGGGGACATTTCAATGTTTGCCAAAGTCCTCATGAAGAAATCATGGTAGTTCACAGGAATGCCGTGCATGATGTTAAAGATCAGATTCTTCATGATGCCAACGACTTCTTCATCATTCGAGTCGTGGCCTTTCAGAGGAATCAATGTCTTCGTCAAGATGCGGTAGACAATCCTTGGCACATATTGCAATTCCTTCACAAGGAATTTAGTCCTTGAGGCTTGACCAGGCTTCAACGGCTTCATCAACACTTGCATGAAATGATCTGACAGCTCAGTTTTAGAGTAGATGAGACGTGCACCTTCTGGGGGAGGACTGACTAGCATGGCACAAAGCATTTCAGTGGCCGGTGCCTTATAGTGTGTGTTCTCTGTCATCCAGTCCAACACCCATGAGTTCACATCTTCACATTACTGTGATGTGCAAATCATATAGAATTGAAGAATGAGTTCTTCATTCCAATCGCAGATGTCAGTGCAGAAATTGAGCAGGCCAGCATCATGAATGGCAGTGAGGACTAGCTTGAAGCAAGACAGAGATTCCATATCCAAGTGAGGAATATGCTCATGGTCGAAGACTTTATCCTTGTTGAATAGCACTAAAGAATAGAAATTTGCTTGACTGGCTGTCCAGAAGCGCTTCCTCCTCAGACGAGCAGAATCGTAGGGATTGTAATCAGTGAAGAATACATGCTCATTGAAGAAGGCATCAGCCTTGAACTTCAGAGTTTCGGAAAATGGATTCTTTGGCTGTGGCTGAGGAGTGTCAGCTATTTGAAGAATAACTTCTGGAATGTCAATCTTTGTTGTCGCAGGCTGAGGAATATCAGCTTCTGCTTCAGTAGCAGCCTGGGCCTCCCTTTCTTCAGCAGCATTTTCATCAGCACTAGTGGCTGGAATTTCTTCATGAATGGAAGGGGCAGTGTGTATTTCTTCAGAGCCCATCTGAACTTCATTGGTCTTTGGGACCGAGGAATTTGCTTTGTAGTGGTGTGAACAGAGGAGAGTTGGGATGTTGACTATCCCAAAAATCATCGTTCATCACTGGAGTGGTGCATCCAATGTCCACATCCTCATCCACTTCCATTTCTTCAATGCCGGCCTCTTCAGCAGTGAACTGAGGCGTTGGCGATGATACCTGGGGAGTTGAGTGAAAGTCTCAACTTCGATTTCTTCATCCATCCGTGCGTGGAAGCGTGAGAGGATCTTCTTCAGCAGATTCTTAAGGAATCTGATATTCTTCACCATAAGGAACAAGTTCCTTTGATGGCATGCTTTCAAGAGGAACAACATCAATGGGATTGTCAATTGAACTTGTCAAAATCTTCTCCTTCTTGGGGGCAGAAGATTCTGAGGCAGCTGATGCTTTCCTCTTCTTCAGAGCAGCTCGTCGCAGCTTTGGTTTTCTTCACTTCCAGAGCAGAAGGAAGAATTGGGCTTGGTGTTGGTGCAGGTGGAGCAGAGGGAGTAGGATCAATTTCTTCAGACACAACTGATGCAGTTGGCCTGTCTTCAGCAATTTCTTCAGGCTCAGCAATAGATGCTTCAGCTGGTCTGTCAGATTCTTCAGGCGCAACACTAGTGGTTGCCCTGGTAGTTTCATCAAAGGCTGGAATTTCTTTAGCAGCCCTGGTACTTGCAGTTTCATCAGCAGGCTGATTTTCATCAGTGATGCTGGTACTTCCTTCAGTGGCTTGAGCAGATACTTCAGCCGGAATGACGTCAATGTGCATAGGAGCAGCAACAGTTGAAGTGAATTTCTTCGTCAGCTTGACAAATCTGACCTTGGCACCCTGCCATTCTGCCTTGTAGGCGTCAAATTCATCGCCGAGCTTTTTGATATCAGCTTGCTGTGCAATGAGCTGCTCAGGCAAAAGACTGAGGACATTGTCCTTTAAATAGCACTGCTTCTTGTACTGCGCTTTCTTAGCCACTCTGGCTTGGTCATACTTCCATTTTTCTTCATCTATGAACGCTGTCACCATGTGACTTTGTCCAGGAGTGAGGCCCAACTCTGGCATTGGAGCATTGGGATCTTTGTGCCAGAGGTCGATGAAGTCCATGATCTTTTTTGGATCCAGTAGAAGGGGCACAACACTTCCTTTGGCTCTAGCGGCCCGCTGCTGTCTGTCCTTGATGATATCAGCTAATTCATCAACATCAGCCACATCATCAAATGGAGTTTGAAAGACCACCTGCTTCTTGTGAGGACTTGGTCTTGTGCCTCGTCCAACAGTGGCCTTGGTCTTCAGCAGTGTGGGACCGGTTGATGAAGGGTGAGCTGAAGAACTTGTTGAAGCTCCTGAGGCAATTGATATGCCAGTGGTCCTTTGGCATGTGGCGAGATGCATAGGTGCTGAGGACTTTGCCGGAGGAGCTGAGGGTTTTGAAGCCCGAGGAATTTGCGCAATTTGAGGAACTGGGGCAGCTTGAGGAATTTGCCTTGGTGGCACTGAGGAAATTGGCCGTGAGGGCATTGCTGAGGAAGTTGGTTTCTTGGCTGGCTTCTTTGGCATAGCCTTCTTGCTTGAAGAAGCCTCAGCAGCGGTAGCGGCAGCAGCAGAATCCTCATTAAATTTCTTCATTGCTTCTTTGGCCTGCTTGGCCAACTTAGCTTGCCGCCTGGCCCATTCATCAGCATAATCCTCACCACGTTTAAGGATTGTTGGATCAGCTCTTTGGCCAGGTGCCATAGGAGGTCTTGAGCATGAAGGGTTAAGAGCGAATTTCTTCATGTATTTGGGAGTGACATATCTATACTCCCTCCACTCTCTTACCCATCTTCTTTCAATCCTCTGTATGTGCACCTTGTGCTCATTCTTCGTCTCCTTGCCATGAGTTGCCTCATCAGGCATGCAGTACCCTGCATAGATGTCCGCAGGGATCTCAAAGGCAGTATTAACTTCAATCTTCTTTCCTCCTTTCTGAGGCCTTTTACCATCTACCATTTTCTTCAGGTGAGGATTTGAACAATAGAGTTCTCTGAAGAAGTATGCAACTTTTCTTGGAGGAATGCTGCAAATGAGTTAAGTTGATGAGAACTAGTGATTCAGCAGTAGACATGTGTACCTGTGAACAGAGTATAGGTGCGAAGAATTTGGAGAGGTCATATGCGTTCTCAGAAGTTTTTGTAAAATTGAACAAGTTTGAGGAAATTGACCCGATGTGTCTTGAGGAATTTCACTAAGCATTCTTTGACTTAGGTTCCAGAGTTGTGCAGATCGTGAGATTCACACAATTGAGGAATCATGAAGAAAAACGTCACTTAGAGAAATAAATCAAGAACTGAAGATTTGTGCTAGGTGTTTAGATTGTGGAGGTTGAAGAATAAACACCTTTTGAAGATTTGATGAAAATCATCAGTAGAATAAATGCGGTAAAAGTAACTTTTAATTACCCTTGACGACGAACACGATGAACTGGAAGAGTAGATTTGGAAGTTCGTCGGCTCGGATCTTCCACGCCCTAACTTGCCGGAGGAAGATGTCTACTACGGCAATGAGGAAGATTTCATGCGGCCATGAAATCTGACGACGATGAGGTCGAGGCAGTGAAGCTCTTCCTCACGGGCGATGATGGAGGTAGTGGCGGCGCTAGGTCTTGAGAAGCTCGAGCAAGGGAGTGAGGTCGAGCGGAGTAAAAACGAAATGAGGAAGGGGAGGGGGGGGGGTATTTATGGCTGAGGTGAAAAACTGTTCGCCCGAGGAAATTGGACGAACGTGCCCCTGACCCTTCTCATTCACGCGACATGTGTGACCCACGTACTGAGAGGTGGAGATCGTGTGAGATTGTGGGTGAATAGATAAGTATATCGTGGAATGTGTAACGGTTTGAGCGGCAAAAGCCGAAAATTCAGATAAGAATATTTTAAAGCTTCGTTCGCAATTTCTTCAGCTAACAAGGACACCGTGAAGAATTTGAAAGAGTTTCAAATAGAACGCACATGAAGAATTTGTGAATAGACTGGGTTGAGTTTAGCACAGAGGGGGATAAGGGTCTGATCACATTCACTTAGTAGAAAATACAACTTGAAAAATCAACAATAAGTGAATGTTGTAGAGGACATAAACTCATATATATATATATATATATATATATATATATATATATATATATATATATATATATATATATACCCCTTAAGAGTCTATTCTGCACATCAGTTTCTTATTCAGATAACATCCCCACCTCACCGGCGCCCGCGCAGAACCACCTCCATCCTCCCCCGTCGCCCGATTCCTCCTACCCAGCCGCGCGCAACCGCGCCTACCACCTTCCTCCCCCACCTACCTCCGGCCACGTCCGGCCCAACCAAACACCGGATCCGGGGGGATCCTCCTCCGTCATCCTCTCCCGCGACTGCCCGCCCTCCCAGCGCCGCCCTAACCTCCCCGCCCCACCGCCAAGCCACAGGATCTACGTCGGCCCGCCGCCCCCACAACCTCCACCCTCAGGCCCCCGAGAGCAGCCATGGCGCCCCTGCCCCCTACTTCTCGCCAGCACCTCTAGTGGTCGTGGCCGCCGGCGACCGTCAGATCCGGACTCCACCGCGCCTGTAGCCACTGGATCCATGGATCCCCCAGGCGTGCGTGCCCCCGTCAGCCCCACCTCGCCGACCACGAGTCCGGTGGCTCACATCAGCGGCACGGCTCGGTAGGCTCCCTGGCTGACTCTGCCTACGGGCGTGCAGCTCGACCAATGGAGCCTTGCAGTTCGGCCGACGGCACCGATGGCTTCCGGCGAACTCTCGCCTGGATGGCGGCGTGACGTGCAGTTCAATCGCTTGGGCGAGTGGTTCGGCGGCCGTATGGTTGCGGTGAAGTGCACCATCATGCGCAGTTCTGTAGGCGTGTGCTCGGCCTTCCCGTAGCCGCCGTGCGCAACTGCTCATCTTCGCGGGCCCGGGCGCGCTGCCGCGCCCCTTTCTCTTCTGTGTGCCTTCCTCCGCAACGCGGAGCGCGGATCCAAAAAGATCTCGGCCACCGGCGAGCGGTCGTGCCATGCCTCTCGGTGCGGCTACAGTGCGGCTACCGCACGGTTGAAGTTCAGCAGTAATTTTGCTGCTTTTTCATATTTTGACGAGACAGCTCGTCGTTGGATGTGCTCGCTATTCTCTTCTGGGATTCCGAACGCGGCCTTAGAGACAGTTGTTTTGCCACTGTGCTATGTAGAGGAGAACGAGCATGTGGGCGCTGCATCGTTTATTATGTTTACATGCACTGTCTGAAGGAACACGGCTCATCCTCTGCCCGTCGTTGACGGCCCACGGTGGCGCCAGAGCCAGTTGCGACGGCGGCTCCAGAGCTAGGCCACGACAAGCAGGTCCTAGCTCGCGGCATGCAAAACGTCGCTGACGACACCACGCACACGGCCGCAGAAGCACGACACCGGGCGGCCAAAGAAGCTAGTAGAGTTTCTGACTTTTGACTCGAGTATGAAGCTAGCTGGAGCACACACATAGACATATGGGACTTCGGCGGCTCATCTTCCATGCTGCAGGAATCAGGACCCGTCTGTAGTTAAATGTATGTGTCTACAGACTACAGGTACTAGTTTCAGACTATCAGTTAGAGTTTCAGTAAACTACTAGTGCTAGTTTCAGTTTGTTATTTCAGTAAACTACTATTCCTGGAACGTGCTAGTGTCTACAAACGACCCAACATCCTACGTGGCCGTTCTGGACTCAATTTGTATGATTTTGTTCCTGCAAAGCAAGTTTAGTAAACTCTTTGTACCACTGATAGTTTGGATGGCTTTTTTGTTTGTAAAGAAGGTTAAGTGCAATGCGGTTCAGTTAAGTCATTTTTGCCGGAGAAGACGAAGATAAAGTGCACTGCACATGTTTGCCGAGCCTAAAAAACGCTGAATTGCACATCTAGGTTCTAGAGAAAAAAGTGCAGTGCACTGGTCTCAAGCGGTAGTGCATTTTTTTCACTTTCGAGGTTCACTGCTCACATTCCGGGCAGCTCGCTATATTTTTGTTTTGTTTTGGGGGTGTTCATACAGAAAGGCAATATTCTGTTTGCAATTATTTGAAGAAATCTCATGTAGTTCATTATATGAAGACTTGTTGTTTGCTATGTAAAAAGACAAGGAAAACAAGCAATGCAGTACACTAGCCTCGAGAGTGCGGTCCGAATAAATTACTAAAAGAGAGTTAAGAATTAAAAAACCAATGTAGTTCTCTTGCCTTGTCACGTAATTAAAAATCATTAGAAAAATCTTGTTTTAGAAGTTCACTCCATGCAGCTCAGTTACGCTCGACTTGAAGCATGGATCACTTCCTCGTCTTCAAAAATTCACGTCCCACAAAAAAGAAATCTTGCAGTCTGCTAGCCCGTCTGATGCAGTGCAGTTTTCAGTCTGAAAGCAGTGCGGTTTTCTTCCTCGTCTAAAAAATTTACGTCCCACAAAAAAGAAATCATGCAGTCCGCTAGCCCGTCTAATGCAGTGCGGTTTTCAGTCTAAAAGCAGTGCGGTTTCTTCATCATCTTAAAAAATTTACGTCCCATAAAAAAGAAACCATGCAGTTCTTTTACCCGTATGATGCAGTGCGGTTTTCAATCTGATGAAGTACCCACGTTGATTTGGGTGTCATGAAAAACAAATTGTCCGCATTTCGGTAAATTTGAAATTTCTCATAAACCGTAAAGAATTAGAGAGAGTGTTCTACATGAAAAAGTTGCGTCTCTTCGATATCTTTCCAACGGCGTACGATTTGAATCATTCCGACCAGCCATTCGTAAAAAATTCGTGAAAAAACAGCCGCTGCCTCTCGAAGTCAGCCGCACGATTTTCGAAATTAACTAAAAATCGTAAGGAATCTCAAAACTATTTCAACATATGAAAGTTGCGCCTTGTCCGTAGCTCTCCAACGGCGTATCACACGCCTCATTTCGACAAACGGTTCAAAAACTAGAGCGAAAACAGTACTGAAAATTTCAAAAAATTTAAAAAACAGAGTTCCGCAATTTAATAAATTTGAAACTGCTCTTAAACCGTAACGAATTAGAGAAAGATTTATATATGAAAAAGATGCGCCTCGACGATATCTATCCAACGGCGTATCATTTGCTTCATTCCAACAAGCGGTTTAGAAATAACGCGAAAAAATGCTCGCTGCCACTCGTCATCCGCCGCACCATTTTCAAAACTGCTCTTAAACCTTGTGGAATCTCGAAAAATGTTCAACATGTCGAAGTTGCGCCTAATCCATAGCTTTTCAACAGTATATTACACGCCTCATTCCGATAAACGGTTAAAAAATTAGAGCGAAAACAGTACCGAAAAAACACCGCGTGCAGTTTTTTCCGACTAGAAGTTCACTAGTCTCTATTGCAGTGCTCGTCGTCAAAATGATGCAGTGCGCTTTTGTTGGAGCGTGCAGTGCCGAAGTGGTGTGTAGAATAGTTATTCTGCTAATATTAGCAGAATAGACCGTCTGTATATATATATATAGGCAATGAAGAACAACGACGGAAAGAGTGAAGACAATGCAACATTGAAGAATTTGAAAAACTGAGGAATTTCAACAAAGAAGAACTCAAATTGAAGATTTTCAACTTTGGTTGGTGGCGTAACCCACCGTATAAGAAAGCTGATTTCAGACACCGCGTACAACTCTCGTAGGGTTCCGAGAATCAATTTCTTCATTAATTTCTTCACACTTAGAGGGTTAGTCTTCATTGATTGAAGAAAAACGTTACTTCGTGTGTTACACATCTAAGTCATCAAGTCAGCATAAGTGTTAGGATGTGTGTCCTTTTCAAAGAACATTCGAAGATTCTAGGATATTTAGCTCACACCGCAACTTGCTAAATCTCTTCTCATCCAAGGGCTTTGTGAAGATATCGGCCAATTGGTCTTCAGTACTTGCGTGGTCGATGGAGATGTCGCCCTTCAACACATGGTCACGAAGAAAATGATGACGAATCTGAATGTGCTTTGTCTTCAAGTGCTGAACTGGGTTGTGAGCAATCTTGATAGCACTCTCATTGTCGCAGTAGAGTGGCACATTCTTCACATTGATGCCATAGTCCTTGAGTGTTTGCTTCATCCATAGTAATTGAGCACAAGAAGATCCAAAGAAGAATGTACTCGACCTGCGGTGGAGAGTGATACGTAGTTCTGCTTCTTCGAGGACCAACATACCAACGATCGTCCGAGCAAATGACATGTGCCTGGCGTTGACTTGCGTTCCACCCGATCACCAGCATAGTCAGAGTCTGAATATCCAATGAGATCAAAGGAAGAGCACTTGTGATACCATAATCCAAGTGTTGGCGTGTGAGCTAGATATCGAAGAATATGCTTCACAACCTTATGGTGTGATTAGTTCGGTGTAGCTTGAAATCGGGCACACATGCAAACACTAAGCATAATATCCGGCCTAGATGCAGATAGGTACAATAAAGAGCCAATCATGGAGCTGTATACCTTTTGATCGAAGTCTTTACCATTTTCATCAATGCATAGATGGCCATTTGTGGGCACAGGGATTTTGACGCTTTTGCAATCTTGCATGCCGAATTTCCTCAACACATCCTTGAGGTATTTCTCCTGAGATATGAATATGCCATTGTATTGTTGACAAATCTGAAGACCTAAGAAGAATTTCAATGCTCCCATCATATACATTTGATTCTTCACTCATCATATAGGCAAATTCATCACTGTAACGTTGGTTAGTACAACCAAAGATAATATCATCAACATATATTTGGCACACGAATAATTCATCATCATATGTTTTGGTGAAAAGAGTTGGGTCAAGTGAACCGGGTTTGAAGCATTTCTTCATGAGGAATTCGTTTAGATACCACGCCCGAGGTGCTTGCTTGAGGCCATAGAGGGCCTTGTTGAGTCTGTAGACGTGATCTGGAAATTTTGGATCCTCAAAACCTAGTGGTTGAGCAACATATAATTCTTCCTCAAGCTTACCATTGAGGAATGCACTTTTCACATCCATTTGATGTAAGATGATATATGATGGGTAGCGTAAGCAAGCAATATGTGAATAGCCTCAAGTCTAGCAACAGGTGCAAAAGTTTCATCGAAATCAATTCCTTCAACCTGTGTGTAGCCTTGAGCTACAAGACGAGCCTTATTCCTCACCATGAGGCCATTTTCGTCTTGTTTGTTGCGGTAGATCCATTTGGTACCGATGATGTTGTGCTTGCGTGGGTCTGGTTGCTTGACAAGCTCCCACACATTGTTGAGCTTGAAAATTGATGCAATTCATCTTGCATGGCTTGAATCCACCCAGATTCCATGAATGCTTCATCAACTTTAGTGGGCTCTGTGATAGAGACAAATGCAAAATGCCCACAAAAGTTAGATAAATGTGAAGCTTTTGAGCGCGTGAGGGGACCTGGTGCTTCGATGTCATCGATGATCTTCTCAATTCGCACTTCATTTGCAATGCGAGGATGTGTGGGTTGATGACTTTGGTTAGGCCCAGCAGTTTCTTCAGGACCAGTTTCTTCACCAACACCAGCGTGATTTTCTTCATGATCAGGAATGACTTCGTCAGCAGATTCTTCGGTAGGGATGACATCCTCAGTAGCTTTGAACAGGAGGTAGGTGCTCTCTTTGCGAGCCACTAGTTTCATCGAACCGCACATCTACAGTTTCAACAACCTTGTGATGATTGATGTTGAAGACTCGGTAGGTGTGCGAGTCCTTTCCGTAACCAAGCATAAAACCCTCATGTGCTTTCGGTGCAAATTTAGAGTGATGGTGAGGATCTCTAATCCAGCATTTAGCACCGAAGACTTTGAAATAACTTACATCGGGTTTCTTGTCAGTGAGGAGTTCATATGAGGTCTTTTTGAAGAATTTGTGAAGATATACCCTATTGATGATGTGGCACGCATTATCAATTGCTTCAGGCCAGAAGCGCTGAGGTGTCTTGTATTCATCAAGCATGGTGCAAGCCATCTCAACAAGAGTCCCGTGCTTGTGCTCCACGACGCCATTCTGCTAAGGAGTATAAGTAGCAGATAATTCGTGAGTAATACCAAGCATATCGAGATATTCATCGAGGCCAGTGTTCTTGAACTCGGTTCCATTATCACTCCTGAGATGCTTGATCTTCACACCGAAGTTAGTGGAAGCCCTTGAAGAAAATCGTCTGAAGACTTCCTGCACTTCATTTTTGTAACTGATGACATGCACCCATGTGTAACGAGAATAGTCATCAACTATGACAAAGCCATATAATGATGCAGAACTAGAGAACGTGGCATAATGAGTAGGTCCAAATAGATCCATATGAAGTAATTCAAAGGGATGAGAAGTGTTCATGATAGTCTTCGAGGGATGCTTGGCTCTGGTGATCTTTCCAGCCTCACAAGCCCCACAAAGATGATCTTTGAGGAATTTGACACCCTCGATGCCAATGACGTGCTTCTTCTTTGCGAGTGTATGCAAGTTCCTCATCCCAGCATGACCAAGTTGTCGATGCCATAACCAGCATTCTGAAGCTTTTGCAAGTAGACATGTGGCAGGTTGTGGTCCTGTAGAGAAATCAACAATATACAAGTCTCCTTTCCTAAATCCTTCGAAGACTTTGGAGTTGTCAGATTCCATTAGCACAAGGCAATGATATTTGCCGAAGACAACAACCATATCAAGATCACAAAGCATTGGGACAGACAGAAGATTGAATCCTAAGGACTCATCAAGCATGACCTTGTCCATGTGTTTATCCTTTGAGATTGCAACCTTACCTAGACCCAATACCCTGCTTTTGCCTTTGTCAGCGTAGGTGATATGCTTCAGATGAGATGGTGACAAATCAGTGTCCATCAACAAGCTCCTGTCACCAGTCATGTGATTTGTACATCCACTGTCGAGGACCCACTCAGTAGCTTTGGGTTATTCATCCTGCAGATGAATTAGTGCAACTTACGAACCCATATACTTGATCAATGAAGAATATTATATCAATTTCATCAACAGTAACAGATATAGCAATATGAGGACGTGAGAAATGAATGATTCATTTCTTCATGATTAGCTTGCGTCCTTTCAAGAATATTCAGGTCTCCAGCAAATTCTTCGGACGATTAAGTTCGTCTAGAGACCTGACCCTGCATAAGAGATTAGTTCTTTTTCTACACCACCCACATCTGTAGGGTGGCAAAGAGTTCATCATTCTGCGAGCTCCATAAAAAAATGATGGCATTGAAGCCACCGCACTTCGTTTCACAGAAGAGTGGTTAGGATAAGCATATGAATAAGCAGAGAAATTCTTCGAGGAATTATGAACATAATGGTTTGAAGAATAATGCACATATTAATAGCCTTTAGACCTTCCCTGCGAAACAGAAGTGTTAGCACAATGATGTTCATATGAGGATTTGGATCCATGTGAGGAAATTGATCCATACCAGGAATTTGGTCCATATGAAGAATTTGATCTGGGGTTCCTATTCTTCATTTGTGGTGTCATGATGACATTCACCTGAAGATTTTCAAGGCATCTTTTAGGAACCCAGATTTTCTTCATAGGGGGACCGTTCCTGCAGTTAGTTCCAACATATCGAGCAAATACTTCACCGTTCTGATTCTTAAACAATTTATAGTTGGAGTCAAATGGCTCATCAGAGGAATATGAAGAATCAGAGGTAAAGCCAGATAAAGTGCATGGATCTACTGAAGGTCCTTTCGCAGCAACCCATGAAGTTTTAGGGTACTGCTCACGTTTCCAGTAGGTCCCATCAGCATTGAGTTTCCTCTCAAAGGCAATACCCTCTTTCCTAGGGTTCCTATTCAAGATCTGCTTTTTGAGCACATCGCATAGAGTCTGATGCCCTTTGAGGCTTTTGTAAATGCCTGTCACATACAATTCCTTTAGACCTGCATTATCGTCAGTGATATATGTGGTATCCTCAGATGAGGAATTTGTAACCACAGAGACAGTTGAAGAATTTGCAGCAAGAGAAGCATTTGAACCTTCAGGTGATGAATTAGCAGATTCACGCTCAATGCATTTTAGACATGGTGGAATAAATTCTTCCTGAGCAGAACTGATCTGTTGAGCAAGCAATGAATCGTTTTCCTTCTGAAGATCTTCATAACTCGCTTTTAACTTCTCAAGATCTTGCTTTCTCTGAAGAAATTTGTAAGAAAGCTTTTCATGATCAGTTAAGAGAGTGTTATGATAATTTTGAAGGTTGTCAAACTTTGACTGAAGTTTTTGAAGTCTATCAGTCAAAGCCTTATTTTGATCCAATTCCTCACCCAACATATCATCGCTTTCATCGAGCATGTTTTGAACTTTTTCAAGAGCTCTTTGTTGTTTAGTGGCAAGGGAAGCAAGTTTGACATAGCTGGGGCCAAATTCATCACCTGATTCATCATCATTGGATTGGGAAAGGTAGCATTCTGCTACCTTGGTACCCTTTGCCATAAGGCATGGCGAAGAGGATAATGATTCAGGTGTGGAAGTTATCTCCTTGAGTGATTCCTTGAAGTCCTCAAACCAAGGATCATGACGAGTAAGATGGCCTTAGTAGACCTCAGAGAGTCGGTCCCAGATTAGCTTCGCATGATTGAGATGCATGATGTTCCTGAACTGATTTTGGGACAAATAGGAGCAGGTGACATCTTTCGCCGTGAGGTTGAGTAGAGTGTACTTGTGAATGTCATCAGCCTCCGCCATCTTGCAGATATCGGTGACACCAATCTTAGTGACGGTCCACAGTTTGTTGTTCATCGCCATGAGTCACTTCTTCATCATGGCCTTCCACTTGGGATACTCATGACCATCAAAGATGGGGCATGTCACTTTCTTCATTCCTGCAGTCGACATAACTAAAACTCCAGGCGGTTAAACCAAAATCACATAGAACAAGGGAGTACCTTGCTCTGGTACCAATTGAAAGTGCGTTACGTCGACTAGAGGGGGGGGGGTGAATAGGCGATTTTTATGAATTCTTCACTGAGAAATTTCAAGGTGAGGAAATTCCTAAGCGAAGAAGTTCTTGCAGTGAAATAAGTACTCAGGTATAAGCATAACAGAGTAAAAACATAGCCATCATGATGAAATGAAAGACAAACACAGAGTACAGAAAGCGTAAACACATGATAAGCAGGATGAAGACAAAATAGACTGAAGAAATATGATTGAGGAATTATAGAAAGTCTTCAGTCAAAGTCTTCAAACAGTGATGATCAGGTTCATCAACACATAACTGAGGAAATGAAAGGGTTGAGGAAATAGAACCAGTTGGCTTGGTGAAGACAATGATTTGGTAGACCAGTTCCAACTGCTATGACAGTTGTACGTCTGGTTGGAGCGGGTGAGTATTTAAACTCGAGGACACATAGTCCCGGACACATAGTCCCGGACACACAGTCCTCACTGTATTCTCCTTGAGCTAAGATCACACAGACCTCACCCAACAGTAGTGGTAAGTCTTCACAGGTGACTTCCAAACCATCACAGACTTGGTCACTCGGCAATCCACAATTCCTCTTGGATGCTCAGACCATGACGCCTAACCGTTTGGAGGATACACAGTCCTCAAAGGTAACAAGCATCGGTTCCACACAGGAACAATCTCTTTAGTGATGCTCAATCACTTTGGGCTTTGTAGGTTTGTGTTTGGGATTTGGGTTTTCCTCACTTGATGATTTTCGCTCAAAGTCCTCGGAGGATGGGATGCTCTCAAATGACAAGTGTCAGTTTCTCTCGGAGCAGCCAACCAGCTAGTGGTCGTAGGGGCGGCTATTTATAGCCTTGGGAGCAGCCCAACATGATAAGACATAAATGCCCTTGTCTGATATGACCGTTAGGTGGTAGGATATTTTGGGACAGCTGGCGCGCGGCATAGCAACGGTCAAATTTGAGGTTAGAATTCCTCAGGGCTATCATGTTCCTCACTGTGTAGGCAATTCACACTGGCCAATTCCTATCTCCTCAGTCAGAACAAATTCCTCAAAGACCAAAAGATCTTTGTCTCTGTCAATGAATAAATTGACTGAGCTGATATGAGATTTCCAATGGCTTCACTCGAAAGATTGGGTATATGTAGGATTTTGAGATGAGCATCACTTGGAAATCAATTTCCTTAGTATTACCTCGACCCCCTTTAACAGTACGGTGTTTCCTATGACTCAATAAGAAGAAAATGAAACTACGAAAACAAAAGTCTTCACACTTCAGATTCCTCGCATGAATATCGAAGTCTTCAAGGTCACACCAATTTCTTCACTTGCAAAGTCTTCAGGAGAACCAAAGTCTTCAGCCGAAGACATTCATTTTTAGGGGTCGACTTTCACTGTAAATATCAAACTCCTCATTGACTTATAGAGCTTGTGTACACTCACAAACATATTAGTCCCTTAACCTATAAGTCTTCACTAGATGCACTTACAATTTGGTTCTTCTCTGAATTCTTATATGCATGATTTGATATATTTGCAAGTCACTTCGAATTATCGGTTTAGTTTGGCCTACTAGATTGATCTTTCTTGCAATAGGAGAAGTGCTTAGCTTTGGGTTCAATCTTGCGGTGTCCTTTCCTAGTGAAAGTAGGGGCAGCAATGCGCATATTGTATTGTTGCCATCGAGGATTAAAAGATGGGGTTTTCATCATATTGCTTGAGTTAATTCCTCTACATCATGTCATCTTGCTTAATGCGTTACTCCGTTCTTATGAACTTAATACTCTAGATGCATGCTGGATAGCGGTCGATGTGTGGTGTACTAGTAGTAGATGTAGGCAGGAGTCGGTCTACTTGGCATGAACGTGATGCCTATGTTCATGATCATTGCCTTAGATATTGTCATAACTATGCGCTTTTCTATCAATTGCTCGGTAGTAATTTGTTCACCCACCGTAATACTTGCTATCTCGAGAGAAGCCACTAGTGAAACCTATGGCCCCCGAGTCTCCATATTATTGAATCTTGTTTACATCTTGCTGGTTTCCGATCTACTATTTTGCAATCTTTACTTTCCAATATATAAACCAAAAATACCAAAAATATTTACTTTACCGTTTATTTATCTCTATCAGATCTCACTTTTGCGAGTGACCATGAAGGGATTGACAACCCCTTTATCGCGTTGGTTGCAAGTTGTTGATTGTTTGTGCATGTATTCGGTGACTTGTGCATCGTATCCTACTGGATTGATACCTTGGTTCTCAAAACTGAGGGAAATACTTACGCTACTTTGCTGCATCACCCTTTCCTTTTCAAGGGAAAACCAACGCAAGCTCAAGAGGTAGCAAGAAGGATTTCTGGTGCCGTTGCTGGGGAGATCTACGCCTAGTCAAGCCATACCAAGTACCCCATCATAAACGTTTGTCCCTTGCATTACATTATTCGCCATTTGCCTCTCGTTTTCGTCTCCCCCACTTCTAAAATGATTTTCGAAAACCTTTGCCTTTTCTTCGCCTTCTTCCCATATGTATTTTTGTTTGTGTTTCCATGTGCCTTCTATTTGCTTGCATCTTTGCTTGCTAAAAATCTATTGATATGGATCCACTTAAAGTGTTCTACTAGGATCATCTTCGATCTATATGTGCTCGTGTTGAAAGCCCAACTAGTTTAGTTGAGGGAAAATCTTTAGATGAGCATGCTCATTTTGTGCATCACCGTTTGTCTAAAAAAAGGGAGACTCTCATGGGATCAAATAAACAAACTGTTGTGTTCTGCTTGGAATCTTTGTGAAATTTATGATTTTACTTGTTGCTCTAAGAACCCTAAAAAACAACCTTCCCTACCTATGTGATTTTAATGATAATGAAATCTTATCTTCTTATGCAAAGGGTGTTTATAGTTACTATGATATCGAACAAATTGAAGAATTTTTTGCTTTTAAGGGGCTTATGAAGTTGTTTCTTTGATTGAAAAGTATGATATTACTCTTTACAAATCTGAAAATTTTGACATACTTAAATATTGCTATGAAAACTATGATCATAATGTCTATGTCAAAGAATTTATTGAGAGAATGACCATTGCTTTGGAACAAAATAACGATATGCATGAATCTATAGATAATTATGATTCCGATGATTTGATTGAAATATCCCTTGATGAACATGATGCTTGCTATTCTTTTGGCCATGATGCCAATATTTATTAAGACGAATTTGCTATAGTGCCTTATTTTAAACATGAGATCGTTGCTATTGCACCCATACTTGATAGTTCCTTCAATGAAAAGCATGAATGCAATGATGTTATTATAAATTCTCTTAGTGTCAATTATGGTAATGATATGCAAAAACTCAAGCTTGGGGATGCTAGTTTTGCTATGACTACTATTCATGATTGGGGTGATTTTTCTTATGATCTTGAAAATTTATTTAAGCCCCATGATGAATATGAGATTGATAATAGTGTTTGCAATAAAATTCAAAGTGGGTTTCGAAGAGTGTCCACTTTAGATCCCACATATTTGGAGAATATTCAATCTTATGAAATTTTTGATAAAAGTGGGTTTGGAGAGGTCATGACTTTAGTTAATGTTGATCCCACTATTTTGGAAGAGTGTCAACTTCATATGCAACCCCGTGCAAGAGAAAATAAAGAAGCACTATAGGGGGCCCCCAACCTAGATTGCATGCAAAGCATGAGCATTTCGGATCACTGCATAAGCATTTTCATGAGCATCTGCGTCTGCATATAGATAAGATCGCATCTTGCATTCATTCTCATCTGCATGAAGCTGAAGGTTCTCACCATGGACTTGACTTTGACAAGGGGATGAGAAGATTTCCCGACACTACGATCCTGGCAAGCCAAACGGATAAGTTCTACCTCTTGTCCATTTGTGTTATGTAAGCTATAACTTATGCATTAGAAAACCTTGCCGCTCTTTTTGGACTTAGGTGCTCCCATTCCTGACCCGAACGTTGCTTCAGTCAGAATGGTCACAGTGGACTTTGTTAAAAGGAAGTTGGCGGGGGGATGGCCCCTTTGTCTGTAACCTGGCAGATAAGGTTCTCCGGCAGACAAAAAGGGGGCCAGCCGGATAGCCTGCCGAGATAAACTCATTTATTTGCACTAAAGAGGTGTCTCACCTCTGCATGGACATATACATGCACGGGTTCCCGGCAAGGTTCATCTTTTTCATTGAAATGCTGATACAAGTACAAGCATTACAGAACACAAACATGGACTTGAGAGATTACATTATTTGAGTTAAAATTTGGCAAGTGCCTACAGGTTTAAGATTGAAAAAAGATAAGTGCCCCGTGATGCCTTTGCCCCTGTTCATCTCCTACAGGATGAGGTCGAAGAGGCACAAGGCGGGCACAACTGGAGTCCAGTGCCTCCCCAGGATCAGGACGGCGCCGTTCTCCAGCACAGAGGAAGGATCCGGAGGACCGGCGTGGATGGTGACGCTGCTGGAGGAACGGGTGGAAGGGCACGGAGTCACCGACAAACACGACTCGTCGGAATGGTCGCCCCGTTCTTGATGCGTCATGGGTTGTCGCCGTCGTCCACATCACTACCACCCGAAGACCCCAGATCATCAGCCACGCTGAACGACGTGCTCTCTGGCTTTTCGCACAGAGAGCATGGTCGTCCCCAACGGCCCTAACATTCGAAATCACCGCACATCTCGAAGACGTGTACGAAGACGAGAAGACCTCCTCCGCGAACAGAGGATGACGCCTGGGAGAACCAGACCCGCCTTAACCAATGGCAATCCTCCCCCGAGGCTCTTCCTCTGTGCCGCGAAGGAACGAAGAATGAGAAGCGACCGGCTACCATGCCCCGCGCCCACCGTGGGCCTCGACATGGTGCCATTCGATCCCCTCCCATTGAAATCAAGGCTACGGGCGGCACGACAATGAGTGCATTGGAGTTGCCACCTCCAGTGTTATTGCCGCACCGCCCGAGCATTCTCACAACCACAAAGGATTCCAAGCTAAAGCCTAGAGACCAGCCCCAGGCTCCCCTTTTTGGCATATTCAAGATGGAGCAAGACAGAAGAGAGGGAGAATGTGGTTGGATGCCTCCACTCCTCCCCCTCTCTTCCTTTTATAGGCGAACGAGGGGCTGGGGGCTGGTTCCGCAAATAGGCGACCACCGCCCTCCTTCGCTAGTTCAAAGAAGTCGGGCCCTCACCATTATGCTCTCCCACGCCACGCACCTCTGTCACCTACCTCGTGCGATGCATGCGGCATACATGGCTAAGGATAAGGGCATGGTGGGAAGAGTGAATTGGCAGTTTCTACCCCATGCATTAAAGTCATTCACGGGCCATTACTGGAGCAGCCCTATCAGTGTCAAAACTGACGGATCTCGGGTAGGGGGTCCTGATCTGTGCGTCTAAGGCTAATGGTAACAGGAGGCAAGGGACACAATGTTTTACCCAGGTTCGGGCCCTCTCGATGGAGGTAAAACCCTACTTCCTGCTTGATTGATCTTGATGATATGAGTATTACAAGAGTTGATCTACCATGAGATCGTAGAGGCTAAACCCTACAAGCTAGCCTATGATGATTATGATTGTTCTCGTCCTACGGACTAAACCCTCTGGTTTATATAGACACCGGAGGAGGCTAGGGTTAGACAGAGTCGGTTACAACGAAGGAGATCTAACATCCGAATCGCCAAGCTTGTCTTCCACGCAAAGGAGAGTCCCATCCGGACACAGGACGAAGTCTTAAGTCTTGTATCTTCTCAGTACAATAGTTCAGCCAAAGTATATAGTCTGGCTTTCCGGATACCCCCTAATCCAGGACTCCCTCAGTAGCCCCTGAACCAGGCTTCAATGACGATGAGTCCGACGTGCAGATTGTCTTCGACATTGCAAGGCGGGTTCCATCTCCGAATACTCCAAAGTAGATTGAGGATCGTGTCCGGCTCTGTGAGATAATTTCCGCATTCCACCGTAGAGAGAACAATATTCCACAAATCTAATCTGCTGACAACCTTTTTTTACGGTGTGCCCTTACGCTGCAACCTGGCCCAATGCGAACCAGTTTTTCTCGGCCTGCCTCGACACGCATTGCGAGGCGGTTTTATTGGCACGCCTTGTCAAAGCAGAGATCGTGTTCCCCTTATTGCGGGTTCCTCCATCAATACTGTAGCGACCAGTCCTCAAACGGTCAAGTCTCTGTGTTTAAGTGTCATCCCTGGATCGGTATGCTGACACACACAGTACTCGGGGATTTATAACAGAGGTAAATCACATGTATAAAATAACATAAGTACTATTACCTCAATCCAAATAGCGGAAGTAACAACAAGGTAGTCGATTCCCATCAACACCAACGGCAAATTTGAGTGTAGAAATCGTAACCCTAATGTATCACTTACTCGTCGTAAGAAATCCTGCAACATGAGACGTTGCAGCCATGTAGGTCAGTACATTGAATGTACTGGCAAATTCACACCATATGATAATAATGAATAATAGCTATCACTACATGCATATTTGGCTGGTGGAAAGCTCTAAGTTTATAATGTTTTTGCGAAAAGCCAATTTTTCCCTACTGCAAAGGAATAAATTTTATTTAACTACACAGTTGTTGAAATCATTGAGAAGGTAAACACCCTCTCAATCCCAATTAAAAGTAATCATTAACAACCCAACAAATTAATTAAGTAACGTGATGAGATCAACATGAGAATTCAAGAACCAGATACTCAAGACGTCCATAACCGGGGACATGGCTAATCATGATTAGTTTGTACACTCTGCAGAGGTTTGCGCACTTTTCCCCGCAAGACTCTATCTCCTTCGTTGGTTTTCTCGCACTACATGGTGTTTGAGAAACGGATGACCGAGACATAGTCTTTCAGAAGCGTTTGCACCTTACGATGGGTAAACAGTTACACCTACTTTCCCCTACATCTGCTAGTCTACCACTGTAAGAGTTCACACGACTTAATCAACTATAGTAGAGCCCATAGTAGCTTGCGGCTGCACACGGAAGTTTCTAGCATGAATAATCTTATGATCCCTTTGAGCCTGGGTGGCGGTCCATAGGAAAATCACACGGAAGCCCGGGATTTCCAAAAAAATAGGCAATCACTGGATTCCCCAGGTGCCTCAGTCCACCCAGATGTGTATTTAAGTAGCCACCTTAAGTTGAACCATTAAGTAACAATCTCACATCTGTCATGGAATACACACAAACCCAATCCACATCTACGAGCATAGAATAGCAATATAAGCATAACGTTGAAGTAACTCCCAAGGGTTTGGTAATAAATAGGGCAATAGGTTCTACCTCATCAACTACTTCCAAATACCCACATGTTATCAACTCCTAACCATGCAATGTTTGAGGGTTGAAACTAATGCATAAAAACTGGGTATGAAAGGGATATGATCAAAGTGTGAACTTGCCTGTACTATTGATGAAGATACTTCGTACTCAAAATTCTGATAGTTCTACTCGTCACACTCCGGTCAATCTATCGTAAGCAAGCAATAGTAACCACACATAAGCAATCACTCAAAAGAAATCGAAGAAAAGATCTCGAAAAACTTCGAAAACAGCCACATAACTCTTGCATCATAAAACAAATTCTAACAGTACCAACATTGGGTGATTTTGGCCTTATTAGAAAATTTAGGTCAAGAGCTTCAATTTGCAAAAAGAATCAACTCAAACGGAGCTACGAAACTCAAGTTACAATCAAACGAAGTTCAAATACTAAACTGTTTGAAGTCAAATTTTAAAACTTTCAAAAATATGTTTAAGTTGTTTTAATGGATAGAGGGAATCATAACGAAGAAGTGGGCATTGGTTTCGTTCGATTCGAATACACGAGTAAGAAGTAGTGATTGTTTTAAGATTAGGGACTAAACTGTAAATAAAATAACTGCAATTAGGTCCCGGACTAACACCAACAGAAAAGAAAAAAACTAAATACCGAACGTTCGTTACAGAACACTAACGAATGAATCCGTTCGCTGCAAAGAGTTAAACAGTGAGCGATTGCTAACTAACTAGATTAAACAAGAAAAACGATTTAAAAAAATATTACGAAAATAAACCAGATCGGGGTTATACCGGTTCGGCCGGCTCGGCGGTTTAGGTAGAGAAAACCGCCGGCGGGACGGTGAACAGCTGGCGGCAGGTGACGCTCTGGCGAGTCCGGCGACGGGCGTCGGCAAGCGAAGGCGAGACGGCGATGATGCCTTGGCCTGGGCGGGGGCGGCGGAGTCGGAGGTGGCGGTCAACGGCGACGTGGGCGGCGCGAATGCGGAGCAGCGGCGGTGGCGGTTGACAGCGAGATGCGGTGGCGAGATGCGAGAGGAGGAGAGGAGAGGCGGGAGGGCTGCGACTATTTATGGTGCGACTATTTATGGAGGGAGGGGGCGACAGTGGCGTGGAGGAGGGGCAGAGGCAAAGGCGGCGGGGTGCGTTGTCTGCGGAGGTTACAATGACGGCGGCGATGCGTCTTGGCGGAGGAGTCTCGGGGGAGCTCGGGACGGGCGCTGGCGCTGGCTGGCTGGTCCTTGGCTGGCAGAGCTAGGCCGCCCGATTCAAGGAGGATTTTTAAACACTTTACAGAAAACAAAAAAAAGAATAAACCAGCAAAATAAAAAAAATATATAGGCATATAATATAGCAAAAATTTCCGAAAAACATTTTCTACAACATGGACATTATACTAACGTCAAATAAAATCCACAAAAATTAAAATAAAGCAAAGAGTGCTTCTGCTCTAATAAAATCCAATAAAAATCATTTTAAAAATACCAAAATTAATCCAAATTTATTTGTCTCCATTTTTCTGATGTAGGGAATCGTTTTACCCTATTTTCCATATATTTTATTTTTGGAGAAAAAAAATGTGAATAAAACCCAAATAACTCCCAATTGAAAATAATTTCAAAAGGACTTTAAATTGGATTTATTTTAAACTCCCAACTCATATTTCATATGTTTTGAAGAAGTCATTTTATCTTCTCTCATGAAAATCATTGAGTTGCATGAAGTTTATGAATTGGAAATAATTTCAAATGAAATTCAAATATTTTCAACACCCCTTGTCATTTAAATAAATGGAAGAAGTCATGTCATCTTCTCTCCAGGGTTTTGTGGTGAAAAGAATTTGAATTCACGGAGATCTCGAATGCAAAAATGAAAGTTTGGGAAAGTCCTTTTATTCCCTCTCATTAAACTTTCAATTTTTTTCGAATTTCACTCAATTAATCACACAACCATCAAACAAACAATCAAATCTATCTATTTATTATAACATTCCAAAATTTAGAATTTTGGGATGTTACAAACCTACCACCCTTAAAATGAATCTCGTCCTCGAGATTCGGAAAGGCTAGCAAGAAATAGGTTAGGGTTTGGGGGTCTTCTCAAAATCCATTGATCATCACAGGGGGTCTGGGGTGCTGCCACCCTTAGAAACATCGTTACTATCCCATCAGTCATATACTGCATCCTTATTATTGACAGGGCCAGTGTTCTCAGATTTTCAGTATAATTCCTTCTCTGGCTCTTCCGGTAGTGGCATATCCTTTACCGCAATTTTCTGTCCTTTCATCTTGGTAAGGTTATTCCGAGACTGGGTCTTCTTAGCTGACGGGTCTGGCGCCAATACTAAACAAATATCGATATCTCATGGTGGTCAACAATTTATGGTTTCTCCTGCAGGAAATGGGTCTGGGCTGAACCTCACCGTATGACCTACGATTGGCAACAACTGCCTTGTACAAGGGAAGAATACTTATACCATTCTAATGTTCAAACAAGGTTTTGATCGTCGTCTCTTTATTATGGGTAAGTCACTCAGATTTACCATCCCACATAGCAAGACAAACAATAAGAGTAAGTCGGTATGGTGATCAATCCATCCCGCACCCAAATCATTATCTTGTATATGGTTTAGCGAATCTCGCATTCTAACACTCGGTCATCCTCACAAGCATTGCAGACTTTCTCTTGTCGATGAACCAAGTTCGAATAAATCCATTGATTCTGCAAGCCAAACAAACATCTATCATTTCTTCACATCTCTCAGGTTTTTCGTAACTCCTATAAGATCGTAAGGCGTATCCTCTTCCAGGGTTTTTCCTTTAGCAAGAGTGTGCTTGCATCTTGGCAGGTCCTGGGGCCTTTGGGTTATGGCCCATCTCGTCACTTGTAAACCTTGAACGCATCATCGGGGCAACTGATCCTTATTCCAACATCAAGCTTCCAGCATTCTTAAATCCATCCAATTTTACTGTCTCCCTTCTATTGGTACCAAACTAAAATGTGTTTACTCCGACTCGTCATGCGGTTACAATTGCTCCTTATTACCAACATTATACCTCCTTCATATCCAATAGTACTACATCTCTCCATACTCTTGGGGTATCCCACATATCGAGATAAAGCTCGTACTTATTTCGTCCGTAGTCCACTTTGTGGAATATTATTTTCTTTTCCAGGGGTCAAGGGTCCTCGTAGGGCACTACCACCATTAAAAATGCTCCAATTCTTCCATAGACCATATTTCTCATATCCTCGAAAATGGTCAAAATCCTTCTTCATAGAGTAACAACTCATAAGATCCAAATAAGTACCAGTGATGCTAACTTTATTGATTCGCAAAGTATTACAATCTCCTGCATTTCCATTACATGCCTCAACTCAACACCTCAATATAAAAGAAATGTTCCCTCTACTACTACTACATTTCTTTTGTTGCAAACTCAACTATTTATCACAAGTCTCCTTCTCTTTGGGACAATCTCTGGCAAAGTGCCCTGCTCCATTACAACGAAAACATATTACTGACAAGTCTCAAAGTTTCCTTGTGATTACATAGCTTCCTTGGGTCCTCAGCTTCCTTTTTGGGCAACTGCTAAAGTAGTGCCTTGACTCCTTGCACCTGAAATAGGTGATATGACTCAGGTCCTTCCTGGTATCCAATCTACTTCTCTTCCTGGACTTTTCCGTTCCAATCAGGGATTCTATTTCCTATGGGTCATACTTTACTTCCTCTGCCGGGAATTCTACTAGATCTCCATTCAGACAATCTTGGGAGATGTGTCCTTCTTCTCCACATCAATAGCATGACTTGGTGCAGGCTTTAATTTTTTTCCTTTGTGTGTGTCCTCCACCTCTTCCTTCATCACAGGTTCTTCTAAAGTTTCCATGAGGGCTCCTTTCATTGTTTCTTTCTTCTGTTGGATGGTTCTTTGTACCATGGGGTAAATGTGACACTGAGCAGGGTAGTGGGTAGTTCCTTCACACAAGAAACTAGTAATCTACCTAGTTGGGCATTTTTCAGCTGGGTGACTTCCTTCACAATTAGGGCATTCATCCTTGTGTTCTTTATGGTTGTGTCCTATTTCTCCATAGAGCTTGCAGGCACAAGATTTCTTCATATCATTTCCATAAGGCTCCAATCTCTGGGACACAAACCGAGACTTTGGCAAAGTCAACTTAAATTCCTTCCAAGTGGTTACTCTTTGCCATCCATTGATGTTTTGGTATATCCTCCACCAAGTAGCAGCACATCTTTCAAAACACTGCAGAGCATGCTGGGCCATATCCTTTCCGGCTATAGGGTTATTCTTCATGTTATCCTCCATGTTCTGAATCCATCGGTCCGTCTCCAATTGACTCATCGGTCTCGATAATATGAGCTCATCTCCATTCATCCTCTATTGGGTCCTGGGGTTTTGGGGTGAGATAAGAGAGATAGAGAGGGGTACACACAATACAAACAATAGTTTTGAAAAGACAGATTTTATTGTGGCTATCAGAAAAACGTCAAAAAAATGACAGCTCACAACCGTCGCATCTAACGTAGGTATATAACAGGGGTTTGGTCTTCTAAAGGTCAATAGATCTTCAATATCATCAAACTCTTCAAGTCTTGTTCATGTCTCCGATGGCTTTCTTCCGATCGTGCTTGTCCTTCTCAAGTTCTTTTGCCAGATCATATCTGTTGACACGAAGTCTCTCGTGGCGTCCCTTTAATAATTGTGTTCCAAACTTCTGGATTTCAACATCCTTGGCATGAACCATGGTTCTACTGTCTTTTAGTTCCTGACAAATCTCCGGTATCTAGAGGTTTTGCTTCTCCAGCTTGCCTACTTTCAGCTTCTGGTTCCTGAGTTCTTCACGAATTGCCTCCTTGTCAAAAAATATGACTTCCTAAAGTTCTACCCTAAACTTCTTGATGTAATACTCCAGATCCTAGTGATAGAGTAGTTAAGGTTAAAACTGCATCCATTGTTGATAGCTGCTCCATCAGCCTTCTACCATCCAATCCTTCCGAAGAATGCATGCTTAACTCAGCTCAGTGACAATAGCATAGGCGAACGATAACGTCATGAATATCCATGTTTCTGCTCCTGTCATTTCTATGAGCTATCGTTCCATAGTTGATATCTCCTGCCTTAGGGTTTTCTTGACAAAACTTGAGTTCTAATGCTCCATGTTCCGATCTTTCTCTGATACACCTTGATCTCGGGTATTGACAGCTGCCATAGTCTGCCAAGTTCCATAAGGGGTGTCTTCCTAGGTCATACAAATCCGGAAAAAAATCTTTAGAGCCTTCAAATTGTCCTAGTCTTCGGAGTCTTCAACCGTTGGAGTTTCCATTAGTATAACGCACGGTAAAATCCTCTTCATTCAAAAGTGGTCTTAGTTGTCTGATATCTTGTACTTCTTGGACTGGACTCATCAGCCGAATCTTCATGTGGTCAAAAGGGGAAAGGGTATAGTCTAACTAAAAGGGAATATTTGAATAAGGTCAGAAGAGAAGAGAGATAAGAGATCTTTTTGAAAATAAAGTAGTAGAGAAAATCTTTTCCTATGGGCTTGCCAGTTTCTAGGGTCACGTCCTACAGTCAACATGTGCTCTGATACCATCTTGTAGCAACCCGACCTCAGACGGTCAAGTCTCTGTGTTTAAGTGTCATCCCTGGATCGGTATGCTGACACACACAGTACTCGAGGATTTATAACAGAGGTAAATCACATGTATAAAATAACATAAATACTATTACCTCAATCCAAATAGCGGAAGTAACAACAAGGTAGTGGATTCCCATCAACACCAACGGCAAAGTTGAGTGTAGAAATCGTAACCCTAACGTATCACTTACTCGTCGTAAGAAATCCTGCAACATGAGACGTTGCTGCCATGTAGGTCAGTACATTGAATGTACTAGCAAATTCACACCATAGGATAATAATGAATATAGCTATCACTACATGCATATTTGGCTGGTGGAAAGCTCTAAGTTTATAATGTTTTTGCGAAAAGCCAATTTTCCCCTACTGCCAAGGAATAAATTTTATTTAATTACACAGTTGTTGAAAACATTGAGAAGGTAAACCCCCTCTCAATCCCAATTAAAAGTAATCATTAACAACCCAACAAATTAATTAAGTAACGTGATGAGATCAACATGATAATTCAAGAACCAGATACTCAAGACGTCCATAACCTGGGACACGGCTAATCATGATTAGTTTGTACACTCTGCAGAGGTTTGCGCACTTTTCCCCGCAAGACTCGATCTCCTCTGTTGGTTTTCTCGCACTACATGGTGTTTGAGAAATGGATGACCGAGACATAGTCTTTCAGAAGCGTTTGCACCTTACGATGGGTAGACAGTTACACCACTTTCGCCTACATCTGCTAGTCTACCACTGTAAGAGTTCACACGACTTAATCAACTATGCTAGAGCCCATAGTAGGTTGCGGCTGCACACGGAAGTTTCTAGCATGAATAATCTTATGATCCCTTTGAGCCTAGGTGGCAGTCCATAGGAAAATCACATGGAACCCCGGGATTTCCAAAAAAACAGGCAATCACTGGATTCCTCAGGTGCCTCAATCCACCCAGATGTGTATTTAAGTAGCCACCTTAAGTTGAACCATTAAGTAACAATCTCACATCTGTCATGGAATACACTCAAACCCAATCCACGTCTATGAGCATAGCATAGCAATATAAGCATAACGTTGATGTAACTCCCAAGGGTTTGGTAATAAACAGGGCAATAGGTTCTACCTCATCAACTATTTCCCAATACCCACATGTTATCAACTCCTAACCATGCAATGTTTGAGGGTTGAAACTAATGCATAAAAACTGGGTATAAAAGGGATATGATCAAAGTGTGAACTTGCTTGTACTGTTGATGAAGATGCTTCACACTCAAAATTCTGATAGTTCTACTCGTCACACTCCGGTCGATCTATCGTAAGCAAGCAATAGTAACCACACATAAGCAATCACTCAAAAGAAATCGAAGAAAAGATCCCGGAAAACTTCGAAAACAGCCAAATAACTCTTGCATCATAAATCAATTTCTAACAGTACCAAAATTGGGTGATGTTGGCCTTATCAGAAAGTTTAGGTCAAGAGCTTCAATTTGCAAATAGAATCAACTCAAACGGAGCTATGAAACTCGAGTTACAATCAAACGAAGTTCAAATACTAAACTGTTTGAAGTCAAAATTTAAAACTTTCAAAAATATGTTTAAGTTGTTTTAATGGATAGAGGGCATCATAACAAAGAAGTGGGCGTTTGTTTCGTTGTATTTGGATACACGAGTAAGAAGTAGTGATCGTTTTAAGATTAGGGACTAAACTGTAAATAAAATAACTACAATTAGGTCCCTGAGTAAAACTAACAGAAAAGAAAAAAAACTAAATACCGAACGTACGTTACAGAACACTAACGAACGAATCCATTCGCTGCGAAGAGTTAAACAGTGAGCGATTGCTAACTAACTAGATTAAACAAGAAAAACGATTTAAAAAAATGATTACGAAAATAAACCGGATCGGGTTATACTGTTCGGTGGCTCAGCAGTTTAGGTAGAAAACCCGCGGCAGACGATGAACAATGGCGGCGGCGATGTTCGGCGAAGTCTGGCGGCGAAGCGTCGGCGGCGGGCGAGACGGTGACGACGGCGCAAGCGGCGGACAATGGAGTCGGAGGTGGCGGTCAACGGTGACGCGGGCGGCGTGAATGCAGAGCAGCGGCGGCGGCGGTTGACGGCGAGATGCGGCGGCGAGATGCGAGAGGAGGAGAGGAGAGGCGGCGGGGCTGCGACTATTTATGGAGGGAGGGGGCGACGGTGGCGTGGAGGAGGGGCAGAGGCAAAGGCGGCGAGGCGCGTGTCCATGAGGTCACGGTGATGGCAAGCGGCGATGCAGGCTGGCGGCAGAGTCCTATGGGAGCTCGGGATTTAGCTGGCGCGCTGGGCTGGGCAGCCCGATTCAATGGAGGATTTTTAAACACTTTACAGAAAACAAAAAAAAGAATAAACCATCAAAATAAAAAATATACTATAGGCATATAATATATCAAAATTTTCCGAAAAACATTTTCTACAACATGGACATTTTTACTAACGTCAAATAAGATCCACAAAAATTCAAATAAAGCAAAGAGTGCTTCTGCTCTAATAAAATCCAATAAAAACTATTTTAAAAATACAAAAGTTAATCCAAATTTATTTTTCTCCAATTTTGTGCTGTAGGGAATCATTTTACCCTAATTTCCATATATTTTATTTTTGGAGAAAAATAATTTTAATAAAACCCAAAAAACTCCCAATTGAAAATAATTTCATAAGGACTTTAAATTGTACTCCCTCCGTTCCTTGATATAAGGTGTATAGATTTTTGAGAAAAATTCCGAAATATAAGGTGCATTGCGTTGCACCACTCGTTTGGATAATTTGTTTAGGAATTTGATTACATTTCCTTATATCAGGCAAGCTCCTCTATTTACTCATGTCAATTAGTCAGGCATAATCTCGCCCAAAACTTGTGAAATTTTCCCTCCGTGTGCGTTCTTTAATTTCCGTGCCAAAAACTATACACCCTATATTTAGGAATGGAGGGAGTATTATTTTTAAACTCCCAATTCATATTTCATATGTTTTGAAGAAGTCATTTTATCTTCTCTCATGAAAATCATTGTGTTGCATGAAGTTTATGAATTGGAAATAATTTCAAATGAAATTCAAATATTTTCAACACCCCTTGTCATTTAAATAAATGGAAGAAGTCATGTAATCTTCTCTCCAGGGTTTTGTGGTGAAAAGAATTTGAATTCACGGAGATCTCGAATGAAAAAAATGAAAGTTTGGGAAAGTCCTTTTATTCCCTCTCATTTAACTTTCAAAAAGTTTCGTATTTCACTCAATTAATCACACAACAATCAAACAAACAATCAAATCTATCTATTTATTATAACATTCCAAAATTTAGAATTTTGGGATGTTACAAATACGGGTGCGGGCAACCCCATGATGTCTGTTGGTATGACTCTGTGTTTTTAGGCAAGTACCAAGCGGTCACGCTGTGGACGCTTGATATTCACCCCCTTTATAGAGGGGTCGAGGCCTATCCCTCTTTCCTACCACGCTTGCGCCTTTCCACATCTCGAATCCCAACACCGGAAGCCCAAGCTTAGGCACTTCGGATCTTCAATCATGTCCGAATCCAACCTTCAAGGCCGGTGGATGGCCTCCTCTGTCACAAAGGAGGACATTGCGAAGCTTAGGGAGGTCAGATATCTAACCGCCAACATCTAGCATAGGCTTCCTGCTCCGGGGCAGGTCATCCCTACTCCCAAACCCAACGAGAGCGTCGTATTTGTTTCTCACTTCCTCCGTGGCTTAGATTTCACCCTTGATCCCTTTGTGAGAGGGCTCATGTTCTATTACGGACTAGATTTTCATGATCTAGCTCCGGATTCCAACCTTCACATCTTGTTGTTCATTGTCGTGTGCGAAGCCTTCCTCCACATCGCCCCGCACTTTGGCTTATGGCTTAAGACCTTCAATGTGAAGCCGAAGGTGATTGAGGGGCGACACGCGGAGTGCGGAGGCGCTGCAATAAGCAGAAACGCCGACGCACCGTGGCCAGAGGGCTTCTTCCCGGAGGTGTCCGATCTATGGCAGCGGAGGTGGTTTTACGTCATGGCTCCCAGAGGCACAAAATGGGTGGCCTCCCCCGACTTTCGCTCAGGCCCTCCACCTCAACTGGTGTCATGGGCCAATGTGGGAATGGATTGGGGGCCTGCTAATGACGTACCAACATTGCAGAGCCGCATTCGGGAGCTTCTTGAGAGGGACATTAGTCTTGTCAGCGTAATTTAGGTAATGCTAATCCGACGGATCTTGCCGTGCAAACGTCGACCTCTCCGGATGTGGGAGTTCAACCCCAAATGCCCGCGGACTCTTCAACACTTCTTCGGCATGACGCTTGAGGGATGTGTAAGTTATTCTTTGGACCACAAGTAAAGTTTCCGGACACCACCGAGGATGCGGGCCTGATCTGCAACCGCCCAGATACCCAAGTAAGTAACCCATCAACCGAACACTTCGTTTATTTATATCATAACGTTATTCTGAAAAAGCATCCGCGGCCAGGAATGGCTCAGCAAGGCGGAGAGAATCAGGTATCGGGCACTGCTTCCCGAAGGCTCGCCTAGTCCTGCCATAGCCAGGATGCTTAGCCGTGTGCTAAGTCAAATGCCCTCGGGGAAAGACGAAGGGAAGAACAGAGAAGCAGAGCCTCACACATTGCACATCCAAATCTGGGGAATTACTATCTCCACGGAGGAGAATAGGGGAGGGGAATCTACGGTCTCCTCCCCCCGCGGGAAGAAAAGGGCTGCCTCCGAAGACTTGGAGGCGGAGGCGCTTTAGACAAGGGAAGAAAACTTCACCAGGGGGCCCTGCCCCGGAGGGCGTCCTCATCGTGCATGCCCGCAAACGGGCTAGCCCTCAGTCGCTGTAAGTTAATTGTAAATACAAAGCCACTGCTTCCTCTTCTGAGAACAATAACCGAGATCCATTCTTTGCAGTCCGGCTAGCAGCTCTTCTCGACAGAGTTTGTCTTCGGGGGACCTTCTTCCGAAGATGATGGAGAGTGAAACCCCACCTGCCTCTCCACCTCATGGGGCGGGCGACCCCTAGGTGTCGTCATGGAGGAGTCCAGTTTCACCGAGGCCAGAAGCTAATACACCGGCCGCCCTGAGCCCGGAGCGTTCAGCTCCCACGGGGGGCGATAAGAAGGGTCCCGCATAGTCCGGCGACCGGTCGGACATGCTGACGGGCCTTCTAGAGCGAGCTGCTCTCTCGGAGGATCACCGTTTGTTAATGGGCACGGTGCTTGAGAAGATTTCATCTGCCACAAGCGGGTTGAATGAAGCTTTTACGAGCCTGCTCAAAAGCTTTGAGGTACATAATGAAATACGTAATTTTTTGGTTGTACCGCACACGGTAGGTGTGCTCCGTACAGATAGTGGCCCCTGAGACTTTGGTTGCCAGCCCTAGGCCGCAAATGGAGGATCACACTCTTAAGTAATGATCATACTGCATTCATGCGTCGGTGGATAAGGGTCCGGCGGCAGACCGGACCGCTGAAGTCGCCAAACTGAGGCGACATATTGAAGTTGTGGACGCCGACATCACGTTTGTGAACGAGCGGCTTAATGAGTCACAAAGTATGTGCTCTGTTTTCCTTATTTTTATAGGGAATATTAAGAGGAGCATAATGTTAATGTGATATGCTTCGACTGCAGGCGGAGCTGCTGCCGTGGAGGCCCTGAGGGCGGAGCTTGCCCTAGCCAAGGAGCAAGCCCGGGCTAGCAATGCGGCTGCCCTAAAGGCGGCCGAAGAGTTGAGAGCCGAACAGGCTGCTCATCACCGAAGTGAGGATAAGATAGCTGAGATGGCTGTGGAGCTGAAAAACGCCGCCGGCTGGTATGAGCTCCTTGAAAAAGAGAATCAGGCGAAGTCGGCTGACCTGAAGAAGGCCCTTGATGCAGCGAAGGAGACGCGTTCCGAAATTAGGGATGCGCGGGAGGAGCTTCGAAAGGCCGGAGAAATCGCGGCTGGAAACCCCTATTTGTTGCGGATGAAGTTCTTAGAACCATAGTACGCTCCTCTGGATCGGCGCTGGAGCCCTGCAGACGCGTATGCAGATCTGGCAAAGAGTACGGCTGATGCGGCCAAGTTTTTCGAGGATCAAAAAGATAATGAAGTGGAAAAGCTGTTCTGGTCGCAATTCAGTGCTCCAACGCGCCCGTTGCCATTGAGTGAAAGGATGGCCGCTGTGGCCGAGCTCCATAGGTTGTCCGGTCTTGAATGAGGTCTGTAATAGACCATCTATGGCCGAAGGGGCCGAAGCCGGACAGTTATTTTGGTTTAGTGCAACAATTCCTTGGTGCCGTATCACGAATCGATGCCATGAAGAGGTCAGCGTGCATAGAGGGTGCACGGATGGCTCTCGCCTGTGCGAAAGCATATTGGACAGATATGGAGGCCACCATCATTGCAACCCAGAATCCGGCGGGTAGCCAAGATCCAGCCGAGCACTACTTGGAGCAGGTAACAGAAGGTGCTCATTTAATAGAGGCTCAGTGCCCGAAGAGTGTCATGTTCGAGTGACAAATCGTTCAGTTGTAAAAACGATCGTCTTTTAATTATAGAAGCTATGTTTATACTTTCGCCCGAAAGTGTTATTGTGCCTCCTGTGCGGCCGTTTGATGTATATATATAACCTGAAAGTTAGCAGTCGTTGGCTTCAGCCCCCACGCATACAATGCAGGGGTGTTCGCAAAAAGATGCGTAATCACACTTGATCCAACATCTTGGTCCGTGAAGGAGGTGATCACATGTCAAACTAGGCAACTGGACTATATAGCTTTAACACTTTCACTTAGCCATAGGAGTTTGATGGTGGGGCTACTATGTAGCCCCTGGTACCTTCACGTGCATCCGGATACGGGCGCGTGTGTACATGACCGGGGAACGGCCCTTCGTTAATGCGGGGGAACTCTAAAGATTCCGATGAGTCCTCGAGTGGTTGACCAGTCTCTCGCCATATCATGATAGTCAGTTTTCGGCTTTCTCTACTGAGGTGCTCATCCGGAGTAACCAGGGCACAATCGCAGTAGTTCTCCTTTGGCCGCCTTAGCCGATAAAAATAGAACGTAAGGCAGCAAACCCAGGAGCCGGGCAAACCCAACATTTAACCAAAGACATGATTCAGAGCTGATGCATATAAGACCAAAATCGCGACGTCGAACACTCCCGAGGGTATTCGGACTTTATAACATATATTGGGCTGAGTAGTGCCCTTGATTATGAACCCTGTATTTCCAAGTACGTGCGGTAGTCTGTCGTGGCAAAATGCCAATCACGCCAGTATCCCTTGTGGGTGTATAGAATACCCATGGGATGTCAAGCAACAAGAGACAATAAAGAAGGTTTACACAGGGGCTTAATCTAAAGAGAAACCTTTGAGTGGGGCTCTGTTGCATGTCTGCGCCTTTGTCTCCGTTGTGCCGTGTCCTGGAAGGGTATCACATGAATGGTGTCTGTAAAAAGGAAAACTCATGTAAAAGAGTATGACGTAAGCGTGCGAAGAGTTGGTTATTATCAGTGGATAGTAGAGGTGTAAGATATTGGCCTGTTAATAAGGTCAAGCCAAAAGGTGGGCTTTATTGCATGTTTGCAGCCCCTGGTGCCCTCTATGGGATTTCATGTATATCACCCAGCTCAGGTTTATCTGGCCTTGTTGCCGACGGTGGTGTGCCGGACTCATCTAACCGTGTCCGTGGTCTTAACGACCGATCATTCGTTCTGATAGGAGAGGCTACTTAGTGTCCGACTGCTAGAGCCGTCGCATACTCTTCCGCACGTAAGGAACACTCTGTATTTCCGCTAACGGTGATGACGCCACATGGGCCGGGCATCTTGAATTTAAGGTAAGCATAGTGCGGTACTGCGTTGAAGCGAGGGAAGGCCGTTCTTCCTAGCATTGCATGATAACCACTTCGGAGGGGAGCGACGGTGAAGAGTAATTCTTCGCTTATGAAGTTGTCTAGAGAACCGAATGTCACCTCTAGTACGAGGGAGCCCCTGCAGCAGGCCTCAACGCCTGGTATCACCCCTTCAAAGGTGGTGTTACTTTTGGCTGATTCTGGATGGGTCTATCCCCATCCTGGACAGTGTCCTGGTATATTAGATTGAGACTACTGCTACCGTCCATGTGGACACGAGTGAGATGGTATCTGTCGATTACTGGGTCGAGCACCAAGGCAGCCAATCTTCTGTGCCGCATACTAGTCGGGTAGTCCCTGTGATCAAAGGTGACCGGGCAGGCCGACCAGGGGTTGAGTTTGAGGGCGACGGGCTCTACACCGTATGCGTCTCTGAGCGCGCGTTTGCGCCTTCTCTTGGGTATGTGAGTCGCGTAGATCATGTTTACTGTCTTTACCTCTGGTGAATTTTTCTCGTCCCCGGTGTTCGGTCAAGAGATTCATCCTCGTCTTCACTTGGTGTTTCTCTTCCCTTGTGTTCGGCATTTAACTTGCCGGCCTTCTTAAAGACCCAACATTCTCTGTGAGTGTGGTTCGCAGGTTTTTCGGGGGTGCCATGAATTTGGCACAGTCTGTCAAGGACTTTGTTCAAGCCGGACGGTCTCTCTTTGCTGCCTTTAAATGGCTTCTTTTGTTGACCGGGTCGAGAGCCCCTGAATCCGGCGTTGACCGTTGTGTTGTCTAGACTTTCTTCCTTGTTTCGACGCTTGTTTTTATTGCACCGTGGCTTCTTGTTGCCATCCCTGATTTCGGATGTGCCTGGTTCGCTGGTGCCTCTACGGGCCAACCAGCTGTCTTCACCCATGCAAAAGCGGGTCATAAGGCTTGTTAAGGCTGCCATTGTCCTCGGCTTTTCTTGGCCGAGGTGTCTGGCGAGCCACTCATCCCGGATACTGTGCTTGAAGGCCGCTAGGGCTTCGGCATCCGGACAATCGACGATTTGATTCTTCTTAGTGAGGAATCTATTCGAAAGCTTGCAGGCGGACTCTCAGGGCTATTGAATTATGTGACTTAAATCGTCAGCGTCTGGAGGTCGGACATAGGTTCCTTGAAAATTGGCCCTGAAAGCATCCTCAAGTTCCTCCCAACTTCCGATTGAATTTTCGGGGAGGCTTTTCAAACAGTGCTGAGCTGGTCCCTTCAACTTGAGGGGAAGGTATTTTATGGCGTGGAGGTCTTCTCCACGAGCCATGTGGATATGAAGGATAAAATCCTCAATCCAGACCCCGGGGTCTGTCATTCCGTCATATGCCTCTATGTTCATGGGTTTAAAACCCTGTGGAAATTTGTGGTCCAGTACCTCTTCGGTGAAGCACAGAAGGTGAGCAGCCCCTCTGTATCTGGACATGTTGTGGCATGCTATCGACTGTTGTTGTGTCCGGTGCTGATTCCGAACTGGTATTTGATCAGTCTGATCGTTTTGGTGACCATAATCCTGCGTCGGAGCGTGTCCTCTAGATCCATAGATGGACCTGGTCCCGCCGGCCTTTTTGTCCAGGAGCTCACGTAAATCATGTGCTGCGTCAGTAGCTGCTCTATTGCGGTCATGAAGTGGTTGGTCCGGCCTACTGGCCGTATTGTTCTTCAGTGGAATAGCCTCATCGTCGAATTCTGGCAGCAGCTTGCGCTTTGGGTAGCTCTTTGTGTGGCGATCGTCGCCGTATTTTTCTTCAGTGTCTAGAACTTTATTCCATCTGCGGTTGAGCGTTTCCTGCGCGGCCTTGAGCCTTTGCTTCTGCTTCTTTAAACTTCTCGCAGTGGCCATAAGCCTTCTGTGGAGCTTATCTTGTTCCAAACATTTTTTCGGGATTATGAATGCATCGTCGTCCGGATTGTGCTCTTCTCCCGAGGCAGGTTGATGAGTTCGGCCCTTGGGATCGCTGTGATCGGGCGTATGCTCTGGGCTGTTTTCAGCGTGACCTAGCTCACCCTGCTCCATCGCTGGGTCCATATGGTCGTTGTTGCCTTTGGAGTTGACTCTGGTGTTGATCTTTCTAGCGTTGTTATCGATATTTTTACTGTGGCTGGACTTAGAGCGGCGTCTGCGCCGTCGTTTTGGCTTTTGTCCGGGGGTTTTATCCTCCGTTGTATCTTTTTGGTCGCCATTGTCCTCCTTAGGCGTGTCCACCATGTATATATCATATGATGAGGTGGCCGTCCAGCGCCCCATGGGTGGTGGTTCTGAATTGTCCCCTGCGCCGACGTCCATACCGTCGGTGTCATTGGAGTCGAAGTCAAGCATGTCTGTTACATCATCGACAGTGGCTATGAAGTGGGTGGTGGGTGGGCAATGAATTTCTTCGTCGCCTTCTTCCCCCTCAAGCCGGACATAGTTCGGCCAAGAGTCTCCTGACAAAGAGAGAGACCTTAATGAATTCAACATGTCGCCGAAGGGCGAGTGCTGGAAGATATCTGCAGCAGTGAACTCCATTACCGGAGCCCAACCAGATTCGGCGGGCTCGGGAGCACGTGGTCTGGAACCCACGGCCGGACACAAGTCCGGGGGTCCAGTGATACAGACTTCCTTGGGGGTGGAGTCCGTGTTCGGCTCTACCACCGATGAGTATGCGGCCTCCGGGGCGGGGTCCATCCACCCGTCCTCGGACGACGCGATCTGCCCTGGACTTAGGTCCGGAGCTCTGGCAGGTGCGATATCCGAGTACTGTCTGACAGCAGGTCTAAGCCGTGCTCGTCATGACTGTTTGGCGCTCCTGGCGTAGACCGAACCCATAGAAGATCAAGTCTCCGTGGATATCGGCCGTGTAGTTCAAGTTTCCGAACCTGACCTGATGGCCAGGGGCGTAACTATCGATCTGCTCAAGATGGCCAAGCGAATTGGCCCGCAGTGCGAAGCCGCCGAACACGAAGGTCAGTCCGGGGAGAAAAGTCTCACCCTGGACTTCATTGTTGATGATTGAAGGAGCCGTCGAGCCTCGCGGCGACCACACAGAGGAACTCTCAATGAAAGCACCAATGTTGGTGTCAAAACCGGCGGATCTCGGGTAGGGGGTCCCGATCTGTGCATCTAAGGCTAATGGTAACAGGAGGCAAGGGACACAATGTTTTACCCAGGTTCGGGCCCTCTTGATGGAGGTAAAACCCTACTTCCTGCTTGATTGATCTTGATGATATGAGTATTACAAGAGTTGATCTACCACGAGATCGTAGAGGCTAAACCCTAGAAGCTAGCCTATGATGATTATGATTGTTCTCGTCCTACGGACTAAACCCTCTGGTTTATATAGACACCGGAGGGGGCTAGGGTTACACAGTGTCGGTTACAAAGAAGGAGATCTAACATCCGAATCGCCAAGCTTGTCTTCCACACAAAGGAGAGTCCCATCCGGACACGGGATGCAGTCTTGAGTCTTGTATCTTCTCGGTCCAATAGTCCGACCAAAGTATATAGTCCGGCTGTCCGGATACCCCCTAATCCAGGAATCCCTCAGGCCCCACCACTATTGGCTTTGCATGACGCACGGGGAAACCAGAAACTGGCCCGAGATCAAGACTACTGAAGAAGAAAAGAATATCTCAAGAGACCAGCCTCTTCAGCAGTGATGCTTGTGCACTTGCTAGGCCCTACCCCGACGACGCTCGGCAGCGTGTTCGGGGTAGACCCGGGGGCTTCTGTCGGTGCAACAGACCCGGGGCCTGTTGCCCTGACTGTGCACAGGCACAAGGTCAGGATTGAAGCATCAGAACAAGGCGAACAAGAGACCAAGAGATTCAAAGCACCAACAAGCAGATCGGAAGGATCCAAGACCAAGTCAGAGGAGCCAGATGTTATCAAGAGAGAAGCCTCCCTTGCCGGGTAGGCGAGTTCGGCAAGGGGCGAGGCCACCCCCAGAAGGAGATGACCAAGGCATCCCGGCAAGTCCTGCAGGAACTCATGGAGACCAGATTACCTCACCAACTACTCCATCATGACCCACGTCATGGATCAATGCAGTGTCAAGCCGCGGAGTGATTAAGTGGCAACCATTCGCCACATGGCGGCCACTTCCTACCAAGGAAACCCATAGATGACACCCGTCCTATGACGGGTCGAGCAAGCAGTCATGGAGCTGGCAAGATAGCCTGGCAACCAACAGCATGACACTAAGCGGCGCATTAAATGCGAACGGTCAGCCTGCAAACTTAGGTATGATAGCACTATTTGCTATCATATCAATGTATAATGACTAAATTGCCACTGTGGTGACCCCTTGGTCTATAAAAGGAGGCCCATGGCAACCATTCGAGGGGTTAGAAAGTTAGATCACTCGCACCCCCATACGCGCGTAGCTGCTGCTGCCCCGAGGCAACCCCTGCTGGGCAAGTGTACTACGCACCACCACCACTTTTCCACCATCAATCCACCAAGGTAGAGTAGGGTTTTACGCCTCACGGCGGCCCAAACTTGGGTAAAACTGCCCGTGTGATCTTCGCCACGCTGCCCCACGTTGGTCTACTCTTTGTGCAATGCGGCCCCCCTGCCGAACCAGCAAGGGGCCGTCCTGGTCCCATAGGTGGCCGTGGTTTCCCATGACAGTCTCCCTAAAGATGTTTGGATCTAGAGTATGGTGGGAAACATAGCTCTCTCCATCTGAATCTTGTGACAACATATTTTCATATCTGCCAGGAAAACAACACGAAACAAGAATAGAGGATTTCTCCGTGATACGAGGGTCAAATCATCCGGGGGTACAAATAAAGATTTTCTATCTTGGGAAACAAGTATATGGAAGGAAAACAGAGTCGGGAAGGTGCCCGAGGGGCCCACTACCCACCAGGCGTGCCAGGTGGGGCAGGCGTGCCCTGGTGCCTTGTGGGCACCTGGGTTGCCTTCCCGGCTGTTTCTTATTTTTCTATTTTTTCTAATATTGCGAAACTGACATAAAATATTTTTGCGGATTTTCCAGAGTCCGTTTACGTACCGTATCACATTCCTCTTCCTTTTCAGGGTTCTGGAGTGTTCTGGAAGGTTTCTTTTATGTGTTCCTCCGGTGTCATGGTTTGAATAATATCAGTTTCAACATTAATAGGCATACCTAAGATATAGTGCTTAATTCTTTGCCCATTAACCACCTTAGGGTTAGTGCCTTCAGCATTATTGATCTTGATAGCTCCAGAGCGGTAAACTTCTTCAATGATGTATGGTCCTTCCCATTTGGAAAGAAGTTTTCCTGCAAAAAATTTGAAACAAGAATTGTACAATAGAACATATTCACCAACTTTGAATTCCCATTTTTCGATTCTTTCGTCATGCCATCTTTTAACTTTTTCTTTGAAGAGTTCGGCATTTTCATAAGCTTGGGTTCTCCACTCAGCTAGTGAGCTAATATCAAATAACCTCATTTCACCGGCAAGTCTGAACTCATAGTCGAGTTTTTTAATTGCCCAATATGCTTTATGTTCTAACTCAAGAGGCAAATGACAAGCTTTTCCATAAACCATTTGTATGGAGACATACCCATAGGATTTTTATAAGCTGTTCTATAGGCCCAAAGTGCATCATCAAGTTTCTTAGACCAATTCTTTTGGGACCTATTGACAATTTTTTGTAATATTAAATTTATTTATCTATTGCTAAGTTCAACTTGACCACTAGATTGAGGATGATAGGGTGATGCAATTCTATGGTTGACACCATATTTAGCAAGCATTTCACGAAAAGCACCATGAATAAAGTGTGAAGCACCATCAGTCATTAAATATCTAGGGACTGCAAACCTTGGAAAGATAATTTCTCTAAGCATTTTAATGGAGGTGTTATGATTAGAACTTCTAGTTGGAATAGCTTCTACCCACTTAGTGACAAAATCAACAGCAACCCAAATATGTGTATACCCATTAGAGGAAGGAAAAGGTCCTATATAATCAAATCCCCAAACATCAAATGGTTCAACAACAAGTGAATAATTCATAGGCATTTCCCGACACATACCAATATTACCAATTCTTTGACATTCATCACAAGACAAGACAAACTTACGGGCATCTTTGAAAAGAGTAGGCCAATGAAAACCAGATTGTAATACCTTGTGCACAACTCTATCTCCCACATGATGCCCTCCATAGGCTTCGGATTGACATTTCCGTAGGATTTGTTCCTATTCGTGCTCGGGTATAAGAAGTCTAATAATACCATCTACTCCCTCCTTATAAAGATGTGGGTCATCCCAAAAGTAATGTCTGATTTTTTTTCCTTTTGTTGGTATGTGAAACTAGGTGGTATAAATCTAGCAACGATATAATTAGCATGGTCTGCATAACAAGGAGTATTATGAGAAGCATTTATGGCAGCTAGTTGTTCATCAGGAAAGCTATCATCAATAGGTAGTGGGTCATCAAGAATATTTTCTAACCTATAAAAATTATCAGCTACGAGGTTCTCAACTCCTTTCCTATCAGTAATATGCAAGTCAAATTCTTGTAGCAAGAGAACCCACCTAATGAGTCTAGGTTTAGCATCTCTCTTTTCCATAAGAAATTTAATAGCATCATGATCAATGTGAACAATTACTTTATAACCAACAATGTAAGATATGAATTTATCATAGGCAAACACAATTGCTAAAAATTCTTTTTCTGTAGTAGCATAATTTCTTTGGGCACTGTCTAGAGTTTTACTAACATAGTGGATAACATTTATTTTTTTATCAACTCTTTGTCCTAAAACAACACCAACAACATAATCACTTGCTAGCTTCACACATAATTTCAAAATGCAAGTTCCAATCAGGTGGTTCAACAATAGGTGTAGAAGTTAAGGCTTTCTTAAGTGTTTCAAATGCTTCCACGCAATCTTCATCAAAAACAAAAGGAACATCCTTTTGCAAAAGATTAGTAAGTGGCCTAGAAATTTTAGAGATGTATTTAATAAATCTCCTATAGAAACCAGCATGACCAAGGAAACTACGAATACCTTTAATGTCTTTAGGACATGGTATTTTCTCAATTGCATCAACTTTAGCTTTATCCACCTCAATACCTCGCTCAGAAATTGTATGCCCAAGATAATACCTTCATTAACCATAAAGTGGCACTTCTCCCAATTCAAGACAAGGTTAGTTTGCTCACATCTCTGCAAAACTCGATTAAGGTTGCTTAATCAATCATCAAAAGAAGTGCCGTAAACAGAGAAATCATCCATGAAAACCTCAACAACCTTTTCACAAAAGTCAGAGAATATAGCAGTCATACATGTTTGAAAGGTAGCAGGTGCATTGCATAAACCAAAAGGCATACGTCTACAAGCATAAGTTCCAAAAGGACAAGTAAAGGTGGTTTTCTCGTGATCAGGTTGTGATACAGGTATTTGAGAGAAACCAGAATATACATCAAGAAAAGAAACGTGTGTGTGCTTAGATACTCTTTCCCACATTTCATCAATAAAAGGCAGAGGGTAATGATCCATTCTAGTAGCTTTGTTTAGTTTTCTAAAATCAATTACCATCCTATAGACAGTCACAATTCTTTGTGGGATAAGGTCATTTTTATCATTAGGAACCACATTTATACCTCCATTTTTAGGGACACAATGAACAAGACTTACCCATCTACTATCATCTATGGGATAAATTATACCTTCTTCCAAAAGCTTTAATATATCAGCTCTTACCACTTCTTTCATCTTGGGATTTAATCGTCGTTGATGATCATTTCCATATTAATCTTATGCTGACAGAGAGTGGGACTAATGCCCTTAAGATCATCAAGAGTATATCCAATAGCTGCTCGGTGCTTCCTCAGAGCTTTTAATAATCTTTTATCTTCATGCTCTGTAAGGTTAGCACTTATAATAACAAGATATATCTTATTTTCATCTAGATAAGCATATTTCAAAGTATTGGGCAATTGTTTCAATTCAAACACAGGGTCACCCTTAGGTGGAGGAAGACCTCCTAGAGTTTCAATAGGCAAATTATGCTTAAGGATAGGTTGTTGTTCAAAGAACGTCTTATCTAATTAATTAATTTCATGCAAGTGCATATCATTTTCATGGTCAAGCAAATATTGTTCTAATGGATCAGTAGGAGGTGCAACAATAGAAGCAAGACTTACTAGGCAGTTCTTTATTACTAGGTTGCCTACGAAACTTAGAAATTAAACTCATGAGACACATCACCAAAATTAACATTGACGGTTTATTTCCTGCAATCTATCTTATCATTAATGGTGTTCAAGAAAGGTCTACCAAAAATAATGAGACAAAAGTCATCTTGTGGGGAACCAAGAACTAGAAAATCAGTAGGGTATTTTATCTTTCCACATAAAACTTCAACATCTCTAACAATCCCAAGTGGTGTGATAGTATCTCTATTAGCAAGTTTACTAGTGACATCAATGACTTCCATTTCACCTGGTGCTATGTCATTCATAATTTCTTGATAAAGAGTAAAAGGAATAGCCCTGACACTAGCATCCATATCACATAAGCCATGGTAACAATGATCTCCTATTTTAACTGAGATGACATGCATGACAACAACTGGTCTATTTTTATATTTAGTATCTGGTTTGGCAATTCTAGGAGCTTCATCATAGAAATAAGTAACATGCCCATCAATATTGTCAACCAAGAGATCTTTAACCATAGCAATACTAGGTTCTACTTTAATTTGTTCAAAGGGTCTAGGTATCTAATATTACTTTTGTTAACCACAATTGATACTTTAGCATGTTCCCTCATCCTAACAGGGAAAGGTGGTTTTTCAATATAAGCAGTAGGCACAACTAGGTCAATATTGTGAACAATAGTTTCATCTTTAACTATAATTGGTTCTTTAATCTTGTCTTTAATAGGGGTATGATATTTAAACCACTTCCCATTAGGGAGATCAATATGAGTAGCAAATGATTCACAAAAAGAGGCTACTATCTTAGAGTCAAGTCCATATTTAGTGCTAAACTTGTGAAAAGCATCAGTATTCATAAAAGATTTAACACAATCACACTCAACCTTTATACCTGACTTTTTACCTTCATCGAGTTCCCAATCTTCAGAGTTGCATTTAATTCTTTCCAAAAGATCCCGCCTGAAGTCAATACTCTTCTTCACAAAAGAACCAGTATAAGAAGTATCGAGCATGGATTGAACATCACAAAAAAGCCGAGCATAAAAATTATGTATAATAATTTCTCTGGAGAGCACATGATTGGGGAATGAATATAGCATTGATATAAGCCTCCTCCAAGATAGAGCGATACTTTCCCCTTCACGAGACCAAAAATTATATATATAATTCCGATCACGATGAACTAGATGCATGGGATAAAACTTTTGGTGAAATTCCAATTTCAATTGATTCCAATTCCAAGCTCCAATATCATCACATAGCCTATACCATGTCAATGTTCCCCCCTTCAAAGATAAAGGGAAAATCTTCTTAACTTCATCTCCGGGTAAACCTGCAAGCTTAAATAATCCACAAACTTCATCCACAAAGATTAGGTGCATATCGGGATGTAGTGTTCCATCTCCTGCATAAGGATTAGCTAGCAATTTCTCTATCATACCCGAAGGAATTTCATAACCAATATTTTCAGTAGGTGCAGTAGGTTGAGGGGCAACTCTTTGTGTTTCAGGTCGAGGTGAAGATACCCCGAACAAACCCCTCAAAGGATTGTTTTCCATAGTGACAAGTGACAATAAATTTCAGCATGTAATATTAATTTTTCCTTACCAATTTCCACTTACCAAGAGTACTTCACTCCCCGGCAACAGCGCCAGAAAAGAGTTGATGACCCACAAGTTTAGGGGGTCAATCGTAGTCCTTTCGATAAGAGAGTGTCGAACCCAATGAGGAGCATAAGGAAATGACAAGCGGTTTTCAACAAGGTAATTTCTGCAAGCACTGAAAATGTAGGCAACGGATAGTTTGATAGCAAGATAATTTGTAATGAGTAAGTAATGGTAACGGTAAAAAAAAGTGCAGCAAGGTAGCCCAATCCTTTTTGTGGCAAAGGACAGGCCGGAATGGTCTCTTATAATAAGTAAAATGTTCTTGAGGGCACACGAGAATTTCATGTAGTCACTTTCATGATGTTGGTTTGATTCGTGTTCGCTACTTTGACAATATGATATGTGGGTGGACCGGTGCTTGGGTGCTGTTCTTAATTGAATAATCCTCCCACTTATAATTAACCCCCCTCACAAGCAACCGCAACTATGAAAGAAGAATTAAGATAAAATCTAACCATAGCATTAAACATATGGATCCAAATCAGCCCCTTACGGAATAGCGCATAAACTAGGGTTTAAGCTTTGGTCACTCTAGAAACCCATCATCTAATAAATACTCCATAATGCATTCCCTTGGGCCCAAAGATGGTGAAATGTCATGTAGTCGACGTACACATAACACCACTAAGGGAATCACAACATACATACCATCAAAATATCGAACGAATATCAAGTTCACATGATTACTTGCAACATGACTTCTCCTGTGGCCTCAAGAACAAAGGCAACTACTCACAAATAATATTCATGCTCAAGTTCAGAGGGATATTAAATAGCATGATGGATCTGAACATATAATCTTCCATCGAATAAAACGTCTAGCATCAACTATGTAATCAACACTACTAGCCACCCACAGGTACCAATCTGAGGTTCCCGTACAAAGATTGAACACAAGATATGAACTAGGGTTTTGTGATGAGATGGTGCTATTGGAGATGTTGATGAAGATTGGCCTCCCAAAGATGAGAGGGTTGTTGGTGATGACGATGTCTTAGATTTCCCCCTCTGGGAGGGAAGTTCCCCCGACGGAATCGCTCTGCTGGAGAGCAGAAGTGCTCCCACCGAATTTCCGCCTTGAGATGGCGGCGCTTCGTACCGAACATCCTCTCCTTATTTTTTCTAGGTGAAAAGACCTTATGTACCATAAGCTGGGCACCGGAGGTGGGCCCGGGCCCACACTACTCACCAGGGCGCGCCTGGAGGGGGTGGCGCACCCTGGTGCCTTGTGGGTTCCTGGGTGCCCCCCTCTGGTAGTTCTTTTCTCCGTTATTTTTCATTTATTCCAAAATAATTCTTCATAAATTTCATCTCATTTGGAGATATGCAGAATAGGTATCTCTGACATAGCTTTTTCAAGTACAGAATTCCAGCTGTCGGCATTCTCCCTCTTTGTGTAAACCTTGCATATTATGAGAGAAAAGGCATTAGAATTACTCCACAAAGTGTTATAATACAAAAAAACACTATAAATAATAGTAGGAAGACATGATGCAAAATAGATGTATCATTCTACTCAAGACTTGGGGGCTACAGGTGAGGGAGAAACACCATCAAGTTCTCAGTTTTGAAAAAACCAGGTCTCATATTTACGGTGAAGAAGTTTGCAAAGATTATTTCCTCGAAGTTATTCAGACAAGTCATCTCAACATTGTATGGATTTTTGATTTATCAAAGTCTGTAGCATTGAAAGTTGGCTCAACATTGATACGTCTCCAACGTATCTATAATTTTTGATTGTTCCATGCTATTATATTACCTATTTTGGATGTTTATGGGTTTTCATTTACACTTTTGTATCATTTTTAATACTAACCTATTAACCGGAGGCCCAGCCCAAATTGCTGTTTTTTTTGCCTATTTCAGTGTTTCGAAGAAAAGGAATATCAAACGGAGTCCAAACGGAATGAAACCTTCGGGAGCGATATATTTGGGACAAACCCAATCCAGGAGACTTGGAGTGGACGTCAAGAAGCAGCAGAGGCGGCCACGAGGCAGGAGGGCGCTCCCTAGGGGGTGGGCGTGCCCCCACCCTCGTGGCTCCCCTGACCAACCTCCTTTGCCTATATATATCTACGTACCCCGAAAACATCCAAGAGCACCACGAAACCCTATTTCCACCGTCGCAACCTTCTGTACCTGTGAGATCCCATCTTGGGGCCTTTTCCGGGGCTCTGCCGGAGGGGGAATCAATCATGGAGGGCTTCTACATCAACACCATAGCCTCTTCGATGAGTTGTGAGTAGTTTACCATTGACCTTCGGGTCCATAGTTATGAGCTAGATGGCTTCTTCTGTCTCTTTGAATCTCAATACAAAGTTCTCCTCGATCTTCTTGGAGATCTATTCGATGTAACTCTTTTTGTGGTGTGTTTGTCCAGATCCGATGAATTGTGGGTTTATGATCAAGTTTATCTACGAGAAATATTTGAATCTCCTCTGGATTCTTTTATGTATGATTGGTTATCTTTAGAAGTCTCTTCGAATTATCACTTTGGTTTGGCCTACTATATTGATCTTTCTTGCAATGGGAGGAGTGCTTAGCTTTGGGTTCAATCTTGCAGTGTCCTTTCCCAGTGACAGCGGCACGTATTGTATTGTTGCCATCGAGGATAAAAAGATGGGGTTTATATCATATTGCTTGAGTTTATCCCTCTACATCATGTCATCTTGCCTAATGTGTTACTCTGTCTTAGGAACTTAATACTCTAGATACATGCTGGATAGCGGTTGATGTGTGGAGTAATAGTAGTAGATGCAAGCAGGAGTCGGTCTACTTGTTGCGGGCGTGATGCTATATACATGATCATGCCTAGATATTCTCATAACTATGCACTTTTCTATCAATTGCTCGACAGTAATTTGTTCACCCACCGTAATACTTATGCTATCTTGAGAGAAGCCACTAGTGAAACCTATGGCCCCCGGGTCTATTTTCTATCATATAAATTTTTGATCTACTTTATTTTACAATCTTTACTTTTCAATCTATATCATAAAAATACCAAAAATATTTATCTTATCTTATTATCTCTATCAGATCTCACTCTCGCAAGTGGCCGTGAAGGGATTGAGAACCCCTTTATCTTGTTGGTTGCGAGGTTCTTGTTTATTTGTGTAGGTACGAGGGACTTGCGTGTAGCCTCCTACTGGATTGATACCTTGGTTCTCAAAAACTGAGGGAAATACTTACGCTACTTCGCTGCATCACCCTTTCCTCTTCATGGGAAAACCAACGCAGTGCTCAAGAGGTAGCAAGAAGGATTTCTGGCACCGTTGCCGCGGAGGTCTTTGCACAAGTCGAGACATACCAAGTACCCATCACAAACTCATCTCCCTCGCATTACATTATTTGCCATTTTCGTCTCGTTTTCCTCTCCCCCACTTCACCCTTGTCGTTTTATTCACCCTCTCTTTTCCATTCGCCTCTTTTTCGTTTGCTCCTCGTATTTACTGCCTCTATGTCTGAACCTGGGGAGGTTATCGTTGAGAAGGACAATAGTAATAACATGGGAAACTTTGATGCTCTTGATGATCCGGTTGAAGAACCACCCATCTTACATACTAAAAAGTTTCGAATCGGTAGTGGTAATATTATTGGAAAAGGGGTTATTCAAGATTTCTTTACTTGTGCCGGTGCTTTACCCGCTATGGGTGGATCTATTCTTCATAGAACTAGTAGTCTTGTGGATGCTATATCTTTGCTTATAGTTGAACTTGAAAGACAATTCATGCATATGCATCCTTGCATACAAAGGATTTTTCTAGAATTTTCCAATATTGAGCATTCTTTGTTAAGCGTGCAGCTACTATCTTTTGGCACATGAGTTTAGATTTATAATAAAAGAAGCCAAATAAATTTTTGCGCATTATAGGGTGGACGCTGGCCATCCTCCCATAGAGGCAATCCTCTTCAATCAAGAGGACATAATGCGTTTACAATCTTTAGATCATGTTTCTTTTAATGAAAACCTTAGAAAAAAGGTTCCTATCGATGTTCTAGTTGATAGAATTTCCAAACTTAATAATGATTTTGCTATTCAAAATAATGGGTTAGGATTTTCTCTTGACCATAGGCTCATGACTTTCTGCCAAAAGAATGCTTATAATGATGAATTGGTTGTGCAATATGAGGGGCCGAAGGAGGAACCCATACCTCCCGAGATTGAACTTGGAGACTTCTGTCCCATTAAATTTAGCCCTTTTGATTACTTTTGCTTGCCACAAATAAAACTTGCTGCTGAATGTAGGGAATATGAGATGAGCTTTCTTGATTTATCTTATTATTATGGCAATACCTAGATCTATTCTCGCTTTTATGCCTAGCTAGGGGCGTTAAACGATAGCGGCTTGTTGGGAGGCAACCCAATTTTATTTTTGTTCCTTGCTTTTTGTTCCTGTTTAGTAATAAATAAATCATCTAGCTTCTGTTTAGATGTGGTTTTATGTTTTAATTAGTGTTTGTGCCAAGTAGAACCTATAGGATAACCTACAGTGATAGTTAATTTGATCTTGCTGAAAAACAGAAACTTTTGCGTGCACGAGAATAATTTAAATAAATCACAGAAACGTGATTTTTAGTTGATTCGTTTTGCAGTAGATCAATAGACAAATTTCCTAGTACTTCCTATTTTGATAGAATGTTTAGAGTTCCAGAAGTATTCGAAAGTTATAGATTGCTACAAACTGTTCTGTTTTTGACAGATTCTGTTTTTCGTGTGTTGGTTGCTTATTTTGATGAATCTATTGGTAGTATCGGGGGGTATGAACCATAGAGAAGTTGGAATATAGTAGGTTTAACACGAATATAAATAAAGAATGAGTTCATTACAGTACCTTAAGTGGTGGTTTTTCTTTCCTGCACTAATGGAGCTCATGAGATTTCCTGTTGAGTTTTCTGTTGTGAAGTTTTAAAGTTTTGGGTAAAGATTTGATGGACGATGGAATAAGGAGTGGCAAAAGCCTAAGCTTGGGGATGCCCATGGCACCCCAAGATAATTCAAGGACAACCAAAAGCGTAAGCTTGGGGATTCCCCGGAAGGCATCCCCTCTTTCGCCTTCGTCTATCGGTAACTTTACTTGGAGCTATATTTTTATTCACCACATGATATGTGTTTTGCTTGGAGCGTCTTGTATGATATGAGTCTTTGCTTTTTACTGTACACACCTTTTGGGAGATACACACATGATTCGGAATTTATTAGAATACTCTATGTGCTTCACTTATATCTTTTGAGCTAGACAATCTTGCTCTAGTGCTTCACTTATATCTTTTTAGAGCACGACGGTGGTTTTATTTTGTAGAAATTATTGATCTCTCATTTTCACTTATATTATTTTGAGAGTCTTTTAGAACAGCATGGTATTTGCTATGATTATAAAATTGGTCCTAAGATGATGGGCATCCAAGTTGGGTATAATAAAAACTATCATAGAAAGTGCATTGAATACTATGATCAATTTGATGCTTGATGATTGTTTTGAGATATGAGGATGGTAATATTAGAGCCATGCTAGTTGGGTAGTTGTGAATTTGAGGAATACTTGTGTTAAAGTTTGTGATTCCCGTAGCATGCACGTATGGTGAACCGTTATGTGATGAAGAGCCTGATTTATTTATTGATTGTCTTCCTTATGAGTGGCGGTCGGGGACGAGCGATGGTCTTTTCCTACCAATCTATCCCCCTAGGAGCATGTGCGTAGTACTTCGTTTCGATAACTTGTAGATTTTTGCAATAAGTATATGATTTCTTTATGACTAATGTTGAGTCCATGGATTATACGCGCTCTGACCCTTCCACCATTGCTAGCCTCTCTTGTGCCGCGCAACTTTTGTTGGTACCATACACCCACCATATACCTTCCTCAAAACAGCCACCATACCTACCTATTATGGCATTCCCATAGCCATTCCGAGATATATTGCCATGCAACTCTCCACCGTTCCGTTTATTATGACATGCTCCATCATTGTCATATTGTCCAATGATGGGCTTCCTCAAAATGCCCTAGGTCTTCGTGAGCAAGCAAGTTGGATGCACACCCACTTAGTTTCTTTTGTTGAGCTTTCATACACTTATAGCTCTACTGCATCCGTTGCATGGCAATCCCTACTCACTCACATTCATATATATTAATGGGCATTTCTATAGCCCGTTGATACGCCTAGTTGATGTGAGACTATCTTCTCCTTTTTGTCTTCTCCACAACCACCATTCTATTCCACATATAGTGCTATGTCCATGGCTCACGCTCATGTATTGCTTGAAAGTTGAAAAAGTTTGAGAATACTAAAGTATGAAACAATTGCTTGGCTTGTCATCGGGGTTGTGCATGATCTGAATACTTTGTGTCATGAAGATAGAGCATAGCCGGACTATATGATTTTGTAGGAATAGCTTTCTTTAGCCATGTTATTTTGAGAAGACATGATTGCCTTGTTAGTATGCTTGAAGTATTATTGTTTTCATGTCAATATGAACTTTTATCTTGAATCATTTGGATCTGAACATTCATGCCACAATAAAGAAAATTACATTGAGAAATATGCTAGGTAGCATTCCACAACAAAAATTCTGTTTTTATCATTTACCTACTCGAGGACAAGCAGGAATTAAGCTTGGGGATGCTTGACACGTCTCCAATGTATCTATAATTTTTGATTGTTCCATGCTATTATATTACCTGTTTCGGATGTTTATGGGCTTTACTTTACACTTTTATATCATTTTTGGGACTAACCTATTAACCGGAGGCCCAGCCCAAATTGCTGTTTTTTTCCTATTTCAGTGTTTCGAAGAAAAGGAATATCAAACAGAGTCCAAACGGAATGAGACCTTCAGGAGCGATCTTTTTGGAACAAACACAATCCAGGAGACTTGGAGTGGACGTCAAGAAGCAGCCACGGCGGCCACGAGGCAGGAGGGCATGCCCTAGGGGGGTGGGTGCGCCCCCACCCTCGTGGGCCCCTCATGGCTCCCCTGACCGACCTCCTTCGCCTATATATATCTACGTACCCCAAAAACATCCAGGAGCACCACAAAACCCTATTTCCACCGCTGCAACCTCCTGTACCCGTGAGATCCCATCTTGGGGCCTTTTCCCGTGCTCCGCTAGAGGGGGAATCGATCATGGAGGGCTTCTACATCAACACCATAGCCTCTCCGATGAGTTGTGAGTAGTTTACCACAGACCTTCGGGTCCATAGTTATTAGCTAGATGGCTTCTTCTCTCTCTTTGAATCTCAATACAAGGTTCTCCTCGATCTTCTTGGAGATCTATTCGATGTAACTCTTTTTGCGGTGTGTTTGTCGAGATCCGATGAATTGTGGGTTTATGATCAAGTTTATCTATGATAAATATTTGAATCTCCTCTGAATTCTTTTATGTATGATTGGTTATCTTTGCAAGTCTCTTCGAATTATCAGTTTGGTTTGGCCTACTATATTGATCTTTCTTGCAATGGGAGAAGTGCTTAGCTTTGGGTTCAATCTTGCAGTGTCCTTTCCCAATGACAGCAGGAGCAGCAAGTCACGTATTGTATTGTTGTCATCAAGGATAAAAAGATGGGGTTTATATGATATTTCTTGAGTTTATCTCTCTACATCATGTCATCTTGCCTAATGTGTTACTCTGTTCTTATGAACATAATACTCTAGATGCATGCTGGATAGCGGTCGATGTGTGGAGTAATAGTAGTAGATGCAGGCAGGAGTCGTTCTACTTGTTGCGGACGTGATGCCTATATACATGATCATGCCTAGATATTCTCATAACTATGCACTTTTCTATCAATTGCTCGACAGTAATTTGTTCACCCACCGTAATACTTATGCTATCTTGAGAGAAGCCACTAGTGAAACCTATGGCCCCCAGGTCTATCTTCTATCATATAAGTTTCCAATCTACTTTATTTTGCAATCTTTACTTTTCAATCTATATCATAAAAATACCAAAAATATTTATCTGATCTTATTATCTCTATCAGACATCACTCTTGCAAGTGGCCGTGAAGGGATTGAAAACCCCTTTATCGTGTTGGTTACGAGGTTCTTGTTTGTTTGTGTAGGTATGAGGGACTTGCGTATAGCCTCCTACTGGATTGATACCTTGGTTCTCAAAAACTGAGGGAAATACTTATGCTACTTTGCTGCATCACCCTTTCCTATTCAAGGGAAAACCAACGCTGTGCTCAAGAGGTAGCAAACATCAGACAGATTTTCCTTTTTATCAAGCCAAGGCATTTGAAGACAACTCAGAATATGGGTTATTTTTTTAAAAAAAATTCTACATGAAGCTAGCATCAACATGTTGATATGGCAGAGACCCAAATTTCCAGGAGCCGGTTCATGGAATAAGCAGGCCATTTGAGCGAGCCAGTCGTTAAATTTTCTTATTATAGGAAGCTTAGCATGAATGCACACCAAGCCTGTATTCAAGCTAATCTGGGGGCTAATGTCGGGGGAATTACCCAGGACCAAGACCTGGCTCATGAGGATAAGTCATCTCTGAGGTTAAGTCATGTCTGGACTTAAGTCATCTCTAGACTTAAGTAGCCCTGAGAATTAATTCATCTCTGGGCTTAAGCCGCCCTGAGACTTAAGTCATCTCTGGGCTTAAGCCGCCCAGAGACTTAACTCATCTCTGGGCTTAAGCCGCCCTGAGACTTAAGTCATCTCTAGGCTAAAGCCGCCCTGAGACTTAGGTCATCTCTAGACTTATGTCGCCCTGAAGTTAAGTCAACTCTGGACTTAAGACACCCTGACGTTAAGTCATCTCTGGAATTAAGCCGCCCTGCTGTTAAGTCATCTATGGGCTTAAGTCACCCGGAAGATGAGTCCTAGAGGTAAGAAGCCCAAGATGAGAAGCCCGTGATAAGAAGCCCAAGATAAGAAGGTCACGATAAGTCGCCCACGGTAAGAAGCCCGCGATAAGAAGCCATAATATATTAAGTCCTAACCCTACTAGGACTCTACAGGTAAGCCGACCCTTCAACTTTTATAAGGAAGGGCAGGGCACCCCAAGAGGGACAAGTTAGAAAAGGTAGACAAGGTTTTAGACAGACAAGTCTGGAACAACTGTTTTGATAGCTCTCGAGATAGAGGCAGCAAAATAGCGCCTTGTAATCAAGACCATGATGATCTATATAAACCAAGCGGGATGTAGGCTTTTACCTCGATAGTTAGGGGCTGAACCTGGGTAAAACTCGCGTATTCTCAATTTCGACCAACCCCGTTCAAGCCACCATTTAGTAGCGATGGACATCTGCCATGACAAAACCATGACACGTTTCTACAATAGGTCTATGGCTGCTTTGTAGCCCAACTACCGAACAACACATAATGACCCAATGAGCAGAACGGATCACTTGAGGACCAACTTCTACTACCAAACACGTACTCAACTAGACCCTATATGGAATTGTCCAATACTACTACAATACTATCCTAAGTTGCTACCACAACGATATTGTCTTATAGCCATGTTGACCATTCATTAGTTTTGTGTGTGTGTTTCTCTATGATTCAAGGGGGTTTCAAGTTCCGGTCAACACGCGCTTCTGTTTCCGTGTCCACTCTATATTCGCTCCATGTCCGTTTCCAGTAGTATTTGTTTCTGTATTCATTTCTGGGGTTTCTATATTTGTTTTCGCTTCTGCAAATTTTTTTAAAACAAATATGGTAGCACCCAGTTCCGTCTGTTTCTGCTCTGTTTTCATCCCTAGCCAGGAGAACTGGGGGAGCCAAAGCCTCCATACTCACCACTTTTATACATTTATACATACAAACATATCGCATGTAAGTTAATATACAATACAAACACTAATGTTCTCTGGAATTAAGAAATGTAAGGAAGATAATTCGTAGGAAAATGTAAGAAAAGGTATGATGCAACTCAGATTATTGTTTGCTTGCAAGTGATTTATTTCTATTGCCAATTTATTATATTACTGTTTGATTGCTTTGCACATGATTTCTTTCCATAGAAATGAGGGCGTAGGGATTAGTACACCCAATTTCATACATATTGGAAACGTGCTCCACAATTGGATACATTTTGGAACAAGAATTACACATTTTTAAAATACTTAATTATCCAAACAAGCAGCACATTTCAAAGATGATGGTAATATATAATTTGAAACATATGATTTCCTTGCCCCCCCTTATTCAACGATTTGCCTGGTGCATGGCCTCTTCCCACATCCATTGGAGAGCTCCTTCCCCTCTGGCTCACATTTGGTGAGGTGCTCATCTGTGCATCACCGACGCGCCATGCCTAACCCACTGGTCAAATAATCTGATGCCCATAGGTACTCTTCCTCGCTGGCAGCGTACACTTGATCTTCGTACTTGTAGGCGTAGGTGAGTTGCTTGGACCATATGGCGTTCATGGCCATCCATTTGGCATCTTCCTGCACCCTCTCGTCCTTGGCATGAGCATCATGCAAAAGCACCATTTCAATTTCTCTTTCGGCGGCCACATGGGCCTCCCAGGCCGCCAGATGCGTGGCCCCTCCTCCTAGGCCTTCATGGTTGCCTCTCTCTCCATGTGCACAACTGGCAGCAATGACTCCCATAGTGCAACCTCTGTTACTTTTGATGGCTCCTCCTCGGTTGGGGTGGGCGCTCAGGGAAGCGAGGCATTGACCTCTGATATGTGCACCGGTGCATCCTGCTTGGCTAGGCGTTGGGACACATCATCCTTCAAGCGGGGTGGCGAGCCTCTTTGGGAAGTGATCCACAGCGCCATGGTGGGAACGTGGGTTTGGAAGGGACGATGAGGGCGAGCATGAGGAATGGTATGAGATGAATATGACCACTCTGCCCATCACCGTGGCAGGCGCCATATTTATAGTTGGCTGAAATCTGGAAGGGCGCGAGAGTGCCGAGGACACAGTTGCAGGAGATGATTCACATCCCGAGAATTTAGTATCTGTTGGAAATATGCCCTAGAGGCAATAATAAATTAGTTATTATTATATTTCCTTGTTCATGATAATCGTTTATTACCCATGCTATAATTGTATTGATAGGAAACTCAGATACATGTGTGGGTACATAGACAACACCATGTCCCTAGTAAGCCTCTAGTTAACTAGCTCGTTGATCAACAAATGGTTACGGTTTCCTGACCATGGACATTGGATGTCGTTGATAACGGGATCACATCATTAGAAGAATGATGTGATGGACAAGACCCAATCCTAAGCCTAGCACAAAGATCGTAGTTCGTATGCTAAAGCTTTTTCTAATGTTAAGTATCATTTCCTTAGACCGTGAGATTGTGCAACTCCCGGATACCGTAGAAATGCTTTGGGTGTACCAAACATCACAACATAACTGGGTGGCTATAAAGGTGCACTACAGGTATCTCCGAAAGTGTCTGTTGGGTTGGCACGAATCGAGACTGGGATTTGTCACTCCGTGTAAACGGAGAGGTATCTCTGGGCCCACTCGGTAGAACATCATCATAATGTGCACAATGTGATCAAAGAGTTGATCGCGGGATGATGTGTTACGGAACGAGTAAAGAGACTTGGCGGTAACAAGATTGAACAAGGTATCGGTATACCGACGATCGAATCTCGGGCAAGTACAATACCGTTAGACAAAGGGAATTGTATACGGGATCGATTGAGTCCTTGACATCGTGGTTCATCCGATGAGATCATCGTGGAACATGTGGGAGCCAACATGGGTATCCAGATCCCGCTGTTGGTTATTGACCGAGAACGCCTCGGTCATGTTCAAGATGGTTCCCGAACCCGTAGGGTCTACACACTTAAGGTTTGATGACGCTAGGGTTACAAAGGATGTTTGTATGTGGTTACCGAATGTTGTTCGGAGTTCCGGATGAGATCCCGGACGTCACGAGGAGTTCCGGAATGGTCTGGAGGTAAAGGTTTATATATGGAAAGTCCTGTTTTGGTCACCGGAAAAGTTTCGGGTTTTATCGGTAACGTACCGGAACCACCGGGAGGGTCCCGGGGGTCCACCAAGTGGGGCCACCATCCCCGGAGGGCAGCATGGGCCAAGTGTGGGAGGGGACCAGCCTCTGGTGGGCTGGTGCGCCCCCCCCCACAAGGGCCCAAGGCGCCTAGGGTTTGGGGAGGGGGCGCCCCACCTTGCTTGGGGGGCAAGTTTCCCCCTCTCCCCCCTTGGCCGCCCCCCTAGATGGGATCTAGGGCCGGCCGCCGCCCCTAGGGGGTGGAAACCTAGGTGGGGGCGCAGCCCCCTCTCCCCCTATATATAGTGGAGGCATAGGAGCAGCCCAACACACGAAGTTCTTCTCCTGTTGGCGCAGCCCTACCTCTCTTTCTCCTCATATCTCGCGGTGCTTGGCGAAGCCTGCCGATCACCACGCCGCCCACCACCACCACGCCGTTGTCTTGCTGCTGGATGGAGTCTTCTCAACCTCTCCTCTCTCCTTGTTGGATCAAGGCATGGGAGACGTCACCGGGCTGTACGTGTGTTGAACGCGGAGGTGCCGTCCGTTCGGCACTAGGATCTTCGGTGATTTGGATCACGACGAGTACGACTCCTTCAACCCCGTTCTCTTGAACGCTTCCGCTTAGCGATCTACAAGGGTATGTAGATGCACTCTCCTTCCCCTTGTTGGTGGTTTCTCCATAGATAGATCTGACACGTAGGAAAATTTTGAATTTCTGCTACGTTCACCCAACAGTGGCATCATGAGCTAGGTCTATGCGTAGTTTCTATGCACGAGTAGAACACAAGTTGTTGTGGGCGTTGATTTTGTTCAATATGCTTACCGTTACTAGTCCAATCTTGTTTCGACGGAATCGTGGGATGAAGCGGCCGGACCGACCTTACACGCATTTCGTGAGACAGTTCCACCGATTGACATGCACTTGTTGCATAAGGTGGCTAGCGGTGCCGCCTCTCCACTTTAGTCGGATCGGATTCGATGAAAAGGGTCTTTATGAAGGGTAAATAGCAATTGACATATCACGTTGTGGTTTTTATGTAGGTAAGAAACGTTTTGCTAGAAATCCATAGCAGCCACGTAAAACATGCAAACAACAATTAGAGGACGCCTAACTTGTTTTTGCAGGGTATGCTATGTGATGTGATATGGCCAAGAAGAATGTGATGAATGATATGTGATGTATGAGATTGATCATGTTCTTGTAATAGGAATCACGACTTTCATGTCGATGAGTATGACAACCGCAGAGCCATAGGAGTTGTCTTTATTTATTGTATGACCTGCGTGTCATTGAACAACGCCATGTAATTACTTTACTTTATTGCTAACCGTAGCCATAGTAGTAGAAGTAATAAGTTGGCGAGACAACTTCATGGAGACACGATGATGGAGATCATGATGATGGAGATCATGGTGTCATGCGGTGACGATGATGATCATGGAGCCTCAAGATGGAGATCAAAGGAGCAAAATGATATTGGCCATATCATGTCACTTTTTGATTGCATGTGATGTTTATCATGTTTATGCATCTTATTTGTTTAGAACGACGGTAGTAAATAAGATGATCCTCATTAAAATTTCAAGAAAGTGTTTCCCTAACTATGCACCGCTATGAAAGTTCGTCGCTTCAAGCACCACGTGATGATCGGTGTGATAGATTCTTACGTTCACATACAACGGTGTAAGCCAGATTTACACACGCCAAACACTTAGGTTAACTTGACGAGCCTAGCATGTACGACATGGCCTCGTAACACAAGGGACCGAAAGGTCGAGCATGAGTCGTATAGTAGATACGATCAACATGAAGATGTTCACCGATGATGACTAGTCCGTCTCACGTGATGATCGGACACGGCCTAGTTGACTCGGATCATGTAATCACTTAGATGACTAGACGGATGTCTATCTGAGTGGGAGTTCATAAGATGAACTTAATTATCCTGAACATAGTCAAAAGATCTTTGCAAATTATGTCGTAAGCTCGCTGTTTAGTTCCACTGTTTAGATATGTTCCTAGAGAAAATATAGTTGAAAATTGACAGTAGCGATTATGCGGACAGTAGAAAGCTTATGTCCTTAATGCACCGCTCAGTGTGCTGAACCCCAAACGTCGTTTGTGGATGTTGCGAACATCGGACATACACGTTTTGATAACTACGTGATAGTTCAGTTAAACGGTTTAGAGTTGAGGCACCAAAGACATCTTTTTCGAAACGTCGCGGAACATATGAGATGTTTCAAGGGCTGAAATTGGGATTTCAGACTCGTGCCCACATCAGGAGGTATAAGACCTCCGACGATTTTCTTAGCCAGCAAACTAAGGGAGAAAAGCTCAATTGTTGAGCTTGTGCTCAGATTGTCTGAGTGCAACAATCACTTGAATCGAGTGGGAGTTGATCTTCCAGATGAGATAGTGATGTTTCTCCAAAGTCATTGCCACCAAGCTCCTAGAGCTTCGTGATGAACTATAACATATCAGCGATAGATGTGATGATCCTTGAGGTATTCACGATGTTTGACACCGCGAAAGTAGAAATCAAGAAGGAGCATCAATTGTTGATGGTTGGTGAAACCACTAGTTTCAAGAAGGGCAAGGGCAAGAAGGGATACTTCAAGAAACGGCAAATCAGTTGCTGCTCTAGTGAAGAAACCCAAGGTTGAACCCAAACCCGAGACTAAGTGCTTCTGTAATAAGGGGAACAGCCACTGGAGCAGAATTACCCTAGATAGTTGGTAGATAAGAAGGCTGGCAAGGTCGATAGAAGTATATTGGATATACATTATGTTAATGCGTACTTTACTAGTACTCCTAGTAGCACCAGGGTATTAGATACCGGTTCGGTTGCTAAGTGTTAGTAACTCGAAATAAAAGGCTACGGAATAAACGGAGACTAACTAAAGGTGAGCTGATGATATGTGTTGGAAGTGTTTCCAAGTTTGATGTGATCAAACATCGCACGCTCCCTCTACCATCAAGATTAGTATTAAACCTGAATAATTTTCATTTGGTGTTTGCGTTGAGCATAGACATGATTGGGTTATGTCTATCGCAATACGGTTATTCATTTAAGGAGAATAATTGTTACTCTATTTATTTGAATAATACCTTCAATGGTCTTGCACCTAAAGGAATGGTTTATTGAATCTCGATCGTAGTGATACACGTTTTCATGCCAAAAGATATAAGATAGTACTGATAGTACCACTTACTTGTGGCACTGCCATGTAAGTCATATTGGTATAAAACGCATGAAGAAGCTCCATGTTGATGGATCTTTGGACTCACTTGTTTTTGAAAAGTTTGAGATATGTAAACCATGTCTATTGGTGTATACGCATGAAGAAACTCCATGCAGATGGATCGTTTGGACTCACTTGATTTTGAATCACTTGAGATATGCAAATCATACCACATGGGCAAGATGACTGAAAAGCCTCGTTCTCAGTAAGATGGAACAAGATAGCAACTTGTTGGAAGTAGCACATTTTGATGTGTGCAGTCCAATGAGTGTGGAGGCATGCAGTGAATATCGTTATGTTCTTACTTCACAAATGATTCGAGTAGATGTTGTATATTTACTTGATGAAACACAAGTCTGAATTATTGAATGGTTCAAGTAATTTTAGAGTGAAGTTGAAGATCATTGTGACAAGAGGATAAAATGTCTATGATATGATCATAGAGATGAGTATCTGAGTTACGAGCTTTGGCACGCAATTAAGACATTGTGAAAATTGTTTCACAATTAATACCGCCTGGAACACCATAGTGTGATGGTGTGTCCGAACATCATAGTTGCACCCTATTGGATATGGTGCGTACCATGATGTCTCTTATCGAATTACAACTATCGTTCATGGGTTAGGCATTAGAGACAACCGCACTCACTTTATAGGGCACCACGTAATTCCATTGAGACGACACCGTTTGAACTATGGTTTGGAGAAACCTAAGTTGTGTTTCTTAAAAGTTTGGGGCTGCGATGCTTATGTGAAAAAGTTTCAAGTTGATAAGCTTGAACCCAAAGTGGATAAAATGCATCTTCATAGGACACCCAAAACAGTTGGGTATACCTCCTAATTCAGATCCAAAAGCAATAGGGATTGTTTCTTGAATCGGGTCCTTTCTCGAGGAAAAGTTTGTCTCAAGAATTGAGTGGAAGGATGGTGGAGACTTGATATGATTATTGAACCATCACTACAACTAGTGTGTAGCAGGGCACAGGAAGTTGTTCTTGTGGCACCTACACCAAATGAAGTAGAAGCTTATGATAGTGATCATGAAACTTCGGATCAAGTCACTAACGTACCTTGTAGGGTGACAAGGATGCGTACTACTTCAAAGTGGTACAGTAATCCTGTCTTGAAGGTCATGTTGCTAGACAACAATGAACCTACGAGCTATGGAGAAGCAATGGTGGGCCCAAATTCCGACAAATGGTTAGAAGCCATGAAATCCGAGATAGGATCCATGTACGAAGCATGGACTTTGGTGGACTTGCCCGATGATCGGCAAGCCATTGAGATAAATGGATCTTTAAGAAGAAGACGGACGTGGACAGTAATGTCACCATCTATAAAGGTCAACTTGTGGCGAAGAGTTTTTCACAAGTTCAAGGAGTTGACTACGATGAGATTTTCTCATCCGTAGCGATGCTTAAGTCCGTCGGAATCATGTTAGCATTAGCTGCATTTATGAAATCTGGCGATGGATGTCAAACGAGTTTCCTTACCGCCAGAAGGGAAAGGTTGTATGTGATACAATCAGAAAAGTTTTGTCGATCCTAAGGATGCTAAAAGGTATGCTAGCTCCAGCAATCCATTTAAGGACTGGAGTAAGCATCTCGGGGTTGGAATGTATGCTTTGATGAGACGATCAAAGATTTTGAGTTTATACAAAGTTTATGAGAAACTTGTATTTCCAAAGAAGTGAGTGGCAGCACTATAGAATTTCTGATGAATATATGTAGATCAGAAATGATATAGAATTTTCTGTAAAGCATATAGGGTTATTTGAAAAGTGTTTTTCAAGGGAAAACCTGGATTAAGCTACTTGAACATTGAGCATCAAGATCTATAAGGATAGATCAACATGCTTAATAATACTTTCAAATGAGCACGTACCTTGACATGATCTTGAAGGTGTTCAAGATGGATCAGTCAAAGAAGGAGTTCTTGCCTGAGTTGTAAGGTACGACGTTAATACTTAAAGCTCGACCACGGTAGAAAAGAGAGAAAGGACGAAGGTCGTCCCCTATGCTTTAGACGTATGCTCTACAGTATCCTATGCTAAGTACCGCACCTGATGTGTGCCTTGCCACATGTCTGGCAAGAGGGTACAAAGGTGATCAAGGAGTGGATCACCAGACAGCGGTCAAAAAAATTGTCCTTAGAGTAATAAGGACATGTTTCTCGATTATGGAGGTGATAAAGAGTTCGGCGTAAAGGGTTACGTCGATGCAAGCTTTAACACCTATTCGAGTGACTCTGAGTAGCAAACCGGATACGTATAGTGGAGCAACCATTTGGAATAGCTCCAAGTGGAGCTGTTCGCACACGAACACGTCACGTGTACCCTCGACGCCGCGGGTGATGCACCGCATCTCACGTCGAAGGAGTCTCACCGGAAGCGCAATTCGCAAGTCGACCGGCGAGAGCTTTTGAGGACCCGAAACCCTACACTCCCGGGAGGGACCCCGTCGGGGAGTGCAGCGGCTATGGGCTGCCCAAGGTCGGTCAAGCCGCCCCTAGAGCCTCAGTATTCGCAGCTCTCCAACACGAAGAACGACGAAGAACGAGGGAGCAAGAACGAGGGAGGGACAAAACGTAGATGAAAAAGTTGTAGATGTGTTTGCGATTGTGTGTTGTTCAATCGGCCGTCACCCCCAACATATGTAAGAGGCGGCTGGACTTCCCGTACAAGAAAAGGATTCATCTAGGCTTTCCTTACAATAAAATTGCATCAATTCACGTCCAAAATCCTAGCCAAATTCGGACTGGTTTTACCCGAACTTTCCAAAACGGTTCGGTTTATAACCTGGCTGCACCTTGCGGGTCATGTTTGAGGCAGTAAACTACCTCGGATGGAAACGAGTCCAAAAGCAATCTTGACCATTTCGACGAGACGAAAAACTTTCATGTTGAACGATTTTTTATCAGAGGTCATCTTGAGGGTCAAATAGCTCGCACAAAACGGACTGTAACGCAAAACATCCGTCCCTCGCACTACCCATCAGACATGGCGTCTGGTGGGGCGCGCCACACTTTGCCTCCTGGCAGGGCTACATTCCGATGGCTCTAACTTTTGCATACGAACATGGATTTGAACGATTTTTATATCAAAATCAATCGTTTCGACGAGACGAAGACAATCCGTGTAGATCATTTTTCCATACGAGTCTGTCTTGATGGCGTAATGAGCCGAATAGTGTTTTGAATACAAAATCTCAGTATTTCAAACACAACTTCGGCCTTCGAGATGAGATCGGATGGCGATGACCGAAACTTCAAAGATGTTTATATCGACAACACGGAACTTTTTTTATGTAGATCACTTCTTCATTTGAGGATATATTAATTAAGTTCTTGACCGTGCCAAAATCTGGTGTCAACACATGCCCCCCTGTTTTTCGGCAAAGCTAGCGTGCCGAAAAATAACTTGTACCATGTTTGTTCTCTGGACGATGTCAACACTCCATCGGCCATTTACAGTTTCTTAGGGCGATAATTATATATCGGCCATGTTTATGCTAAGGGCGATAGTTATTTATCGGCCATGTCTTTCTTAGGACGACAGTGAATATATCGGCCATTGCCTATCTAGGCTTCTTGTCACACACTTGGGTGATATTTCTTTAAATATTTGCCATTGAGAGCTCGAGGTAATAATATGCCTTGTACAGATTCCACCAAATATGAGTTTCCGGGAACCACTCTTGTAATCTTAAAAGGACCTTCCCAACTTGGAGACCACTTCCCGAATTTTCTATCTTTTGAACCAATTGGTAGAATCACCTTCCACACAAGATCGCCAACTTGAAAATTCTTCAACTTGACCTTCTTATTGTAAGCTCTTGCCACCCTCAACTTATCTCTCTCTATGGCATTCAAAGCAGACAAACGTTTATCGGCGACTTCATCAATATTGTCCATCATCAAGTTATAGAAGTCCACCGCCGATAAATCATTTTGTTTGGCTATTCTCAAAGCATTCAAATTCACTTCCACTGGTAAAACGGCCTCCTGACCATATACGAGCTCATATGGAGTCACCTTTGTAGCACCATGCCTTGAGATCCTATGTGCCCACAAATCTTCGGACAATAGCTCATGCCATCTCCTTGGATTATCCTCAATCTTCTTCTTGATGAGCTTGATTAATATTTTGTTACTAGACTCAGCTTGTCCATTGGCTTGGGCATAATATGGAGAGGAATTGAGCAACTTTATCTTATATGATTCAGCAAATTCTCTGACTTGATGTGACATAAAGGATGAACCTTGGTCCGTAGTTAATGTTTGAGGAATGCCGAATCTATGAATAATATGCTCAGTTATGAATTGAATTACCTCTGTATGCGTCATATTTTTGAGTGGTATTGCTTCAGACCATTTAGTGAAATAATCAGTCACCACCAACATGAACCGATACCACTTTGAAGAAGAAGGATGAATCTCTCCAATAAAGTCTAATCCCCAACCTCTAAAAGGCCACGGCTTGATAATAAGATGTAACATAGCAGCGGGAGCCAACTGAATATCACCAAACTTTTGACAAGCTTCACACCCTTTATAATACCAGAAGCAATCATTAACCATCATCGGCCAATAAAACCCAAAGACGTCAGAATAGCCATTTCATCTTGGGAGCCAATCGATGAGTGCCACAAATACCTTCATGGACCTCTCCCATAGCAACTCTTGCTTGGTCCTCGCCCAAGCACTTTAAAAGAACATCATCAACCGCTCGGCGATAGAGACCATCATCTCTTATTGTGTATTTGAAAGCCATACCGAACAGTCCTGTCCACCCTTTTACTAGGATCACACAAATAATCAATAATGGGTTTCCTCCAGTCTTGACTTTCTCCTGCATTAAATTTTTCATTAGTGGTCAAACGGTGGGCTCGGTTCGGCCTCCCCACGCTGGCAAGACTAGACATCGGCCTTTGAGAAATATGAAACATGCCACGATCAACATGATAGCGGATGCTTGTTGTGCCAACTCATTTGCTCTCCAATTGTCATGTCTAGATATATGAGCAATGCTAAAATAATCCAAATCTGAAATTATATCTAGACATTTATCAAGATAAACATTAAGTGATTCACAAAACATTGAAAGACTTTGGATATTTGTTGCACTACTAATAACGAATCACCAAAAGCCTCAATATGTGTAGCACCTATGGCAAGCAACATCTCTAAGCGAATAACAATGCTTCATATTCGCTTGATTATTTGTGCAAAAGTATTCTAAGCGGCATGAGGCTTCAAAAACAGCACCATGAGGAGATATATAAACAATACCAACACCTTGGCCATTGCTACACACTCGAACCATCAAAATATAATCTCCATGGTACTAATGAGACAAGGTTTATATCAATATCATGCTTGTCATCAATCCGATGCTCAACAATAAAATTAGCAACAATTTGGCCTTTCATGGATTTCAGAGATTCATAAGCCAAATCATATTCAATTAAAGCATAAGCCCACTTGCCAATTCTACCACTAAGAATTGGCCTATGCAACATGTATTTGATGACATCAGTTTGACAAGCTATAATGCAAGTACTAGGCACTAGATAATGTCTCAATTTTGTGCAAGCATAATATAAGCATAAGCATAGTTTCTCAATAAATGTATACCTTGTCTCGGCGTCCAATAACCGTCGGCTCAAATAATTAATAGCATGCTCCTTTCCTTCGGTCTCTTGAGTCAAAACAGCACCAATAAGACCTTCCTCTGCTGCAATGTAAAGTCTAAATGGCTCCCTGTGCCTTGGCGCTTTCATAACCGGAGGAGTGCACAAATATTTCTTAATCATATCAAATGCCTCTTGCTGTTTTGCCCCCCAAGTAAAATCAACATCATTCTTTAACCGAAGGATAGGAGTAAATGCATCAACCTTCCCTGATAGATTGGCTATGAACCTCCTCAAATAATTGACCCTGCCAAGGAATTTTTGCATATCTCTCTTGCATGTTGGAGCCCCTACTTTCTGTATAGCTTCTATCTTTTTAGGATCAATTTCCACACCATCTTCATGAGTAATGAAACCCAGAAACTTCCCAGCCGATACACCAAAGGCACACTTCAAAGGATTCATTTTCAGCCCATATTTCTTCATTCTTTCAAAAGCCAAACGCAAATCGGCTAAGTGAGATTCAAAAGCATCCGATTTGACAACAATATCATCAATATAAACCTCAAGTATAACACCAAGTAAATCATGAAAAATTAAATTCATAGCCCTTTGATACGTGGCACCGGCATTTTTTAATCCAAAGGTCATCATTGTCCACTCAAATAAACCAAGAAAACCGGGACATAAAAAATCCGTTTTGGACATGTCCTCTTCGGCCATAAAAATCTGGTTATACCCCGCATTACCATCAAGAAAGCTAATGACCTTATGTCCAGAAGCATCATTAATAAGCATATCGGCTATTGGCATGGGATACTCATCTTTAGGTGTAGCTCTATTCAAATCTCTGAATCAATGCAGACCCTCAACTTTCCAGAGCCTTTCTTCTCTACTAATACAATGTTAGAAATCCACTCGGCATACCTGCAAGGTCTAATAAAATTAGCTTTAAGCAAACGACCGATCTCTTCCTTGATCCGGTCATACATTTTTGGATTAAACTTTCTGGCCGATTGCTTGTATGGTTTAAAACCGGCCTTTATAGGTAACCGATGCTCGACTAGCTCTCGGCTTAAACCCGGCATCTCATGATATTCCCATGCAAAGCAACAAACATATTCTTTCAATAGCTCGATCAACTTAGCCTTATGATCGGCTCTTAAATTTTCGTTTAGAAATGTCGGCCTAGGAATTGAACCATCTCCTATATCTATCTCTTCTAATGGATCGGCCGATGTAAAACCTTGTCCTAACTTATCCATGTCATCTAACTCCTCTATGGACTCATACATATCGTTCTCATTGGACCGATATTCTACAAGACGCTTTTGTAACCACTCTAAGTTAGGATCCATTTAAATACATCATACCTTGGAGCCGATTATCGCCAACCGGCTTTAAAGAAACGGGCACGAAACCACTTTTTGTGGCGTTAGAAAATCACATTCTGATAAGTCACGCCCCGTCAAGCAAGTAGCATTGGGATGTTGCCAATCCACCGATGCATCGGCCAAAGCAACACAAGCCGAATTATCCGCATGAATGACTTCTACTTCATCATCAACCCATTGAATCAAAAACTGGTGCATAGTAGATGGCACGCATTGGTTCGCATGAACCCAATCGCGGCCTAATATCACATTGTAGTTACCTTGCACCTCGGCGACAAAGAATGCGGTAGCCAAAGTTTTGCTTCCCACCGTAAGCTCCACATACATCACACCTTTGGCTTCAGTTTTTGCTTTGCCTTCAAAACCATTAAGCACCATGTTGGTCTTTATTAACTCTTCATCACGCAGCCCCAATTTTTTGAAGACCGAAAATATGGCATAAGATTCACCACAGCACCACCATCGACAAGCATTCTAGCAACCGGCGATCCATTAATATGACCTTTAAGGAACAATGGCTTCAAGTGCGTCACTGGTTTTTTTGGCTTCTCGAATATAGCATTTTTAGGACCAAAATCTAGCTGAGCTACTTCCCCTTCTTCATCTATAGCACGAAATTCAGCGGGTAAGTAATACACCATATTAATATCCATACCTTCATGAACTGGTGTAGACTCATAATCAAGCATTTCATCTCCTTCCGCAAGCATGTCCATGACCAAATATCTTCAAGGGAAGAGGAAGTAGTAGGCAAAGTGGACGATGTAATAGTAGCCGATCGTCCTCCGTTGGTGGTGTAGGTCTTGCTATGATCAATGAAGCTGCAATGTTTTCCTTTTGCTTTGGCCTCCACACTTGTTTTGGGGGTACCATGGGACGGCTTTCATTGAATAATTTATCCCTTAGCTTTTCTGCTTCTTGTTCCTCCTTCTCATGACTCCTCATGCGCTGCAATCTCCTTTTTTGCGCCTTGGTCAAACCGGAAGGACACCACTTAGGCTGAGTATATTTTGGATCCCTCGACTTGGCCTTGCTTATGCTAGCTTCCTGATCATTAGCCATGGGGCCTTGCTGGACCGCAGCCACATCTTTATTAGAATCAGCCGGATTATCAACAATAATCGGCTCTTTGATTATTAATTCTTTAGTGCCTATCATAATAGTTTCACCACTAGCATTCTTCTCCTTTTGCTTGCTAGGCTCTGAAATTTCAGCACTTGGTGATTTGGCACGCCACACTTGCCGGTTGACCCTTTTTTGATTATCTTGCATTGGCCAATTGACACCATTGTTCAAACGGCCTTGTGTGGGATAAGAAAGTCTCTCATGAACGGGCCTCCTTGGTTCTGCCCAACCCGGATGAAAAGCATAAGGGGCCATTGGGGGCTGCCCCCATCCCCCATTGAAGCCTCCCATGTAGTATGGCGCATAGGGGGGCGGCACCATCCATGGTCCTGGTGCCCATGACCCACATGGCCTTGCGTGATGATGAGGTTCTTCCCTCGGAGGTGATCTCGAGCGCTTCAAATTTGATCACCGTTTAGAGCTAGAACCGGCCGCTTGATTGGCATACTTGGACAACAGCATATCAAAAGTTGGCTTGATTCTCTTGCGCTGCACTTTAGCTTCATTCGTCTTCCACTTGCCAACCTCTGGACTCTTGGGCTTAACAAATTTGACATGAGTGTTCTCTTGCACTTGTGGTTGCCCCCCAAGTGTAGGATTCTTGATGGTGATTTTGATTATCTCCTTGCCACCGGGTGGCTTGTCAAGCACAACCTGTCTCCCCAAGACCTTGTCGCCCTCCTTATCTTTCCTGGCCTCACCAACAATGACATTAGCTTTATTAGCAGATTCGGCAACCTCCGGCCGAATGAGTAGTTTCTTCCCCTCCAACTCCATGGTATTCATTGGAAAGGGATGTTTATCAACTTGCATCTCAGAAAAGTTCAATCGTCCATCATTAATGGCCGATTGTATCTACCGTCAAAAAACATTGCAATCATTAATAGCATGAGAAAAAGAATTATGATACTTGCAATAAGCGCGCCGTTTCAGCTCTTCAAACGGCGGTAAAGTATGAGATATTCTAATAATCTTAGCCTGCAGCAAAGCATCAAATATTCTATCACACTTAGCAATGTTAAAAGTAAACTTCATCTCTTCATCATGATTCTTATGAATCGGTTTCAGATCATTGCAAGTAAAGGGTTTGGCCTTAGACGGCCAAACAAATTCAGTAGCAAAAACATCACCCTCATCGTCGGAGTGATCACTATCATATTCCACCATATTCATCTTTGGACGATCGATTTTGTATCTATGCACTTCTCTGAGGTCTTTGCTTCGGCTTTCCTGAGCCAAAGCCCTTTGTAAAACTTGGTTGATATTTAAGAACTCATACCCTTCTAGCTTTTCTCTAATGGGAGTCCTCAAACCACTCAGCACTAGGTCTGCTAAGTCTCTCTCGGTTATCACTAAACTAAAACACCGGTTTTTTGTTTCTCTGAATCTCTTGACGTAATGGGAGACCGATTCATCATGCTTCTGTTTAACCGATGTTAGATGTGACAACTTGAGTTCGTTGTCACCGCTATAAAAGTGATCATGAAACTTCTGCTCTAGCTGCGACCAAACCTGAATGGAACCATGTGGTAAAGAAGAAAACCATGAAAATGCGGTACCAGTTAATGATAAAGGAAATAAACACACTTTCAATTCATTCAATGAGCCTGTCTCACCCAATTGTGCTAAATATTGACTAACATGCTCCCATGTGGTTTTTGTGCCTTCTCCATTAAATTTAACAAAATCTGGAATTTTATATCCTGGAGGGCACTGGATGGCATCAAAATACTCGGGGTACGGCTTTTGGTAAATCCGATTCCGAGGTAACTCAACTCCAAAATTCTCTCAAAGCATCTTAGCCATCTCCTCTCTAAGATTAGCTAGACCATCATCCATCGTGGACGATGAAGCTTGTGGCAGTGGCATAGGAGGAGTAGGGTTACTAGCTGTAGGTAGGAATTGTGGCATGTATGTCGACCCATAATTTAGTAGTGGTCGAGTGGTTGTAGCTGTAGGTAGGGTTTGGTTCGGTGTTGCCACCGAACCTGGCATGCTTATAATAGGGTTGATGGGTGCAGTCACAATCTGATTTATTTGGGTAGGATAATAAGCCATCGGCACGGGAGGCGCCGATGCAATAGGTAAAGCCAGATTAGGGTTTGGCACACTAGCAGCTACACCATCATTACCACTAGACGATTGAGATGTATTCTTCTGAGCATTAGTATTTTCTATGAAAGTTTGATAGACTAGATTGTTACCATCAGCAATACGACTTTCAATCTCAGCCCACTGCTCAGGAGAAAAGGCAGTACTTACAGAGGGTTTAACCTGCTCGGCTTGAAGAGGAGGGAACTTGATTTCTTCAATCGGAGTGATGTTGCCTTGGCGATCCTTCTTGAACTTTGCAAGGAACTCCTGCAAGTCCTTCTCCTCGCGCGCCTTCTTGTACTCCTCATAGACTTGGCGATGATCGGCCGATATCTCATCAAGACTGGGCTTAATGATGTTATCGGCGTCTACCTCAGATGGCTTGGGAAGATCAGACATGGTGGATGATAAGAATTGATCTTGATTCCCCAGCGGAGTCGCCAAAAAGTGTGTTCGCACACGAACACGTCACGTGTACCCTAGACGCCGGGGGTGATGCACCGCAGCTCACGTCGAAGGAGTCTCACCGGAAGCGCGATTCGCAAGTCGACCAGCGAGAGCTTTTGAGGACCCGAAACCCTGCACTCCCGGGAGGGACCCCGTCGGGGAGTGCAGCGGCTATGGGCTGCCCTAGGTCGGTCAAGCCGCCCCTAGAGCCTCGGTATTCGCAGCTCTCCAACAGGAAGAACGACGAAGAACGAGGGAGCAAGAACGAGGGAGGGACAAAACGTAGATGAAAAAGTTGTAGATGTGTTTGCGATTGTGTGTTGTTCAATCGGCCGTCACCCCCAACATATATAAGAGGCGGCTGGACTTCCCGTACAAGAAAAGGATTCATCTAGGCTTTCCTTACAATAAAATTGCATCAATTCACGTCCAAAATCCTAGTCAAATTCGGACTGGTTTTATCCGAACTTTCCAAAACGGTTCGGTTTACAACCTGGCTGCACCTTGCGGGTCATGTTTGAGGCAGTGAACGATCACGGATGGAAACGAGTCCAAAAGCAATCTTGACCGTTTCGACGAGACGAAAAACTTTCATGTTGAACGATTTTTTATCAGAGGTCATCTTGAGGGTCAAATAGCTCGCGCAAAACGGACTGTGACGCAAAACATCCGTCCCTCGCGCTACCCATCAGACATGGCGTCTGGTGGGGCGCGCCACACTTTGCCTCCTGGCAGGGCTACATTCTGATGGATCTAACTTTTGCATACGAACACGGATTTGAACGATTTTTATATTAAAATCAATCGTTTCGACGAGACGAAGACAATCCGTGTAGATCATTTTTCCATACGAGGCTGTCTTGAGGGCGTAATGAGTCGAATAGTGTTTTGAATACAAAATCTCAGTATTTCAAACACAACTTCGGCCTTCGAGATGAGATCGGATGGCGATGACCCAAACTTCAAAGATGTTTATATCGACAACATGGAACTTTTTTATGTAGATCACTTCTTCATTTGAGGACATATTAATTAAGTTCTTGACCGTGCCAAAATCTGGTGTCAACGGGAGCGTGGAAGCAGCATTTACAATATGACCTAGAGATTTGCGAAGTACATACGGATCTGAATGTTGCAGACCCGTTGACTAAAACCTCTCTTGCAAGCAAAACATGATCAAAACCCAGAATTCAATGAGTCTTAATCACATGATGATAACTAGTTTAATGACACTAGTAACTCTTTGGATGTTGGTCACATGGTGATGTGACGTGTGAGTGTTAATCACATGGCGATGTGAACTAGATTATTGACTCTAGTGCAAGTGGGAGACTGTTGGAAATATGCCCTAGAGGCAATAATAAATTAGTTATTATTATATTTCCTTATTCATGATAATCGTTTATTACCCATGCTATAATTGTATTGATAGGAAACTCAGATACATGTGTGGGTTCATAGACAACACCATGTCCCTAGTAAGCCTCTAGTTAACTAGCTTGTTGATCAACAGATGGTTACGGTTTCCTGACCATGGACATTGGATGTTGTTGATAACGGGATCACATCATTAGAAGAATGATGTGATGGACAAGACCCAATCCTAAGCCTAGCACAAAGATCGTAGTTTGTATGCTAAAGCTTTTTCTAATGTCAAGTATCATTTCCTTAGACCATGAGATTGTGCAACTCCCGGATACCGTAGGAATGCTTTGGGTGTACCAAACGTCACAACGTAACTGGGTGGCTATAAAGGTGCACTACAGCAGGTATCTCCGAAAGTGTCTGTTGGGTTGGCACGAATCGAGACTGGGATTTGTCACTCCGTGTAAACGGAGAGGTATCTCTGGGCCACTCGGGTAGGACATCATCATAGTGTGCACAATGTGATCAAAGAGTTGATCGCGGGATGATGTGTTACGGAACGAGTAAAGAGACTTGCCGGTAACGAGATTGAACAAGGTATCGGTATACCGACGATCGAATCTCGGGCAAGTACAATACCGTTAGACAAAGGGAATTGTATACGGGATCGATTGAGTCCTTGACATCGTGGTTCATCCGATGAGATCATCGTGGAACATGTGGGAGCCAACATGGGTATCCAGATCCCGCTGTTGGTTATTGACCGGAGAACGTCTCGGTCATGTCTGCATGGTTCCCGAACCCGTAGGGTCTACACACTAAAGGTTCGATGACACTAGGGTCATAAAGGAAGTTTGTATGTGGTTATCGAATGTTGTTCGGAATCCCGGATGAGATCCCGGACGTCATGAGGAGTTCCGGAATGGTCCGAAGGTAAAGATTTATATATGGGAAGTCCTGTTTTGGTCACCGGAAAAGTTTCGGGTTTTATCGATAATGTACCAGGACCACCGGGAGGGTCCCGGGGGTCCACCAAGTGGGGCCACCATCCCCGGAGGGCAGCATGGGCCAAGTGTGTGAGGGGACCAGCCCCTGGCGGGCTGGTGCTCCCCCCCACAAGGGCCCAAGGCGCCTAGGGTTTGGGGAGGGGGCGCCCCACCTTGCTTGGGGGCAAGTTTCCCCCTCTCCCCCCCTTGGCCGCCCCCCTAGATGGGATCTAGGGCTGGCCGCCGCCTCTAGGGCGTGGAAACCTAGGTGGGGGCGCAGCCCCCTCTCCCCCTATATATAGTGGAGGCATAGGAGCAGCCCAACACACGAAGTTCTTCTCCTGTTGGCGCAGCCCTACCTCTCTTTCTCCTCATATCTCGCGGTGCTTGGCGAAGCCCTGCTGGATCACCAAGCTCCTCCACCACCACCACGCCATTGTGCTGCTGCTGGATGGAGTCTTCCTCAACCTCTCCCTCTCTCCTTGCTGGATCAAGGCATGGGAGATGTCACCGGGCTGTACGTGTGTTGAACACGGAGGTGCCGTCCGTTCAGCACTAGGATCTCCGGTGATTTGGATCACGACGAGTATGACTCCTTCAACCCCGTTCTCTTGAACGCTTCCGCTTAGTGTAGGATCGTTGAAGGTAAGAGTGTCTAGAGGGGGGGGGGTGATTAGACTACTCGACAAGATAAAAGTTTATGCCTTAAGACAAAGACAAGTTTTTAGCAAGTTCACAATGATGATCAAGTCAAGTATCATACTACACATGCAATTCTAGAGTATGGGCAGCGGAAAGTAAATTGCACATGAAGTAAAGAGAGGTGGAGAAAAGCAAACGCAATTTGGAGACACGGAGATTTTTCTCGTGGTTCCGATAGGTGGTGCTATCGTCAATCCACGTTGATGGAGACTTCAACCCACGGAGGGTAACGGCTGCGAGAGTCCACGGAGGGCTCCACCCATGAAGGGTCCACGAAGAAGCAACCTTGTCTATGCCATCATGGCATACGCCCACGGAGGACTAGCCTTACTCGGGGTAGATCTTCACAAAGTAGGCGATCTCCTTGCCCTTACAAACTTCTTGGTTCAACTCCACATCTTGACGGAGGCTCCCAAGCGACACCTAACCAATCTAGGAGGCACCACCTCCAAAAGGTAATAGATGGTGTTGGTGATGATGAACTCCTTGCTCTTGTGCTTCAAATGATAATCTCCCCAACACTCAACTCTCCTCACTGATTTGGCTGTGGTGGAAGAAAGGATTGAGTGGAAAGCAACTTGGGAAGGCTAGAAATCAAGTTTCATATGGTGGGAGTGGAGCAACTTGATCTCAACACAAGGGTAGGTAGTTTTCTTCTCGAAAATGTAAGGTAGGAGTGGTAGTTCTTTCGATGGCTCTCTCCACGAATGAAGAGGAGGTGGAGGGTATTTATAGCCTCCACACAAAATCCAACTGTTACACACATTTGACCAATCTCGGTCGGACCGAAGTTGACAACTCGGTGAGACCGAAAGTTCAAATCTTGTGAACGTTGGGATTTTCGTGGGACCAAAATACAATCTTGGTTAGTCCGATTCTTCCAAAGACTAGGGTTTGCCATTCTCGGTGGGACCGACTTTATCATCTCGGTGACACCGATATGATTACTGAAGGTTCTGAAGGTTGGCAACACTAGTTTCGTGAGACCGAGTTTGGAATCGGAAAATCCGAAATTACTAGGGTTTGGCTATATGGCTGAGGTGGTTCATCTCGGTGTGACTGAGTTTATGGAATCGGTGGGACCGAGATTACTTATGAGTATATGTTGGAATGAAAGATTGCTGATAGTTTGGGAGATAGATCACTAAGCACTTTGAGCAACAAGATCATTATCATAACCTCATCCCCTTTTAATAGTATTGGCTTTCCTATGGACTCAATGTGATCTTGGATCACTAAACCAAAAATGGAGTCTTGAGCTCTTGCCAATGCTTTCCTTAGCATCCTAGGGGTCCACCTCTTCAGTCCTTTTGCCATGCCAAAGTGATTGACCTTCCTGAAACATTCTTGATAAAAGCATTAGTCCAACCACAAAGCATGTTGCCATTAATTACCAAAACCACCCAGGGAGCAAATGTGCTTTCAATCTCCCCCTTTTTGGTAATTGATGGCAACACACAAAAGAAGATATCAAAGCTTACTGAAAGAAAGACAGAATTATCACTAAAGCTTTGACAAACATGTAGTACACAGCTCCCCTACAAGTGTGCAAGATTTTCATAGATTATGGTTTTGGACTACCACAAGCACACAAGAGAGAAGAACAAGATGTGCTACATGCAGCTTGGCTATATGCATCGAGCGAGATGAGGATAAGTGAGTGATGATGCATATGTGCATGGTGATTTCTTGCAAACAAGTATTCACAAGCAAGTCACCATCATGCACATTCTGCAAGATGCATATACTTACCTTGAAGTTCCTTGGCATTGTACCTGAAGAAATAAGCTTGGGAAAACAAGGTTAGATAACACAAGAGTATTTCTTCACCCAACAGCAAGAACATCAAGAGCACCAAGCCAGGGATGACATGTATAAAGAGTGTCTCATGTTGAGCACTAGCTTGAATCAGCAAACATGTCTCCCAAGACTGAAAGATTTTCAATGAGCTCTGAGAGATTTTGCTTTCCATAAGATGTCAATTGTGTGAGCGAAGAAAGCAAAATCAAAAGAATGATGCCAAATGTAATATCCAATGTGAAACACGGCAAGGCTTTGATGTGATCCTCTCCCCCTTAAGGTAAGATTGTTCTTCTTCTCCCTTTAAATCTTCTCTTCTCCCCTTATCTTCCAATCTCCCCCTTAGCTCCACCTAAATCTTCTCCCCCTTTGACATCAAGTGCCGAAAAGGACAGTAAACTAGGAAGGTCAGGAAAGATGGAAGGAAAGAAGTGGGATCCTTAAGAATCACAACTGAGCAAAGTAAGTAAGCAGAATAAATCATTTAGTTGAGCTGCAGAAGATGTTATCCTGGTGAATGTAAATCGGTGACACCGAATTGATATGGATCGGTGAGTCCGAAAGTCAGAGACTTAGGGCAGATCCTTTTCGGTCAGACCGAAGTGTTCAAATCGGTGACGCCGAGTTTAATTCCAAGGAAATATAGAAATAATTCAGCTCACTTTGCAAGGACTGTTTCAAAAGATTTGCAATGAATTTGTAAAGGATTTTCAAGGAATTGATCAGAGCCAAAAGGATATTCACAAGAACAGAAGAAATAGAAATGAAAAAGATTGCTAGATGAAGGTTGTTTTTTTAAATAAGCAAGAAAACTCAATGAGAGGGCATAAGAGAAAAACAGAAAAACTCCAAAACATATGTACTTCATCTAGATAGGGGTCGGCGACTAAGTCACCTATGTTTGAGTATATTGACTTAGGAGTCAAATGAGAACATTTGATCATAGGTCATACTCATCGTTTAAGCTCAAAAATGGGGTTGCCATTTTTCGATTAAGCATTTGATGTGATCACATCTTATGAAGCTGCTTGTACTCATGACTTTGAGCAAAGCTTCTTCAAGATGTGAAGAACATACCTTGGGCTTGTTGTTGCTTGTACTCATGTAGGTGAACTTGATGTAGATGCTCATAGAGTGTGAAGTTGGAGCACCATTTCCAATTGTATAGTTCATCTTCCTACATGGGTTAGGCAAGCAAGGAAATACTCAAGAATATCCAAGATGACAAGAGTGAAATACTAGATGTATAAGGTGTCAAAAAGGATATGTGGAGTCTTGTTCCTTGAACTCAACATCCCAAAGGGCTAGATACTTGGTCAATGACAAGATTACTCAGGATGTGAGTGTGTGATAATCCTGTGGAATGTAGATCATCCAAGTACCTGCAAGGAGTTACATGCAATACAAGGAGCAAATGTGTCCAAGACATATGATCATCATCATAAGAGAAATATCAAGGATTAGTCAAGTAGGCTCATGCCTTGCATGCATCAATGGAGTTTTCACTCCAAGTTTGAAGCATCAATGATGTTCAACTCACTCCTTAAGCGACAAAACACTTTCTCATCAAGTGGTTTTGTAAAGATATCTGCAAGCTGTTTGTCAAGATTTAACATGCTTAAGATCGATGTCACCCTTAGCAATGTGATCACGAATAAAATGATGACGAACTTCAATGTGTTTCGTGCGAGAGTGTTGCACGGGATTGTGTCCAATCTTAATCGCACTCTCATTGTCACAAAGCAAAGGAACATGTCTCGCATGTATCCCATAATCCTTAAGCGTTTGTGTCATCCATAGCAACCGAAAGCAACACGATCCAGCAGCAATATATTCTGCTTGGCAGAGATAATGATATCGAATTTTGTTTCTTGGATGACCAAGATACAAGGGATCGACCGAGGAATTGACACGCACCGAAGTTGACTTTCTATCAATCCTGTCTCGGCATAGTCCGAGTCGGAATAGCCAACAAGATCGAAAGAGGCCCTCTTAGGATACCAAATGCCAAAGTTAGGTGTGTGTATCAAATATCTCACAATTCTTTTAACAGCTTTAAGATGACATTCTTTAGGGGCTGCTTGATATCGAGCACACATGCATACACTCAACATTATGTCGACGAGAAGCACAGAGATATAGTAGAGAACCAATCATGGATCGGTAAACCTTTTGATCAACAGGTTCTCCATCTTTTGTCAAGTCATTATGTCCACTAGTAGGCATGGGGGTTTTCATACCTTTGCTTTCTTGCATGTTGAACTTCTTGAAGAGATCCTTGGTGTACTTTGTTTGTGAGACAAAGGTACCCTCCTTAGATTGCTTGATTTGCAACCCAAGGAAGAATTTGAGTTCACTCATCATGGACATCTCATACTTCTCCGACATAAGCTTTCCAAACTTCTCACTAAAATGAGGGTTAGTTGATCCAAAGATAATATCATCAACATATATTTGGCACACAAATAGTTCACCATCAACCCTTTTCGTGAATAGCGTTGAGTCTATTTTTCCAATCTCAAAACCTTTTTCAAGAAGAAAGCTAGTCAAGATTTGTACCAAGCTCTAGGAGCTTGTTTAAGACCATAAAGAGCTTTGTGCAACTTGTAAACATGATTAGGCTTTTTAGGATTCACAAATCCGGGAGGTTGTTTCACAAATACTTCCTCTTCAATTTCACCATTTAGGAAAGCACTTTTAATGTCCATTTGATAGAGAGTAATATCATGGTGGTTGGCATAAGCAAGAAGAATGCGAATGGACTCAAGTCTAGCAACGGGGGCATAGGTCTCACCATAGTCCATACCTTCGACTTGTGTGTAACCTTGAGCTACGAGACGAGCCTTGTTGCGGATGACTTGTCCATCTTCATCTTGCTTGTTCCGAAACACCCATTTGGTTCCAATGACGTTTTGGTCATCATTGGGCTTTCTACCAAAGTCCAAACGTTGTTCCTCTCGGTTGTGTAGCTCTTCGTGCATAGCGCTCACCCAATCCGGTCTTCAAGCGCTTCTTCTACCTTCATAGGTTCAAGACTAGAGATAAATGAGTAATGCTCACAAAAGTTAGCTAATCGAGTTTTAGAGCGAGTAATTCTCCCGGAGTCGATGTCATTCATCATTTGTTCCACGGGATGATTCTTCTTGACTCTTGCTCGAACTCGAGACAACTTTCGTTGTGGTTGAGGTTGAGCTTCCTCATCATCCTCATCTTCCTCTTCTTCTTCATTGTTGTTGGTGTTGTCTTGAGGTGGTGGAGAAGGAGGTTGTGGTGGATCTTCTTGTCGCACTTCCTCATCTTGGTGAGTGCCACTTGTGGAGGCCTCCATGTTGCCTTGAGGTTCATCTCTCCTTGAGGTAGGGGGCTCCACATATGTAGATGAGGTACTCTCCTTCACTTCCATGGGACGAATCTTTCCAATAGATAGATCTTGAATGGCTTCAGATGGATCTTTGTCTCCTACATCAATAGGCATTTGCTCTACTTGCGAGCCATTAGATTCATCAAACTTCACATCTACCGTCTCTTCAACCTTTCGGGTGAAATTGTTATAGACACGGTAGGTGTGGGAGTTTGATCCATAACCGAGAAAAAAACCTTCATGAGTTTTAGGAGCAAACTTAGACCGACGATGCTTATCAAGGATATAGCATTTTGAACCAAAGACACGAAAGTATCCCACTTGGGGTTTGTTACCGGTGAGGAGCTCGTATGAAGTCTTGCCGAGGAGCTTATGAAGATAAAGCCTGTTGATAGCATGACAAGCTATCTCGACGGCTTCTCCCCAAAAGTGTTTCGGTGTCTTGTATTCGTCAAGCATCGTTCTCGCCATCTCAATGAGCGTTCGGTTCTTCCTCTCAACAACTCTATTTTGTTGAGGTGTGTACGTAGCCGAGAACTCATGTAGAATTCCTTCCTCATCGAGAAAAGAGTCCACATGAGCGTTCTTGAACTCCGTTCCATTGTCGCTCCAAACTTTCTTGATCTTCACCTCAAATTGATTTTGGGCCTTTCTGGCAAAGGTTTTGAAGATTCTCTGAACCTGTGACTTGTCATCAAGGAAAAATACCCACGTAAATCTGGAATAATCATCAACAATAACTAGACCAAAGGAGTTACCACCAAGGCTTTTGTAAGCATTGGGACCGAAGAGATCCATATGAAGAAGCTCAAGCGGTCTCCTTGTGGTCATGATGTTCTTCACGGGATGACTTCCACCTACTTGTTTTCCTGCTTGACAAGCACTACAGAGTCTATCTTTGTCAAAGAAAACATCTTTAACACCAAGAATGTGATCACCTTTGATTAGCTTATCTAGATTACGCATACCAACATGTCCAAGCCTTCTATGCCAAAGCCAACCTTTAGCAGATTTAGCAATGAAGCAAGTTCTAGGTTGAGCTTTCTTAGTGAAATCAACGATATATAGGTCACCTCTACGGATACCGGTAAATACCATGTTATGATTGTCACGACGAAAAACTTGGCAATCTACTTCGGTGAATAGCACATTGAATCCAAAGTCAGCTAATCTAGACACGGAAAGTAAATTGTATCCAAGTGATTCAACAAGCATGACATTTTGAATAGAGCTATCATGAGATATGGCCACCTTACCAAGGCCAAGTACCTTACCCTTGGAGTTGTCTCCAAAAGTCACATACTTGCGTGGACCATCGTTCTTTGCAAGCTCTCTAAACATGTCTTCGTCTCCGGTCATATGATCGGTGCATCCACTATCAAGAATCCACTCTTTTCCACCGGATATGTAGTCTCTCAAATTTGCCATAAGATTGAGACTCTTCATGATCTTGTCTAGCTCGGTGTCCGAATCAGAGTAATCATCATCATGCTCATGCTCATCATCATATTGACCCATAGATAATTCATCATCAATACCTAGGTCAATTTGACAACTACTTGCATTAGTTTTGTCAGAGTGACAATAATCATCGGAATGCAATACAAGAGCATTTCTAATTAGAACATTGATAAGTCCGGGATCACCCTTCTTTTCATAAGATCACGAAGCTCAAAGAAGCATTTATCAAAGTTGGGATCATTGAGGCGATCATATCAAATTCAATAGTCTTGTATAGAATTTCATCAAGACCTCTCAAAGAGTAGTCCGGATAAAGTTCTTCCAAGAACTTCCACATAGCATAGGCGCACTCAAAGTTTGTGACAAGCTCAAGTAAGTTATCGGGCAAACCTCTAATGATAAGATTTACAGTTCTAAGGTTACGAAGCAAATCAAGCTCTTCATCCATAGTAGGGTGCAAGGGGTCAAATGGAGGTACATATGGGGTTTCAACATATTTGCGCAAGTTGTACATCTTAAAGATAGCAAGCATTTCAATCCTCCACGAGTGATAGGACACTCCATCAAGAATAGGCACTCTATGACTAACACTCCCAAACATAGACACGTCCATCTTCCTCCAATGGTGTGCAAACCAAAGCAATGGAGACCAATGCTCTGATACCAATTGTAGGATCGTTGAAGGTAAGAGTGTCTAGAGGGGGGGGGGGTGATTAGACTACTCGACAAGATAAAAGTTTATGCCTTAAGACAAAGACAAGTTTTTAGCAAGTTCACAATGATGATCAAGTCAAGTATCATACTACACATGCAATTCTAGAGTATGGGCAGCGGAAAGTAAATTGCACATGAAGTAAAGAGAGGTGGAGAAGAGCAAACACAATTTGGAGACACGGAGATTTTTCTCGTGGTTCCGATAGGTGGTGCTATGGTCAATCCACGTTGATGGAGACTTCAACCCACGGAGGGTAACGGCTGCGAGAGTCCACGGAGGGCTCCACCCACGAAGGGTCCACGAAGAAGCAACCTTGTCTATGCCATCATGGCATACGCCCACGGAGGACTAGCCTTACTCGGGGTAGATCTTCACGAAGTAGGCGATCTCCTTGCCCTTACAAACTTCTTGGTTCAACTCCACATCTTGACGGAGGCTCCCAAGCGACACCTAACCAATCTAGGAGGCACCACCCTCCAAAAGGTAATAGATGGTGTTGGTGATGATGAACTCCTTGCTCTTGTGCTTCAAATGATAATCTCCCCAACACTCAACTCTCCTCACCGATTTGGCTGTGGTGGAAGAAAGGATTGAGTGGAAAGCAACTTGGGAAGGCTAGAAATCAAGTTTCATATGGTGGGAGTGGAGCAACTTGATCTCAACACAAGGGTAGGTAGTTTTCTTCTCGAAATGTAAGGTAGGAGTGGTAGTTCTTTCGATGGCTCTCTCCACGAATGAAGAGGAGGTGGAGGGTATTTATAGCCTCCACACAAAATCCAACTGCTACACACATTTGACCAATCTCGGTCAGACCGAAGTTGACAACTCGGTGAGACCGAAAGTTCAAATCTTGTGAACGTTGGGATTTTCGGTGGGACCGAAAATACAATCTCGGTTAGTCCAATTCTTCCAAAGACTAGGGTTTGCCATTCTCGGTGGGACCGACTTTATCATCTCGGTGACACCGATATGATTACAGAAGGTTACAGAAGGTTGGCAACACTAGTTTCGGTGAGACCGAGTTTGGAATCGGAAAATCCGAAATTACTAGGGTTTGGCTATATGGCTGAGGTGGTTCATCTCGGTGTGACTGAGTTTATGGAATCGGTGGGCCGAGATTACTTATGAGTATATGTTGGAATGAAAGATTGCTGATAGTTTGGGAGATAGATCACTAAGCACTTTGAGCAACAAGATCATTATCATAACCTCATCCCCTTTTAATAGTATTGGCTTTCCTATGGACTCAATGTGATCTTGGATCACTAAACCAAAAATGGAGTCTTGAGCTTTTGCCAATGCTTTCCTTAGCATCCTAGGGGTCCACCTCTTCAGTCCTTTTGCCATGCCAAAGTGATTGACCTTCCTGAAACATTCTTGATAAAAGCATTAGTCCAACCACAAAGCATGTTGTCATTAATTACCAAAACCACCCAGGGAGCAAATGTGCTTTCACTTAGAGATCTACAAGGGTATGTAGATGCACTCTCCTTCCCCTCGTTGATGGTTTCTCCATAGATAGATCTTGGTGACACGTAGGAAAATTTTGAATTTCTGCTACGTTCCCCAACAGTATCTACTCTTTTTTTGGTTTACAGAACATGCAACTTGTTCACGTCTACTATTTACATTCTATTAAACTGCCTATCAGGAATTCCTGGTTTCCTAAACAACTTGCAGAATTTTAGTACTTTTTCCATGAATCGACATCCTGATTCAAAATAATTTTTATACCAATGTATGACATACCAATTGATGATTATTCAGCAAAAACGATATGTGAGATAACAAGACTTGTCTGTCAAAAGAAACATAACAATACTTCATGACACCATGATATATGGTTTGTTTAATAATATCCATTCAAATTGTTAAAGCGGATTGCACAAGGCAGATGATTCAACACTTCTTAGTTTTTGGACTCACTAGTGCATAACAAACTCACGCAAGCATAGATCCGCATGCCCGGATCTGAATGGAAGTAGAAAAGGCATTTTCCAGTTTGAAACTGTACTATGGCATCATCCTCTTCCTTGAAGAGACCTCGCAGTCGGGTGAGCCTTCCAGAGAGTCGTCTTCCTTAATCGCGCGATCGAGGAAGGCCCGTGCATTGTTCACATGGGCATAGGCAGCACCCCTGAAGGCTGACATGAGTGCTATGTCAGCTTTGTCTCTTGCTTCCTCGAACATGCAGTGGTAGTACTCCAGGGCGGTGATCAAATGGTAGTGGCCGACTGCAGATTCAGTTTTATGCCACGTGTCCTCCTCCACCCTCTTGGATTAGTACCACGCCCTCTCCCAGAATTCTCTCTTCGCCCAGTCTTCCTCAATCTTGCCATGGAATAGTCCTGTAGGAGGTCTCGGATGGCGAGGCATGGTCTATGGGGTGGTTGAGCTCGCGAATGGGAAAGTGAAAGGTAATGGCTAAGGGATGCAGTTGTCACGGGGCCTTTGGGGATTATATAACAGCGATGCAAGCATTGACTAATAACCTTCTAGACCATTCGGAACCATCCGACTTGAGACCTCGATGTGGTGCATGTCTACGATGACAATCGTGCTCCAGAGCACGGCCACGACTTGTTCAACTCATGGCAGGCATAACAACATCAGATAAAGATAGATAGGTTGTCTGCGAGCTTTACTTGGGTGAAGCACGTAGGGTGTAGCTTGCCAATGCGTCCCGTCATGACAAGGCAGCTCGAAAGTGGCGATGGTCTTGTTTGGTAGCAATGGGGTGATGCTCGGTTTGTTACAGCCAACCAATGCTGATAAGGGGCAGAGGTGAGCGATGGGACAGCTGAGAGGTCTCCATGGTGACACATGAATAGCTGAAATGAGACATTGCACATTGGACTAAGAGAGAGTGAAGAACAGTGCAGTCTAGGCCATTATTGCTCACGTCTGTCGTCTGACAAAAAGATATAATGTAATAAGAAGAAGATGTCTCTCAAGTGCACACCTATGTCGTGGAGATACTAATACGTCCATTTTGCATCATGTTTTTATGTTCATATTTATTGCATTATGGACTATTATTACACTTTAAGATTCAAGTCTTATGCCTTTTCTCTCTTATTTTACAAGGTTTACATAAAGAGGGAGAACACCTATAGCTGGAATACTAGACCGGAAAGGAGCAAATCTGAGATACCTATTGTACACAACTCCAAATGTCCTAAAACTATATGGAGAATTGTTTTGGAATATATAACCAATATTGGGCGAAGAAACAACAGAAGGGGACCCACCAGGTCGCCACGAGACTGGAGGCGCGCTCTACCCCCCAGGGCGCACCCCTCAGCTTGTGGGCCCCTTGGCTAGCCCCCTGTGTCCATCTTCTGCTATATGAAAGGTTTTGCCTAGAAAAAATAAATAAAAAGGGAGCTTTCGGGATGAAGCGCCGCCGTCTCGAGGCGGAACCTAGGCAGAAGCAATCTAGGGCTCCGGTGGAGCTATTCTGCCATGGAAACTTCCCTCCTAGAGGGGGAAATCGTGGCCATCATCATCACCAACGATCCACTCATCGAGGGAGGGTCAATCTTCATCAACATCTTCACCAGCCCCATCTCCTCTCAAACCCTAGTTTATCTCTTGTACTCAATCTTTGCCTCAAAACCTCAGATTGGTACCTGCGGGTTGCTAGTAGTGTTGATTACTCTTCGTAGTTGATGCTAGTTGGTTAATTTGGTGGAAGATCATATGTTAAGATCCTTAATGATACTTATCACCCCTCCGATATTGAACATGAGCATGCTTTGTGAGTAGTTACTTTTGTTCTTGAGGACATGGGAGAAGTCTTGTTATAAGTAATCATGTGAATTTGGTATTCGTTCGATATTTGATGAGATGTATGTTGTCTTTCCTCTAGTGGTGTTATGTGAACATTGACTACATGACACTTCACCATGATTTGGGCCTAGGGGAAGGCATTGTGAAGTAATAAGTAGATGATGGGTTGCTAGAGTGACAGAAGCTTAAACCCTAGTTTATGCCTTGCTTCGTAAGGGGTTGATTCGGATCCACATGTTTCATGCTATGGTTAGATTTATCTCAATTCTTCTTTCGTAGTTGCAGATGCTTGCGAGAGGGGTTAATCATAAGTGGAAGGCTTGTCCAATTAAGGACAGCACCCAAGCACCGGTCCACCCACATATCAAATGATCAAAGTAACGAACACGAATCATATGAGCATGATGAAAACTAACTTGATTCCCATGTGTCCCCAGGAGCACTTTGCTTTGTATAAGAGTTCGCCCAGGCTTATCCTTTGCTACAAAAAGGATTGAGCCACCTTGCTGCACTTTCATTACACTTGTTACTAGTTACCCATTACGAATTATCTTACTACCAAACTATGTGTTACCGATAATTTCAGTGCATACAGAAAATACCTTGCTGAAAACTGCTTGTCATTTCCTTCTGCTCCTCGTTGGGTTCGACACTCTTACTTACCAAAAGGACTACTATTGATTCCCTATACTTGTGAGCCATCAGATACTGCTGAAATTGGGATCATTTAAAGCTACACATCGTAAATGGGAAATAAAGAGAGTGCATAGCAAGTTTATGGAGGTAAATACTACTCCCATCGTCCCAAAATAAGTGTCAAAGTTGAGACACTTTTTTTGGGACAGAGGGAGTACATATTATTTACACATAAATGTGGCACAACACATGACTAGGTTGGGATGGTAGTCTTATAAGGTGTTTCATAATTGGTATTAGTAGGGTGAACATTAGACATGATAGTGACTTTGCATGTTCAAATGCGAGGTCCATAAACTATTGATCACCAATGTTGTAAGATATGATCCATGTCCCTTAATGTCCATGTGACATGGACAACATGGTCAATCAACCTTTTCGAAAGCACAAATGAACTAACTATGTAAATCATCTATAGTGTGTTGTGTACATCATGGAGAACAAGTGCACACTAGATTGTAGTCCCTCGGTAGATGTTTCATAATGATCATACATATTAGGTGTTATTTTCATGAGCATTGGTCAAGATTGGGCTTGACAAGTACAAATGTGAGGTTCATAATCTTGATATCAGCAATGCTGCAAGACATGATCCATGTCCATTACTATACATGTCACATACACAATGAAAAAGGTTCGTACAACATAAACATGTCCATTTTAATCATACGTTACACGCACAACATGGGAGATCAAACTTTTTGAAAGCACACATCAACCAAAAATTTGAGACTCGTAGTGAGACTTTCTGACCTCACTAATACAGTTGCAATAAGAACCAACGAAAAATTCCACCTTTCTAGACAAGCCTTTGTGTTGCATACATCATGAAGAACCAATGCACGCATGAAGTTGCGATGGTAGACACGTTAGGTGTTGCATAAATGTCATGACTCGGCAAGTTGAAATATAAGGTCGTAAACTTGAGATGACCAACACACTAGTAAGAAATGATCCATGTCACATTCGCAACGAAAAAGAAATGATCGAGTTGAAATGATCCATGGCACGTTCAACAAATTCCACATTATTAGACCAATGTTTGTTTGGACTCAGTTATTTTATGAAGGTGAACGAACAGACTAAAAATTTTGGGTTCCCTCCAATATTTTGTTTCCCCGGCCCTCACCCACTCCGCCCAACTTTTCTCCTTCCCACCTTATTTTCTAATTGTCCCGCTAAAATTTCTCCACCCTCTAAATATCTTGTTACTTGTTCACAACAGCCCTTGCTCATAACTCCACACTTTCCCCTTGTCTCTATCATCTCCTCCAGATCTAGATCCCTCCCGGCGGTACGTTTCCCTCCCCAGCATTGGCGCACAACATGTGAAAGAAGATCACTGCCTTGCCATCGGCCGCAAGGAAGTGCTACCGAGAACTATAAGGCTTTTTGTGAAGGTAACAAATATTTCCTCCTCATTCAATACCCAAGGCCATCTATATTGATATTGTTCACTCATATTGTTACTTTTACCCTCATATATTCATGAATTCCTATTTAATTCAATACAAAACTAAATTTAGGGGTTTTATCATGTTGTTTTCTACATGTGTTATAGTTCTTATCGCATGTTATTATTCTAACTGCGTTATAGTCCTAAACCTGGCTTTCCCCTCCATCAGAGGCTATGGAGGAATTTTCTTTTTAACTGCTCACGAGAAAAGCAGTCACACCCGTCTCCACCCCGCCCCTCCCACTCCCCCATCACATCGTATCCCCATACGCCCAAATCCATCCCCTCCTAGGCCCTCCCACCTCTCATGAATATTCCAATAGGCCGAAGCCACCCCAAATGGCGGGATCCAACCCTCCTAGACAGCCGCCGTCGATTCGTTCAGCAGATTCTCGACACGGCATACAGTCGAGCCACGGCCGACGTGGCGACGACCCGCCATCGTGCTCCTTTGATGATGACCTGTCGATGCCGCCGCCACCGAAAAAGATGTACAACAGCGTGCGGCAGCGGCCATGAGGGATGTGGGTGTCAAAAATCAAAGACACTTACACAGGCATCTGGTACTAGATGGGCTCCCACCAATTGGCGGAGCTCGCGGTGAAGGCATACGCCATCAATCATGTGGTGTTGTGCGGCTGCAAAGCGAAACTCAACTTCCTAATCAACACACGCAATGTGTCGACGCCCGTCAAAATCGACCAACAAGTGGTATCCAGATGCGAGGTACATGAGAACCATGAGGCATTCGAGCAACTCAAGGTGGCGCGCGCAAACTAAGAATACATAGCCAACATCCGGCGGATGCATCCAGAGACCATCGTCAAGGAACGTCGGGTACTCGAGCTGTGCCAAAAGGGAGTTCACGATGCCGACGAGGCCGGGCCATCTGGGAGAAGGGGGTCCGAGGCTGAAGTGATCGACCTTTCGTCGGACTAGTTTAATTTCCTTATCTGTAATGCAGTTTGAACTAAATTATGCTATCTATATCCATGTTTAAAATGTAGTTTGAACTAAACTAAGTTATGAATGTTGAAATATTTGTCTAGATAAGTGATAAGGTTTCAAATAAAGGCCCTACATTTCAAGAGATTGGCCAGAGATGTACTTATTTACTTCATTTTTCATACTCATTTGAAATTATGGTTATACTTTGATTCCTCATTAACAAGAAGTGCTATTTACATTAATAAAGACGGTGTACTTATTTGTTATTTTACATCAGGCACAAGGTTGTATATTTGTTGATCCTTTCATCTTTGCAATCGTATTAAGGCAAATTGACACAGTACGAGAAGCTTAGAAACTGAACTATCAAGGAGAATGCAACTCTGATTTCGCAAAGATTGCAGAAAAAGGCCTAGAACCAGTTGGTTTAGAGCTTGTCCATTCAAAAGCATGGGTATTCGCATGTGAGATGAATATGCAGTTTCACTGGAAAAAGGGGTATCTCTTCACATGAGGAAGCTGAAGATGCAAATAGTGTCAATAGCTTGGAAACTGGAGTTGTCGCTATTGAGATTGCATCATCTGTTGAGGACCCAAAATCTACAACTATGGTACATTTTATTTTACAATTACTCACTCGCTGTGTGACATTGTTGTATACGAAAGTATGTCTTGTGAGCTAAAATGTGTGAAGAATGGACTTGTATACATGTAGTAAGTACATGAAGTTCTCAAGAAGACTCCGCCATAGATTCTGGATGAAATTGAGGGTCTGAATATTTTCGTGGAAACCGCTTCATCAACAATTGATCAGTCTATCAAGATCGCACTTAAAATCTTAGGCAAAGAACATGTCGTCATCTATAAAGGCAACGAAGATAAATTTTCTTCTCTCGAGAAGACTCCTCAAGATACCGAGGGAGCTCTGTTGTAACACCCTGGATTTTGGCCATTTCTTTTCTTTTGATTTCCTTTGGATTTTTTGCTTTGATTTCTTTTTCTGTGGCTATGTGGTCTGGAATCTTGGGAAGATCATATCTTCCTAGGTTCAAAAGTGGCTTGTCATCCTCAGAACCATCCCAAGATCATGTCATTTTCATCTTAGCCGAATCCCAATATTCTTTTATTGGGAATATTCCTTTTCTATTAAAGGAATAATCCTTTCACCCTAGGTTGTGAAGCAACCTATATTTCTGTCATTCACAAAATTCCCAAATAATTCTCATAAATCCTTTGAGACATATCTTTCATAGATATGTCAAAATCCTTCATTGCCATGTTCAAAAATAATTCACCAATAATCCTTTTCCTCTTTTGCCCTAAATAGCACTTTGTGAAGGAAGTGCTATTTATCTTTGCTTGTTTGAGCCCAAACTTTTGGACACACTTTCCTGTCCATATCATTGCCCCATGTCAAAATTCAACTTCATTTGCCTAGTAAATACTCCTCAGCTATTTTCCAAAGTTTTTGTCCGGAAAGGAACTTTGTGAAGGAGGTACTAGCTAGGCTTGTCTAAATGAATTGAAATTTTCACATGACCTCTATATGATCAAATCATAGCTCTCTTTAAAATTTGAGCTCATGTCATCCCTCTATGTGAACTCATCATCAAATCTTGGTTTCTGGTTAGATTTTCAGTTTGTGAAGCAACTATATTATATATTGCTTCATTATTGCTGAAAATTTACCAACTCATGCTCCTATCCATATTAACCCTCTCCACCAAATTTGGGCTCATTTCATCTAGCCATTTTCCCTCTACTATTTTTCTTATATTCTGTCAGATTGGAGCTTTGTGAAGCAAGTACCATTTTGGTATTTCCAAATGGTATGTAACTTTTACAGTAGCTTCATATTCTCATAAAACTCATCTCCTCCAAAATTCAGCTCAATCCCATTTGTCATGTAAGTGCTACTTCATACTTTGCATTTCTAACCAGTGGGGTACTTTCTACAGCAAGTGCTATTTTTATTCATCCAAATGAGCTGAAAATTTGTAGAGATGATCATCTTAGTATGTGATTACTCTCAGCCAAAGGCCAGAGTCTATCTCCTGTCCAATCTCCCTCTTTCACATCAAACACCTTGTTGTTGATCTGCTTTGGAGTCATGTGCAAATCTCTTCTTTACCCCTGCCCTTGGTTCCTTCCTCCTTGGCACTCAATGTTGAATGACCTATCTACATGACATGATCTAGCCGTCTAGAGTGCATCGTGTGCGCTTGTTCACGCGGTGACTATGTGCCTGGCATGCCAAGCAGCACGCTTTAGCCTTGGCACGCACTATGCTCGTCCATTCCCCTGCCTCCCCTGTTGTCTAACCTTGTCCAACAGCCCCCTCGTGACTGTGCGGCCACTTCTCTGCCTCTGGCCCCTTCTATCTCGCCGTCATTGAGTCATCATTGAGCTCACCCATGACCTGCAGCCCCTACCATCGCGATGACCGCTAGCCTGCGAGCTCTAGGGCTCTCCCGAGCCCTCCCATCGGCTATATATAGATGCCATGTGGTCTTTCACAACTCATCGACCTCTTCCCGACATTCCTAGCCCACCGAGAAGCCCCTCCTCGCCTCTGTCCGCCGTTAGCCACCATGTCCGCCTCGACCTCGGCCTAAATTGGAGCTAGCCAAGCCTCCCCTCCACCCCCTGACTTCACCAGCCTCTTCCCCGAGCCGCAGTGACCCTCCCCTGCCCCTAGTTCCTCGCTGGAGACACTGTGATTGCCGCCCTAAGATCAACCACCACCGCCGAGCTCTCTGTCTTTTCTTCCGCCGCGGCTAGAGACCTCCCTAGTGCCTGTTCTCCCTGTGGACGAGCGCGGCGCGACATCTCAGAGCCGCTGGTGCCCTCGCCTCGGCCAGGAGTGGCCAGAGGCAGCAGGCCAGGCCAACAACCGAGCCCTGCACTGCTCCTCCTCTGTTTCTGTCAGGGAGCAGCGGTAGGAAGGAGACGATTCACTCTGTGCATATGAAAACCGAACGGGAAAACCATACTGAAAATAAACCAAACCGAACCAATTTTACGGTTTTTATGGTTTCTGGTTTCGATATGGTATGAAGTTTTCATACCGATTTGAACTTTGGTTTTTATGGTATATACCGAAAAATTAAACGGTTAACCGAATAAACCGAAGTAAAAAATTAATTTATATTTCTTGATAAGAACAACCATACAAGTTGTCATTTTTCTTGTACATGAGTCAAATTCCCTACTAAGCACATAATTTTTTCTTGTAACATAGTCATTTTTCTCTTTTTAAAATTCTAAGCACGTCCATAACCATGAATAGAATTGTCATTTGCTCTTTTTAATGCTAAGTACGTCCATAACCATCAATAGATGAATCAATGCATGCATATATACTTACATATATAGTTATATAGTATTTGTGTAAAATAGTATGTGTTTTGAGTCATAAATTTGTAAAATTATTATAACTTCATTTTCAAATTCGCGTCAACTTTGGTTGTTATGGTACATACCGAAACCATACCGAAATAATTTGGTATATACCAAAATCGAACAATATTTTAATTTCATACCATATTTACCGAAGTATTAATACCATACAAACCGAAAAACCGTATAAATCAAACCATGTAAACCGAATAAACCGAACGCACAGAGTGAGAGATGATGCCTCCCCTCGTCAGCCAGGTGGGCCCCGTGACACCCTCGACCCCACTCGTCCGCCTCTACCACCTTATCCATTCGGTTTAATTGGAGACATCTTTTCCAAAATAGGGTTTCCACTTCTGAAAGCGCATTTTGTTTCTTCTACGGCTGAAAACACGCTTTCCTGTGCAGAAGGCATATTTCTCCTAAAGGCGCTTCCTGTTTTTCCAGTCAGGGGCCTGTTTGTGAGGAACATTTTATAGTTTAGTCCTTGGACTTCAAACATCCGTATCTTCACGGTCGTAACTCCGAATCAGGTGATTCCAAAGCCGACGTCTTCGTCTCGTCCACCCCGTCTATTGGTACCATTTTCACTATGTTGCCACATACTAGAAATGACCATTTTTCCCTTGCCCTTATCTAGCCCCCTCCGAGAGACAAGCTTTTTCGGCAAGTCTTTCCGCGACTTCATCACATTTCTTCCCGGTGTATTCTTCATCCTTGGGCAAGCCATGATAGCCACTTGCATGATGGACTTGTAGTAGCCATGGTTTTATACTTAAATATTTAATAAATGTTTGCTCATTTAACTACTGCTATTGCTGTTTCGGTCATGCTTGTGGATCCATGCTCATCATCATGATATGTTCTTATGCACCATGTTAGTATGTACTACTTGCTAGTATTATTCTCATATGTCATGCTTGGTAGTAGTACATGCTTGTGATAGTGATCTTCATCTGATGCATGATTATCATCTGTTATGAAAGTACCTGTAATATACATGTTCATCTGCATCTAGTGGCCTAGTGCTTTATTATTGTTGACGCTAATGTTGCATATGTTCAATGGTTATCCATGTTTATGTTGGTATCATGCTCGTATGTATTATCATTTCATCATGTTATTTTATTATGACTCGGCTCATTACTTTTCAAGTTTAGCCAGATATTAATTGAACTTGAACACCTGTTGGCTGAGTCATAGTGCCATCGAGTCGAGCTGACCAGTGCATCCACACTTGCATGTATGGGAAGGTCCTAATGCGGTCTATTGTCATGCCTCCCACTGGTGCCTCCAACTAGGGAAGGTTATGTGGTCATAGTTGTCATAGGGCCCTTTGTGCCCGGTTGGGACCATTTTTGTTTTGCCAAGACGGTGGCCGTTGGATCTCCAGAGTGGCATCGGGGCCACCCATGGCTTAGCCCAAAAGGGGAGCGGGTAGGAGTGGTGGGAGAGTGTCATGAAGTAGATCGGTTTTGTCGGAACACCGTTGGTCCACCCGAATGGGAGCACGAGGCCATGGGTTCTGTAGTGTGGGTACAGTGTACTAACCTCTGCAGAGTGTATAATCTATCAATAGCCGCACCCGCGGATATGGGCCCAGTTCGTAGTAGGTCACACTATGGGTCAACAGTAATAATAACCTGACTAATAAACAACCTCGGTTCGATGAGGAAAGAAGTTGGTAAACCTTTATGTGATCATGAGAGGATCACAGCAGTATCATGGATACCGAAGTTGGTTGACATTTATTTTGTCATGTGATGATCCCTGGTAAAGGTCAAGCTCCTTGTAGTCTTATGAGTACTACGGTATTGTTAATACCAAGCTTGATTTGATCCTGAGGTGATCGTGTGATGTCCAAGATGGTAAGTTGACACATGTGTTGGTTACGAGATAACCCCGAATAGAGTAAGTCAAATCATGATAGTTTAAAAATGATACATGCTAGTATCATCAAGTTCATATGTTCATGCCATGCTTATGTTGTTCTGATATCATGTTCATTGGTGATCATTAACCTATAAATGCCATGTTGTTGTTTGTCTTGATTGCTTTTGGTTGCTTTGATCTTGCGAGTACATTCAAAGTACTCACCTGGCGTGTCATGCTAGTTTGCAGTTCATGTCATGTTTGCTTGATTGCCGAGGATTTCGAGTTTGAGAGCTAGGGTACACGTTCTAGCTAGAGTCCCTGCGGAGTGGAGTTCATTGATGTCGTCATTGTTCTGCTGCTAGAAGTTCTTCCGCTGCTATGAGTTCTTCTACTGCTAGCATAGAGCAACCTGTCAGGCATAGTGTCGCCTTGCCGATGTAATCAGTTGTGATATTGGAACCATTGTGTCCATATCCTTTGTAATAAGAGTCGGTTTGTTCTATGCTAAGCATTGCCGTATTCAAGAAGACTTGACATCTGGGCTGGAATACGGGGTGTTCCGGTCTCTCTAAGCCGGGGTGCCACATCTGTGCTACATCACCAAGATTCTGTCACAATAATTCATTGCCCACAACTGAAAAACACCGCCATCATACTGGTGCATTGTTGAAAGTGACGAAACTGTGGCCAAGTATCTAATTTTATTTTGTGACTCTGTGCTGTGGTTGCCTATTGTAAAATCTCAGTCTGGGAAACAACTGCTATGTTTGCGATGTAGTCATTGGGCTGAATTTCCATTGTAATTCAAAATTTGCACAAATTCTTATTAAATTTCTAGAAAATAAAGTCAGTTTTGTACCAAATATGCCCGCCATTTACAATTTATAAAACAAATTGACCACACCTACACATTGCGATGATGGTTATGGATGTTGTCACCATCATCCACATCAGCACAACAATGGGACCACATGTCAGAATCGTTGACCGGTCAGACAACATGTCGTCATTGGAAATAGAATGCCTGATCCCACATGTAAGCAGCCATGTCAGCATCCTCTGGGCCCATATCCCAGCATTGTTGTCTGGTCAAACTAATGCCCGACTTATTGCTGACGGGACCGTCGGCAATAAAACCCACGGGGGACCCCCATGGAAGAAGCCACGTCAGCAACTGTTGGGCCCCCCTGTCAGAATGTTTGACCGGTCAAACCCATGAACCGATCACCGGTGACGGGATTATCATCGCCAAAAAGATCTTAAGCGACAGGTTGGGCTATCATAGGTGACATTCTGGGTCGTCACCAAAAATGGCAATCGGTGACATTTTTTTTGTTCGTCACTTAAAACGCGATCTTGCGCGACAAAAAAAGTGGTTCCGTCAAAATTTTATTTTCCATGATGGCGCATCAGTAATGGTGGGGGTGAGAGCCAGAAAACATCACAGGTGTATTTTCTGTGAGGAAAAACAATTATACGTGACACAAGTGAAATGTTGCGAAATAGAGAAAATTTTGTAGTGGGCGACATGGCTACGTGCTTAGCTCCTTGCCTCCCATGCCATCATGCCTACATGATGAATTCAACTGTAATAGGAGAGGGTTTTCACCAGGGAGCTCACCACGAACACATGTAGGTTTTAGGCTTTCTCGGAGATGGACGGAGGCGGCCAGAATCGGGCGACGATGATCGGTAGCCGTAGACGAAGAAGAGGACAAATTTGGCTCCTAGATGACTTCTAGCTCGAGGTAAAGGATAAGAAGGAAGTAGGCGCGAAGGAGGAGCTCCTGGACATGGCGGTGGGCGATAGGGACATGATGTTTCATGCTAGTATCGAGGTCGTGCTCCGGCGGACATTTTGTTTAAGGTGGGCGCACAACACCTGTAGAGTGGACATGGGGAAACCCTATAGCACACATATGTCGAGGGTCTTTATATGGGGCTTGGGCGCATGCAAACAATGGAATAGGGGTGACATGGCCGTACCTCTGCCAAGTGCACAGTGTACCGAGGGGGGTACACTGGTTTTTATAAGATGAAGAAGGGGGGAATGGTTTGCGACTAGGCTTGGGCTCCGTGCAGTAAAAGAGAGAAGGTGGGCTGGTTGCAGAGAGATGTAAGTCAGGCTGGCTGCTTTATCCCTCCTTTACTCCTTTCATTTTTCTTTTAACAGAAAAATGAGAAATGTGATATAGAGGGGAAGGACTGGAGTTTGAGCATGGGGCAATTTTTCTTTGACTTCTTGAATTTTATGTGATCCAAGAGAAATGGTTGTGGGAAAGATTGGGAGGTTTTATTCCAAATTATTTGAATTTCATTCAAATAGGTTTGAGTTGGAAGTGTTAGATAGGATTGTCAAAACTCTTGATTTTTTGCCAAATTTGTAAGCCAAGCTTGCAAAGGAATTTGAATAGGACTTTTGGAGAGCTTTGGAAGGAATTTGGAAAGCACTTAAATAAAATACCAAAGGAGGTCTACACGGAGTTTTGACATTTGACAAATTATTTATTTGAGTCAAAGTATTAAATGGCAAGATGAGATGGAAATGCAAAATTAATTAATTACAACTCACATAATTGCACTATTGTCTGGTTTAAATCCTTAGGATGTTACAGGACAACACACCACTAAAATAATGCCACTGATAATTGGTACTGGTGGTGTACATGTAGGGGTGTGTATAGAGGAACGTAGTGACTATCAAAAGACGTAGACAAGAGTACACACAAGGAATTAGATAGGTTTGGAACCTTAGCTCTCGAGGTAATACTGTACTCCTGTGTGGTGTTCTTGATATTGCACGTGTGGCTTATAATGATGTTCAACCCTCAGCCCAATACATCTCCCCCACTTATAAAGAGTGCGTCGGGAGGGGTTCCACGATAGGCTTGTATTAATGATGGCAATAATGGCCCATGAACAGTTGCCTGTTTCTCGACATAAATAAGTAGTAACAACTACAATTAACATAATATGCTATTGTTAGGTACGTCTATACTTAATGCGTAGTGGAAATCATGAGCAACACCTCCGTTAGTGATACATCTCCAACGTATCTACAATTTTTTTATTGTTCCATGCTATTATATTATCCATCTTGGATGTTTTATATGCATTATTATGCTATTTTATATAATTTTTGGGGCACTAACATATTAACCTAGTGCCCAGTGCCAGTTGTTGTGTTTTCCTTGTTTTTGTCTTCTATAGAAAATCAATACCAAATGGAATGAAACTTTTTGACGATATTTCTTGGATCAGAAGACACAGAGGAAGCTTTGGGAGGAGGCCAGAAGGGCCACGGATGGGACAAAAGCTCACAGGGCGCGCCCTAGCGGGGCGCCCCCCAAAGATTGTGGGACCATCATGGCACCTCTAACCCTAATTCCATCTCCATAAATACTCAAATATTCCCCGTATACCAGAGGGCACACCAAAAAATACTTTTTCGCCGCCGCAATCTTCTATTCTCTTGAGATCCAATCTTGGGGCCTTTTCCGGCAATCCGTCGGAGGGGGATTTGATCATGGAGGGCCTCTACACCAACCTTGCTGCCCTTCCGATGATGTGTGAGTAGTTTATGGCTTATTCTCTCTCTTTGATCTCCAATACAATGTTCTCCTCGATGTTCTTAGAGTTCTATTCAATGTAATCTTCTGTTGCGGTGTGTCTGTTGAGATCCGATGAATTGTGGATTTATGATGAGATTATCTACGAATATTGTTGGAGTCTTCTAGAACTCTTTTATGCATGATTAAGATAGCTTTGTATTTCTCTCCGATCTATTTATTTGGAATGGCCAACTAGATTGATATATCTTGCAATGGGGAGGTGCTTTGTAACGGGTTCAATCTTGTGGTGCTCAATCCCAGTGATAGAAGGGGACATGACACATATTTGTATTGTTGCCATTAAGGATAAAATGATGGGGTTTACACCATATTGATTGGATCTATCCCTCTACATCATGTCATCTCCCTTAAGGCGTTATTCCATTTTTGTTAACTTAATACACTAGATGCATGCTGGATAGCGGCCGATGTGTGGAGTAATAGTAGTAGATGCAGGCAGGAGTCGCTCTATTTTTCACGGACGTGATGCCTATATTCATGACCGTGATGCCTATATTCATGATCATTTCCATTGATATCCTCATAACTTTGCGCTTTTCTATCAATTTCTCAATAGTAATTTGTTTACCCACCGTATGTGTTCTTTCAAGAGAGAAGCCTCTAGTGAAAACTAGGGCCCCGGGTCTATTTTTACCACATTATTTTCGGATCTATAAAAACTAAAAACCCCAAAATACCTTGCTGCAATTTATTTACCTTTACTTTATTTTTCACTTCTATTTATCTTTTATACCTATCTCTATCAAATCTCATCCTTGCAAGTACCCGTGGAGGGATTGACAACCCCTTTTTCGCGTTGTGTGCAAGTATTTGTTTGTTCGTGTAGGTGCATCTATTGTTTGTGTAGATGCTTTCATTTCCAAGTATTTTCCTCCCGCTAAGATAAGCTCCCTTAGGAACGATATAATCAATTTTAAGCAACTTCATCATGAACAAGTTGCACAATCTTGGGAGAGGATGAAATTGATGATCAGAAATTGTCGTACTCATGGTTTAAGTTTATGGATGATTATACAATTTTTTTACGCTAGACTGAATTCTACATCTAGAAATCTTTTAGATTCCTCCACGGGTGGTACTTTTATGGAAATCACATTAGGAGAAGCGACTAAACTCCTAGATAATATTATGGCAAATTACTCTCAACGGCATACCGAAAGATCTTCTACTAGTAAAAAAGTGCATGTAATGAATACTTTGAGTGGAAAGATGGATGAACTTATGAAATTGATTGCTAGCAAGAGTGCTCCTATTGATACTAATGAGATGCATTTGTCTACTTTGATTGATAATAATAATGAATCTATGGATGTGAATTTTGTTGGTAAGAACAATTTTGGTAATAACGCGTATAGAGTCAATTTTAATCCTAGGCCTTTTCCTAGTAATTCCTCTAATAATTATGATAATTCCTACACCAATTATTATGGAAATTATAATAATAAGCCTCTGATCTTAAGAATAATATTAAAGAATTTATTAACTCCCAAAAGATTTTCAATGCTATGGTAGAAGAAAAATTGCTCAAGATTGATGATTTGGCTAGAAACATGAACATAATTTCTCATGAGATTGATTCTTTTAAGGTTAGATCTATGCCACCTAAGCTTGATATTAATGAGTCTCTAAAAGCTATTCAAATTTCTATTAATGAAAGTAGGGAGAGAACCGCTAGGGTGCGTGCTAAGAGTGAGTGGCTAGAAAAAGTATGTTCTTCTAGTTTTTTAAGGTAATCATGATGAAGATCTTAAAGTGATTGGTGTGACTCCTATTGAATCTTTGTTTGCTAATATAAAAATTGATAATAAGGGATTGGATATGAGTCAACTTTAGCAAGAAGGCGTCCCAATAATTTGGAGGGTGAAGATCTTAATGAAAAAATTGATAAAAGTGGGATTGGCAAGGTCAAAACATGAAGTAGTGATGAACCCACTCTTTTGGATTTCAAGGACTTTAATTATGAAAATTGTTGTTTGATTGATTGTATTTCCTTGTTACAATCTATGCTTAATTCACGTCATGCTTATAATCAAAATAAATCTTTTACTAAACATGTCGTTGATGCTGTGATGAAATCTTTTGAAGAAAAACTTGAGTTGGAAGTTTCAGTCCCTAGAAAGCTTTATGATGAGTGGGAACCTACTATTAAGATTAATATTAAAGATTATGAGTGCAATGCTTTTTGTGATTTGGGTGCTAGCGTTTCCACTATTCCAAAAACTTTATGTGATGTGCTAGGTTTCCATAAACTTGAAGATTGTTCTTTAAATTTGCACTTAGCGGATTTCACTATTAAGAAACCTATGGGAAGGATTAATTATGTTCTTATTGTTGAAAATAGGAATTACGTGCCTGTAGATTTATTGTGCTTGATATAGATTCCAATCCTACATGCCCTATTATTTTTGGTAGACCTTTCCTTAGAACGATTAATGCAATTATTGATATGAAAGAAGGAAACATTAGATTCCAATTTCTGTTAAGGAAGGGCATGGAACACTTTCCAAGAAAGAATATTAAGTTTTCATATGAATCTATTATGGGGCCACTTATGGATTGCATACCAAAGATGACAATACCTACATCTATGTAATATGCCTAGCTAGGGGCATAAAACAATAACGCTTGTTTGGGCAACCCAATTTTATTTTGTGTTTTTTTGTTTTTCCTTCTTTATTGACTAAATATGCAATATTACTTATGTAGTAATTGTGTTTTAGTGTTTTAGTTAGTGTTTGAGCCAAGTAAGACCTTTGGGATGATCTTGGGTGATAGTTGATTTGATTTTGGTGAAAAAAACTTTTGCGCTCAGTGCTTGAATTTAAAAAATTCACTGAAACGTGCTTTTGATCTAAATTTTTTATACAAGATAGCTATACCAATCTCCTACGTTGTCCTTATTTTTCAGAATTTTTGGAGTTACAAAAGTTTGGCTAAAGTCCAGATTACTACAGAATGTTCTATTTTTAATAGATTCTGTTTTCATTGTGTTGTTTGCTTATTGATGAATCTATGGGTAGTATCGGGGGGTATGAACCAAGGAGAAGTTAGAATACAGTAGATATAGCACCAATATAAATTTTTAATGAATTTACAATAGTACCTAAAAGTGGTTATTTGCTTTGTTTCACTAACGGATCTCACGAGTATTCTGTTGAGTTTTGTGTTGTGAAGTTTTCAGGTTTCAGGTGAAGTTTTGATGGACTACGGAATAAGAAGTGGCACGAGCCTAAGTATGTGGAGGCCCAAGGCACACCAAGGTAATATTCAAGGACAACCAAGCATCTAAGCTTGGGGATGCCCCGGGTGGCATCCCCTCTTTTGTCTTCAATCCATCGGTAAAATTACTTGATGCTATATTTTTATTCACCACATGATATGTGTTTTGCTTGGAGCGTCTTGTATTATATGAGTCCTTGCTTTTTAGTCTGCCACAATCATCCTTGCGGTACATGCATTTTGAGAGGGTCACACATTAATCGAGAATTTATTAGAATACTCTATGTGCTTCACTTATATCTTTTGAGCTAGGTAGTTGCTCTAGTGCTTCACTTATATCTTTTTAGAGCACGGTGTGGTTTTATTTTGAAGAAATTTATGAACTCTCATGCTTCACTTATATTATTTTGAGAGTCCTAAAAATATTATGGCAATTTGCTTAGGTTATGAATTTAGTCCTAATATGATGTGTATTCAAGAGGGATATAATAAAAACTTTCATGAAGATCATTGAGTATATGAGAAGTTTGATTCCTTGCGTTTCTTTTGAGATAAGAAGATGGTGATATTAGAGTCATGATAGTGAGTAATTGTGGATTAGTAAGAAAGGTTTGTGATTCCTGAAGCATGCACGTATGGTCTCTCATTATGTGATGAAGTTGGAGCATGATTTATTTTTGATTGTCTTCCTTATGAGTGGCGGTCGGGAACGAGCGATGGTCTTTTCCTACCAATCTATCCCCCTAGGAGCATGCGTATTTGTACTTTGTTTCCAGGGCTAATAAACTTCTGCAATAAGTACGTGGGTTCTTTATGACTAATGTTGAGTCCATGGATTATACGCACTCTCACCCTTCCACCATTGCTAGCCTCTTCGGTACCGTGAGTTGGTGCATACTTTGTCGGTGCATCCAAACCCCGTGATATGATACGCTCTTTCACACATAAGCCACTTTATTCTACCTCAAAACAGCCACCATACCTACCTATTATGGCATTTCCATAGCCATTCCGAGATATATTGCCATGCAACTTCCACCGTTCTGTTTTATTATGACACATACCATCATTGTCATATTGCTTTGTATAATCATATAGTTAACATAGTAATTGTGGCTTGGCCATCGTTCATATTTTTTATACATGTCACGCTAGATCATTGCACGGCCCGGTACACTGCCGGAGGCATTCATATAGAGTCATATTTTTGTTCTACTATCGAGTTGTAATTCTTGAGTTGTAAGTAAATAAAAGTGTGATGATCATCATTATTAGAGCATTATTCCATGTGAGGAAAGGATGATGGAGACTATGATTCCCCCACAAGTGGGGATGAGACACCAGACAAAAAATAAAAAAATAAAAAAAGAGGCCAAAGAGCCCAAAAAGAAAGAAAGAAAATGAAAAAAAATGAGAAAAAAAAGAGAAGGGACAATGTTACTATCCTTTTTCCACACTTGTGCTTCAAATAGCATGAGGTTCTTCATATAGAGAGTTTCCTATTTTGTCACTTTCATATATTGCTAGTGGGAATTTTTCATTATAGAACTTGGCTTGTATATTCCAATAATGGGCTTCCTCAAATTGCCCTAGGTCCTCGTGAGCAAGCGAGTTGGATGCACACCCACTTAGTTTTCTTTTGAGCTTCCATATACTTATAGCTTGATACGTCACAATCGTATCTACTTTTCCAAACTCTTCTGCCCTTGTTTTGGACTCTAATTTGCATGATTTGAATGGAACTAACCCGGACTGACGCTGTTGTCAGCAGAATTGCCTTGGTGTTATTTTTGTGCAGAAATCAAAGTTCTCAGATTGACCTGAAAATTTACAGAGATTTTTTGTGGAATATATAAAAAATAGTGGCAGAAAAAGATACCAGACGGGACCACCCAGAGGTCACAAGCCCTGGGAGCATGCCTCCTTGGCTTGTAGGGCCTCTGGACGGCCTCCGACCCCTATTCCAACTCTATATATACGTTTTCGCAGAGAAAAAAAATCAGAGAGAAGGATTCATCAAGTTTCACATTACGGAGCCGCCGCCACCTCCTGTTCTTCCTCTGGAGGGCTGATCTGGAGCCTGTTTTGGGCTCCGGAGGGTGGAATCTGTCGCTGTCATCATCATCAACCTTCCTCCATCACCAATTTCATGATACTCATCGCCGGGAGTGAGTAATTCCATCATAGGCTTGCTGGAGGGTGATGGGTTGGCTGAGATTTATATCATGTAATCGAGTTAGTTTTGTTAGGGTTTGATCCCTAGTATCCACTATATTTTGAGATTGATGTTGCTATGAGTTTGCTATGCTTAATACTTGTCACTAGGGACCGAGTGCCATGAATTCAGATATGAACCTATTATGTTTTCATGAGTATATATGTGTTCTTGATCCGATCTTGCAAGTTGTAGACACCTATTACATGTTATGATCCGCATACCCCAAGGTGACAATAATTGGGATTCTTTCCGATGATTACCATAGTTTGAGGAGTTCATGTATTCACTAAGTGCTAATTCTTTGTTCCGGTTCTCTATTAAAAGGAGGCCTTAATATCCCTTAGTTGCCTTATGGACCATGCTGCCACGGGAGGGTAGGGCCAAAGATGTCATGCAAGTTCTTTTCCATAAGCACATACATATGACTATATACGGAATACATGCCTACATTACATTGAAAAATTGGAGCTAGTTCTGTGTCGCCCTAGGTTATAACTGCTACATGATTAATATTATCCAACATAATTATCCATCACTAATCCAATGCCTATGAGCTTTTCACTTATTGATCTTTGCTAAGTTACCTTTGTTGTGTTGTTATTACAATCACTACAAACTGATACTGCTAATGTTACCACTATTACCGTTACTTCCATACTACTTTGCTACTAAATAATTTGTTGCGGATATTAAGTCTTTCAGATGTGGTTGAATTAACAACTCAACTGCTAATACTCGCGAATATTCTTTGGCTCCCCTTGTGTCGAATCAATAAATTTGAGTTGAATACTCTACCCTCAAAAACTGTTGCGATCCCCTATACTTGTGGGTTATCATAGCTCTAGTGCATCCATTGCATGGCAATCCCTACTCCTTGCATTGACATCAATTCATGGGCATCTCCATAGCCTATTGATTAGCCTTGTCAATGTGAGACTTTCTCCTTTTTGTCTTCTCCACATAACCTCCACCATAATATTCTATTCCACCTATAGTGCTATATCCATGGCTCACGCTGATGTATTGCGTGAGAGTTGAAGAAGCTTGAGAACATTAAAAGTATGAACCAATTGCTTGGCTTGTCATCGGGTTGTGCATGATAAATACTTTGTGTGATGAAGATAGAGAAAGACAAGTTTATGTGATTTTGTAGGGATAACTTTCTTTAGCCATGATATTTGGAGAAGACATGATTGCTTTATTAGTATGCTTGAAGTATTATTATGTCAATATTAAACTTTTGTTTTGAATCTTATGGATCTGAATATTCATGCCACAATAAAGAAAGATTACATGATAAACATGTTAGGTTGAATATTCATGCCACAATAAAGAAAGATTACATGATAAACATGTTAGGTAGCATTCCACATCAAATTTTTTGTTTTTATCATTTACCTACTCGAGGACGAGCAAGAATTAAGCTTAGGGATGCTTGATGCGTCTCCAACGTATCTACAATTTTTGATTGCTCCATGCTATTATATTATCCATCTTGGATGTTTTATATGCATTATTATAATATTTTATATCATTTTTTGGGACTAAACTATTAACCTAGTTGAAAGGATCGAGATGGACCTAGAGGGGGGCTGAATAGGTACAATTACAAATTTTAATTATTACTTAGCAATTTTAGGCAATAATGCGGAATATGAAGGTGAGCCTAACAATTGCAAGTGAGTACTAAGACTAACCAAGTAACACGAGCATGTAAGTAAGCAAGCACAATATGATATAAGTAAGTGCTAAGAGACAAGTAACCACAAGTAGAAAGTTAGGGTTAGGAATAACCGCAACTCCGGGAGATGAGGATGTATGCCGATGTTCACTTCCTTGGAGGGAAGCTAGTCACCATTAGAGAGGTGGATGTTACCAGGAAGGCACACCAACGCCACGAAGGCTCACCCTATCCTCCCTTTGAGACAACACCACGGAGGCATTTCTCAACCACTAGTGGTAGACCTTGGGGTGGTCTCCAAACCCTCAAAAACTTTTCCAGGGGTAATCACAAAGGTTGATTACTCTCCGAAAGACTCCTACCGCCTAGGAGTCTCCAACCTCCAAGAGTAATAAGAACGATGGGGAAAAGCTCAAGACTTGCTCAAATCACAAATTCCGTTGGTGCCAAGAAGGGGAAGGAGTGGATCTATCACTTGATTCGAGAACTTCTCTCAAATGTTCCTAAATCACTTAGGGATCTAGGATTTGGTGTAGGGGATTGAGAGAGAGAGAGTGAAAAGTGTTCTTGGAAAGCTCAAAGTGAATAGTCAACCTCATCCCGTGGAAGGGAGAAGCCTATATATAGTGGGTGTGGAAAAAGTGACCGTTTGAGCTACTTAAGTGCACATAACGTGTCGGACGTCTGGACAACACCGGACGTCTGGTGGCACAAATATGTTCGGATGTCCGACAGTTATCGGTCGTCTGGCCGCTGGGAACACATAAGCCACGAATCTGTACATAGCACACGGACGTCCGAGAAGTGCCGGTCGTCCGCAGCCCGGACGTTCGGAGAGGCCCCGAAATCCGTAAATATGGTACTGTGGTGGAAATACCGGATGTCCGAGACATGCCAGTCGTCCGGAGAGGTTCGGAAATCCGTGAATAACGTTATGTAAGAGAAACACCAGATGACCGTAGAGAGCCGGACGTCTGGATAGCTGAGTGGGATCGGACGTCCGTAGACTACCGGATGACCGGAGAGAAAAGCTGGAGTTGTGGGTTTGAGCAAATCTTTCACTAGATCCAACGATCCCCTCTTAATAGTGCGGGATCCCTATACTCAAGAACAAACCGTAAACAAAGTCAAGGCTAATGTCTTGTATCTCCAATCTTGAGTTATATGCATTTGTCCCTAGTCATGATCCACACATGGCCTTTGAGACATAATCCTGAGATATACTTGATAAACATGATTAGTCCCAACATACATGTTGTCATCAACATCAAAATATGATTAAGGGCAAGATTGCACTTTCAATCTCCCCCTTTTTGGTAGTTGATGATAACATATATGCACACACATAAAAATAAAAATCAAAAGGATTTGTTGTGGAGCTCAATACACAAAGAGTAAGCAAGGAGAGAGCTCCCCCTCAATATAATACCATAGAGAATAAACATGAAGAGAGCTCCCCTCAATATGATACCAACACAACCGAATCTCATACAGAAGATAATCAAGACAATAAGCTCCATATAGGTTCATCACTCATAGCATAGAACATAAGTTTCTACAATCTCATAACATGAGTTCGGTACAAGCTAATCAACAACATAGCAATGAGTTCGATTACAAGCTAACAAGCCAATATCATAGTAGGCATAGTGCCTACTCCCCCTTGGCATCAAATACCCAAAAGGGGAGGTCATAACAGCATCAGAGAGCATCATCATCATCATCATCATCATCATCATCATCATCATCATCATCATCATCATCATCATCATCATGTGCACCACTGCCACCAGCCTCATGAAAGAAGTCAGCCCACTCAAGACCCGAGGGAAAACCAAAATCAGAAGGTGGCTCATCAGGAAAACGGTCATCATCACTCATCGAACACTCCGGAGTCTCTCAGATGAGTCTTCAGAGCATTCTTGGAGGTTATAAGGCGCATGACAACAGCGTGATTTTGGGAGCAGTTAAACAAAACAGCCTTCATCAAGGCAGAGTGGGCCTTCCCAGAAAGCGAGCAATGCGACCAAAGGGTGCAGATCTAGAGGGAGCAGAACGAGGGATGCTAGCAGTAGTGCGGCGCGGATGAGCAGAAGAGGAAGAGTCCTTGGGAACATAGTTATCAGCCATGTGTGGGGGAATGACCCATCGCTCATGCAAATGAGTGCGGGCAATAGGAAACGAAGCCACACTCTCGATGAAAGCCTGAAGAAAGGGAGCATGAGGAAAGGCCCGCTTGTGCTGAAACGAAGCGAGGCGAATCTCATGCCATAGAAAATGAAGCACAATTATCTTCCCTTTCGGAGCCGCATAGAGGCGATGCATGAGATCGATGCAGTAGCTACTGTAGGACCCCTTGTCACCCATCTCAGGATAAATGGTGCGAATGACACATTAATAGATAATGAAGAAAGGAGCACGCCAAATGGAAACTTGGTTAAAACCGTTATGTTTCTCATCATCAGTCAGTTGGGGTATGGGTTTGATAACATCAGCACATGCATCAGGGCCCTTGGGTCTATGGTCGGGGTCATCATTGTGAATTTTGAACCCGGTGTCTAGAAAACCAAGGGCAGTAACAAATTGAGAGTAGGAAGCCGAGAGCTTTGTGTCGGAGGTCATCCTAGTAACAGTGTTATTTGGACCGAAGAAACATGTGGCATAAAATTGATGAATGGCGGCTTGGTTAAAGTCATGTTGAAATGTAAATGGGGCAGCAAGATTGGAGGACTCAATGAGCTCAATAGCCCCAGAATATTTTTTCGGATGAGTATGAATATGCTCTAAATCAATGCACAAATGCAGAGAAAGACCCTTAGGAATGATGATAGTGGTAAAAATGTCATCTTGGACATTAGTGCAAAAACGAGGGTCCCTAGAGTCACGAGCATTCGTAAATTGATCAACATCATGATGCAACTTAAGATAGGAGGCAATGGGAATCAATTTGAACCGCTTAACGTGACGGCCGTGTGGTAAAGGAGGTTCAAGTGAGATATGACGAGCATCACCGTGAGGTTGGACCGGAGGAGGAGGAAGTTGGAAGGTGGGCCGCCGAGTCCCGGGCTTGGGAGCAGTGGTGCGAACAGGGACAGGCTCTCCTCGCTCCATATGAGCCAGTGCATCTTCGTAGTCAGAGCCCTCCGACGGGTCGTAGCTTGGAGACCGGCGAGGAGGAGGAACACGCTTCCTAGGACGAGCCCGTTCTTGGGAATCGTCAGAATCACCGCGATGGGAGGGACGAGAGGACCCAGATGGGGGGGGTCCTTGCAAGCAGTGCTCTTGGTCTTCACCATTCCGATCTTGGAGTGAAGAATACGGAGGGAGACGGCGACCGGAGCTAATCAGACAGCGGGACGAGTGGCCACGTCGAGTGGCGTGACGATGGAGAGGAGCTCGAGCGGGGATAGGGGCGACCCGAGCGGCCACGGCGAGTGGCGTGGCAAAATCTAGGGCCCCGAGTGGTGAGCGGCCACGGCGTGGGGCTCGGGCGGCATGCGGCCGTGGCGAGGAGCCGCGAGATAGGGGCGGCGGCGGTGGGGAACAGAGGAGAGGGGGCGAATGGATTAGGGTAACTGACCCTGAGGGAGTCCTGGACTAGGGGGTGTCCGGATAGCCGAACTATCACCTTTGGCCGGACTCCTGGACTATGAAGATACAAGATTGAAGACTTCGTCCCGTGTCTGGATGGGACTTTCCTTGGCGTGGAAGGCAAGCTTGGCGATCTGATATGTAGATCTCCTACCATTGTAACCGACTCTGGTAACCCTAACCTCTTCGTGCCCATATAAACCGGAGGGTTTTAGTCCGTGGACTAACAACAATCATACCATAGGCTAGCTTCTAGGGTTTAGCCTCTCGATCTCGTGGTAGATCTACTCTTGTACTACCCATATCATCAATATTAATCAAGCAGGAGTAGGGTTTACCTCCATCGAGAGGGCCCAACCTGGGTAAAACATCGTGTCCCTTGTCTCCTGTTACCATCCGCCTAGACGCATTCGGGACCCCTACCCTAGATCCGCCGGTTTTGACACCGACATTGGTGCTTTCATTGAGAGTTCCTCGTGTCGCCATCTTTAGGCCCAATGGCTCCTCCGATCATCAACAACGATGCGATCCAGGTGAGACTTTTCTCCCGGACAGATCTTCAGATTCGTGGCTTTGCATCAAGGGCCAATTCGCAGCCATCCGAGCAGATTGAAAGCTACGCCCCTGGCCATCAGGTCAGATTTGGAAATCTGAACTATACGGCTGACGTCCGCGGAGACTTGATCTTCGACGGGTTCGAGCCACAGCCAAGCGCGCCGCACTGTCACGATGGGCATGATCTAGCTCTGCCACCGACAGTGCCCTAGAGGCCGCACAAGTGTCCGCTCCGACCCTTAGCTCGGAGCCGAATGCGCCGATCGAGGACGGGTGGTTGGACACCGCCTCTAGGGCTGCTATCTCTACGGCGATTGACCCGAACACCAACCCTGTCCTTTGCGAAGCTCGTGACTCCAAGGTGCCGGACTCCTCTCCGAACTCTGAACCTTCCGTGCCCCTGCCAATCGAATCCGATTGGGCGCCGATCATGGAGTTCACTGCTGCGGACATCTTTCAGCACTCGCCCTTTGACGACATCCTGAATTCGCTAAAGTTTCTCTCTTTATCAGGAGAGCCCTGGCCGGATTGTGGTCAGGAAGGTTGGGATGCGGACGACAAAGAAATTCAAAGCCCACCCACCACCCACTTTGTAGCCACTGTCGATGATTTAACCGACATGCTCGACTTCGACTTCGAAGACATCAACGGTATGGACGACGATGTAGGAGACGACCAAGAACCAGCACCTACAGGGCACTGGAAGGCCACCTCGTCATACGACATTTACATGGTGGACATCTCAAAAGATGGGAATGGCGATGGAACAACGGAGGATGACCCCTCCAAGAAACAGCCTAAGCGCCGGCGTCAGCGGCGCCGCTCTAAATCCCGCCACAGCAAAAACCGGTGATTCCGGCACGGGAGATAATAACACCCCGACAAGTGCGAAGACAACCCCTCCAGCAGGATTCAGTGCAGGAGGATGGAGAAGCCAACGCTCATGAGAGAGCGACAGACAGAGAGGTAGAGGACGATAATTACATGCCTCCCTCCGAAGACGAGGCAAGCCTCGACGACGACGAATTTGTCGTGCCTGAGGATCCCGTCGAACAAGAGTGTTTCAAACGCATGCTTATGGCCATGGCAAGCAGCCTCAAGAAAAAGCAGCAACAACTTAGAGCTGACCGAGACTTGCTAGCCGACAGATGGACTGAAGTCCTCGCGGCCGAAGAGTATGAACTCGAACGCCCCTCCAAGAGCTACCCAAAACGCAGGCTGCTACCCTGATTAGAGGAGGAAGCACCTAAACCTACATCACCAGCGCATGATACGGCCAACCGGCCACCTCGTGGCCGCGATAGAGAGGCCTCTCGGCCCATCACTCAAGCCGCACCCTGGCGCCGCTCAAAAAATACCAAGGTGCAGGGAAATGCGCCAGACCTGCGAGATATATTGGAGGATAAAGCAAAGCAAACAAGATCGATCTACGGATCGCGTGGGCGCCCCACGATACGTGATGATAACCGTCACGCCAGACATGGCAATACCGGGCGGGCGGAACACAGTAGACAAAGCTCATTTGAGCTGCGTCGTGATATAGCCCAATACAGAGGCGCCGCACACCTACTATGCTTCATAGATGAAGTGATGGATCATCCAATTCCTGAGGGTTTCAAACCTGTAAACATAGAATCATACGATGGCACAACAGATCCTGCGGTATGGATCGAGGACTACCTCCTTCATATCCACATGGCCCGCGGTAATGATCTACACGCCATCAAATACCTCCCACTCAAGCTTAAAGGACCATCTCGGCATTGGCTTAACAGCTTGCCAGCAGAGTCAATTGGTTGTTGGGAAGACCTGGAAGCCGCATTCCTCGACAATTTCCGGGCACTTACGTGCGACCACCGACGCCGATGACCTAAGCCACATAATTCAGAGCGGAGGAATCAGCCGACAATTCGGACACGGTTCCTAACCAAGAAAAATCAAATCGCCGACCGTCCGGATGCAGAGGCCCTTGCAGCCTTCAAACATAACATCCGCGATGAGTGGCTTGCCCGGCACCTAGGACAGGAAAAGCCAAAATCCATGGCAGCCCTCACAACACTCATGACCCGCTTTTGCGCGGGATAGGACAGCTGGCTAGCTCGTAGTAACAACATGACCAAGAGCCCTGGTAATTCGGATACCAAGGACAGCAACGGCAGGTCACGTTGCAACAAGCACAAGCGCTGCATTAATGGCGATAATGCTGAGGATACGGCAGTCAATGCCGGATTCAGAGGTTCCAAACCCGGTCAGCGGAAAAAGCCATTCAAAAGAAATACTCCGGGCCCGTCCAATTTGGACCGAATACTCGATCGCTCGTGCCAGATACACGACACCCCTAAAAAACCAGCCAACCACACCAACAGGGATTGTTGGGTGTTCAAGCAGGCAGGCAAGTTAAATGTCAAAAACAATGACAAGGGTCTGCATAGCGACGACGAGGAGGAGCCCCGGCTGCCGAACAATAGAGGACAGAAGGGCTTCCCCCCACAAGTGCGGACGGTGAACATGATATACGCAACCCACATACCCAAAAGGGAGCGAAGTGCACTAAGGGACGATATGCGATGGAGCCAGTCGCCCCAAAGTTCAATCCGTGGTCCTCCTACCCAATCACTTTTGATCGAAGGGACCACCCCACTAGCATCCCCCATGGCGGATTCGCCGCATTGGTTCTAGACCCAATCGTTGACGGATTTTACCTCACTAGAGTCCTGATGGACGGCGGCGGCAACTCGAACCTGCTTTATCGAAATACGGTCGCAAAATGGGCATAGACCCTCAAGGATTAAACCCACAAAGACGACCTTTAAAGGCGCATAGCAGTGTAGAGGCCAACTATACGTGCTCGCCACACTTGAAGTGGTCTTCGGATCCCCGGATAACTTCCGAAGCGAGGAGTTAATCTTCGACATAGTCCCGTTCTGCAGCGGCTATCACGCACTGCTCGGATGAACCGCATTTGCAAAGTTCAATGCAGTGCCGCACTACGCATACCTCAAGCTCAAGATGTCAGGCCGCTCTCTTCGAACGGAGGAGCATACGGCGGCTCTCGCGGCGGAAGTACAAAGCAGCCTCTCAAGGCAATTCTTGAGTCCGGCTATTAAACGTCCGGACACCGTCAAGCGCACCCGGAGTAACCTACAACAAGACCGCCTGGCACGTCCCGAGCACGCGTAGCAATGCGGCCCCAACCCTAGCCCTCGCAAAATTGTGAAACCAGTACTACGCGTACATAATTACGCTCTGGGAATACCATGGGCATAGGGGGAGGGGCACGACCACGGTAGGCCCAGAATGCGGCTCAACCACACCAAGGGCTCCCGATTGATGATTGTGTAATTCTTTTTTCTTACTTTCAGGACTCCTTTATCAAGAAGCCCTGTCCGGCAGTAGAACCGCCAGACACACGATGCAACAGCCAGGGAAGCAGAAAGCTACGTCGAGTGTCCAGGTGGTCTCTATAACGAGCAGTATACTTTTTTATGTATCATCCCGCAGCTTGCTCCTGGAGGGGACATGTCAAATAGTCTCGTCCCTTGCTTATCGCACTATTTGTATCGTTCTGCTTTTATCGCAACATTTTTCATAAACAATGCACAGCTTTTGCCTATTATTGCATTCCTTTTTCTTATCTATATATATTCACTTATGACATGTTGCATCCATACGCTTTGGTACGGCCAAATACACCAGGGGCTTAAGTACCCCAAAATATGGTGTGATAAGTCCGAACACTTTCACAAGTGCGGCACCCCGAACTTATAGCATTATATGCATCGGCTCCGAATCATGTCTTGGGTCAATAGTTGGGTTTGCCCAGCTCCCATGTTTTGGTACCTTATGTTTCGTTATATCGGCTAAGGTAGCGCTGGGAGAACCACCGCGATTGTGCCCCGGTTGAGCTGGGTTAAGCACCTCAGTGGAGAAAGCTAAAACTGACCGTCATGATATGGCGAGAGCCGGTCGCTGTTCGAGAGGTTTTCGAGTCCCTAAAGACTTATGCCGCTTAGAGCGAGGAGTCGACTTTGTCCGCCCAGCATGGATAGCGCCCGAACTCGGTCTTCCGAATACTAGGGGCTTCACGAAATTTAAAATTATAGAATTCTATGGCTAAGTGAGAGTGTTCAAGCATTATAGTCTGGTTGCCTCATTCGTTATGCTGAGCGCCTCCTCAAGGACCCAAGAATGGGAAAAAGAGCGCAAGTTTATCCCAAACACCCCAAAGACTCATGGCATGGGGGCGTAGGTTTATGACTCACCATCTCTCAAATTTAATAAACGGCCGCACAGAAGGTAATATTTTAAATTCACAAGCATTGCTTAGCGCATATGAACAAGTTTTCAAGCGTACAGGATAACAAATGCGAGTTCACTCAAAAATTACATCTTTGGAGCATTCACCCGCTATAAGGCGGGCAGCCTTCAGGATGCCCGCATAATACATCTCGGGCTTGCAATACTCCCTGCCCGGCGGTGGAGCGTCCGTCACAAGCTTCTCAGCGTCCATCTTGCCCCAGTGCATTTTAGCACGGGCACCCTACGGGCACCTTCAATACAGACGGAGCGCTTGACGACTTCAATCCATGGACAAAGGCCCACCACCGCCTCACCACCAAGTAGCTCCTGTGCATGGCTTCCTTAGGCCACAGCCGAACTATGAGGCCCTTCATAGCCTGTTCGGCTACCTTATGGAGCTCGACCAGCTGCTTCAGCTGGTCGCTCAAGGGCACCGGGTGTCCGGCCTCAGCATACTAAGACCAGAACACCTTCTCCGTCAAGCTCCCCTCCTCGGCCCGGTAGAATGCGGCAGCGTCGGACACACTGCAGGGCAGATCTGCGAATGCTCCTGGAGAGCTCCGGATTCGGGTAAGTAACAAGTAATTCACTTTCACGTGCTTGCTTTGCATGAAGAATGCCTTACCCGCCACTATCTTCTTCATCGCCCCAATTTCTTGGAGGGCTTTTCGGGCTTCGGCCTTAGCGGCTTTGGAGCTCTCAAGAGCCAAGGCGAGCTCGGACTATCGGGTCTTTGAGTCACGCTCCAAACTCTCGTGTTTTTCCACGAGAGCCTGGAGCTCTTGCCGCACCTCCGCCACCCGCGCCTCCTGCTTCTCTCGCTCGGTGCACTCCGCGGCCGCATTGCTTTTGGCCTTGGACACCGCTTCCTTCAGGGTCACCACCTCGTTCGAGGCCCCTGCAATTCTCACGTTATTCCTGTTATTTTTTGCAACCACATCTTTTACATACTTCCATAAGGTATTACTTACCTTCCTTGTCCTCGAGCTGCTTTTTGCCAAGGCCGAGCTTGTTCTTGGACCGCTCGAGGCTCTGCTTCAATGCATTCACCTCCGCAGTCAGTGCGGCAGAGGTCAGCAGCGCAGCCTGCATTCCCATATTGACATACTTATGTTAGACTCCTGCGTACATATTTTTAGATCCTTAGTTCGGCTTTTCGTTCCGAACACCAAACTGAGCATCAGGGGCTACTGTCTATGTGGTAATATTTTTACATATCTTAATACATACCTCAAAGCCTGTTAGAAGGCTGGCACAGGCTTCAATCGGTCCGCTTTTGGCGGACTGAACTTTCTGGATCACCACACTCATAACAGTGCGGTGCTCCTCGTCAATGGAGGCGCCGTTAAGCGCCTCTCGCAAATTATCCGGTGCCTCCGGTTGGACAGAAGTCACCGGTGTCGCAGTCTCGCCCTTCTTACGAAGGGGCCGCTTGCCGGACTCCAAAACCACTGAAGGTTCCGGTGCGGAGTCCGGCCCGCCCTTTGGGGTTTTATCCCCCTTATGCTTGGAGTCCGGGAGGTTGCCTTGCAGTGCCTCCTAGACCTCCTCCTCCTGGCTGGGCCCCTTTTGGGACCCCACCTCGGCGTCATCCGCAGCGCGAGGAGAGGAGGCAGCCGGAAGTGAAGTGCTATTCACGTCCGACGAAGCCAGGGAGCCGCTCGTTGAAGTGTTGAGCCCGTCCTTGGGTGGGCTGCAGGGTTATATTCGGCGTTAGGAGATTCTATACGACAAACGAAATGCCATGAGTTATTCTGGTATCCGGACACTTACGAAGTCGCTAGGGGCTTAGTCCTCAGTGGCCACTCCTCTTCACCGTCGTCGGCATTGGTGGAGTAGTCCGAAGGGAGGGTCCTTCCCTTCTTGGACCCTTCGGCCTCCCCCGTTGGGGCGGCCTTCCTTTTCTTCTCTCCCCCCGCTGGGGGAGAGGCCTCTTTTTCCTCCTCCTCGTCTTCGCGGGAGGAGTCCGCCTCGGAGTCATCGGACGATGAGTCCGACAACACCTGGTGCCGGGAACTCCTTCGAGTTCTCGTGGCCTTCTTCTTGGCCTTCTTCTCCGGCACCACGTGAGGTGCCGAAACCAGCAGCCCCGTCAATCGAGCGTCTGCTGGGTCTTCTGGCAAGGGAGCCGGACAGCTAACCTGCCCGGACGTCTTTTGCCAGGCCTATCAAAGGTAAGGGAGTTTAGATCCCACATAGAGTCAAACTATGGAAAACAAGAGTTCCGTAAAGGGTAAAGTAGCTTACCTCGCTGGCTTGACGCTGCGAGCTGTATCTGCGATCTTCGGTAGCGGATGCGGGAGCCTCGGCGCCCTTGAATAGCACCTTCTAGGCATCTTCCTATGTAGGGTCGAAGAGCCTGCTCAAGGTTTGGTGCTGTGCCGGATCAAACTCCCACAAGCTGAAGGCCCGTTGTTGGCACAGGGGGATCCGGCGGATGAGCATGACCTGGACTATGTTGACAAGCTTGAGCTTCTTGTTCACCAGGCTTTGGACGCCGGATTGAAGTCCGGTCAGCTCTTCCGAATTACCCCACGTCAAGCCCGTCTCTTTCCAAGAGGTGAGCCGTGTAGGGAAGCCAGATCGAAATTCGGGGGCCGCTGCCCATTTAGGGTCATGCGGCTCGGTGATGTAGAACCACCCCGATTGCCACCCCTTTATGGTCTCCACGAAGGAGCCCTCGAGCCATAAGACGTTGGGCATCCTGCCCACCATGACACCTCCGCACTCTGCTTGGCGGCTGCCCACTACCTTCGGCTTGACATTGAAGGTCTTCATCCATAAGCCCAAGTGGGGCTGGATGCAGAGGAAGGCCTCGCATACGACGATGAACGCCGAGATGTTGAGGATGAAATTCGGGGCCAGATCATGGAAATCCAGGCCGTAGTAGAACATGAGTCCCCGGTCAAATGGGTGAAGTGGAAAACCTAGTCCGTGGAGGAAGTGGGTGAGGAACACCACCCTCTCATGGGGCCTGGGGGTGGGGATGAGCTGCCCCTGGTCGGGGAGCCGATGCGCGATGTCGCTGGACAGATATCCGGCCTTCCGCAGCTTTTTGATGTGCCCCTCCGTGACGGAGGAGATCATCCACTTGCCTCCCCCTCCGGACATGGCTGGGGAAGGTTGAGGCGAGATGTGCGGACTTGGGCGCTGGAGCTCGAGTGCGCGGAAATGGATGAGAAAAGGAGGAAGAAGGCGTGTGTGAAAAAGTGGATCCTTATTCCCTTATATGGATGGACGAAGCTATGCGTCCCCACCAGCCTGGTAAAACTCGCATATCTCCCAAGCGCCGTAATCAATGGCGTGGTTGGGTTACCCATGCCCGTATTGATGAGAATCCCGGAATAAGGGGACACGAACTCTGCTTTGACAAGACGTGCCAAGGAAACCGCCTCGCTAAACGCGCTGAGGTGGGACAGTAAAAATGATTCGAATAAAGGCTTGGCTGTGGTGTGATGTCACGCCATGAAATATGTCAGCAGATTGAATTTGTGTAAATATTATTCTCTCTACGGTGGTATGTGGAACTTATTTTGCAGAGCCGGACACTATCCTTGTGTTCAAAATCTTCTATGAAGTATTCGGAGGAGGAACCCGCCTTGCAATGCCGAAGACAATATGCGCACCGGACTCGTCGTCATTGAAGCCTGGTTCAGGGTCTACTGAGGGAGTCCTGGACTAGGGGGTGTCCAGATAGCCAAACTATCACCTTTGGCCGGACTCCTGGACTATGAAGATACAAGATTGAAGACTTCGTCCCGTGTCCGGATGGGACTTTCCTTGGCGTGGAAGGCAAGCTTGGCAATACGGATATGTAGATCTCCTACCATTGTAACCGACTCTGTGTAACCCCTAACCCTCTTCGGTGCCTATATAAACTGGAGGGTTTTAGTTCATAGGACGAACAACAATCATACCATAGGCTAGCTTCTAGGGTTTAGACTCTCTGATCTCATGGTAGATCTACTCTTGTACTACCCATATCATCAATATTAATCAAGCAGGAGTAGGGTTTTACCTCCATCGAGAGGGCCCGAACCTGGGTAAAAACATCGTGTCCCTTGTCTCCTGTTACCATCCGCCTAGACGCACAGTTCAGGACCCCCTACCCGAGATCCGCCGGTTTTGACACCGACGGACCCAAAAACCCACCCCGCGCTATATATAGGTGCCTGAGAAATCGTGCGGACGACCGGAGATCTACGGACGTCCGATGCCTGGGCCAAGGAAAAAATGAACGGACGTCCGGATAGGCCGCACGACCGGGCTGAGTTCAACAGAAAGCTTTTTACGGACGACCGGAGTGCAACAGACATCCGGTGTCGGAGAAACTTCCAGACGTCTGGGAATCCACGGACGTTCGGCGCCTGGGCCAGGAAAAGATACCAGAGACTATTTTACGGACGTCTGGTACATAACGGACGTCCAGAAGCATATAAGAATTTTTGAGAGGAGTAGGGTGCAATTATTTGTGCTACTAATCATGATGAGGAGATGATGATTACCGTAGGTAGTAAGAATTTCTGTTAAGCAACGTGTACCCTATGCCAACAACAATAAAACATATACCGCTCATATATTGTTCTAATGACAATAGTGGTGGCTACTGCCACCATGCATGAATATACGTGACATGGCATGGAAAGATTGGAACTTTGAGTGCATAATCACTACTTCATCATGGAAAGCACCATAGTTAGATGTCACGGTAGCTTTGAGAGTGTTTGTTCTTTTTATGCATTTCATAGGGTGAGGATACTCATGTTGAGTGTCTCCCCCTAAATATATGCCTATCAAGACAAGACATTAATTTCATGCATGAATGGGTACTAGATTTCACATAATATTGTCAAGCTCCAAGATACCAAGTTCACGCCTAAGTCGACAAAACCTTGCTTATCCAATGGTTTGGTGAAAATATCTGCTAGTTGCAAATCTGTACCAACATGATCGATGTGAATATCACCCTTTTCCAAATGATCTCTCAAGAAGTGATACCTAATATCAATGTGCTTAGTGCGGGTATGATCCTTGGGGTTCTCAACAATATTGATGGCACTTTCATTATCACATAGGAGAGGCACATGTCTATAAGTGATACCGTAATCCTTCAAGGTTTGTCTCATCCATAGTAATTGAGTTGCACAACTAGCGGTTGTAATGTATTCAGCTTCTACGGTAGAGAGGGCAATACAATTTTGTTTCTTCGAGGACCAACTTACCAATGAGCGTCCAAGAAACTGACATGCGCCGGAGGTGGACTTATGATCCACTTTGTCTCCAGCCCAATCCGCATCCGTGTACCCAATGAGATCGAACTTAGCATCCTTGGGGTACCATAAACCCAACTTTGGGGTGTGAACAAGATATCTAAGAATATGCTTAACTGCCTTATGATGGCTTTCCCTAGGGGAAGCTTGAAATCGAGCACACATGCATACACTGAACATGATGTCTGGTCTAGATGCACAAAGGTAAAGCAATGAACCAATCATAGAGCGGTAAATAGAAGGGTCGAAAGGAATACCATTTGTGTCTTCAGTGAGTGAAATTTTGGTTGGCATGGGTGTCTTGCATGGACTAGCATCAGACATGCCAAACTTCTCTAGGATATCCTTGAGGTATTTTGCTTGAGACAAGAAAATTCCTTCTTGAAATTGTTGAATTTGAAATCCAAGAAAGAACTTCAAATCCGCATTGAGTGACATTTCAAAATTCTTGGTCATTGAAGCCGCAAACTTCTTGCACAAATGAATGTTAGGAGAACCAAAAATGATATCATCTACATAGATTTGGCATAAGATCAAATCACCCTTGTCCCTCTTAGTAAAAGAGTGGGATCGATCACCCCTCTCACAAAGCCATCATCGAGTAAAAACTTCTTAAAATGATCATACCAAGCACGAGGTGCTTGTTTGATGCCATACAAAGCCTTATGAAGTGTGTACACATAGTCTTTGTGATCGGGATCAACAAACCTAGGTGGTTGTGACACATATACTTCTTCTTGTAGAGGACCGTTAAGGAAAGCACTCTTCACATCCATTTGATGTAAAGTAAAACCATTGAAAGTGGCATAAGCAAGTAAGATGCGAATGGATTCAAGACGAGCAACGGGGGCAAAGGTCTCACCAGAGTCCAAACCTTTAACTTGTGAGTACCCTTGTGCCACTAAACTTGCCTTGTTACGGATGATTACACCATTCTCATCTTGCTTGTTCTTGAAAATCCATCTTGTTCCAATGACGTTATGCTTGGTAGGTGGCCTCTTGACTAATGACCACACTTGGTTGCGTTCAAAACTGTTCAACTCATCTTGCATAGCAACGAGCCAATTGTTGTCCATCAATGCATCTTGTACCTTGAAGGTCTCAACACTTCCGATATGCCGGTGAGAATTTTTTCAACATTAACATGACCGGCGACTCGAGGCATGATGGAGGTTAGGGTTTCTCGAGGTTCAACTTCATGTCCATTATCCACGTCCTCAACATATTGATCATTAATGTGTGGTGGAAGATCTTCTTGTTCATATTGCATTTGTTGAGGTTCATCATCAATGATTGGACTTTCTTGTTCTTGCCCTTGATGGTGATCTTGTTCTTGAAGATTATCATGAATAGAAACTTGATCATCTTCTTGTACTTGAACTTAGGGAATCGGTTGAACAATAGGAGTTTGTGGTGGTATGGGTGTTGAAGTAGTTTGATGATGAGTGAAACTTCCATCTTCTTCTTCATCATCATGAGGTTCTTGTTCCATTGGAAGAAGTGCACCAACACCCATGGTCAACATATCTTGAGAGGGATCTTCTTCACCTACATCACTTAGATCAACTTGCTCCCCATGGGAGCCATTAAATTCATCAAACACCACATCACAAGTTTCTACAACACATCCATTGGATTTGTTGTAGACTCTATAGGCGTGAGAGATTGATCCATAACCAACAAATATGCCCTCAATCGTTTTCGGTTGAAATTTTCCTAACCGTCCTCTTTTGTTGAGGATGAAACATTTGCACCCAAATACATGAAAGTACTTGACATTTGGCTTGGTCCCAGTTAGGAGCTCACATGGAGTCTTTTCCAATATAGTGCAGAGAAAGAGCCGATTTGATGCACGGCATGCAGTGTTGACAGCTTCGACCCAAAAACTATGTGGTGACTTGTATTCATCCAACATGGACCTTGCCATCTCCACAAGTGTACGGTTCTTCCTTTTGGCTACACCATTTTGCTGAGGAGTGTATGGAGCTGAATATTGATGCTCAATCCCTTCATCACTAAGGAATTCTTCCAAGGTATAGTTCTTGAACTCAGATCCATTGTCACTTCTTATTGCCAAGATTTCTTTGCCAAACTTGCGTTGTGCTTGCTTGGCAAAATCAATGAAGGTGAACTTCGTCTCGTCCTTGGACTTGAGGAAAAACACCCATGTATATATTGAGTAATCATCAACAATGACAAGTCCATACTTTTTCCCACCAAGACTATCCCATGAAGGAGGCCCAAAAAGATCCACATGAAGAAGCTCCAGAGGCCTTGAAGTAGACACAATGTTCTTGGGTGGGTGCTTTGATTGATGTTGCTTCCCGACTATGCATGCACTACACACACGATCTTTCTCAAAAGAGACATTGGTTAGTCCAAGGATGTGATTTCATTTTAAGAGATCTTTAAGATTTCTCATGCCGACATGGACTAGCCATCGATGCCAAAGCCACCCCTTGTAGGCCTTGGCCATTAGACAAGTTGCATGGAATGTGCTCTCTTTCGAGAAATCAACCGTGTAAAGGTTGCCATCCAACTCTCCAACAAAGGCCACTTCGAGAGTATCTCTCTTAAAGAATTTCACATCCGTTAGTCCAAAAAGTGTATCATAACCAACAGAAGCCAATTGGTGAACAGAAAGCAAATGGTATTTAAGGGATTGGACAAGCATGACATTTGCAAGAGACATGTCATTTGTGATAGCCACCTTACCCAACCCGAGTACCTGTCCTTTTGAACCTCCACCAAACATCATACTCATGAATGGTTGAATAGCTTCCATGAAATCGTAGAGCAATTTGCTATCTCCGGTCTATGATTGGTACATCCACTATCAATCACCCATTTTACTCCACCAGAGAAGGCAACCTACACACAGTTATGACTTGGTTAGAGGCACCCATTTTGCAATGGGACCTCTCAAGTTAGTCACAAGGGTCTTAGGGACCCAAATAGCATAGAATCGGAATGCATTTCGAGGACCAACAATTTTTGCATAAACTTCTCCATCCTTAGTCTTACGAAGAACATAGGATGGAGGCATGAACTCTTTCGGCTTGTTGAGAGTGGGCATGACCCTTGTGGCCTTCCCACTAACAACCTTACCTTTCTCCTTGTGCCCTTCTCGCCCAAATGTTTCCTTTAGAGGGGTTGTGCACTTTTGAGAGGATGTCTTCTTCTTGCTTGTGCTTGGGTCAAACCTGAGTCCCTCTTTGGCAAACACCTCACTGTGTTGGCTCAATATCTCATTAAGGTTCTTTTGCCCTTGAGCACATGTCATGAGACCTTTCTCGATTTGAGCCTTGAGGAAGCGATTTTCCTCAAGAATAGATGCTAGATCACTACTAGAGTTACTAGTACACACATCAACATTGATAATAGGAGAAGAGTAAGCCTTGGCTAGAGTTTCAAGATAAGTAAGTTTGAGCGTCTCAAAAATCTTTGTAAGAAGGGTGAGCTCTTCTTCCTTAGTCTTGAGGGACACTGATAGAAGCTCACAATCCTTAGAGAGAGAAGCATGAGACTTCACAAGCTTACTTTTATCATTCATCAACTCTTCGCAAGAGTCAATAGTCTTTTTCAAGGAGGCAAGATCTTTAGTATGAACATCAATATTTGCACCAATTTTTAAGCATAGTTCATCATTTTATGCTTCCTCATATTAGACTTTCCGCTCAAGGATTTCACATTTTTCCTTTTCCTCGGTGATGAGGGTTTCGAGTTCCTTAATGGTGATGGTGTGCTTACTCACCATCTCCATAAGCATACGAAACATAGTGAGCTTCTTTCCTTTGAGGGAGCACATGAACTTATTAAGTTTAGCAAGCATAGGATCATCATCCTCGTAACTATCCTCAGCATCAAGATACTCATCATTAGGAGTAGAAGGAGTGAAAAGAGGGGGATTTGATCGTGGGGTTACCTTGACCTTGTCAGGAGAGCTTTGGTCCTCTCCATCTTCTTCCACGGCCTTTGCCATTAGGCACTTGTGAGTGTTGCCCTTGTAATCTTTCATGTAGTTGTAGGTGACCACATCACCACTCTTGTTAACTAACCTCAAAGTGTTTTGAGGGTCTTGAGCAACTCCGGCAACACCACTAACATCATCCGGATTGGATTCTTCTTGACCAACCATTGCTTTCCCATCTCTCTTCTTGAGCTTGGAGTTCAAAGGATTTGGCAACTTCTTCTTTGAAAAGGTCTTGGGAAACCTTTGTTTATCCTCTCTCTTCTCATAAGGGCACTCGTTGGAGAAGTGGTTGGTTTGTTCACAGTTGTAACATTTTCTTACTTTCTTCTTTTGAAATCTTCCCTTGAATTTTCCCGTGCTAAACTTCTTGACAAAGAGAGCCATGTCTTCATATGAAGGGCCCTCATCGGATTCAATCTCATCACCGTCTTCATCATCATCATCTTCTTCTTCCTCCTCTTCACTTTGCTCATCTTCACATACATGCTTGGCCTTCAATGCAAGATTGATCGTTGATGTTGGGGTACCATGCATGGCAAGATGTTTTGTGGCATTAGCCTTTGACTCTTCAAATAGTTGGAAGGTGGATATGATGTCATTTGTAGTCATTTCCTTGAAGGCATGGTGTTGTCTTATGTCCCACACCATTTGATGGTGATATGGGGCAAGAGCATGAAGCAACTTATCCACAAGGAATCGCTTAGTCATGTTGAATCCATCTTGTGTCTTGTCACACTCACACGACTCAATGTCAGCAATGAGAGTCATGAGACGCTTAAAGAGTTGATTGGGGGTTTCACCTTTCTCCATACAAAAGTTTCGCAATTTCCCCTTAGCAATTTCATATTGAGCACTCCGGAGGGTAGAGGTGTCGGTCTTGGATCTTATAATACTTTCCCATAGTTCCTTGGCACTTGTGATGTTTATGAACAGTCTCCTTTGCTTTTCAACCATACCTCTCCTTGTACACATGATAGCAGTGTCATTGAGATTCTTGTCATAAATTTCTCTTGGTGTAGGATTCTTTGGATCAACCACATGGTAACCATACTCCAAGATCTCCAGCATCTCATCGTTTCCTTATCGAAGATGATCCTTCATAGCAACTCTCCACAAGGGAAAATTTGAAGTGGCATCAAGTAAAGGAGGTTTGCATTGAGGATTATATCTCGGTTTCTCAACCTGAGGTCTTGCATAAAGCCAAGGAACACTGGAGTGTTCATTGCTAGGAGGTTGTTGACAAAGTGATGGAGCAGGCACAGTTGGCCTCGAAGCCGCACCACGCGAGAGTGGTGCAAGCACCGTGGACAACGTGGCTAATCTCATTTGGACCAAGGCCTCAAGAGAAGCATCATGCTCTTCTTTTTGCTTAGCAAGGGCCCGTTCCAGATCCTCGAACGTAAAGGACTTGGCTTCAGAAGAAGCCTCGCCTTTATCCGTCGGATCTGCAACCTGGGGAGTCCCATCGGGGTTCATCTCGCTCTAGGGCGGTTAAGCCACAAGAATAGAGCACGAGGCTCTGATACCAATTGAAAGGATCGAGATGGACCTAGAGGGGGGGGTGAATAGGTACAATTACAAATTTTAATTATTACTTAGCAATTTTAGGCAATAATGCGGAATATGAAGATGAGCCTAACAATTGCAAGTGAGTACTAAGTACTAACCAAGTAACACGAGCATGTAAGTAAGAAAGCACAATATGATATAAGTAAGTGCTAAGAGACAAGTAACCACAAGTAGAAAGTTAGGGTTAGGAATAACCACAACTTCGGGAGACGAGGATGTATGGCGATGTTCACTTCCTTGGAGGGAAGCTAGTCACCATTAGAGAGGTGGATGTTACCACGAAGGCACACCAATGCCACGAAGGCTCACCCTATTCTCCCTTTGAGACAACACCACGGAGGCGTTTCTCAACCACTAGTGGTAGACCTTGGGGTGGTCTCCAAACCCTCACAAACTTTTCCGGGGGTGATCACAAAGGTTGATTCCTCTCCGAAAGACTCCTACCGCCTAGGAGTCTCCAACCTCCAAGAGTAATAAGTACGATGGGGAAAAGTTCAAGACTTTCTCAAATCACAAATTCCTTTGGTGCAAAGAAGGGGAAGGAGTGGATCTATCACTTGATTCGATAACTTCTCTCAAATGTTCCTAAATCACTTGGGGATCTAGGATTTGGTGGGGATTGAGAGAGAGAGTGAAAAGTGTTCTTAGCAAGCTCAAAGTGAATGGTCAACCTCATCCCATGGAAGGGAGAAGCCTATATATAGTGGGTGTGAAAAAAGTGACCGTTTGAGCTACTTAAGTGCACATAAGGGGTCGGACGTCCGGACAACACCGGCGTCCGGTGGCACAGATATGTCTGGACGTTCGACAGTTATCGGTCATCCGGCCGCTGGGAACACATAAGCCGCGAATCTGTACATAGCACACGGATGTCCGAGACGTGTCGGTCGTCCAGAGCCTAGACATCCGGAGAGGCCCGGAAATCCGTAAATATAGTTCTCTGGTGGAAATACCGGACGTCCGAGACATGCCGGTCGTCCGGAGGCCGGACGTCCGGAGAGGTTCGGAAATCCGTGAATAACGTTCTGTAAGAGAAACACTAGACGAGCGTAGAGAGCCGAACGTCCGGACAGCTGAGAGGGATCGGACGTCCGTAGAGTACCAGACGACCGGAGAGAAACGCTGGATTTGTGGGTTTGAGCAAATCTTTCACTAGATCCAATGATCCCCTCTTAATAGTGCGGGATCCCTATACTCAAGAACAAACCGTAAACAAAGCCAAGGCTAATGTCTTGTATCTCCAATCTTGAGTTATATCCATTTGTCCCTTGTCATGATCCACACACGGCCATTGAGACATAATCCTGAGATATACTTGATAAACATGATTAGTCCCAACATACATGTTGTTATCAATATCAAAATATGATTAAGGGCATGATTGCACTTTCACTAGTGCCTAGTGGCAGTTGCTATTTTTTCCTTGTTTTTGTTTTTTTACAGAAAATCAATACCAAATAGAGTCCAAACAGAATGAAACTTTTTGAAGATTTTTCTTGGACCAAAAGAACCTAGGAAGCTTCGGGAGGAGGCCAGGAGGGCCACGGATGGGCCACAAGCTCACAGGGCGTGCCCCCAAGCTTGTGGGCACACCATGGCACCTCTAACACTAATTCCAGCTCCATAAATACACAAATATTACCCGTATACCAAAGGGCACACAAAAAAAAATACTTTTTCACCACCGCAAGCTTCTATTCTCGTGAGATCCCATCTTGGGGCCTTTCCTGGCACTCCGCCGGAGGGGGATTCAATCACGGAGGGCCTCTACACCAACCTTGCTGCCCTTCTGATGATATGTGAGTAGTTTACCACACATCTACGGGTCCATAGATAGTAGCTAGATGGCTTCTTCTCTCTCTTTGATCTTCAATACAATGTTCTCCTCGATGTTCTTGGAGTTCTATTCGATGTAATCGTATTTTGCGGTGCGTTTGTTGAGAACCGATGAATTATGGATCTATGATCAGATTATCTATGAATATTATTTGAGTCTTCTCTGAAATCTTTTATGCATGATTAAGACAACTTTGTATTTCTCTCTGATCTATTGATTTGGTTTGGCCAACTAGATTGATCTATCTTGCAATGGGGGAGGTGCTTTGTAATGGGTTCAATCTTGCGGTGCTAAATCCCAGGGACAGAAGGGGACATGACACGTATTTGTATTGTTGCCATTGAGGATAAAAGGATGGGGTTTATACCATATTGATTGGATCTATCCCTCTACATCATGTCATCTTGCTTAAGGCGTTACTCCAGTTTTGTTAACTTAATACACTAGATGCATGCTGGATAGTGGTGAATGTGTGGAGTAATAGCACTAGATACAGATAGGAGTCGGTCTACTTGTCACGGACGTGATGCCTATATTCATGATCATTGCCTTAGATATCGTCATAATTTTGTGCTTTTCTATCAATTGCTCAACAGTAATTTGTTTACCCACCGTAAGTGTTCTTTTAAGAGAGAAGCCTCTAGTGAAAACTATGGCCCCGGGTCTATTTTTACCATATTATTTTCTTATCTATAAAACCAAAAACCCAAAAATACCTTGCTACAATTTATTTACCTTTACTTTTTTGCACTTTTATTTATCTTTTATACCTATCTCTGTTAGATCTCATCCTTGCAAGTAACCGTGAAGGGATTGACAACCCCTTTTTCGTGTTATGTGCATGTATTTGTTTGTTTGTGTAGGTGCATCTATTGGGGACTTGTGTGTCCCTCCTACTGGATTGATACCTTGGTTCTCAAACCGAGGGAAATACTTATCTATACTTTGATGCATCACCCTTTCCTCTTCAAGGGAAAATCAACGCATGCTCAAGAAGTAGAAGTTAGCCAACTGACCTTTGGCCAGCCTAGAGCCGACTAAAGATCCTTAGTCGACTAGAGGAGAAGATGTCCGACTGGAGGCTTGACACTAACTAGAAGATTACCCCCCCCGCCGCCGCCAGGCCATCCCATGGACTGTATCCTTCATGGGCCTGGGCCTCTAATTATGTGAACCGCATGTCATCATGGACCTCCCCGTGGGCATTCCTTCATTAGTAGCTCCAAGTCTGCCAGGGTCTCATTGTGGAAACTGACTCTATCTCAGATGGAAAGATTTTGACTGACTGCTGAACTTGATGTGCCTTTTGATTGCCCCCTAAGAAGCATTGGTAGTCTCAAAAGAGCATCCATATAAATAGGTGTTGTTGAGCAAGTTCATGGAAAAACTTGATGACACTCAAATCAATCTCTCCATAAGTGGATGACTTGTGGCCCGACTGAGGGTGTATCATCAACTTCCGAGTGACTATTTGAGATGTCTAGGCCTACACATGTTTTAGGTGGTTCCAGTCAGTATCCTTTAGGATGAACTTGCATCAAACATCTCCCTAGAACCTAGTTTATGTATTTGGATATTTGGCCTTCATGGAAGTACCATCCAATGCCATAGAGGACACCGAAAACGCCCCTTGCTTCGGGTGTCGCTGAGTAGCTTGGCAACCTCATCGAGGCAAACTATCAACACCAATGTGCATAACGGATCTGCCTTGAATGTTGTGCACTCGGAACTTCAATGAGTGATGACATACTCTGAACTTCATCAAGTGGTGTTGCACTCGAAACTTCATTGTGTGGCCAGCCATGATTTCATGGCTCAAACCTAGTAGCCAAAATTGTTCCCCAATCAATTCAGTCTGGAATTAAACTGATTGAGCATAATACCGAATGGCGAGTGGCCTCATGGCAAAATCTTACCAAGTTGTCACATCAAATCTTTTATGTGTTGGCATGTGGTCTTTGATTGGTCAAGAGAGCTGATCTCGCCGGCTTCTGAGCTCGACTAACAACGGACTGGCTAACGACATTGAGTGTGTGTGAGTGGATTTTAAATGATGATGGTTCAGGTTCCCGTGCATGATTGATGTATGATCCCAATTATGCCACGTGTCGAACAATATTCGAGAGCAGTTACCACTTGCCCTCCTATAAGTAGTGGACCAGGGAGAGAAATAAAACATTCTCCCCAATTCTCCTTTATCATGGGAAAACCACGACCACCTATGGGGCCATGAGCCCCTTTTTGGTTCGGCGGGGGATAGGCACATTGAAAAAAGAGCAGAGAAGCGTAGCATAGCGCGACAGAGATCACACGGATAGTTTTACCCAGGTTCAAGCCGTCGTGAGGCGTAAAACCCTACTCATGCTTTGGTGGATTGATAGTGGAAATGTGGTGGCGGACGTAGCGCACTTGCCCGGCAAGGTTTCCTCAGGGCGAGAGTGGCTACGCGCGTATGGGTGTATGAGTCAGCTAATCACCAACCCTTTCTACGGTCGCCATGGGCCTCCTTTTATAGATTAAGGGGTCACCATAGTGGCAAATCAGTCTTTATGCACTGATTAGATAGCAAACAGTGCTATCACACCTAACTCTGCAGGTTGACAGAGCACATTAAATGCGCTGTCTAGTGTCACATCACAGCGTGCCCGACATCCCTTGCCGGGCTATCTTGCCAGCTTTGCATCTGCTTGCTTGACACGTCTAAGGACGGGTGTCATATGGAGGTGTTTGCTGCAGGAAGTGACTACCATGTGGCAAGAAGCAACTACTTAATCACTTAGGGACTTGACAGCGCACTGATCAATGACTTGGGTTGCTCGTGAGGTGGAGCGGTGGCGTCTTGACGGGGTGATGTGCTTCCGTAGGCCCCGGCAGGCTTGCCAGGGCGGTCTTGGAGATCACGTCGGGATGATCCTCGTCCTTGCAAGGCTCGCCTGCCCAGCAAGGGAGTCTTTTCCCTTAGTGGCATCTTGTCTCTTTGGGTTTGACTTGGAATTCTTGGTCTGCGCTTTGGTGTTGATCATGGTGTTGTAATATTATCTTCAGGCCTGTGCACAGTCCGGGCAACGGACCCAGGGTTTGTTGCACCGACAGGAGCCCCGGGCCTGGCACGAACGCGTCGCTGGGTGTCGTCGGGGTAGGCCCTAACTAGTGCATAGGAAAGAGTGCAGAGGTGGCTGCATCCTTCGAGATCTGCTTTGCTTCTCCAATCACCTGAGCTCGGGTCAGTTTCCAGTTTTTTCGCACGCCGCGCAACGCCAATCATGGTGGGGCCATTCTTGTAATGGCCCGTGAATGACTTTAACGCATGGGTGGGTAACTGCCAATTAACTCTTCCCACCATGCCCTTATCCTATCCTAAGCCACGTTTGTTGCATGCATTGATTTGGGTAGGTAATGGAGGCACGTGGTGCGGGAGAGAATCAAGGCAGGGGCCTGGTTTTCTTGGATTGGTGGAGGAGGACAGCAGTTACCCGCCGGGGAATCAGCCCCCAGCCCCCATCTTGCCTATAAAAGGAGGAGGGGGTGAGGTGGAGGCATTCATCCCCATTCCTTTCTTCCTCCATCCTCTGCTTTCTCTTGGATATGCTGAAAGGGAGAGCCCGGGGTCGGACCCCAGATCCTAGCTTAGAGATGATGATGTCGTGCCGATGTTCGGGGAGTGAGTCTGGTCCAGGCCCAGAGGTGGTGCGGTAGGCGAGCCATTCGCAACGCAGGAGATTCAAGCTTCCCCATTGTGGTGAAGTGCTTGCATATTCTGCCTTGGTCGTCTGCCTGGTGGAGAGTGTGGTACCTCGCTTGCTGCTTTTCACCCTGGTGACCAGGTTCTTGGAGTCCACGGCACCCGTCTAGGGCGCAAGGCTTGGGATCGTTGGTAATCCCAGCACTGCCCCTCCCTTCGGATCAGGGTGACGTCGAAGAGGAGGGCGCCTTCCTGCCCACCAAGTTGGGGTGTGGCACGCCCCGAGTGCCCTGGCCATCTTGGTTGCATGCTGTCTCTTCGGGAAAAGTGTCGGACCGCGAGGTAGGTGTTTCCCTGGAGAGGTGTTGACGAAGATGAAGCCAGGGAAGACGGAGAAGGCGGGAGGCAGGCCGTCAGGTCAGAGTACGGTTGCACCGATGTGTTCGTCTCATACTGGCGACCTGCCGCCTGGTCTTTCCACTCTTCCCCTCCCCTCCCCCGCACCATCATCACCGGCCTCCCAGTCATCGGGGAGGGGGGCCGCTCTCTTGGTGCCTTCGCCTCCTCTAGCAGTCTTCCAGCTGAGCTTTGATGGATGACTCCACCGTCTCTCGAGCTGGGGCTTCTTGCTGGTCCTGGAGGTGGTGACTAGGGCACCGCCGAGCTGCTCCTTCCGCCCTCCTCCTTCGCAGCCTCGCCACTCTCGATCTTGTCAGGCTGCGTCTGGCAGGCCATGACGGGATCGGGATGGACTCCCGCTTGGGCGCTGCTCCTACCCCTTCTCTTCCCACTGCACTACCTGGGATAAGAGGGACAGGGAGATGAGTTTATGGGGCACTTATCTTTTTTCAATCTTAAATCTGTAGGCACTTGCCAAATTTTAGTTCAAATAATGTACTCTCTTGAATCCATGTTTGTGTCCTGTAAGGTTTGTACTTGTTTGAAGCATATCTATGAAAAAGATAAACCTTATCGGGGACTCATGCGTGTATATGGCCATGCAGAGGTGAAATGCCTCTATATTTTTAAATAAACGAGTTTCCCTCGGCAGGCTATCCTGCCGATACCCTCCATTTGGCTGCCACGAAGCTAGGCTTGCCGGGCACAAATTGTAATGAGGGACCAGCCCCCCGCCAATCTTTCTTCATCAAAGGCCACTGCGACCCTTGACCGAAGCAACGTTCGGGTCAAGGGATGGGAGCACCTAAGTTTCAAAAAGCGGCAAGGTTATCTTATGCACAAGTTTTTACTTACAAAGCATGTATGGATAAGAGATAGAACTATATGTTTGGCTTGCCGGAGACCGCAGTGCTGGCTTGTTTTCTCATCTCCTCTTGGGGGCTGAATCCACGACAGGAGCCTGTAGATTATGCAGATGAGAATGATGCCAGATGCGATCCTATCTATATGAAGATGTGATGCTCATGATATGCTTATGCATGCATGCAACTTGTCGCCCCCCCAGCACTTCATTTACTTCTGTGTTGATCAAGGTCTGCACCTGGCTTTGTACGAGGGGTGGCTGCCAGGCAGGCCCAGACAGCCATGCCTTACGGATAGAACTTGCGGAGATGCTCAATATTCCATGAGCTTTGCAATCAAATGCCATCTCCGGTCTCCAGACGGACTACGCCAGGTCTGGTGACTCATACTACCCGGTAAGGGCCTTCCCACTTCGGCGTTAACTTGTTTGTACCCTTGGCGGACTAAACACGCCTAAGGACAAGGTCACCTTCCTCAAAATACCAGGCATGAACCCTCCGGATATGATAGCGGTGCGGGGCTTGCTGGTAGCGTGCAGCACGCATAGCAGCCCGGAGACGGTTCTCCTCGAGAAGCACAGTGTCATCACGCCGGTGTTATTCCTGCGCTACTTCATCATAGGCAAGTACTCAAGGTGACCCATAAATGAGTTCCGTGGGGATAACTCCTTCTATCCCATAGACTAGGGAGAAGGGAGTCTGCTCGGTAGCTCGATTTGTTGTCGTTCTAAGGGACCAAAGAACCACCGGCAGCTCATCATCCATCGCCTGCTGCACTTCTGCAGCTTATCAAATGTTCTCGTCTTGAGTCCGCATAGCACTTCAGCGTTTGCCCTCTCAGCTTGCCCATTACTTCTGGGATGTGCAACAGAGGCAAATGAGATCTTGCTTCCAAGGGCATGAACATATTGTATGAAGGCGCGGCTCGTGAACTGGGTGCCGTTGTCGGTGATGATCCGGGCAGGGACCCCGAAACGGCACACCAATCCTTTCAAGAACTTGATAGCTGACTGAACAGTCACCTTTCTCATGGCATCTACTTCCGGCCACTTTGTAAACTTACCGATTGCAACTAACAAGAATTCAAAGCCCCCCGGCAGCTCAGGGGAAAGGGCCGAGGATATCGAGCCCCCAGACCGAAAATGGCCATGACAAAGGGATTGTCTGAAGAGCTTGGGTAGGCAGATGGATTTTCTTGGAATGGAACTGGCAGGCTTCACGCTTGGTGACTAGCTCGACCGCATCTTGGAGGGTTGTGAGCCAATAAAATCCTTGCCGGAATACTTTCCCAACCAAAGCCCTTGATCCAATGTGGGAGCCGCACATGCCTTTGTGTATTTCCGCTAGCAGTTCTGTTCCTTCTTCCTGGCAAATACACTTCAATTTCACACCATTGGGCCTTCTTATGTATAGTGTGTCATCGACAAGCTGATACATACTGGCCCTCTGGGCTACTCTTTCCGCTTCTTCTTGCCCTTCGGGAAGTTCTCCGGTTTGGAGGAAATGGACTATGTGCCTTGCCCAAGTTAGAGCCTAGGGCTCGGTAACGAGGACTAGCGGCACCTCCTCATTCGAGGGAGCGCTTACCTCGACCATGGAGGCATGTGGCCCGGCAGGAGGGTGCAACTCGGCAATCGAAGAGGAGTTGTTTTTGGCAGGGTCCCTGCCGGGAGCCCCGAGGGGTTCTACAGGGAGAGGCTTACCGGAGTCCAACTTCCTTCTTTTCCAGGACATTATTGCTGGGGATACAGAGGTCTGAGTCAAATGGAGAACAAAAGATCCTGGTTCCACATGAAGCTTTTGCGCAGCGCACTTTGATAGATGACTAGCAATGCTGTTTTCTGCACGGGGCACGTGCTCTGTTTGCAATCCATCAAAGCGCTCCTCCAAACTTCTCACTTCCTCGACGTATGCATCCATCAATGGACTTTGGTAATCCTTGTTGGCTTGTCTCACCACAATTTGTGAATCTCCTCGAATGATCAGCTTCTTGATCCCCAATTCTGTGGCAATTCTGAGCCCGGCAAGGAGCCGTTCATACTCTGTTGTATTGTTGGTCGCCTCCACCCGGGAAAATGCATCTGGACGACATACCTCAAGTGCTCTCTCGTGGGAGCAATGAGAAGCACGCCAGCTCCCGCTCCTTGTAGGGAGAAGGCACCATCAAAATACACGATCCATTCTTGGGGCACTTCCTTGCCGGGAATAACTATTTCTAGCACTTCTTCATCAGGGGTTGGCATCCATTCTGCAATAAACTCTGCCAATGCCCTGCTCTGAACTATTGACGTGCTCTCAAACTTCAGGCAAAGTTGGATAACTCCAATGTCCATTCCACTATTCTGCCAGTAACCTCATGGTTTCGGAGTATCCTTTGCAACGGAAAGAGAGTGAAAACCGTGATCTCATGGGCTTAGAAGTAGTGGTGCAGTTTCCTTGAGGCCATAACAAGGCCAAAAATCAACTTCTACACACCAGAGTACCTCTATCTAGCCCCTGTAACAGGGAGTTGACGAAATATACTAGGCGCTGCACCACTTTCTTCGCTGCCGCATCCTTGGGGTTGTCCCTGCTGCAGTGCTCTTCTTTGTCCTGATCCTCATCCAATCCTGTCGGGCTTTGCTCACTCTCTGTTTCTTCCACCTCCCGCTGTGCCACTAGGGCTGCACTAACCACTTGATTGGTTGCCACCAAGTATAGCAACAACAGCTCTTGTGGTTTGGGATGACCAAAGTGGGAATTTTAAGGCGCGCTCGGCAGACTTGGAGATGAACCTGCTAAGCGCGGCAACGCATCCTATCAAACGGCTTACATCCTTGAATGTCTTGGGTGCCTGAATATGCTCGATGGCCTTGATCTTATCTGGGTTGGCTCGATCCCACGGTGAGATACAAAGAAGCCAAGTAGCTTGCCAGAGGAAACGCCAAATACACACTTCTTCGGGTTCAACTTCAAGTTGATCTTGCGCAGTTTAGCAAACGTCTCTTCCAAATCCTGGATGAGGGTTGATCTATCCTTGGTCTTGACCACAATATCATCCATATAAGCCTCAATGTTTCTGTGCAACTGTGGTTCAAAACCAATTGGGACTGCCCTTGCAAAAGTGGATTCAACACTCTTTAACCCAAAAGGCATGCGCACGAAGCAGTACATACCACCTGGGGTGATGAATGAGGTCTTCTCCTCGTCTTCCTTGGACATGAAGATCTGATGATATCTAGAGTATGCATCCAGAAAGGAGAGCAAATTACACCTGGAGGTGGAGTCCACAATCTGGTCGATGCATGGCAAGCGGAATGGGTCCTTCGAGCATGCCTTGTTCAGATCCATGAAATCTATGCAAAGCCTCCATTTCCCATTAGCCTTGCACACAACCACTAGGTTTGCTAACCATGTTGGATGTAACACACCTCTGACCAAACCAGCTGCCTCAAGTTTCTTGATCTCCTCGGCAATGAATTGTTGCCATTCCAAGGCCTGCTTCCGGACTTTTTGCTTGACGGGTCGGGCATGTGGGCAGACAGCAAGGTGGTGCTTGATGACCTCCCTGGGAACACCGGGGATATCAGATGGTTGCCAGGTAGACACATCGATATTCGCCCACAGGAAGGCAACGAGCGTGCTTTCCTATTTGTCGTCAAGGGTGGCGCTCATAGTGAAAGTACCATCAGCGCCAGCCAGCCCTGCCGAGACCTTCTTAACTTGGGGTGCAACAGCCTTGGATTTCTTGTTGTTGGAACTCTCCAGCATGTCATCAACAGTGGCGCATTCCGAAGAAGCATGCATCCGGGATTCCTTGCTGGTGTCCCTACTAGCCTTCTTCTTTTCTTCACTTTCCTTAGCGGGAACTGTGGCCTCGGCGGCCTTTGCCGTGATCATGTCCTAGTACATCTTATCCACACACATAATTGCGTCTTTCTTGTCTGACAGAATGGAAATGATGCCCATCAGCCCTGGCATCTTTAGAGTGTTGTAGGCATAGTGGGATGCCGCCATGAACTTGGCCAAGGCTAGACGCCCAAGGATTCCATTGTACGGCAGGGGAAGGTCGACCACATCAAACACAACATTCTCAGTCATGTAGTTCAACTCTCCTCCGAATGTCACTGGCAACATGATCTTTCCCTTAGGATGACTCCTGCCGGGATTGACTCCTTGAATCATACCAGTAGTCTTAAGCTCTTCGTCTGCTATTTGGAGTTTGCTGATAATCTTTAAGGAAATCGGATTCAACCCGGCCCCGCCGTCAACCAACATCTTCATGACTTTGAGGTTGCGGATTGTTGGTGAGACCAACAATGGCAAGCACCCTACCGCAGTGTTGCGATCGGGGTGATCCTCTTCATCAAAGATGGTGGGCATGTGTGACCACTAGAGTGGCTTCCAAGAATTTGCCTTTGGCTCCATGGCATTGACCTCACGTGCCCACTGTTTAAGTTGGCGGTGAGAGGAGTGCAGAGATGCACCCCCGTCAATGAACATGGCATCAGTGGCCTTCTGGAATTCCTGCTCGCTGGTTTCCTCTTCATTCCCTCCATCACTTTCATCATTGCAGTCCTCTCTCTCTTGGACCCTCGCGGGTTTCCCTTGGTTCCAATGAGCCTTGCCGGGGTGATTTGCTTCATAGCCTCGGCCCTTCCCGCTAGTAACATTCTGACCTTTTTCTTTATCACGCTTCTCATATTCAGCCCTTTGCCTCTTGACAAGCTGCTCAACTTGAAGGCATTCCTGGAGATCACGGCCTTTGGTCCAATGAATCTTGCAGTACAGTCCATCACCTTTCCCAGCTTTCTCAGCAGCCGCAGCCTCCCGGCAGTCAGTGCATGCGGAAACTTCCTTGCCAGGGGCTTCGGTCTTTGCCTTCTTGCCGGTACTAGGTGTGCTTGATCTCTCAACAGTCAACACTACCTAGTCTTTGCGCCTCTTGTTGCGTTCCTTGTTCTTCCTCTTCTGACTGGTCATCTCGTCGTCATCTTCTGAGTTGATGTCAATGCAATCTTTCTCTCCAGGGAGTTTCCTCCCCTCCTCCACCCGAGCGTACTTGTCCACCAAGGTCTAAAGCTCCTTCAAAGTCTTGGGCAACCGAATATTCATCTTGGAACGGATCCTACGGTTGTGCACATTGGACTGGAAGGCAGCTATCACAGCTGCCGGGTGGATATCCGGGATATTTTTGCGGACTCTGCTGAATCTCTACAAGTACTTCCACAGTGTCTCTCCTTCCTTCTACTGGAGAAGTTGCAAGTCGCTGGGTTGCCCTAGTTCTTGGTGGTTGCCCATGAAGGAGCCAACGAATTCAAGGCACAGGTCAGGCCAGGTCGAAAAGGAGTTCTCTGGCAGGTGCATCAGCCAAGACCTCACATTTGACTTGAGTGCCAAAGGAAAGTAGTTGGCGAACACCTTCTCATCTCTTCCCCCGGCAGCCTGAACAGCGATGGTGTAGATGCTCAGGAACTTTGTCGGGTTCAGTCTTCCATCATATTTCTCTGGAATTTCTAGCTTGAACGTGCAAGCGGACGGCCAACAGACTTGCCGCAGATCACGGGCGAAAGCAGGACACACAGTAGGTATCCGCCATCTTCGAGTGCAGGCTCATCGATGTTAGGGCCATCACACCCATTGGACCGGCGGTGGTCATTGTGGCATCACTCGATGATGACTCGCGTGTCTTCCCTTCGCCTATCCTCTGGGGCTTCCCGTCGGTCTTGACGCGCTTGAGGGTCTGAAGAGGCCATCGAGACGGCATCAGGCTCTTGGTTTCGCGGTTCCCGTGCTGCTTGCCATGGTGGGGATTGCACCATGAGGGTGGCCCCTTCTGCATGGCTAGCAGCATGAGCCGTCGTCGTCGTCTGGGGAGGCCGTGGTGGGCCAGCTTGCTGTGAGCCCCAAACCTCGGCGAAGCCAATCAGACTCTAAATGGTGGCTCTCCACTCATCCATCTGATCGGTTGTCGACGGGAACCTCAACAACAGTTAGGCCCGTGCCATGGCCTCCGTAGTGGTGCTTGGCATAGGTGACGATGACATGGATTGCAGCGTCGCCCTGCTCCTAACGGAGCCGGTGGCGACTGCATCGCGCCCCCACAGATGCGAACCAGCCGCTGGGACGACATGGTGACGCGGTGGAGGCGCTTGAGGGCCAGTGGCTCCATTGGGCATGGTGGTTGGGACAGCTCGCCCTGGGAGAGGCGCACGTTGATACATCCATTTTGCATCATGTATTCCTACTGTTATTTATGTTGTTTTATTGTATAATAATGCTTTCTGGAGTAATTCTAATGCCTTTTCTCTCATAATATGCAAGGTATGCACCAAGGGGGAGAATTCTGGCAGCTGGAAATCTGGACCTAAAAAAGCTACGTCAAGCTACCTATTCTGCACAACTCCAAATGATCTGAAACTCCCGAAGGATTTTTATGGAATATTTAATAAATATTGGAGCAAATAAGTGCCATAGGAGGGCCACCAGGTGGGCACAACCCATGTGGGCGCGCCAGGAGGCCCAAGCGCGCCCTGGTGGGTGCTGCCCTCCTCGGCCCACCTCTGGTGCCCATCTTCTGGTATATAAGTCATTTTGACCTAGAAAAAATAAGGAGAGGACATTCAGGACGAAGCGCCGCCGCCTCGAGGCGGAACTTGGGCAGGAGCACCTTCGCCCTCCGGCGAGGCGATTCCGTCGGGGGAACTTCCCTCCCGGAGGGGGAAATCATCGTCATCATCATCACCAACAACTCTCCCATCTTGGGGAGGGCTATTTTCATCAACATCTTCACAGCACCAACTCCTCTCAAACCCTAGTTCATCTCTTGTGTTCAATCTTTGTATCAAAACTATAGATTGGTGCTTGTGGGTGACTAGTAGTGTTGATTACATCTTGTAGTTATGGTTTATTTGGTGGAAGATTATATGTTCAGATCCATTATGCTATTCAATACCACTCTGATCTTGAGCATGTTTATCATTTGTGAGTAGTTACTTTTGTTCTTGAGGTCACGGGAGAAATCATGTTGCAAGTAATCATGTGAACTTGATATGTGTTCGATATTCTGATGGTATGTATGTTGACATTCTCTTAGTGATGTCATGTGAACGTCGACTACATGATACTTCACCATATTTGGGCCTAAGGGAATGCATTGTGGAGTAGTTATTAGATGGTGGGTTGCGAGAGTGACAGAATCTTAAACCCCAGTTTATGCGTTATTCCGTAAGGGACCGATTGGATCCAAAAGTTTAATGTTATGGTTATAATTTAATCTTAATACTTTTCTCGTAGTTGTGGATGCTTGCGAGAGGGTTGATCATAAGTAGGAGGTTTGTTCAAGTAAGAACAGCACCTAAGCACCGGTCCACCAACATATCAAATTATCAAAGTACCGAACACAAATTAAGCCAACGTGATGAAAGTGACTAGATGAAATTTTTGTGTACCCTCAAGAACACTTTGCTCATCATAAGAAACTGTTTTGGCATGTCCTTTGCCTCAAGAGGATTGGGCTACCTTGCTGCACTTTCGTTACTACTATTGTTACTTGCTCGTTACAAATTATCCTGCTATCAAACTACTCCGCTACTCACAATTTTAGCACTTGCAGACAGTACCTTGTTGAAAACCACTTGTCATTTCCTTCTGCTCCTCGTTGGGTTCGACACTCTTACTTATCGAAAAGGGCTACAATTGACCCCATACACTTGTGGGCCATCACACATCCTGCGACCGCGCCCGTGGCGGAGGCGGCCAGAAGGTGGCGATTCGCCCTAGACCGGGCGCCACCACTATGGATGTGCCCTTCGGCGGGAAGAAGAAGTACAGACAGAATAACCCCTTCGTCCGTACCTCATGGAGCATGACCGCTGGGATGCTGCTCTCCTCCGGTGCCTCCTGCTCCTGTTTCGACCGTGGAGGAGGTGGTGACAACGACGCCCGCGCCGATCACGTCCCTCGTAGCGCCCACATCCTCGTGTGTCTCCACATTCCTCGCGGCGTCAGCGGCCGCGGGTGGAGGAGCCTTCGAGGTGGACCGGTGAGCTACGACACTGGACTTCTTCTTGGCTGCCATAGTCGATGACGAAAATGGCGAAGAAGATGGCGCGCTACCGACGCTCTAAGGTTCGTGCAAGTGATCCCCCTACCTGGTGTGCCAAAGATGTCGTGGGAAAACCACGGACATCTATGGGGCCATGGGACCCTTTTTGGTTCGGCGGGGGGATAGGCACATTGCACAAAGAGCAAAGAAGCGTAGCACAGTGCGACAGAGATCACACGAGTAGTTTTACCCAGGTTTGGGCTGCCGTGAGGCGTAAAACCCTACTCCTGCTTTGGTGGATTGATAGTGGAAATGTGATGGCGGACGTAGCGCTCTTGCCCGGCAAGGTTGCCTCAAGGCTAGAGTGGCTACACGCGTATGGGTGTATGAGTCATCTAATCAACAAACCCTTTCTACGGTCGCCATGGGACTCCTTTTATAGATTAAGGGGTCATCACAGTGGCAAAATCAGTCTTTATGCACTGATTAGATAGCAAACAGTGCTATCACACCTAACTCTACAGGTTGACAAAGTGCATTTAATGCGCCGTCTAGTGTCACATCATAGCGTGCCCGGCAAGGGTTGCCAGCTTTGCATCTGCTTGCTTGACACTTCTAAGGATGGGTGCCATATGGAGGTGTTTGCTGCAGGAAGTGACTGCCATGTGGCAAGAAGCAGCCACTTAATCACATAGGGGCTTGACACCGCACTGATCGATGACTTGGGTTTCTTGTGAGGTGGAGCGGCGGCATCTTGGCGGGGTGTTGTGCTTCCGCAGGCCCCGGCAGGCCTGCCGGGGCGGTCTTGGAGATCGCTGCGGGGACGATCCTCGTCCTTGCTAGGCTCGCCTTCCCGACAAGGGAATCTTTTCCCTTAGTGGCATCTTGTCTCTCTGGCTTTGACTTGGCCTTCTTGGTCTATGCTTTGTTGTTGATCATGGTGTTGTCATCTTATCTTCAGGCCTGTGCACAGTCCCGACAACGAACCCAGGGTTTGTTGCACCAACATCCTCCCTCCTCACGACGCCATCGGAGCAAAACTTTGACGTGTGAGCAATTCCGGCCACAAAACTTGTGCTTCTCGCAAACAAAAGATGATGCCATGTCCACGACGAAGTAGCTGGAGTACAAAATCCATGTAGTCCTTGAGTACCATAGCGACCTGGCTCTACTTCCTCTTTTGCACATGCACTACTCCCTTTTGCCCAGAGTTGGTTGATGTTCTATCACGACCCACCTTTTCAGGCATACGGTCTCCATGTGTTTCTATACCAACTCTGGACCAAATCATCGACATACATGGTAAAGGATGTTGTTTCATACACAAATGCACCATTCGTTACATCATATGATCCTGAAAGCAAATAGTTTTATAGACTCTAGCCATAGGCTAGTCAAATCCATAGTCTTACAATAGGCAAACAAAGTTCTTCTAAAGCGGAAACGGAAGAAAATCTAAGGTAGACGTCTTGGTAAGCTGCATCAACACCATGAGGAATCATGCCGAGTGGAGGCACAAAACCCTACGTAATCACTTCTCGTAGTATTCACCTGCAACATGATACGTTGCAGCCACTAGGGTTAATAGATTGATTGTACTGACAAGTCTTACAATTGTTATGGAAATCATGTTTCGCCTACATGCTCATTGGACTAGTGGAGTTCAAGTCTCTTTGCTAAAAATAGTTTTTCCAACTTTTCATAGGTGGTCTATTCTGATAGCATACATAATGACACTCCCAGTAAACCCCAGTCATAGTCAGAGGCATTCTTGGTACACCCCGGTCGTAACCTTGGACACACAGAGATACAGCCCTCTGGTAGTCCTATTCCCATTGTTAAACCCATCAAATTTTAGTGAAGGAGAGGTGATGAGATCAAACTGGCAGTTCTCGGTCAAAGTTGCTCAAGGTTATCCTTAATCTGGGACACGACTAATCATGATCCGTTTTTACACCTTGTGGAGGTTCTTATACTTTACCCGCAAGACTAGTCACACCCTTGTGCTACTAAACTTCACTTGTGAAGTAGCTAGGTAGACCAAGAGGAGAGTTTTGGGAAGCAGTAGCCTACATCCAAAGGCAGACTGAGTCCAACCTACACACCTATATCTGCTAGTCTACCGGAAGGGTTCCCACAACTTACTTCGTCAAGATAGAGCCCATATTGACTCACAGTTACACATGGAAGCTACTTAACTTTGAACTCATACAATCTCTTTGAAGCTGGGTGGTCTCCCACACAACACATGACCACCTAAGCAATATCAGAGCACCACCCAGATGATGCATTAATTAAGTTGTTATTATGTTGTCAACCATGAGGTTCTAAACTTTTAGTGATGTTGTTCCCAATCCACATGATAGCGGCTGAGTAAAACTACACGATGGTTACAAGGAACAAGGTATAGGACCTAAGTTTTCACTGGGTTGATAGCGAATTTACCAAGCCTAAACTACACTCCTAACATGCCATTTCTACATTGCATTGAAAATACTGGGCAAACATGGTCAAAGTGAAACTTGCCTTGGTTGTTGTTACTGGTGTGCTTCTCACAGTCACAAAGGTTGCACTCCTTGCAATCTAACATTGAAAATGACATGTATAAATCATAATGACATAATTCATGCAAAGGGAACACTTGCATGAATGCAATTAAGAAGCAACCACTCAAGCACAAGGTGTGTTCAATTTGATTATTGGGGTTTGGTCGTATTTACTTGGTGCCACTTAGTTTCATGCCACTACTTTAGTAGGGGTTTGAACTAACATGGGTCAATTGCATCACCATGGTTTGAGTCTTAACTTAATTTGAATTTTAAATATGATTTTCAATTCAAATTGAGTTAAGCTTAACCATGGATTTGGTTTTTAATTGGTTTCAAATAATCTGAAGTAGGTTTCAAGTTGTTTGAAACAATTCCATTAAGTTCATCATCTTGCTTTGGCTTCAATTCTATTTGAATTTGAATTGTGGTTCGCCTAGTTTGAATTAAAATTGAATTGAGTTTGAAATAAGGTTTGAATTTTAATTCACATAAGTTCGGTTTAAGTTCAAAGTATTTCATGTTTGTCTAAAGTTGACCTATCATTTCATTGTAGGAGTCTTCATTTAATTTGGATTATTTTAAGGACTTTAGGTTTCATTGAATTTTAGTTGATTCTTATATGTTTGAATTTCCTAAATTCAATATAATCCAAAATTTACTAAATTTCACTATGAGTTTCTACATTTTATTACAAAAGTTTTATTCAAACTGAAACTAGGGTTTCATTGTTATAATAAACTAGGTTTGAATTGTTTTTATATTAAGTCTAAATTATATTTATGCCAAAATAATTTCAAATTGTTACCAAATTCCCATCTTAATTATCTCAACTAGTCTACAACTTAAATTATTTAATTTAAGTTTCCATTTCAAAATCAAAACCTATTTTGGTTTGAACTTAAACTAAATTAAAGCTTATGTTGAATTTTGTTTAGAATAAAATTTAATTATTTTAAATTTGATAAATAGTGGTCTAAGTTGAACTAAATTTTACTACTTCCAATTTGCAAAAGGAATAATTTAATTTGGATTTATATTTTGCATGTTACGCCCATTTTATGATTTAAAATATTCAGTGTGAATTTTAAATTTGAAATATTCAAATTGTGATATTTTCTATAGAATGTTTATCCTATAAGGATCGTTCTACATAAAGAATCAATCACTTTGTTTTTTAAAGTTCTAGGGGCTTTTCTACAAAACTACTATTTACTAAATCAAGTGATTTTTTTATTTACAGGACACGTGGCGGCATGGTCGATAGCTCCTCCCGCAGGGCGCGCCACCTGAGCTTATGGTACCCTCGGGCAACCTCGTGACGTGAATCCAATGTTCAAAAATCCTATAAATACAGAAACCCCAGAAAGTTAGCCTAGATGAGTTTTTTCGCAGTCGTAAGCCTCTATCCTGACGTGATATGAATCAGAGCCCTATTCTGGCACCCTGCCGGAGGGGGAAACCATCACCGGAGGCCATCTTCATCATCCCAGCAGTCTCCATGACGAGGACGAAGTAGTTCACCCTCGGGTCTGAGGATATGTACGAGTAGCTATGTGTTTGATCTCTCTCTCTCTCTCATGATCTTAATTTGGCACGATCTTGATGTACCAAGAGCCTTGTTAATATAGTTGGACCATATAGTGTTCTTCCCTCTCTATCTTGTTGTGATGAATTGAGTCGTTCCCTTTGAGGTTTCATTATTATCGGATTGAATATTGTATTTGAGATCACTTGATGTATGTCTTGCATGTGGATACCCGTGGTGACAATGGGGTATTCTATTGAGTTACTTGATATATGTTTTGGTCATCAACTTGTATATTCCCGAGGTGACATTCGGGTAATCTAGGCACATAGGTTGATACACGTTTTCATCCTACTTTTTCCGATAGAAACTTTGGGGGTACTCTTTAAAGTTCTTTGTGTTGGATTGAATATTATGAATCCGAAATTGTTTGATGCATGTTGAATAATTAAACCATGGATGCTTGTGGTGACATTGGAGTACCTAGATGACATCAGCTTTGATTGATGTGTATCGTATGGTGTTGTTTTAGTACGAACTCTAGGGCTGTTTGTGACACTTATAAGGATGGCTCAATAGATTGACCAAAAAGATAACTTTGAGGTGGTTTGCTACCTACAACAATTTCATCTTATGTTCTCCTCTATTGATAAGAACTTTGGAGTGATTCTTTGTCACACATTGAGGGATTGTTATATGATTCAGTTATGTTAGCACCGTTGACAGATTGCACTAGTGAAAGTACGAACCCTAGGCCTTGTTTCTAAGTATTGATATATCATTTTACTTGTTGTTTGGTACTTGCTACCTTGCTGTTTTTATTTAGTCAGATTATAAAAACTTATTTCTACTATCCATACTACACTTGTATCACCATCTCTTCGCCGAACTAGCGCACATATGCAATTTACAATTGTATTGGGTGTGTTGGGTGAAAGTGCGTTATATCGACTAGAGGGGGGGTGAATAGGCGATTTTTATGAATTCTTCACTGAGGAATTTGCTGGTGAGGAAATTCCTTAGCGAAGAACTACTTGCAGCGGAATATGTACTCATAAGTAAACATAACAGGATACAAACATAGTCATCATGATGAAATGAAGACTAACACAAAGTACGGAAAGCGTAAACACAGGATAGCAACATGAAGACAAATAGACTGAAGAAATTGAACTGAGGAATTTGTGAAAGTCTTCAGTCAAAGTCTTCAAGCACGATATGAACAACATTCAACACAAGAATGAGGAAATGAAAGAGTTGAGGAAATAGAACCACGAGTTGGTGAAGACAATGATTTGGTAGACCAGTTCAAACTGTTGTCTCGGTTATGCGTCTGGTTGGGCGGCCGAGTATTTAAACTCGAGGACACACAGTCTCGGACACCCGTCTACGAGACGCAACTCAGACACCCAGTCCTCACCGTATTCTCCTTGAACTAAGACCACGCAGCCTCGTCCAATCACTCGTGGTAAGTCTTGGTGACTTCCAAACCTTCACAGACTTGGTCACTTGGCGATCCACAATTCCTCTTGGATGCTCTAGACCTTGGCGCCTAACCGTGCGGAAGAAGCACAGTCTTCAAAGGTAACAAGCGTCGATCCACGCAGATCAATTTCTTCATGATGCTCAATCACTTTGGGTTTGTGGGGGTTTGGTTTTGGGATTTTCCTCACTTGATGATTTTCGCTCAAAGTCCTCGGAGGATGGGTTGCTCTCGGATGACAAGTGTCAAGTTCTCTCGGGCAGCCAACCAACTAGTGGTTGTAGGGGCGGCTATTTATAGCCTAGGGAGCAGCCCGACATGATAAGACATAAATGCCCTTCAATGATATGACCGTTAGGTGGATAAGATATTTTGGACAGCGGTAGCGACAAGAACGGTCGGAAATTTGACTCTCAAATTCCTCGGGGCTATCATGTTCCTCCTTTGTGTAGGCAATTCAGACCGGCGAATTCCTAACTCCTCGCCGAGCAAAGTCCTCGAGGACGGAAGAACTGCGTCTCATCATTTGAAGAAATTGACTGAACTATATAAGATTTCCAATGGCTTCACTCGAAGGGATTGGTAGGTGTAGGACTTTGAGTTGAGCATCACATGGAAATTTTTCCTTAGTATTTCCTCGACCCCCTTTAACAGTACGGTGTTTCCTATGACTCAAGAAAGAGAAAATGAAACTACGAAAACAAAAGTCTTCACGCTTCATATTCCTCGAATGAATATCAAGTCTTCAAGGTCACACCAATTTCTTCACTTTCAAAGTCTTGAAAAGTCTTGAATATCAAAGTCTTGATCGAAGAACTTCATTTTTAGGGTCGACTTTCTCTGTAAATATCAAACTCCTCATAGACTTATAGACCTGTGTACACTCACAAACGCATCAGTTACTTAACCTATAAGTCTTAAATACACCAAAATCACAAAGGGGCACTAGATGCACTTACGATCTCCCCCTTTTTGGTGATTGATGACAACATAGGTTAAGTTTTCAACGGGGATAAACATATGAAGTGTAAATACTGATACTGTGGAATTTGATTGCAGGATATAGAAGAACTCCCCCTGAATATGTGCATAGTGAGGAAATTGCTTTTGAGGCAATACACATTTGAAGAATCGAATCATGGAGATCTCCCCCTATATCTTGTAATTCATACACGCATTTGATATATAATATGAAGAATTTGAAATGCATGATGAAATATGGTGCCTGATGAGATTCAGCATGCGTGCAATAATATTAATGAGGAATAAGCAAGCGGAATAGCACATCAAAAGTTTCAGAGCTCAGTGCATCCAAAGCATCAGAGCACGACCAAAAGTATCAAGGCACCATCAGATTTAAGATTACAACTCGATCCAATAAAAGTTTCGGAAGAACGAGAGTTGTAACTTAACAAAACGCCCATAATATAAACCCGCTTGAAGACTAACTCAGATTTCTCCCCCTTTGTCATCAAACGACCAAAAGGATCGGCGAGGACTAACGCCTCAAGATTTTCAAGTCGATGAAGGAGCGCCCGGCGTTATCGGGGTTGGTTGTTGAAGTAGGGCCTGCTGCGTGTCGTCCAAATCTTCATGTTCATCGGTTTCCGCGATGAAGAATAAGAACTCGCCACCGATCGGGAACTTTGACTCTCTTGAATTTCTTGGAGGTGGTCGGACCACAAATGCTTCCCGGAGACCCATAGTCTTCAATTCTTCCGCTGAATATACATGATTGAGAACAGCCAGTGCGGTTGAGGGTTTCATGAAGGTAGTACTGATTTTTCTTCAACTGCGTTATGTGTTGAGGTCATGTTGTGAAGAATTGCAGCAAATTGACGCTTCACCCATTTCGATTGCGTTCAACCTTCCGATGAAGACCGAGGAGTAACTCACGGTCACCATCACCACAGGTCTTTGCTTGAGGCTTTTGCTTGGTTGAGGTATTTCTTGGCGGTGTCATGTGTTGCGAATCGTCATTGGTGGAGTAAGATGTAGCTAGGCGGAATTGACCATCCAATGGACGAGTGCCTTCATCAATCACAGCAGCTGCCTTGCCCTTATCATCGATGATGAAACCGGTCGCTGAGGACTTCAATGGGCGGCAAGTAGCTACCATGGTTCGAGTGTCGACCTTGTAATTCAAAGAAGATCTTGCCCTTATGAATCGCATAATCCAAGGCGCATAGGGCTTCAGCTCAAAAGGTGACATTGCAACATTAGCGAGTCCTCATGAAGAAATCATGGAAGTTGACCGGAACGCCATGAATGATGTTGAAAAGCATGTTCTTCATGATGCCAACGACATCTTCATCATTTGAGTCGTGGCCTTTGATGGGACTCATTGTCTTTGTCGAGATTCGATAGACGGTCCGAGGCACATCTGAGAGTTCCTTGACGAGGAATTTGGTTCGAGGGCCTGCCACGCTTCAAAGGCTTCATGAGCACTTGCATATAATGATCGGTCGATTCGCGGTCATTGTAGATGCAACGTGCACTTTCATGGGGAGGATCGAGAGGAAGGACACGAAGCAATTCAGTTCTTTGGTGCCTTGTAGTGAGTGTTTTCGTCATCAATCCAGCACCCATGAATTGACATCTTGACATCTCCGGTGATATGCAAAGTGGCATAGAACTGAAGAATGAGTTCTTCATTCCAATCACAGATATCAGTGCAGAAATTCAGGAGTCCTGCATCGTGAATAACTCTGAGGACAGGCTCGAAGCACGGCAGAGATTCCATATCCACATGAGGAATATGCTCATGATCGAAGATTTTGTCCTTGTCAAAGAGCACTGAGGAATAGTAGTTGGCTTGAGTAGCAGTCCAGAAGCGTCTTTTCCTTATGCGAGCAGAGTCATATGGATTATAATCGATGAAGAACACATGCTCGAAAAAGAAGTCTTCAGCCTTGAATTTTGCTTGCTCGAGAACGGATTCTTTGGTTTGGGCAGAGGAATGTCGTGATTTGCGGCACAACCTCGAGAATCGCGATCTCGGTGCTTGGTGAGGAATTTCTGGTTCCTCTTCTTGTGCAGTTTGTGGATCAAGAAGAGGTTCTTCACACTAGCGGCTGGAATTTCTTCATGAGCAGACGATGTTGGATGAGTTTCTTGAGCCCATTTGAGCAGTTGTAGCCGGGACCGAGGAATTTGTTGAATCGGAGTGAAGAGAGGAGTATTGGGATCTTGACTTTCCCAAAAGTCATCGTTCATCACCGGTGTAGTGCATCCAATATCCACGTCTTCATCTTCTTTTCAATTTCCTCAACACCAGCCTCTTCACCGTGAACCGAGGCATGGGTGAGAAGCGATCGCGGTGAAGGAATGCTTCCACTTCAATTTCTTCATCAAACTGTTCGAGGTAGCAACAGATTGATTTTCTTCATCGATCCGCTTGGGATCTTGTATTCTTCTCCATAAGGAACAATTTCCTTAGGCGACATGGAGGAAATGGGAGCGACATCAATGGGATTTTCAAGCGAGCTGGTCATCGGCTTCATTTTCTTCGCAATGAAGAATTTGGCGCAGGTGATGCCTTCCTCTTCTTCATTGCAGCTCGCTCTGCAGCCTTTGTTTTCTTCACTTCATAGCGTAAGGAAGAATTGGAGTTGGTGTTGGCGCGGAGGAGCCGAGGACGTGGTTCGTTTCTTGGTATGGCTGATCGTGCATTGCCTGATCTCTTGATTTCTTGAGCGCACCTCTAGTGGATGCCACAGGAATTTCTTCAAGAATGGAATGGAGTCATCAGCCACGAACTTGTATTCTCATCGGCAGTTGAAAGTCATCAGCGATCTTGGCATGTTCTTCAAAGAGCTGAGCGAGTCTGCACTCGAGGATTTTCTTGTTGCGATGGGGCTGCAACAGTTGTCATTTTCTTCGTCAAATTGACGAATCTCACCTTGGCTCTTTGGCAATCAGCATTGTAAGCATCGAAATCCTTGCTGAGGGCTTGGATTTCTGATTGAGCTTTGAGAAGTTCTTCAAGAGTCAGGTTGACGATGTTCTTCTTCAGAAGCTTCTCCTTTCTGGCTTGTGCTCTCTTTATCTCACGAGCCTTTTCAAATTTCCATTTCTCTTCAGCGATGAAATGGTTTAGCATATGACTTTGACCAGAGTCGAGGCGATCGTATGGGAGTGTTTGGATCCCGATGCCATAAGTCGATGAAGTCAAGGATCTTCTTGGATCCAAAAGCGAGAGGCACATTGTTCCTTTGGCTCTAGCGGCCTTTGTTAGTCTGTCTCGATGATTTCGCAAGTTCTTCATCGAAGCTTCGTCATCGAGAATGCGTTGAAGGCAACCTGTTTCTTTCTTGGACTTGGCGAGGACCGCTTCCAGCAGCTTGCTTTTGTCTTCAGCAGAGTGGGGCCTAATGAGGACATTGGTGCGGTGAGGAACTTCTTGAGACACGAAGCAATCGAGAAACCCCGAGTCCTTTGACATGTAGCGGATGCACAGAGTTGAGGACTTGGAGGAGCTGCCGAGGATTTTGAGGGAGCAGCAGCAGTCTGAGGAATTTGCCGTGAGGGCGCGGCTGAGGAACTGGGCCGTGAGGGCGCTGATGGTGAAGCACTTGGCTTGCACGCATGCTTCTTTGGCATTGATTTCCTCGGCTTGACCTAGGTCTCAGCGGCAGCAGCAGCAGCAGAATCCTCATTTAATTTCCTCACTGCCTCCTTGGCCTGTCTTGCCAATTTGGCTTGGCACCTGGACCATTCTTCAGGAAAGTCTTCACCACGCTTGATGCCGGTGGGATCAGCGACTTGGCCAGGTGCCAATGGAGCTCTTGGGCATGGAGGGTTTAAGGCGAATTTTTTCATGTACTTTGGAGTAGCATAGCGATATTCCCTCCATTCTCGTGCCCATCTTCGTTCTATCCTCTGAATGCGCACTTTGCGCTGATTTTTGTTCTCCTTGCCAAACTTGGCTTCATCAGGTGTGCAATAATCTTTGTATATTTCATCAGCGATCTCAAAGGCAGTCATGACCTCCGGTTTCTTTCCTCCCTTCTGCGGTCTCTTGCCTTCTGCCATTTTCTTGAGATGAGGAATTTGAACAATAGAACACTCTGAAGAAGTATGCAGTTTTTCTTCGAGGAACGCTGCAAATGAGTTAAGTTGATGGGAACCTAGTGATTCAGCAGCAGACATGAGTACCTGTGAACAGAGTGTAGGTGCGAGGAATTTGGAGAGGTCATATGCGTTCTCAGAAGATTTTTCGAAAAAAGACAAGTTTTGAGGAATTTGACCAGTTGAGCCTTGAGGAATTTCACTAAGCGTTTTTGTCTTAGGTTCCAGAGTTGTACAGATTGAGAATCCGCACAATTGAGGAATCTTGAAGAAATGAGTGCTTAGAGAGATGAATCAAGAGCATACAGTGTGTGAGGTGTTCATATGTGAAGATTTGAAGAATAAAACACCTTTGAAGATTTTCAGAAAAGTTTGAGAATCAAAGCGAGTAATAAAAGTGACTTTTAATTGCCCGAACTGAAGAACACGAGGAACAGAGATGAACCGTGGTGAAGTTTGTCACGTTAGATCTCCCACGCCCTAACTTGGCAGAGGGAGACAGCTACGGCGGCGGCGGAGTGAAGATTTCCGCAGCCGGCGCGAGTACGACGGCAACGAGGTCGAGGCAGTGAAGCTCTTCCTCACCGACGGCAATGCAGTAGCGGCGGCGCTAGGGTTTGAGGAGAGCTCGAGCGAGAGACCGCGACCGAGCGGAGTAAATGAAGTAAGGAAGGGAGAGGGGTATTTATAGCCATGGTAAAAACTGTTCGCCCGAAGATTTTGGGACGAACATGCCCCTGCCCTTTCTTCTTCACGCGACATGTGTCACCCACGTACTGTGCAGATGAGATCGTGTAAGATCGTGGGTGAATAAACTAATGTATCGTGGGATGCGGAACGGTTTGAGCGGTAAAACCGAAAATCTGTATAAGATTTGTTTTAAAAACTTCGTTCGCAATTTCTTCAGCTGTCAAGGACACAGTGAAGACTTTGAACGAGTTTCAATCGAACGCACATGAAGAATTTGTGAATAGATTGGGTTGAGTATAACATAGAGGGGAAGGGTCCGATCACATTCACTTAGCGTAAATCGCAACTTGAAGAAATAGCAATAAGTGAATCTTTGTAGAGGACATAAACTCACATATATATATAGCCAATGAAGAAAAACGACGGAAACATTGAAGATTTTGCAAAGTTGAAGAATTTGAAAAAGCAAGAATTTCAAGAATGAGGAAAAACTCAAATTGAAGATTTTCAACTTTTGTGGTGGCGTAACCCACCAGATAAGAATGATGATTTCAGACACAGCGTACAATTGTTGTAGGGTTCGAGAATCAAATTCTTCATTAATTTCTTCACACTTAGAGTGTTATTCTTCATTGATTGAAGAAAACGTTTCTTCATGTGTTGCACATCTAAGTCATCAATTCTGCATAAGGGTTAGGATGTGTGTCCTTTTCAAAGAACATTCAAGATTCTAAGATATTTAGCTCACACCGCAACTTGCTAAATCTCTTCTCATCCAAGGGCTTAGTGAAGATATCAGCTAGCTGTTCTTGATCTTCACATGCTCGATGGAGATATCGCCCTTCAACACATGATCACGAAGAAAATGATGACGAATCTGGATGTGCTTAGTCTTGAGTGCTGAACTGGGTTGTGAGCAATCTTGATGGCACTCTCATTGTCGCAGAGGAGAGGCACATTCTTCACGTTGACGCCATAGTCCTTGAGGTTTGCTTCATCCAAAGCAGTTGAGCACAGATGAGCCAGCAGCAATGTATTCAGCTTCAGAAGAGACAATGATACACGTTACTGTTTCTTTGAGGACCAACGGACCAAAGATCGTCCGAGGAAATGACAAGTGCGGATGTTGACTTGCGGTCCACACGATCACCAAAGATAGTCGAGTCGTAATATCCAATGAGATCAAAAGCTGAGCCCTTGGGGTACCATAATCCTAGTGTTGGTGTGTGAGCTAGATATCAAGAATATGCTTCACAGCCTTATGGTGTGATTCCTTGGTGCAGCTTGAAATCGGGCACACATGCAAACACTAAGCATTATATCCGCCTAGATGCACATAAGTACAATAAAGAACCAATCATGGGCGGTATACCTTGTGATCAAGTCAATACCATTTTCATTAGTGCATAGATGGCCATTTGTGGGCATAGGAATTTTAGCGCTTTGCAATCTTGCATGCGAATTTCCTCGAGACATCTTTGAGGTATTTCTCTGAGATATGAATATGCCATTGCGCTGCTGATGAATTTGAAGACCTAAGAAGAATTTCAATTCTCCCATCATGGACATTTGATATTCTTCACTCATCATATAGGCAAATTCATCACTATATCGTTGGTTAGTACAGCCAAAGATAATATAATCAACATATATTTGGCACACAAACAGTTCACCATCATATGATTTAGTAAAAAGAGTAGGGTCGAGTGAACCGGGTGTGAAGCCATTCTTCACGAAGAATTCCTTCAATGTATCATACCACGCCCGAGGGGCTTGCTTGAGGCCATAGAGGGCCTTATTGAGTCTGAAGACTTTGTCAGGATTCTTGGGATCTTCAGAACCTGGGGGTTGAGCAACATATACTTCTTCCTCAAGCTTACCATTGAGGAATGCACTTTTCACATCCATTTGATATAAGATGATATCATGATGGTTAGCATAGGCAAGTAAAATGCGAATAGCCTCAAGTCTAGCAACAGTGCAAAAGTTTCATCGAAATCAATTCCTTCAACCTGTGTGTAGCCTTGAGCTACTAGTCGTGCCTTATTCCTCACCACAAGGCCATTTTCATCTTGCTTGTTGCGGTAGATCCACTTTGTGCCAATGATATTATGCTTGCGAGGATCAGGCGATTGACCAATTCCCTTACATTGTTCAGCTCGAATCGATGTAATTCTTCTTGCATAGCCTGAATCCACTCCGGCTCGAAAATGCTTCATCTACCTTAGTGGGCTCTGTGATAGAGACAAAAGCATAGTGCCCACAAAAGTTAGATAAGTGTGAGGCTTTTGAGCGTGTGAGAGGACCAGTGCGCTAATGTCATCGATGATCTTCTCCACTTGCACTTCTTTTGCAACGCGTGGATGAGTTGGTCGTCACGAGGATTTTGATCAGCATTTTCTTGACACCATTTGCCTCATCATGTTCTTGAGTGCATCACTCGACATTCTTCATGAACAGGAATGAATTCTTCAGCAGATTCTTTAGTAGGAATGACATCCTCGGTTGCCTTGAGCTTGATAGCATCCTCGGTGCTGGTTCATCTAACACGAAGGTAGGTGCTCTCTTTGCGAGCCATTAGTTTCATCGAACCGCACATCTACAATGTCGACAATCTTGTGAAGAACAATGTTGAAGACTCAGTAGGTGTCGAGTCCTTCCGTAACCAAGCATAAAACCTTCATGTGCTTTGGTGCAAATTTAGAGTTGTGATGAGGATCTCTAATCCAACATTTAGCACGAAGACTTTGAAATAACTCACATTGGGTTTCTTGTCGTGAGGAGTTCATAGGCGCCTTCTTGAAGAATTTGTGAAGATATACTCTGTTGATGATGTGGCGAGCGGTATCAATTGCATCAATCCAAAAGCCGAGGCGTTTTGTATTCATCAAGCATAGTGCGAGCCATCTCAACAAGAGTTCTGTTCTTGCGCTCCACGACGCCATTCTGCTGAGGAGTATAGGGAGCAGATAACTCATGAGTAATACCAAGTTCATCAAGATAGCATCAAGACCAGAATTCTTGAACTCAGTTCCATTGTCACTTCTGATATGCTTGATCTTCACACCAAAGTTGGTTGAAGCCCTCGAGGAAAATTGTTTGAAGACTTCCTACACTTCATGTTTGTAAGTAACAATGTGTACCCATGTATATCGAGAATAATCATCAACAATGACAAAACCATATAAAGATGCATCATTAGTGATCGCTGAATAATGATTTGGTCGAAGAGGTCCATGTGAAGCAATTGAATGGACGGGTAGTGGTCATGATAGTCTTCACTTTGGATGCTTGGCCTTGGTCATTTTCCCGCTTCACAGGCTCGCATAAGTGATCCTTGAGGAATTTGACATTCTCAATGCCAATGACATGCTTCTTCTTCGCAAGCGTGTTCAAATTCCTCATGCTGCATGACCAAGTCGTCGATGCCATAGCCAGCCTTCTCGACGCTTTTGCAAGTAGACACACGGCTGGTTGTGGTCCCAGAGAAAATCAACAATATCAGATCTCCTCTCCTAAAGCCTTGAAGACTTTGGAATTATCACTTCCATAATCACAACACAGCGATATTTGCGAAGACAACAACCATATCAAGATCGCAAAGCATTGAGACTGACAGAGATTGTATCCTAAGGACTCAACAAGCATGACTTTGTCCATGTGCTTATCCTTAGAGATAGCAACCTTACCAAGACCCAATACCTGACTTTTGCCTTTGTCAGCAAAGATGATATGCTTCAGAGGTGACGGTGATAAGGGAGCATCCATCAATAGATTCTTGTCACCAGTCATGTGATTTGTACATCCACTATCGAGGACCCATTCAGTGGTTTTGAGTTGATCATCCTATAGATGAATTAGTGTAGCTTACAATCTCATATGCTTCATTAGTGAAGAATATGATATCAAGTTCACCAGATGAATTTCATCAAGCATTAAACAGATATAGCAGTATGAGGACGTGTGAAATGAAAGTTCATTTCATCATGATTTGCCTGCGTCCTTTCAGGCATTTTTGTCAGGTCCCCAGCAAATTCTTCAGACGTTTGAGCACGTCTGGAGACCTGACCCTGCAGAAGAGATTAGTTCTTTTTCTTCACCACCCACATCTGAAGGGGTGGCAAAGAGTTCATCATCCTGCGAGCACCATATGAGAAAGGTGGCAAAGATGCCAAACCATTTTGCTTAGCATAGGAGGGGTTAGGGTAAGCATATGAATAAGCAGAGTAATTCTTCGAGGACTTATGAACATAATGGTTTGAAGAATAATGCACATATTCATAGCCCTTAGCTCTACCCTGCGAGACAGAGTTGTTAGCATGATGATAATCATATGAGGACTTTGATCCTGTTGAGGAATTTGATCCATATGAAGAATTTGGTCCATATGAAGAATTTAATCTGGGGTTCCTGTTCTTCACAGGTGGTGTCATGAGGACATTCACCTGAAGACTTTCAACGCAACTTTTGGGAACCCAGATTTTCTTCATAGGGGAACCGTTCCTGTAGTTAGTGCCAACATATCTAGCAAATACTTCACCATTCTGATTTTTGAACAGTTTATAGTTGGAGTCAAATGACTCATCAGAAGAATGAGAAGATTCACATGTAAAGCCAGATAAATTAGATGGATCAACTGGAGGTCCCTTTGCAGCAACCCATGATGTTTTGGGGTACTGCTCAGGCTTCCAATATGTTCCATCGGCATTGAGTTTCCTCTCAAAGGCAATACCCTCTTTCCTAGGGTTTCATTGAGGATCTGCTTGACCACATCACAAAGTGTCGATGCCCTTTGAGGCTTTTGTACATGCTGTCATGTACAATTCCTTCAACCCTGCATTGTCGGTGATACTAGCAATGTCCTCGGATGAGGAATTAGAGATAGCAGAGGCGATGAAGAATTTGTAACATTTGAAGCATTTGAACATTCGTGAAGAATTAGCAGATTCACGTTCAATGCACTTTAAGCATGGAGGAACAAATTCTTCCTGAGAAGCGCTGATTTGTTGAGCTAGTAATGAATCGCGCTCCTTCTGAAGATCTTCATAACACACTCTTAGCTTTTCAAGATCTTCCTTTCTTTGAAGAGATTCAAGAGAAAGTTTCTCATAATCAGCCAAGAGGGTATTATGTTGATCTTGAAGGACGTCAAACTTGGAGTGAATTTTCTGAAGACATTCACCCAATGCTTTTGACTGATCCATTTCTTTGCGCAACATATTATCACTTCTTTCTAGCATATCTTGAGTTTGTTCTAAAACTGTTTGTTGTTTAGTGGCGACGCAAATAAGTTTGGTATAGCAGGATTCAATATCATCATCAGATTCATCATTGTCAGATTCATCATTATCAGATTCATTATCACAAGACTCGGATGAGGAGCATTCGTTACCTCAAAGCACGTTTGCCATGCGACAAGATGCGAAGATGATGATTCGGCTCAAAAGTCATCGTTTTGAGAGATTCCTTGAAGTCCTCAAACCAGGATCATGACGAGTTCGATGACCTTCATAGACATCAGAGATTCGGTCCCAGATGAGCTTAGAATTGCCAAGATGCATAATTCACCCGAATTGATCTCTCGGATAGGCGGGAGCAGATGATATCCTTCGCTATGATATCAAGTCGAGTGTACTTGCGAATATCATCAAGATTCGCCATCTTGCATAGATCAAGAAGACCAATCTCAGTGACGGTCCACAGCTCGCTGTTCTTTGCCATGAGGCGCTTCCTCATCATGGCCTTCCACTTGGGATAGTCATGACCGTCAAAGATAGGGCATGTCACTTTCCTCATACCTGCGGTCGACATAACTAAAAACTCCCGGCGGTTAAACCAAACTCACACAAAACAAGGGAGTACCTTGCTCTGATACCAATTGAAAGTGCGTTATATCGACTAGAGGGGGGTGAATAGGCGATTTTTATGAATTCTTCACTGAGGAATTTGCTGGTGAGGAAATTCCTTAGCGAAGAACTACTTGCAGCAGAATATGTACTCAGAAGTAAACATGACAGGATACAAACATAGTCATCATGATGAAATGAAGACTAACACAGAGTACGGAAAGCGTAAACACAGGATAGCAAGATGAAGACAAACAGACTGAAGAAATTGAACTGAGGAATTTGTGAAAGTCTTCAGTCAAAGTCTTCAAGCACAGATATGAACAACATTCAACACAAGAATGAGGAAATGAAAGAGTTGAGGAAATAGAACCAGTCGGTTGGTGAAGACAATGATTTGGTAGACCAGTTCCAACTGATGTCTCGGTTATGCGTCTGGTTGGAGCGGCCGAGTCTTTAAACTCGAGGACACACAGTCCGGACACACGATCTCGAGCCGCAACTCAGACACCCAGTCCTCACCGTATTCTCCTTGAACTAAGACCACGCAGGCCTCGTCCAATCACTCGTGGTAAGTCTTGGTGACTTCCAAACCTTCACAGACTTGGTCACTTGGCGATCCACAATTCCTCTTGGATGCTCTAGACCTTGACGCCTAACCGTCTGGAAGAAGCACAGTCTTCAAAGGTAACAAGCATCGGATCCACGCAGATCAATTTCTTGATGATGCTCAATCACTTTGGGTTTGTGGGGTTTGGTTTTGGGATTTTCCTCACTTGATGATTTTCGCTCAAAGTCCTCGGAGGATGGGTTGCTCTCGGATGACAAGTGTCAAGTTCTCTCGAGCAGCCAACCAACTAGTGGTTGTAGGGGCAGCTATTTATAGCCTAGGGAGCAGCCCGACATGATAAGACATAAATGCCCTTCAATGATATGACCGTTAGGTGGATAAGATATTTTGGACAGCCGGTAGCAAGAAGACAAAGAACGGTCGGAAATTTGACTCTCAAAATCCTTAGGGCTATCATGTTCCTCATCGTGTAGGCAATTCGACTGGCGAATTCCTAACTCCTCGATCGAAAGAAAGTCCTCAAGGACTGGAGGAACTGCGTCTCATCCTCAAGAAATTGACTGAATCAGTATGAGATTTCCAATGGCTTCACTCAAGGGATTGGTAGGTGTAGGACTTTGAGTTGAGCATCACATGGAAATTTTTCCTTAGTATTTCCTCGACCCCTTTAACAATGACGGTGTTTCCTATGACTCAAGAAAGAGAAAATGAAACTACGAAAACAAAAGTCTTCACGCTTCATATTCCTCGAATGAATATCAAGTCTTCAAGGTCACACCAATTTCTTCACTTTCAAAGTCTTCAGAAAGTCTTCAGAATATCAAAGTCTTCAGTCGAAGAACTTCATTTTTAGGGGTCGACTTTCTTTGTAAATATCAAACTCCTCATAGACTTATAGACCTGTGTAACCTATAAGTCTTCAATACACCAAAATCACTAAGGGGCACTAGATGCACTTACATTGGGGACACAAGAGATTTCTTGTATGTGATTGCAGGGTTGTTTGAGAGAGACCATCTTCATCCTACACCTTCCACAGATTGGTAAAACTTAGGTAATCCACTTGAGGGAAATTTGTTGCTGTCCTACATAACTCTGCGCTTGGAGGCCCAACAGAGTGTACAAGAATAAAAGTTGTGTATAGTAGACATCAGTAGGGAAAAATGTAGAGGTCGAGGGCTATTTAACAGGCATGGCCACGAGCATTGGTTCGCCACGGAGAGCACGCGTAGATATCATGGGCATGCTCGGGTTTGTGCGCGACATGGGCACATGTGTTGGGCAACAATTGCAGCAGGTAGGTGACGACATTGGCAGGTGGGTCCCACATGTAAGTCAGAGAGAGAGAGAGATGGGGGGAGAGAGAGGGAGAGAGAGAGAGAAGTGCCCGTGTGTGGGTTAGCTAGCTCAATCGGCTAGCTAGGCCGTGGCTGGCCTGGATGTGTGGTGGGCTTCTCTTTTTTTATTCTTTCCTTTTTCTTCTCTCTTTCTGTTTGTAAATTCATTTGAATTTGAATTTGAATTTTCTGCAAACAGTAAACTTGCTCTAAAATCTGTTTTGAATATTTGTTGGGTAAACATTTCCTTTGGGGTTTTTGACAAACTATTTTGTCATTTCCTATTGGGCCCTTTTGCAACGTTTCTTTTTTCTATTTTCTGTTTTTCTTTCAAACCCAGGTTTTAAGTATAGTTTAAGTTGCCCAAATTTAAACTATTTTCGAACTTTTGATCACTGAAGTGAAATAGGACAAATATTGATATTAGGAAATTTCTCTCCTGACCATATGCATTTTTTATTAAACTTTTATTCAGAGAAAATCTCATAGCCATTAGTTAAACTCTAAATTGACTTAGGGTTTAAGAATTGGTCATGTTTGATTTTTAACAACCAAATATGCAATGAAATCATGGATGTATTGCTTCTAAATGCACATCCTAAATTTTGGAACATTCGGGATGTGACATGTTCCAGCTTCAACTCGATCTCTTCTCAATGCCCCTTGGCCTTGCAGATCAGAAGAGGAAAAAGCATCATCACAATTAGTATAGCAGAATCGATTTAAATCATTTGTAGAGGAATTCATAGGAGAAATGGAATCACTTATTAGATCCACTTGCAGAATTGATACAAGTTCAAGTCTCCTGAAGCAACATGTCCTGCTCTAAAAACAGAAACATGTCATCATACCAGTTGAAAGGGAGGACAAGAAAGAGTCACACAAACATGAACATGAGATTCATCAACACCAACTCAAGTAGCACTCCATCACCATCCCCTGGAAGCACAAGTATGGTTCATCTCATTATTGGTTGGGACCAAACAAAATAATACTCCATATCAACAAGTAATATAATAATAAAAGCAAGAACAAAGAGGATTTAATATGCAGGGCCGATGAACTCACGGTGATAAAAGCTCATAGGTTCCTAATTAAACATATGCAACTATACATGCTTGATGTCAATACTACTTACGGATCTAAATTATTATTATTTCACTACTATGTCAGTGGTCTATTTACAAGCATACAGTTCAACAAGTCAAGCGAACTGCAAGTCAAGATAAATCAAACTATGATAGATATTGCTCATAGGATACAATGTCTATACAATCTTGAGAAAATTAGTTCCAAATGATGCTAAGATAACATATATAGGGCACACATGATACATGAAGCTCACCTTCATGTTGAGCCAAGGCCTCGAAGAGCATGAATGGCTTTGAACATAATTTATTTACCATGGGCTAGTAGTATTGAATGCATCAACAATGTATGGTTAGGATTAATGGGTTACAAAAAGTGTATAAGAAGAAAAGAGCTAACCCTGTTAATTTATTCCATATTACTATTCTAGCAATGATCATCCAAAGCTTATCATCCCATGATGTTCTACTCTACTTCCTAGCATCTCGCATGGCCATATAGTTTCCTGTTAAATCTTTCTCCTTCTCTTGGATTTGTTGCTTTATGGAATGTGCTAGTTGAAACTTCTGATTGGATTTATTTGTAATGTTATTCCAGCCTTCAGCCATCCACCCATTTTGACCTCTACAGATGGGATTGTTGTAGTCAAGCAATGTATCTGCAAGATCTTGCTCATCTGCATGTGAAAGCACATTTGCTCCTCGGGTGGTTTTGGTAATTAATGACAACATACTTTGTGGTTGGACTAATGCTTTTATCAAGTATAATTCAGGAAATTCAATCACATTGGCATGGCAAAAGGACTAAAGAGGTGGACCCCTCAAAATGCTAAGGCAGGCATTAGCAAAAGCTCAAGACTCCATTTTTGGTTTAGTGATCCAAGATCACATTGAGTCCATAGGAAAAGCCAATACTATTAAAAGGGGATGAGGTTATGATGATGATCTGGTTGCTCAAGTGCTTAGTGATACATCTCCTAAACTAGCAGCAACTTTCACTGCCATAGACACTCATAAGTAGTCTCGGTCCCACCGATATTCCAAACCCAGTCGCACCGAGATGAACCACCTCAGCCATAAGCCAAACCCTAGCAAACTCGGATTTTCCGATTCTGAACTCGGTCTCACCGAAACATGAGTTGCCAAGCTTCAGAACCTTCATCATCAAATCGGTGTCACCGAGATGATGAAGTCGGTCCCACCGAAATTGGCATGCTCTTGTCATTGCACGAATCGGACTAACCGAGATTGTATTTTCGGTCCCACTGAAAATCCCAACGCTCACATTATTTGAACTATCGGTCTCACCGAGTTGTCCACTTCGGTCCCACCGAGATTGCTCAAATGTGTGTAACGGTTGGATTTTGTGTGGAGGCTATTTATACCCTCCACCCCTCTTCATTCGTGGAGAGAGCCATCGAAATAACTACCACTCCTACCTTACATTTCGAGAAGAGAACTACCTACCCTTGTGTTGAGATCAAGTTGCTCCACTCCCACCATATGAAGCTTGATCTCTAGCCTTCCCAAGTTGCTTTCCACTCAATCCTTTCTTCCACCACAGCCAAATCAGTGAGGAGAGTTGAGTGTTGGGGAGATTATCATTTGAAGCACAAGAGCAAGGAGTTCATCATCATCTACAACATCTATTACCTTTTGGAGGGTGGTGCCTCCTAGATTGGTTAGGTGTCGCTTGGGAGCCTCCGTCGTCGAGATGTGGAGTTGAACCAAGAAGTTTGTAAGGGCAAGGAGATCGCCTACTTCGTGAAGATCTACCCCGAGTAAGGCTAGCCCTCCATGGGCGTAGGCCATGATGGAATAGACAAGGTTGCTTCTTCGTGGACCCTTCGTGGGTGGAGCCCTCCGTGGACTCTCGCAGCCATTACCCTCCATGGGTTGAAGTCTCCATCAACGTGGAAGTACGATAGCACCACCTATCGGAACCACGAGAAAAATCATTGGGTCTCCAAATTGCGTTTGATCTTCTCCACTTCTCTTTACTACTTGTGCATTTTACTTTCCGCTGCCCATGCTCTAGAATTGCATGTGTAGTGTGCTACTTGACTTGTGTGTTATGCAAAATCTGCCAAAATTTGTCCTTGATAAAAGACAGAATTTTTATCTTGTCGAGTAGTCTAATCACCCCCCCCCTCTAGACACTCTCACCTTCTTCGATCCCTCAATTGGTATCAGAGCTTTGGTCTCCATTGCTTTGGTTTACACACCATTGGAGGAAGATGGACGTGTCTACGTTTGGGAGTGTTAGCCATAGAGTACCTATTCTTAATGGAGTGTCCTATAACTCGTGGAGGATTGAAATGCTTATTATCTTTAAGACATACAATTTGCGCAAATATGTTGAGACCCCCTATGTGCCTCCATTTGACCCCTTGCACCCTACCATGGATGAAGAGCTTGATTTGCTTCGTAACCTTAGGACTGTAAATCTTATCATTAGAGGGTTACCCGATAACTTGCTTAAGCTCGTTACAAACTTTGAGTGCGCCTATGCTATGTGGAAGTTCTTGGAAGAACTTTATCCGGACTACTCTTTGAGAGGTCTTGATGAAATTCTATACAAGACTATTGAATTTGATATGATGCTTCCCAATGATCCCAACTTTGATAAATGCTTCTTTGAGCTTCGTGATCTTATGAAAAGAAGGGTGATCCGGTCTTATCAATGTTCTAATTAGAAATGCTCTTGTATTGCATTCCGATGATTATTGTCACATTGACAAAACTAATGCAAGTAGTTATCAAATTGACCTAGGTGTTGATGATGAACAATCTATGGGTCAATATGATGATGAGCATGAGCATGATGATGATTACTCCGATTCGGACACCGAGCTAGACAAGATCATGAAGAGTCTCAATCTTATGGCAAATCGAGAGACTACATGTCCGGCGGAAAAGAGTGGATTCTTGATAGTGGATGCACCGACCACATGACCGGAGACAAAGACATGTTTCGAGAGCTTGCAAAGAACGATGGTCCACGCAAGTATGTGACTTTTGGAGACAACTCCAAGGGTAAGGTACTTGGCCTTGGTAAGGTGGCCATATCTCATGATAGCTCTATTCAAAATGTCATGCTTGTAGAATCTCTTGGATACAATTTACTTTCCGTGTCTAGATTAGCTGACTTTGGATTCAATGTGCTATTCACCGAAGTAGATTGCCAAGTCTTTCGTCGTGACAATCATAACATGGCATTTACCGGTATCCGTAGAGGTGATCTATATATTGTTGATTTCACTAAGAAAGCCCAACCTAGAGCTTGCTTCATTGCTAAATCCTCTAAAGGTTGGTTATGGCATAGAAGGCTTGGACATCTTGGTATGCGTAATTTAGACAAGCTGATCAAAGGTGATCATATTCTTGGCGTTAAAGATGTTTTCTTTGACAAAGATAGACTTTGTAGTGCTTGTCAGGAAAACAAGTAGGTGGAAGTCATCCCGTGAAGAACATCATGACCACAAGGAGCCCGCTTGAGCTTCTTCATATGGATCTCTTCGGTCCCAATGCTTACAAAAGCCTTGGTGGTAACTCCTTTGGTCTAGTTATAGTTGATGATTATTCCAGATTTACGGGTATTTTTCCTTGATGACAAATCGCAGGTTCGAGAGAATCTTCAAAACCTTTGCCAAAAGGCCCAAAATCAATTTGAGGTGAAGATCAAGAAAGTTCAGAGTGACAATGGAACGGAGTTCAAGAACGCCAATGTAGACTCTTTTCTCGATGAGGAAGGGATTCTACATGAGTTCTCGACTACGCACACTCCTCAACAAAATGGAGTTGTTGAGAGGAAGAACCTAACGCTCATAGAGATGGCGAGAACGATGCTTGATGAATACAAGACAATCAAGCATTTTTGAGGGGAAGCGGTCGAGACAGCTTTTCATGCTATCAACAGGCTTTATCTTCATAAGCTCCTCGGCAAGACATCATACGAGCTCCTCACCGTAACAAACCCCAAGTGGGATACTTTCGTGTCTTTGGTTGAAATGCTACATCCTTGATAAGCATCGTCGGTCTAAATTTGCTCCTAAAACTCATGAAGGCTTTTTTCTTGGTTATGGATCAAACTCCCACACCTACCGTGTCTACAATAATTTCACCCGAAAGGTTGAAGAGACGGTAGACGTGAAGTTTAATGAATCTAATGGCTCGCAAGTAGAGCAAATGCCTATTGATGTAGGAGACAAGGACCCATCAGAAGCTATCCAAGATTTATCTATTGGAAAGATCCGTCCCATGGAAGTGAAGGAGAGTACCTCATCTACATATGTGGAGCCCCCTACCTCACGGCGAGATGAACCTCAAGGCAACATGGAGGCCTCCACAAGTGGAACTCACCAAGATGAGGAAGTGCAACAAGAAGATCCACCACAACCTCCTTCTCCACCGCCTCAAGACAACACCAACAACAATGAAGAAGAAGAAGAGGAAGGAGAAGATGATGAGGAAGCTCAGCCAGAACCTCAACAAAAGCTATCCCGAGTCCGAGCAAGAGTCAAGAAAAATCATCCCGTGGAACAAATGATGAACGACATCAACTCCGGGAGAATTACTCGCTCTAAAACTCGCTTAGCTAACTTTTGTGAGCATTACTCATTTATCTCTAGTATTGAACCTATGAAGGTATAAGAAGCACTTGAAGACCCGGATTGGGTGAATGCTATGCACGAAGAACTACACAACTTTGAGAGGAACAAAGTATGGACTTTGGTAGAGAAGCCCAAGGATGATCAAAACGTCATTGGAACCAAATGGGTGTTTCGGAACAAGCAAGATGAAGATGGACAAGTCATCCGCAACAAGGCTCGTCTCGTAGCTCAAGGTTACACACAAGTCGAAGGTATGGACTATGGTGAGACCTATGCCCCCGTTGCTAGACTTGAGTCCATTCGCATTCTTCTTGCTTATGCCAATCACCATGATATTACTCTCTATCAAATGGATATCAAAAGTGCTTTCCTAAATGGTGAAATTGAGGAGGAAGTATTTGTGAAACAACCTCCCGGATTTGTGAATCCCAAAAGCCTAATCATGTTTACAAGTTGCACAAAGCTCTTTATGGTCTTAAACAAGCTCCTAGAGCTTGGTACAAATGCTTGACTAGCTTTCTTCTTGAAAAAGGCTTTGAGATTGGAAAGATAGACCCAACGCTGTTCACGAAAAGGGTTAATGGTGAACTATTTGTGTGCCAAATATATGTTGATGATATTATCTTTGGTTCAACTAACCTCATTTTAGCAAGAAGTTTGGAAAGCTCATGTCGGAGAAGTATGAGATGTCCATGATGAGTGAACTCAAATTCTTCCTTGGGTTGCAAATCAAGCAATCTAAGGAGGGTACCTTTGTCTCACAAACAAAGTACACCAAGGATCTCTTCAAGAAGTTCAACATGCAAGAAAGCAAGGTATGAGAACCCCATGCCTACAAGTGGACATAATGACTTGACAAAAGATGGAGAACCCATTGATCAAAGGGTTTACCGATCTATGATTGGTTCTCTACTATATCTTTGTGCTTCTTGTCCTGACATAATGTTGAGTGTATGCATGTGTGCTCGATATCAAGCAGCCCCTAAAGAATGTCATCTTAAAGCTGTTAAAAGGATTGTGAGATATTTGATACACACACCAAACTTTGGCATTTGGTATCCTAAGAGGGCCTCTTTCGACCTTGTTGGCTATTCCGACTCGAACTATGCCGGTGACAGGGTTGATAGAAAGTCAACTTCGGGTACGTGTCAATTCCTTGGTCGATCCCTTGTATCTTGGTCCTCCAAGAAACAAAATTCGGTATCATTATCCACTGCCGAAGCGGAATATATTGCTGCTGGTTCGTGTTGTGCTCAATTGCTATGGATGACACAAACACTTAAGGATTATGGGATACATGTGAGACATGTTCCCTTGCTTTGTGACAATGAGAGTGCGATTAAAATTGGACACAATCCCGTGCAACACTCTCGAACGAAACATATTGAAGTTCGTCACCATTTCATTCGTGATCACATTGCCAAGGGTGACATCAATCTTAAGCATGTTCGATCTTGACAAACAACTCGCGATATCTTTACAAAACCTCTTGATGAGAAGGTGTTTTGTCGCTAAGGAGTGAGTTGAACATCATTGATGCTTCAAACTTGGAGTGAGAACTCCATTGATGCATGCAAGGCATGAGCCCACTTGACTAATCCTTGATATTTCTCTTATGATGGTGATCATATGTCTTGGACACATTTGCCTCCTTGTATTGCATCTAACTCCTTGCGGTACTTGGATGATCTACATTCCACAAGATTACCACACACTCAAATCATGAGTAATCTTGTCATTGACCAAGTATCTAGCCCTTTGGGATGTTGAGTTCAAGGAACAAAATTCCACATATCCTTTTGACATCTTATACATCTAGTATTTCACTCTTGTCATCTTGGATATCCTTGAGTATTTCCTTGCTTGCCTAACCCATGTAGGAAGATGAACTACACAAGTGGAAATGGCGCCCAACTTCACATTCAATGAGCACCTACATCAAGTTTACCTACATGAACAAAGCAACAACAAGCCCAAGGTATGTTCTTCACATCTTTAAGGAGCTTTGCTCAAAGTCATGAGTACAAGCAGCTTCATAAGATGTGATCACATCGAATGCTTAATCGAAAAATGGCAACCCCATTTTGAGCTTAAATGATGAGTATGACCTATGATCAAATGTCCTCATTCGACTCCTAAGTCAATATACTCAAACATAGGTGACCTTGTCGCCGACCTTTATCTAGATGAAGTACATATGTTTTGGAGTCTTTCTATTTTCTCTTATGTTCTCTCATTGAGTTTTCATTTTTTTTAAAAACAAAAAACTTCATCTAGGAATCTTTTTCATTTCTATTCTTCTGTCTTTGTGAATATCCTTCTGGCTCTGATCAATTCCTCGAAAATCATTCACAAATTAATTGCAAATCCTTTGAAACATTCCTCGCAAAGTGAGCTGAATTATTTCTGTAATTCCTTGGAATTAAACTCGGCGTCACCGATTTAAATATTTCGGTCTAACCGAAAAGGATCTACCCTAAGTCCCTGACTTTCGGACCCACCGATCCATCTTAATTCGGTGTCACCGATTTATTTCTTTCAGGATATCATCTTCTGCAGCTCCACTCAATGATTCTCTATGCATGTTTTTTTGCCCTGTTGTGATTCTTAAGGATCCCACTTCCTTCTTCCCATCTTTCCTGACCCTCCTAGTTTGTTGTCCTTTTCGGCACTTGATGTCAAAGGGGGAGAAGACTTAGGGGGAGAAGAGAAGATTTAGGGGGAGAAGAAGAGCAATCTTACCTTAAGGGGGAGAGAATCACATCAAAGCTTTGCCGTGTTTTTCCTTATAAGAGAATTTCTTGCCGTGTTTCACATTGGACATTACAATTGGCGTCATTCTCATTTGGCATCATTCTTTTGATTTTGCTCTTTCCATCAAACCCCTTGATCTGAGAAAACTCAAAGGGAGAGGAATCTTCACAATTGATATCTTATGGAAAGCAAAATCTCTCAGAGTTCATTGAAAATCTTTTAGTTTCGGAGACATGTTTGCTGATTCAAGCTTGTGCTCAATATGAGACATTCTTTATACATGTCATCCCTGGCTTGGTACTCTTGATGTTCTTGCAGTTGGTTGAAGAAATACTCTTGTGTTATCTAATCTTGTTTTCCCAAGTTTATCTCTTCAGGTACAATGCCAAGGAACCTCAAGGTAAGTATATGCACTTTGCAGAATGTGCATGATGGTGACTTGCTTGTGGATACTTGTTTGCAAGAAATCACCATGCACATATGCATTATCACTCACTTCTTTTCATCTGCTCTGATGCATATAGCCAAGCTGCATGTAGCACATCTTGCTTTTCTCTCTTGTGTGCTTGTGGTAGTCCAAAACCATAATTTATGAAAATCTTGCACACTTGTAGGGGAGCCTGTACTACATGTTTGTCAAAGCTTTGATAATTCTGTCCTTCTTTCAATAAGCTTTGATGTCTTGTTTAGTGTGTTGCCATCAATTACCAAAAAGGGGGAGATTGAAAGCACATTTGCTCCTCGGGTGGTTTTGGTAATTAATGACAACATACTTTGTGGTTGGACTAATGCTTTTATCAAGTATGTTTCAGAAATTCAATCACATTGGCATGGCAAAAGGACTAAAGAGGTGGACCCTCAAAATGCTAAGGCAAGCATTGGCAAAAGCTCAAGACTCCATTTTTGGTTTAGTGATCCAAGATCACATTGAGTCCATAGGAAAAGCCAATACTATTAAAAGGGATGAGGTTATGATGATGATCTGGTTGCTCAAGTGCTTAGTGATACATCTCCTAAACTATCAAGAACTTTCACCGCCATAGACACTCATAAGTAGTCTCGGTCCCACCGATATTCCAAACCAGTCACACCGAGATGAACCACCTCAGCCATAAGCCAAACCCTAGCAAACTCGGATTTTCCGATTCGAACTCGGTCTCACGAAACATGAGTTGCCAAGCTTCAGAACCTTCATCATCAAATCGGTGTCACCGAGATGATGAAGTCGGTCCCACTGAAATTGGCATGCTCTTGTCATTGCACGAATCGGACTAACCGAGATTGTATTTTCGGTCCCACTGAAAATCCTAACGCTCACATTATTTGAACTATCGGTCTCACCGAGTTGTCCACTTCGGTCCCACCGAGATTGCTCAAATGTGTGTAACGGTTGGATTTTTGTGGAGGCTATTTATACCCTCCACCCCTCTTCATTCGTGGAGAGAGCCATCGAAATAACTACCACTCCTACCTTACATTTCGAGAAGAGAACTACCTACCCTTGTGTTGAGATCAAGTTGCTCCACTCCCACCATATGAAGCTTGATCTCTAGCCTTCCCAAGTTGCTTTCCACTCAATCCTTTCTTCCACCACAGCCAAATCAGTGAGGAGAGTTGAGTGTTGGGGAGATTATCATTTGAAGCACAAGAGCAAGGAGTTCATCATCATCTACAACATCTATTACCTTTTGGAGGGTGGTGCCTCCTAGATTGGTTAGGTGTCGCTTGGGAGCCTCCGTCGTCGAGATGTAGAGTTGAACCAAGAAGTTTGTAAGGGCAAGGAGATCGCCTACTGTGTGAAGATCTACCCCGAGTAAGGCTAGCCCTCCGTGGGCGTGAGCCATGATGGAATAGACAAGGTTGCTTCTTCGTGGACCCTTCATGGGTGGAGCCCTCCGTGGACTCTCGCAGCTGTTACCCTCCGTGGGTTGAAGTCTCCATCAACGTGGAAGTGCGATAGCACCACCTATCGGAACCACGAGAAAAATCATTGCGTCTCCAAATTGCATTTGATCTTCTCCACTTCTCTTTACTACTTGTGCAATTTACTTTCCGCTGCCCATACTGTAGAATTGCATGTGTAGTGTGCTACTTGACTTGTGTGTTATGCAAAATCTGCCAAAATCTGTCCTTGATAAAAGACAGAATTTTTATCTTGTCGAGTAGTCTAATCACCCCCCCTCTAGACACTCTCACCTTCTTCGATCCCTCAGCATGGTCCGAAGATGACCTAGGTGTTGCCATAGCTACATTATTGAACCAACAATGTGTACTAGTTAAAATTTCTCTCTACCACTACTTTACATAAAAGGGGTGAAAAGGAAATAAAGTTACAAAATAAATTCATGCACGACTAATAATCATCCCACATTTGCATTGTAATCTGATCTCTAAGAGTATTTCCAATGTTTGACTAACCATGATGAAGTTGGTTGACATCATTACCCTCTAGCATCAACATATGTTGCTGGAAAATTAATGGTGGTTGGTGATCCAACCTTGCCTCATCAGCACTTTGAGATGTAATGGTGTTATGGAATACATCACATGCAACCGGAATATTTGATTTGTGACTATATAAGATAGTGATTGTCCACTATTAAGATAGGGAACCGTTATTTAGAACACCGACGGCCCTTTCGATATGGTTCCGGAGAATTGCAAGGCGATGGTTGAACAACTCCCTATGGTTAGATAGCTGACATGAGATGAGAGCCTCCTCCTAAATTCACCTAGGTGACACCGAACTCCTCGATAGGGGCAAGAAAATAAGGAGGGCTTGCATATCTAGCATCTACAGGATAAATTTTCCAACTAGCACATGAAACTCCTTGTCAATAACAGATAGAAGAACTCCTGCATCTGATGCGGACCCTTCCCACCCACATGAAATAAATGTGAAATTAAGATCAAATTCACATGCAACCATGACTTTTTGTGAGAAGGTCCCTTTCCTATTCCTAAAAGGGGGAACCTTATCCTCAGCAATAGTGATGGGGTACATTTTCCATATATAGTGCCAATGCAATTCTGCACATTGAAAAAGAAACAACACAATTTGGTAGTTTTAGAAATCTATATGGAGAAGCTTTAGAAAATTCCATCTATGTGGAGGTGTGTGTGTAGTGGTTCCCCCTAAAAATAAGGCCAATAGTGGGTGTTGGACATGATCTTTGAGTGGGGCTAGAGCGAACTTGGAATCTTTATATATCTTTTGGCTAGAGTTAGAATTAAGTCAAAAAGTTTCTTTATCTTCCTACAAATTGTTTTAGTTATCCGTTGGAAGTAGTAGATCTTGATTGCTAGCATTGTGCGAAATCATGTACATAAACATTTCCAACTACTCCTCGACTGTAACAATTGGTGTACCCTCCAAGACATGCTCTATTTTAGGATTATGTAAGATATAGACCTAAAATCTCAGTCCCATCCTCAACTCAACCTAGACTAACATGCAAGCTCTTCTAATATTACCTTAAACCTTTGCAGCATCGAATAATGATGTTGTGTGTACTGGTTGCTTTTCCTCATAAGGCAACAATATAAAGTAGGGGCCAAAAGGAAGAATATTTCATCGTCTTCTTCTTGTTCATGCAAGAAATCATACTTATTTTTATCCCTCTTAGAATTCATCACTACTATATCCAAGAAGTGTTTGACGCAGTAGAAACAACTAAAGCAATAATAACAACATCAGAGAACCAATAGCTAGGAGCCTAGATAGCTCAAGAGTAAATGAAAAGATAGTGATTTTCTAACATCTAAGTATAAAACTAAGAGCAATGTTTTTCACAAAAAAACAAAATAAGACCATTATTTCCCAGGCAGAGAAAAATAACATCATATGAGGTAAAAAATGACAAAGAACATTCTGCATAGATTGCATTGTGTATAAATAGAATTAAGAGCAGTAGTTTTCTCCAATGTAGTAGTTCAAAATTTAAGTTTCTCAATGACTGTGTCAAAGGGATGACTATGTCACATACCTTTCTTGGTCTGGGGGAAATCTTCTCAATGATCGACGACCAAAATGCACCCAACAACTTAACACGATGTCTTCAGATAAAGCAAAATAGTTCTAATGTCAGAGCACCTGCATTTGACACACGATAAAATACTTATCAATTTGTGACACAAAAAATTGCCTAGTTTGACACACGATAAAATACTTATCAGTTCTAATGTCAAAGCACCTGCATTGTGACAAGTTCTTAGAGTGCATAAGAAACAATGGTCTGATATATGAAACAACATCACTATAGAAGTTTCATAAGAAGCAATTTGTCATCAATGGAAGTATTATATATGAAACAACTCATGCCGTTGTTTCATATGAAACAACATCAAGAAACCTAGGAGAAATAAAAGGAGAAACAACATCAATGCATATGAAACATTGGTTTGATATATATATTTCAGTTCTCTGAGCACTAGGGACGAACTACTATTGACCAATGGATATGAAACTTGTGTAAATCAACATCAATAGAAAAATATAGTGATCCTTCTATATTTACTAGCAAAAGAGCCCGAGCATTGCAATGGTAGGAAACAATACGACATGCCCCTAACCTAATAATCATGACTGAAGACCCCAATAGATCCATGTCCTTTATTTGAACACAGCATCCCATCTATGTTGCCTCTCTCTCTCTCTCTCTCTCTATATATATATATATATATATATATACACACTAGTAAAACGCCCGTGCATTGCTACGGGCCACAATGCATAAGAATGAATTTGTCTTCATAAAATTTATCCATCTCGACTACCTTAAATGCATCCTATATATGAAGGAGACAATAATCCTAGACGCACTTACAAGAGTTTTAGAAAATCTCCTTTAAACTAATCTTTCTCCCCGATTTCCAAATGGGGTTGGGGGTTAGGCCCATCCTTTCCTAATCTTAAATTCGATAGTCCGTTGAACCCGTAAATGAACTTCCTGTAGATGTAGCATTACTTTGGAGGAGAAATATGGTTATCCGACTATGCTTTGTTATCACCAACACGTGGTCTCAACCCAAAACCCCCACCACAAGACGCACTCTCTTCTTTCTGCTGGACCTCCGTTACTACTCGCTTTCTGTCATAGTGAGACATCATTTTTTGTTGAAACCCTCACCTTTAAAAACATGTCTAACATGTAACGTTAGGATCATCGTGCATGTCATGTGACCTTTTTATGGTAGATAACTTTTCTTCTTCCTACTATCTCGCCATTGAAGCCCCTTCTCCAATAAAAAATATATTTTAATAGAAGGATATAAACATATTAGCCATAAAGCAAATGCAATCGGTGCATGTCATGTGACCTTGTCGTCTTTTATGGTAGATAACTTTTCTTCTACTCACTATCTCTGCCTTGGAACCCCCTTCTCTAATAAAAATAATACATTTTTCAGTAGCAGGATAAACGATTATGCCATGAAGCAAGTGCAATCAATACATGCACACCGATATGTTCTCAGATAGCAAAATTCTATGGATTTTTTTTGTTGCAAAATCCATCATATCTCCACATCTCAACTAAATTTTTTCAGATTCATCTCAACTAATATTACAACCACTACCGTGGCATCTGGTCCTTTTTGAATCCTTGTCGATAGTATTCCTTGTAGAATACTATTTTCATTACCAAATGTCAATAATTTCTCACAGTCCAAGAGTATCGGCTCCTTCTTGACATGTAGTACTTTACATGTATTAATTAAAATTTAAAAGGGACAGGAGTTTCTTTACTTCACATAGCCTCTGAGAACCATATTGACTATAAAATACTAATAAATCTAATGGTTCCAATACATACTAATTCAGGGATAGGAGTTTCTACAGCTTGGAGGTGGTACCATCCATATAATTCATCTCGAAAGCAGACCTAGTGACTTGTTTCACAATCAAGTAGTTCTCGAAGCCCTTAAAGCAACAACAATGATATTTCATAGATCACCAACTTACAGCTTGTGAACCATAGCACTATCAAGTAACTCACCATACTCTCCCTACTCCCTACGAAAATCAATCCTTGTTCCTCCCCATGGAGCATGGAACATATTCATCGCCAGCTCACGCTCACTCCTTAAATGGTCACTCAGAGAAGCATGTAGCCTGCTGCAAAAAAAGTAACACCTGTCCAAAGCAACAATCTCTAAGATACAACCATATCTAGTTCAAATGCAATAAAAAATTAGTGCTTGTGTTTCCAACAACAAATGTTAACATCTCTGGCTATGTTACTTTGAATCGAGATATCTGCTCGGAGTTCATGAAATATATTTTGCGTTAATGGCTCATCCAAGTTAAGTACATGTATACACATGAACAAAGCAATGTAAAGGCCATACAGTGATAATCACAAATCTTCGGCATATCACCTTGATAAAGTATTAGTATAAAACTATAAATACTCTAAAGGAACGTCTTTTACTCAATGATAAGCAACTCAATTTATATTAATAACTTAACTGGCAATATAACTTGTTCATATGCGATAAAACTTATCTTGGAAATTAGCACAAGCTATGTAGTCTGTTGCATGTGTGCTCTCCTATATAACTACTTGGTAAATGCACAAGCAGCACATTTACCTACTAATCATGTGAAACTCTGCAGAAGCTTCATAAATGCACTCACCTTTCGAAAAGCATAGTAGACACCACGACCCTTTATAGCTACTGCGCTCATCATGCAAAAATCAAGGAATCTCCCCGATTGCATAGGATTTCTCGAAAGCATAGTAGACACCACGGATTCCCCTTATTTCTGGACCATGGTGTCTGTCTATGCTCCCATTTTGGGTCATCCTTCTTAGAACCCCCAACCGGTGTTCGCATTTATCCGAACCGGTTCTCGAAATATAACCATGAACACAAAAATTAGTCGGCAATCATGATGGTTAAGTGGAAGTACTTAAGAAGGTTAGTGGTAAACTATATGGTTAAGTGGAAGTACTTAAGAAGGTTAGTGGTAAACTACATTACAAATCTCAACTTTGATATCAATCTTAATTTTCTTTGAAGAAATTGTGTACAGCTAGGTTATCATAGAAGGATATCACCTAATGCCGAGCTATGCTCCACATGGACATCGAGCAATCGCAAAGATCGCCACGGTCCTCCACCACACGAACCCATGGTACGGGCCTACTCCCATGCCAACCTTGCCAGCGATAGTCCACGGAGAAATCCTCACCGTGGTCATGAGCAGGTTCAGATTTACCTTTGGCATTAAAAACAACACACACACACACACACCCACACAATATTAGTATAATGCAAATGCTTTATACATACACATAGGCTTCATTTCTGATCCAAATTATGGAATATGAGCAGATGTAAAGCCCAGAGAAGTCTAGTACAGTATGCTTCATGTGGAATTCAAGTTGTTAAATTAAATAACTACATGCACCAAGATGACAACACGTGTTTTTGTATATTAGTTCAGTTCATAAAATCTAGCAAAGGTGTCTCTTTGGTATTACTACAGATGTCTGGGCTTCCTATATTTCGCTTACCTTATGCATCCTACAGCTTAATGGAGTGTCATTCAGTTTTTGGAATGCTCGAACGGAAATATACATTATCTAGTAAGTTATTTAGTAATTTAAATAAATCATGTAAGTTCACTTTTCTTATTTTCTTAGACTGAAGATACTTGTGAGAAAAAAAGCAGTTGCATTCTTGAAAAGAACTGATTTCATGCGCCGAACGCTTGCCGGGACCCAACTCCAAACCATGGAAAGGCTCAAATCTGTTTTAGAACATGGCTCTGCTGTTGTATAACTACCTATGAACTCACAAATCTAGAAGGCCATTCACCATATGCAACTAATACACAATGTTTTATTGATTGGTGACAATAAGTACAAAAAACAGAAGCCTCGTGTGGATAGAAAAGGATGACAGGCTTGCTACGAGAACATACCGATTCACGTAAAAAGGATGTGAGGGTTGCTTCTAGTTCTTGACTTTTTGGTCAGATATCAGCTCATCAACCAAAATTCTTCAATGCAGGCTCAATAACCTCATTTCAGTTCCTTCTTTGTCAACTATTTGATCAATGCAGGCTCAATAACCGTCCAGACCTAAACCCATTATCAAAATACTCAGGATATTAGCTACCGATGAGCATTCACAAGCGAGATATCTAAAACATTTAATAAATCTCACAAGGTGAACACTTACTTGGAAATACTTTGGAAGAGTGTTGTATTTACAAGACCTCTTGAAATGCCAGTAGGATCATTACATGTCATGAGATGTAGAACATATGCCGGGCATATTGTGCTTAAGCCACCAAAGACTTAAAGTCTCGGGAATAAGTAGGTGGTCGCGTCCAACATTTCTACCAGATTCCAATAATACCAGATAAGCCTCCAAATAGGTGCATGTTGACAAGAAAATATGACTGGTATACTAAGTATTCACAATACCATGCATGCTTTCTTAATGATAATATTTATTGATTTCCCTATTCTGCAAATACGAACGACTGATGCTTTCCCACCATGAATACATTTTTACTACCCCGCACTAAAGTATTGGAGTACTATGCAACCACACACCAAAGTATTGGAGTAGTACTGACAACAACACACTAACAATAGCACTGCACCTCAGAGTCTCTCAAGGTCTTTCTTTAACTCAGAGCGTGCTTCAGCCCGACATATCGAACTGAACACGAAAAACAACGATTGTCGGTTTAATAGATAGTGCATATGCACAACCATGTGATAGTTTAACGATTGTCTCTCTCACTCTCCCATCCATCCAACAACGCCTCGCCTTCCAGCCATCATTCTCGCTCTTTCTAGGATTGATACAATCTCTTCTATCCGAGATCAGCCTCCTTCCTTTTCGCCTCCTCTCTCCAATCTGTGCCGCCGCCTTTATTAGACGAACATATATGAAGCGACGCAAATCCAATACAAGAAAACTTAAGCTCAAAGGATCTAGCTGCTGTCTACAAACAACCTCAAGAAATTTTTGCCAAGTACAATCATATAGGTCACCACAACCGAGCCGACGCCAAAATCTTTACTTGGCACTAATTTAGAGATCAATCGATTAGCATTAGCACAGCTCTACAAATTGAATGTAACTCATATGTATTGTTATCCTCTAAACATCTCTACAATCTGCAAATATGTGGTATGTTGCTCATGTTCTTCCTCAAGAATTCAATTTAAACAACAAAGGAAGCATTGGACGGTTCAAAAGAATTTCATAAGAATTAGTAGTGCACACTGCAGCAGACAAGGCGTGAGGAACGCCATGTCTAGGCACGAGATGGCTGTCCCAAAGCGAAATGAACATTGCACACCGTCAAGCAGCGAGAGGCAGCGACGCCGTCGCTTTAGAGAAAGTGAGTTCGAAAAATTTGAGGGCTGAATAAAATAGGCGATGTGAAACAGGTTTCTTGTCTCAAAATATAAAACAATATTGAGGCTTAAATTAGAGTATCGAACTTTGGGGCAAAAGAAGTCAAATTAGCGCACACATTTTTTTACCAAAAATCAACACTCCAAATTCGGTGAACGTGCCTTGCGGCAACAATGGTGGCAGCGAGGCGGGCGCCTTGTTTCAGAATCGTAATTGATCGTGACAAGTTCATCGCATAATTAGGATGCAGAGGTGACGCTGATTAGTACATATCCGCACTAATTGTACCGCTGCGATAGATTGGTAGTACTAATGGACACCCACAATACAAATCATGGGTGACAATGGAAGTTTGATCAGCCTATCAGTATGAAAATTAATAGTGCGTACCAAGCAGCAGTTCTGAATTCACCAGTCAAAGATAGTGTTTATCCCATGCATATATATATATATCAGTCGAACTTTTGGCTATTGTGTAGTAGGATGGTACAGTTTAGCCCTTGTCTATAGACCTAAATCAAATTTGGAAGAGACGCGATAACAGATGTAAACTCGATCCAAGGGTCTATCGAATTTTCATAGATGTGTTTTGTTCAGAAAACAAACAAGCAGTCTGCAATAACTTTGCTAATCATGAAAACAAGAAAGCTTGAGTTAATAGGAAAATAAATTGACTTTCATAGGCCAATCGGTCGGCATGACCAAAATAAGTAGTCTTCTATATGTTTGTGATGTTAGATTTTCAATCTCTTCTTGAGGAAGTTTCCTTTTGCATCAAGGTTTACGCATGTCGTAGTAGTAAAATCAGGTCAAGGCAAATCCTAAATATAAGAAACAGAGAATATCCAAGACTACTGTACTATTGACAAAACCATCAAATTTTCATAAGCCGCCTCATTCAAGATTACGAATTTAGGCTGTAAATTCTGATCATCTGTGTGTATGTCTTTGGCGGTGTGAATGCGATGACCGTGTATATGAAATCATGTAAAGTTCAGTTTTGCAACGAGGTTCATACCATAGAGGATGTAAGTTTCAGATCTGGATGTAAATTTCAGTTATGTTACCGGAGGGCGGATCTTGTGCGCCGCTGAATCTGGCGCCACGCCCCGGACTCAGAGCGTCAGTTCTAGAAGGGATCCGCGCGCGCAATGGATACCGCCGTTTTGATCCGGGCGGATCTCGGCGCCAATGGGAGTTGTGCCGCGGACCAGCGCCGGAGCAATGGAGGGATGGTGGGGAAGGACCGATGGGGTGGCGGGCGAAGGACCAATGGGATGCCGAAGGGATGGCGGGCGAAGGATGGGCGGCGGGCGAAGGACCGATGGGCGGCGCCGGAGCAATGGAGGGATCGCAAGATCCACAGGAGAACTCGCTCGAGGGCACAAGTACTCGTTCGAGACCAACGGGGTTTTTTTTCGCTGGTTTTCCTTCGACGGTCCGTGGCCAGCGGTTTTCAGTTTTTTGAGCGTTAAGTAATGATGATAAGATTGGGAGGTTGTGTGGTGCGGGACTCCATCGTGGTTTTTTTTTTGGTTTTCGCGGTTTGGTGGGAGGTGGGAAGTAGTACCAAAATAGACCGGGTTAGGTGGGACGAAGATTAAACCCGAACGCGACCTACCAACTGAGACATTAGGAGTTTTATATATATATATATATATATATATATATATATATATATATATATATATATATATGTATGTATATATATATATATATATATGCATAAGATGAACATCAACTTTCTTTTTCCCCTGCGGTGTTTTGCTGAGGGATGCATGTGTGGTTATTGACGTTTTGTGGTTATGATTAAAACTACACCATAAATAGAATTTTTTAAATGTTAAATAGGTAAAATAACATCATATTGAGATTGTACACATCATTATTGATTAGAATTACACAATAAATAGGATTTCTAAAATGTTAAATAGGTAAAATAATATCATATTCAGATTCTAAACATTTTTCTACTCAAATTTCGTATATAACAATTTCAAATTGGAGTTATGGTTTAAAAGATATTATTTTAAAAGCATTTGCCACTTATAGTTGAACTACGAGTTAATTATAGAAATGGCAGGGGGCTTTCTGAAAAAAAATACAACAAAATTATTCGTTGTTTACTTAAGTCCGAACGGCAAGTTTATTTCATGAAAACGTAGGGGGGTTTCTAGAAAAATACAAAGAGCGATTCATTTTTGTCACTTAAGTCCGGGCTACGAGTTGATTTCAGGAAAACACATGGTGTTTTTTATAAATAGAGTGGCCAGAAGCACTCCTCCCTTTATTATTAGATAGAGATACTAAACTAGTAATCATTTCTTAAATTTCTTTTATTATTAATATCCAACACCGATGCATCAATCCTACCTCCTTCTGGACAGATTGGCTTGTCCAGGATATGAAAAATATAATGATCTGGTAGAAGGAGGTGGTGCCGACGTTCAACCTCATTGGGGTGGTGAAGGCATAATTGAACTACGGGTAAATTATAGAAATGGCAGGGGTGTTTCTGGACAAATACAAAAAATGATATTTTTTACTTAAGTCCGAACTAGGAGTTTATTTCATGAAAACACAGGGGGGTTTGAAAAAATACAAAAAGATTCTTTTTGTCACTTCTGATGAAGTCATGTACCTAGGGTAGGGTCATAGGCCTGATCTAAGTGCCCTACCCAAGGACACCCTTAGAAGAAACTGCCTTCCAGTCGACCAAGAGGGACTTCACTCGACGGACTCGAAGGACTCGACCATGAAGACTCACTCGACTACCAGGAGATCAAGAGCCACTCTGCATCCAAACGGTCTATAATTAAGTAGTCTTTATGGCATTTAGGACACTTTATGTAAGGCGTTACCAGTAACGCCTAGACTTAATGTACTTTAAACCCCGCATACTGAGGGCAGGAGGGGTTTGGCGGACACTATATAAGCCACCCCCTCCTCGGTGTAAAGGGTTCGCACCCCTGTAATCCATACACGCATAATTCACTCGACCGCCTCCGGGCCCCGAGAGGTAGGGCTGTTACTTCCTCTGAGAAGGGCCTGAACTCGTACATCTCTTGTGTTTACAACTGATCCATAGCTAGGATCTTGCCTCTCCATACCTACCCCCCCACTCTACTGTCAGACTTAGAACCACGACAGTTGGCGCCCACCATGGGGCTGGTGTCTTAGCGATTTTTGGAGAAGTTGCAATTCTTCCGATTGCTTTCATCATGGTTGCTGGTGGAGTTTTGGTCGAGGGCCGCGAGATCCATCTCGGTGCTCTCACCTTCATTTCCGACGACTCCGCTTGGCTCCAGGAGGCTCCACTCGACGTTGATGCGCTCCCCGTCCACGGTGCGACGCATTTTCACGCATGTGTCCGCGGCGTTCTACTGCGGCAACAGTCGACTCCATATCGGTCGACTCCCCTATCGTCCACCCTCCCTGTCTCCCGCCAGCGCAAGTGCTCTGGTCGGTTGAGGCTCTAGCGGTGGGTGCGGCACGCGGTGGCTCACTAGACGGCCACCACCCAAGTTGCGGCAATCGAGCCCGACGAGTCCCTCTACGGCATGTTCGATCTGTCGACTGGCTCCGTGAGAGATCGCATCCGAAAAGCGATAGCGATGATCCAGCGGCAGAGGTCTTGATGGTCAACGGACCTTGCAGCCCTCCCGGTTTCCCATGAGGACGGGTAGACGGTGGGGCGACCCGCTCAAGTCCATGAGGAGTACCAACCCGAGCCACTTAATTCCCTGCAAAGGGAAGAACTTCGCCGAAGGAACATGGATGCCCTGCATACTCCCATCGCGGGAGAAACCCCCAAGGCTCGCGCCTTGGAGGAGGCACGTTTGGCCAACTTGGCTGAGCGCGCTCGTCTGGAGAACCTTCAGCGAGCACTCGACGAGCGCGCGCGGCAACGAGTACCCAATTCCAGGCGACGTCAACTCTTCCCGCCGACTCAGGTATATCGAACCCTGATTCAGAATTTTGCAGCTGCAACCCGTATAGTAGAGTCCATTCAGCCCTCTCAGTCGGAGGCTGGCAGAGGCTTGATGCAGATCAGAGACTTGCTCCGGGCAGCAGGAGATCAGAATTCAGCCGTGTCGCAGTCACGCAACAGAATTCACAGTCGATCCATCGCTGCGAATACGGTTCAGTCGGCTCATAGCCCCAGATTGCCTCCGCGGCGTGAAGGACGCGAGAATCGACGGGACCAATATGGTGATCGATACGATCGTGATGATAGGCGTCGAGTGCCCACTCCTCCCCTGAGGGGTGGGTCTTACGCTCCTCGGCAGCAAGATGACAGGCGTCAACTTAGTGTGGGGCGAAGAGCTCCGGTCGACCCCCGGGAACCAGGCTTCGACGCGCGATCCATCATCGTGCAAGGCTTGGTCGATCGGAATAGGGTTCATCGAGGTGGCCCCGACAGAGATGCGCCCACTAGCAGCCGAGTGCATGTTTCAGGTTCGGAATGTTTCAGCAGGGCTATCAGAGCTGCGGTGATTCCCCCCAACTTCAGGTTGGCGACTGGAGTAAGTAAGTTCACCGGTGAGTCTAAGCCTGAAACTTGGCTTGAGGATCACCGAGTGGCCGTCTGGATCGGGCGGCGGGAATGACGAGGTGGCTATGAAGCACTTACCACTCATGTTGGAAGGATCGCCGAGCATGGTTGAATCGCTTAACTCAAGCAGCATTTACACTTGGGAAGATCTTTCCGAGTGTTTGTCGAACATTTGAGGAACTTGCAGCGACCAGCTGGATTGACAGAGCTGCAAGTTTGTGTGCGTAAGTCGAATGAGACCTTAAGAGAGTATATTCAGAGATGGATCACTTTGCATCATACCGTGGAGAACGTGTTCGATCATCGAGGCGATGCGCTTCAAGGATGGTGTTAAGAACAGAGAATTAAGTTTGAAGTTTGGTCGAACCGGAGATATGACCCTGAGTCGGATGATGGAAATTGCTACCAAGTACGCCAACGGCAAAGAGGAGGACCGACTCCGGAGCGGCAAGTACAAGCCGAGTCAGTCGGAGAAAGGAAACTCCAATCGGAAGCAGAAACGGAAGGCCGAACCAGCGGCTCCTGGAGAGGCTCTGGCCGTGACCCAGGGCAAGTTCAAAGGAAAACCTAGAGGATCCTGGAACCCCAAGAAGGTGAAGGATAAAGAAGGAAATGACATGATGGATATGCCGTGCCACATCCACACGAAGAAAGACGAAGAGGGTAATATCATCTACCCGAAGCATAGCACTCGCCAGTGCTGACTCCTGATCCAGCAGTTCCAAGGAAAACAGCCCAAGGACAAGGAAAAGGAGTCGGACAAAGACGAAGACAAGGAGGACAGTGAGGGAGGATATCCCCATGTTAACTCCACTCTGATGATCTTTGCGGATGTGGAAAGCAAGATCCGACTAAAGGTTATTAACCGTGAGATGAACATGGTCGCCCCGGCGACACCCAGTTATCTGAGATGGTCCCAAACTCCCATTACATTCAACCAGTCTGACCACCCGACTCATATAGCCACCCCTGGGAGGCAAGCTTTGGTGGTCGACCGGTCGTCGAAGGCACTCGGTAGACGAAGGTGCTAATGGATGGGGGTAGTGGACTGAATTTGTTGTATGCGGACACGCTGAAAGGAATGGGCATTCCGATGTCCCGACTGAGCACCAGTAACATGAGTTTTCATGGAGTTATACCAGGAAAGAAAGCCGACTCACTCGGCCAAATAGCTCTGGACGTGGTGTTCGGCGACTCGAAGCATTTCCGCAAAGAGAAGCTGACCTTTGAAGTCGTGGACTTTCAGAGCGCTTACCACGCTATTTTGGGGAGACCAGCTTACACGCGGTTCATGGCTCGACCATGTTACGTGTACCTCAAGCTGAAAATGCCCGGCCCCAAAGGCGTGATCACATCACCGTGATCGGAAAAAGCGTAAGAGTGTTTCGAAAGGCTCGAAAATTGCCAATTCCTGTGACAACGGTCGAGTTCGAGGATACAAGAAAAATGCAGATCCCAAAGGATTTGTTGCGGGCAAAGAAGCCTTCCACGAGTCAGGCGTTTGATCGTCCGGTGAGACAAAGCCCGCTCACATTCACCCGATCAACCCAATGCAGCTCCGACCCATATTTCCACAACACTCGACCCTAAATAGGAAGAAGCGCTCATCCAGTTCCTCCGTGAGAACTGGGACATCTTTGCATGGAAGCCTGCTAACATGCCGGGTGTTCCCAGGGGACTGGCTGAGCATCGCCTTAGAGTCGACTCTACCGCAAAGCTGGTCAAAGAACACCTGCGACGGTCCACCGTCCAGAAGAGAAAAGAAATTGGTGAGGAAGTGGCTCGACTATTGGCGGCAGGATTTATCCGAGAGATATACCACTCCGAGTGGCTCGCCAATGTCGTCATGGTTCCCAAGAAGGACAAGTCACTCCGCATGTGCATCGATTTCAAACACATCGATCGGGCCTGCCCGAAAGATCATTTTCCTCTCCCTCGCATCGATCAAATTGTTGACTCGATTGCGGGATGCGAGATTGTCTTTTCTAGACGCTTATTCGGGTACCATCGGATCCGTGCAGACGGACCCGATGAGATAAAAACAGCTTTCATCACTCCATTCGGTGCTTCGCTATATCACCATGCCATTCGCCTCAAGAATGCCGGAGCCACGCTCATGCGAATGATCCGAAGTGTTTGCTCACCAAATCAGTCGGAATGTGGAAGCGTACATGGATGATATCGTGGTCAAGTCGCGAAGGGTTCGACCTCTTGATGACCTCGCCGAGACATTTGTCAACCTCAAGAGGTATGATATCAAGCTCAATCCATCAAAGTGCACATTCGAGTTCCCGGTGGCAAGTTACTCGGTTTTCGCTTCCGAACGAGGAATCGACGCTAACCCGAAAAAATCGGCACTATACTCCGAATGAAACGCCCGTCGGGTGCACGATGTCGAAGCTTCTTTGGATGCTTGGGCGCATTAAGTCGATTCATCTCACGACTCGGTGAAAAGGCATTGCCTCTTTACCGATGATGAAGAAGGCAAACAAGTTCGAGTGGACTCGAAGTCGATGCAGCGTTGTCGAGCTAAAAGCTCTGCTCTCCACCCAGCCGGTGCTTGCCGCTCCAATCAGCAAAGAGCCTCTGTTGCTTTATATTGCAGCCACAGGACAAGTCGTTAGTACAGTACTTACGGTCGAGCGGGAAGAAGAAGGGAAAGCCTTCAAAGTTCAAAGCCTAGTGTATTATCTCTCTGAAGTTTTGACTCCATCCAAGCAAAGATATCCTCATTATCAGAAGCTTGTGTATGGGATCTACATGACCACGAAGAAGGTTGCTCATTATTTCTCTAATCATTCCATTACGATGCCGACGCCCACTTTCGTAGATTCTGCACAACAGAGACGCAACTGGCCGAGTGGCGAAATGGGCGATTGAACTCCTTCCCCTTGATATCAGGTTTGAGGCAAAGAAAGCCATTAAGTCCCAAGCAATAGCAGATTTCCTTGTCGAGTGGATTGAACAACAACAGCCGACTCAAGTTCACTCGGAGCATTGGACCATGTTCTTTGATGGCTCTAAAATGTTGAATGGTTCCGGTGCTGGGGTTGTTCTGGTTTCCCCCAGAGGAGATAAGCTCAGATATGTGCTCCAGATTCACTTTGATTCCTCCAACAATGAGGCATAATACGAGGCCCTTTTGTATGGGTTGCGCATGGCCATTTCACTCGGCGTCCGTCGCCTTATGGTTTATGGCGACTCAGATTTGGTGATCAACCAAGTGATAAAGGAGTGGGGAAGAAGCCCAAATTATGATTGGATAATTGCAATGCAGTGAGGAAGCTGGAAAAGAAGTTTGAGGGGTTAGAGCTCCATTATATACCCCGACTGAAAAATCAAGCGGCTGATGATTTGGCGAAGATAGGTTCCAAAAGACAAGCCATTCCCAGTGGTGTGTTCCTGGAGCATATCCATACTCCGTAAGTCAAATAAGATCCTTTTACTGAAGAAGCTCCGCAACCCAAGAGTGCCACAGATCCGACTGAAGTTGAAGTTCCAGCGGTGGTCGACTTGGTCATGGAGGTTTTAGCGATCACTCCCGAGTGGACAGTTCCATATATCGCGTATATCTTAAGAAAAGAGCTCCCAGAGGACGAAGAAGAGGCTCGACAGATCGTCCGCCGATCCAAAGCCTTTACTGTGATCAAGGGGTAGCTATACAGAGAGAGCGCGACTGGAGTTGGTCAGAAGTGCATAACGCCAGAAGAAGGTCGAATAATCCTTGATGATATCCACTCGGGGACCTGTGGCCATCATGCGTCCTCTCGGACCATCGTGGCCAAAGCATACCGAGCCGGATTTTACTGGCCAAGGGCGAATGAGATGGCAAAGGAGATAGTGGACAAGTGCGAGGGATGTCAGTTTTACTCCAACATGTCACACAAGCCTGCATCAGCTCTGAAGACCATACCACTTGTTTGGCCCTTCGCAGTATGGGGATTGGATATGGTGGGCCCCTTGAGGACAGGTCGAAGCGGTTTCACGCATATACTGGTGGCAGTCGACAAGTTCACCAAGTGGATTGAAGCTAAACCCATTAAGAACCTTGACGCCAGTACTGTTGTCAGTTTCATCAGAGAACTGATATTCAGATATGGAGTCCCGCACAGCATCATCACTGACAATGGGTCAAACTTCGATTCGGAGGAATTCAGAGCATTCTGCACATCTCAAGGCACACGAGTCGACTACGCTTCAGTCGCCCATCCTCAGTCGAATGGACAAGCGGAGCGAGCCAATGGCTTGATCCTCAAGGGGTTGAAACCCCGACTGACGCGTGATCTCAAACATGCGGCTGGAGCATGGGTCGACGAACTTCCCTCAGTGCTTGGGGTCTACGGACCACGCCTAATCGGTCGACCGGAAGAACTCCATTCTTCTTGGTCTATGGAGCTGAAGCGGTCTTGCCGAGTGATCTACTCCACAATGCTCCTCGAGTTGAGCTCTACAACGAGGCTGAAGCGGAACAAGCGCGGCAAGATGCAGTTGACCTTTTAGAGGAAGAAAGAGAGATGGCTCTGATCCGATCGACCATCTACCAACAGGACTTGCATCGCTTCCACACTAGAAACGTGAAGAGTTGAGCCTTCCAGGAAGGAGATTTGGTTCTCCGAGTGGATCAGCAGAAACAACACAAGCTTGCTCCTTCTTGGGAAGGACCCTTCATCGTCACCAAGGTTCTCCACAACGGAGCATACTGTCTCTACAACGTCAAGCACAATATCGACGAGCCCCGAGCTTGGAATGCGGAGCTACTCTGCCCATTTTACACTTAAGTTTTCACTCGGATGAGTTGTAATAAAAGTACTTCTGTAGTTCATGTTTCGCAAGATAATAGTGTCATAATTTCCCCAATGATTTTTGTCACTTTTATTTATTCAGAAAAATTTCCCCCTCAGTGGGTGGCTTAGCTGCGAATCCGTTTCGCCTAAGTTTGTAAAAAAATCCTTACCGAGTGGAGAGCATGCCTCCCACTCGGGGGCTTAGCTGCGAATCCGTTTCGCCTAAGTTTGTAAAAAAATCCTTACCGAGTGGAGAGCATGCCTCCCACTCAGGGGCTTAGCTGCGAATCCGTCTCGCCTAAGTTTCAATAAAATCCTACCGAGTGGTGAGCCAGACTCCCACTCGGGCTTAGCTGCGAATCCGTCTCGCCTAAGTTTCAATAAAATCCTACCGAGTGGTGAGCCAGACTCCCACTCGGGGGCTTAGCTGCAGTCCAAGTACTCGCCTAAGTTTCAATAAAATCCTACCGAGTGGAGAGCCAGACTCCCACTCGGGGGCTTAGATGCAGTCCAGGTACTCGCCTAAGTTCAAATTCAACGTACGGTAGCAAGGAAGACGAGGTGCAGGTCGACTGCGACCCTCTCCTCCGAGCTACACCACAAGTACAACGTGCGGTAGCAAGGAAGACGAGGTGCAGGTCGACTGCGACCCTTTCCTCCGAGCTACGCCACAAGTACAACGTGCGGCAGCAAGGAAGACGAGGTGCAGGTCGATCATGACCCTCTCCTCCGAAACCACGCCACAAGTACAACGTCTGGTCGCAAGAAGGACAAGGCACAGTCGATCACGACCCTCTCCTCTGAGCTACACCACAAGTACAACGTGAAAATCCTATCGAGTGGAGAGCAGACCTCCCACTCGGGGGCTTAGCTGCAGCCCAGTGCTCGCCTAAGTTATAAAAATCCTACCGAGTGGAGAGCAGACCTCCCACTCGGGGGCTTAGCTGCAGCCCAGTGCTCGCCTAAGTTATAGAAATCCTATCGAGTGGAGAGCAGACCTCCCACTCGGGGGCTTAGCTGCAGCCCAGTGCTTGCCTAAGTTATAAAAATCCTACCGAGTGGAGAGCAGACCTCCCACTCGGGGGCTTAGCTGCAGGCCTGCAGCCCAGTGCTCGCCTAAGTTATAAAAATCCTACGAGTGGAGAGCAGACCTCCCACTCGGGGGCTTAGCTGCAGCCCAGTGCTCGCCTAAGTTATAAAAATCCTACCGAGTGGAGAGCACGCCTCCCACTTGGAGGCTTAGCCGCAGCCCAGTGCCTGCCTAAGTGAATTGGGGAACAAGTCTATTGCAAAGAGCACCTCGCTTTAACCTGCAAAAGACATCTCAAGCCAAATGCAAGCATATTCAAACGTCGAATCCAAGTTCGGATAGATACCTAACGGAACCGAAAGTGCTCAGGCGCTAGGCCTGTTAAGGTTTGTCGGTTACAAAATCACTCGGCATACCGAGGCAAATTTAAAGTGTCGAGCTCAAGAAGTTTTTTACCCCTCCTGTGGAGGGCTGGAAGGTGCAACAAACTCATCAAGCTCGATTCCATCCGCGATCCGAGTGGCAGCGGCGATGAAAGTCCCCATGAAAGACCGGAAATCATGCTTCTTGGTGTTAGCCACCCGAAGAGCCGCCAGCTTGTCCTCTCGTGCATCCTTGCAATGGACTCGGACCAGAAACAGAGCGACATCTGCACCGCACCTGGCAGAGGACTTCTTCCACTCCTGCACTCGACCAGGGACTGTGTTTAGTCGAGTCATCAGAGACTCGAGGTCATTCTGGAGCATCTCCCTGGGCCAGAGTGTAGTGTCAATGCGGGAAGTGGCGACCTTCAGCCTTGCGAGATAATCAATGACAGCAGCAACACGAGACTCGAGCCGGAACACGTTCATGGTGACTTCATCATTCACCGGAGAGTTGATAGGGTCCAGGTTTGGTTCCAGTCGACCAGTCTCCTCTTCAAAGTTTTGGCAAAATTCTGCAAGCACAACCACTGAGTCAAGACAACAGTCGAATGGAAAGATCACTGTAAAAATACTTGCTTGGTGCAATGGTTTACCTTCGAGCATGAGGAACAGCTTCTTGGTGAGTCCGCCCAGATAAGCCTCTAGATCTTTCTTCTTCCCCACCAACTCACTGGCTTTGTTGTTCAGGGCAATCTTGTCACTTTTCAGTCGACTCACTTCTTTATTGGCAATATCAAGAGCAGCTTTCAGATTGGTGTTTTCTTCTTCAAGCTCAGGTGACCGTTTCACTTCTCGCCCCATGAAGTTTGGTCTTCTCTAAAGCTGTCTTCTACATCTCAGCTAGCTCAAGGTCTTTCTTCTTCTGGGCCTCCTTCACTTTGCCTACAAAGTTATAGCAAGATCAGACTTTGAAACAAATGAGGGGCAAAAGCAGTCGTCGAGGCCTCACCAAACATACCTTTGGTCTCCTCCTTTGCCTTCGCCAAATTCTCCTGGACCAGCTTCAGATCAAGCTCGAGTTGGATATGTTTGTTCTCCAACTCGGTGTAACGAGCCGCAAGGTCGCAGGATTTCTACGAAGAACCAATCGACAAAATGTCAAAGATAATTCACTTTCGAGTGACTAAGGAAAAATCATACGTTTCTAAGACTACAGCCGAATACAAACATTCGACCGTAGTCTCGGGGGCTACACCCAGTGGGTGCACTCTGTCGTGGTTCTAAGTCTGACAGTAGAATGGGGGTAGGTATGGAGAGGCAAGATCCTAGCTATGGAGCAGTTGTGAACACAAGGATGTACGAGTTCAGGCCCTTCTCGGAGGAAGTAACAGCCCTACGTCTCGGAGCCCGGAGGCGGTCGAGCGGATTATACGTGTATGGATTACAGGGGTGCGAACCCTTTACACTGAGGAGGGGGTGGCTTATATAGTGTCCGCCAGACCCCTCCGGCCCTCAGAATGCAGGGTTTAAAGTACATTAAGTCTAGGCGCATCGTAACGCCACATAAAGTGTCCTAAATGCCATAAAGACTACTTAATTACAGACCGTTGCGATGTAGAGTGGCTCTTGATCTTCTGGTGGTCGAGTGAGTCTTCATGGTCGAGTCCTTCGAGTCCGTCGAGTGAAGTCTCTCTTGGTCGACTGGAAGGTAGTTTCTTCTGAAGGTGTCCTTGGGTAGGGTACTTAGATCAGGTCTATGACCCTACCCTAGGTACATGACTTCATCATTAGCCCCCGAATGGATCGAGGTTCGAGTGAGGAAGGAGTTGACAATATTTCCGACCTGCTTTTGTGTTCTGGACATGTACCGTCTTGGACTAATGATCTCTTTGTGGATATCAGCAACTTTGCTTTCAGTCGCCTTGATCCATTCTTTTCTTTCGTCGAGTGAACTTTTGAACTTAGCAACCTCCGAGCAACGGCTCGCAGGAAATCTCTCGTCTGACAGATCGATCTGCCGTTCGCGGATTTTGTGGGATCCGAATTTTGGTAAGCGCGCGAAGCGGGGCGGACCGCGGCGCTCGGATGGGATAGGGCATAGACACCTCGATTCCCACGCCACCTTTTTCACCACGTATCGCGTACGCGCGACTGTTTCGGGATGTGATCGGATTGCCTGGGCCCACTTGTCATCCACTCGGAAGTGCTCTTATAAAGGCGCCCTGCGAGGGTTTTTGAACAGTATCTCCCCATTCTTCTCCCTGCCCTCTCCGCCTCCGCCCACTGCACCCGCTCTCGCCTCCGCCCAATCGTTCTCGTACGCTTCACCGGCAACAATGGTGAAGGAGAAGACAGCGGCTCTGGAACGCGCGAAGAAGGCGACGGCGAAGGGGAAGGCGAAAGGGAGAGCAACCAGCCGGGGCGGATCCTCGTCAAGGTCCCGTCTGCCGCACGGCTGGGTCCAAGGAGATTGGATCTGGTCGACCATCACCGAGAAGGATCTCACGGAGATGGCCAACGAGGGTTTGATCCCCCACGGGGCAGCGAGGCTCCCGGGGGACGAGTGGCAACCACAGCCAGAAGAGGGTGAGTGTGTTCTTCTGGCTACCCACGTCGACCGTGGGTTTTCTCTGCCGCCAAGTGTTTTCTTCTGTGGTTTCCTGAATTTCTTTGGGGCACAACTCCACCACTTCAACCCAAATTCCATCGCCTATCTTGCTGCCTTCGTGTCCATGTGTGAGAACTTCCTGGGCTGCCGACCGCACTGGGGTTTGTTCAAACACATATTCACTTGTCGTTCTCAGACAGTGAAAAAGGAGAGTCCAGATGACGATAGAACTAAGATTATCCAGATGTGCGGGGGTCTTGGGATCCAGATGAGAAACAAGAGTACTTTTCCGGCCATGACCCTTCCTGAGTCGGTCAGAGGATGGTAGTCGACTTGGTTCTACTACCAAAGTGGATCTACGCCGGGGCAGTCGAGTGGTCTCCCTCCGTTTACCATGGACCGAGCAAACAAGCCCTCTTCTCTGAAGGTGCTCCCAGAGGAGAAAGCCCAAGTGAAGATGTTGATGGAGCGCGTAGTCCAGTTAGTTCGGGAAGGAGTGACGGGTATGAACCTTCTGGAGGTCTTCCTTAGGCGGCGCATCCAGCCACTTCAGTACCAAGGCCATTGCATGTGGCTGTACTGTGGAACCGAGGATGAGACTCGGGTCCATCCAGAAGCAGTCGACGACGCCACGCTGGAGAGGTGGATGGCTGCGGTCACAGGGAACAAAGACAACCCTCGAGGAGCCAGGAGGATTCCGCCACTCGACCATTCCAGTACTCCAGACAAGGTATGCCCACTTTATTTCCAATTGTAATCTTGCAATCCTTATTCTGCTTTCGCTGTAAATTGGTCGATTGATCTTTATTTTGCTGTCTGTCAGGCCCTCACCGAACTATACTCGATGCCCAATGGAGCTCAGACACCGACTGAAGAGGGAGAAGGTAGTGGGGGTGAGAGCCGAGGATCGATTCGGACGCTCGGACGTCGACGATGATGACGATGATGACTCTGATGGGGAGGAAGAAGAGGAGGAAGTTGCACCGCCTCGCTCGGAAAGGCGATCGAAGCTTGCCCACGACCCTGCTGATGAACGTGGCAAGGGGTCGCGTTGTCGCTATCGACCAAGCGCCCTCGGACCACTTCTCCGGCGCCGCCGAGAAGGCTCAAGCGCCTCGAATGGCGCCATCGGCGGCGAAGGTCTTGCCGAAGATGAAGGTGTCGATCCCCACTATCTTAGGGTAATGATGTTGCTTGAGTTTTTCCGTTCCCCATGAACTTATCTTTGGTCGACTCATAAATCAACCAACTGTCTTTTGGAATCGCAGTGCTGCTACTTCTGACACCTCAGCTAAGGCTGACGATCATGAGATGGAAGACGCTGCCACTTCAAAACCTGGTATGACTCGTAATTCCGTCTTTTAGTCGATTGGCTCTTAGTCTATAATTCTGATTCTTTTCTGCAGCTCCATCCAATGTCGTTATCACCCTTCCTGACGACGACGACGATGAGGAACCGCTGAAGCATAGGAGGAGCAGGAAAGTGTCTGCTGGGAGGATGACTCAGGACGTGCCAACACCCGAGACATTGGTCGCGGAGGGGGAGAACACCACTCGGCACACCGTATCTTTCGCGGTGCCGTTGACGAGTGCTCAACCCGCGTCGTCGAGTGCCGCACAACCTTCACTCTTGTCGACCCACTACGTCCCAGAGGACCAAGCCAGCGCTGCAAAAGAAGCGATACACCAGGCGGGAGTCATGATGGAGCAGGTGAAGGCCATCCGGGAGGCTAGCCAGGCAGCTTATGACGCCAGTTCCGCTCTTCAAAGCAACGTTCGGGTCAGTCAGTCATCGCCTGTTCTGTTAGGACATGATCTCTGAAAATTCTTCTTTCCGAAATCCGTAGTAGTCCTACACCCACTGGGTGTGTCGATTAAAATCCCGGTTTAGTGGGGGCACGCTGAGTGCACCCACTGGGTGCAGTCCCCAAGGCTATGGTGGACTGCTGGTAGTCGACCATAGGCTTTATAAGTTAAGTTCTTCCTTCATTCGACTAGGTCGAATGGATTTCTCAAACCGGTGGGGGCACGCTGAGTGCACCCACTGGGTGTAGTCCCCGAGACTATGGTCGATCACGATTGACTACACCTGAAAGAATATGTCCTGTTTTTTTTTGTTGTTGGTCGACTGGTCGACTCTATCTTGATAGAACTAGTGGGGGCACGCTGAGTGCACCCACTGGGTGTAGTCCCCGAGACTACGGTCGAATGTTTGTATTCGGCTGTAGTCTTAGAAACGTATGATTTTTCCTCAGTCACTCGGAAGTGAATTATCTTTGACATTTTGTCGATTGGTTCTTCGTAGAAATCCTGCGACCTGGCGGCTCGTTACATAGAGTTGGAGAACAAACATATCCAACTTGAGCTTGATCTGAAGCTGGTCCAGGAGAACTTGGCGAAGGCAAAGGAGGAGACCAAAGGTATGCTTGGTGAGGACTCAACGACTGCTTTTGCCCCTCATTGGTTTCAAAGTCTGACCTTGCTGTAACTTTGCAGGCAAAGTGAAGGAGGCCCAGAAGAAGAAAGACCTTGAGCTAGCTGAGATGCAGAAGACAGCCTTAGAGAAGACCAAGCTCGCAGACGAGAAGTTGGCTTCGGTCACCAGGCTTGAAGAAGAAAACACCAATCTGAAAGCTGCTCTTGATATTGCCAACAAAGAAGTGAGCCGACTGAAAAGCGACAAGATTGCCCTGAACGACAAAGCCAGTGAGCTGGTTGGGAAGAAGAAAGATCTGGAGGCTTATCTGGGTGGACTCGCCAAGAAGCTTTTCCTCATGCTCGAAGGTAAACTTTTGCACCGAACGGGTATTCTGACTGTGATCTTTCCATTCGACTGTTGTCTTGACTCGGTGGTTGTGCTTGCAGAATTTTGCCAAAACTTTGAAGAGGAGACTGGTCGACTGGAACCAAACCTGGACCCCATCAACTCTCCGGTGAATGATGAAGTCGCCATGAATGTGTTCCAGATCGAGTCCCGTGTTGCTGCTGTCACTGATTATCTCGCAAGGCTGAAGGTCGCCACTTCCCATATTGACACTACGCTCTGGCTCAGGGAGACACTCCAGAACGACCTCGAGTTTCTGATGACTCGACTAAACACAGTCCCTGGTCGAGTGCAGGAGTGGAAAAAGTCTTCTGCCAGATGCGGTGCTGATATCGCTCTGTGTCTGGCCCGATTCCATTGCAAGGATGCACGAGAGGACAAGCTGGCGGCTCTTCGGGTGGCTAACACCAAGAAACATGATTTCCGGTCCTTCATGGAGACTTTCATCGCCACTGCCACTCGGATCGCGGATGGAATCGACCTTGATGAGTTTGCTGCGCCTTCCAGCCCTCCACAGGAGGGGTAAAAAACTTCTTGAGCTCGACACTTTAAATTTGCCTCGGTATGCCGAGTGATTTTGTAACCGATAAACTTAACAGGCTTAGCGCCTGAGAACTTTCAGTTCCGTTAGGTATCTATCTGAACTTGGATTCGACGTTTGAATACGCTTGCATTTGGCTTGAGATGTCTTTTGTAGGTTAAAGCGAGGTGCCCACAGCAATCGACTTGTTCCCCAATTCACTTAGGCAGGCACTGGGCTGCGGCTAAGCCTCCGAGTGGGGGGTCTGCTCTCCACTCGGTAGGATTTTTATAACTTAGGCGAGCACTGGGCTGCAGCTAAGCCCCCGAGTGGGAGGTTTGCTCTCCACTCGGTAGGATTTTTATAACTTAGGCGCAGCACTGGGCTGCTTGCTAAGCCCCGAGTGGGAGGTTTGCTCTCCACTCGGTAGGATTTTTATAACTTAGGCGCAGCACTGGCTGCAGCTAAGCCCCCGAGTGGGAGGTTTGCTCTCCACTCGGTAGGATTTTTATAACTTAGGCGAGCACTGGGCTGCAGCTAAGCCCCCGAGTGGGAGGTCTGCTCTCCACTCAGTAGGATTTTTATAACTTAGGCGAGCACTAGGCTGCAGCTAAGCCCCCGAGTGAGAGGTTTGCTCTCCACTCGGTAGGATTTTTTAAAACTTAGGCGAGCACCGGGCTGCAGCTAAGCCCCCGAGTGGGAGGTGTGCTCTCCACTCGATAGGATTTTCATAACTTTGTACTTGTGGCGTAGCTCGAAGGAGTGGGTCGCAGTCGACCTGCGCCTCGTCCTTCTTGCGACCGTACGTTGTACTTGTGGCGTAGCTCGGAGGAGAGGGTCGCAGTCGACCTGCACCTCGTCTCCCTTGCTACCGCACGTTGTACTTGTGGCGTAGCTCGGAGGAGAGGGTCGCAGTCGACCTGCACCTCGTCTCCCTTGCTACCGCACGTTGTACTTGTGGCGTAGCTCGGAGGAGAGGGTCGCAGTCGACCTGCACCTCGTCCTCCTTGCGGAGCGCATGTAGAATTTGTACTTAGGCGAGTACTTAGACTGCAGCTAAGCCCCCGAGTGGGAGTCTGGCTCACCACTCGGTAGGATTTTATTGAAACTTAGGCGAGTACTTGGACTGCAGCTAAGCCCCCGAGTGGGAGTCTGGCTCACCACTCGGTAGGATTTTATTGAAACTTAGGTGAAACGGATTCGCAGCTAAGCCCCCGAGTGGGAGGTTGGCTCACCACTCGGCAAGGATTTTTTTACAAACTTAGGCGAAACGGATTCGCAGCTAAGTCACCCACTAAGGGGGAAATTTTACTGAACAAATAAAATTGACAAAAATCATTGGGGAAATTATGACACTATTATTTTGCAAAACATGAACTACAGAAGTACTTTTATTACAACTCATCCGAGTGAAAACTTAAGTGTAAAATGGGCGGAGAAGCTCCGCATTCCAAGCTCGGGGCTCGTCGATATTGTGCTTGACGTTGTAGAGACGGTATGCTCCGTTATGGAGAACCTTGGTGACGATGAAGGGTCCTTCCCAAGAAGGAGCTAGCTTGTGTTGTTTCTACTGATCCACTCGGAGAACCAAATCCCCTTCTTGCAAGGCTCGACTCTTCACGTTTCTACCGTGGAAGCGACGCAAGTCTTGTTGGTAGATGGTCGATCGGATCAGAGCCATCTCTCTTTCCTCCTCTAAAAGGTCGACTGCATCTTGCCGCGCTTGTTCTGCTTCAGCCTCGTTGTAGAGCTCAACATGAGGAGCATTGTGGAGCAGATCACTCGGCAAGACCGCTTCAGCTCCATAGACCAAGAAGAATGGAGTCCTTCCGGTCGACCGATTAGGCGTGGTCCTCAGACCCCAAAGCACCAAGGGAAGTTCATCGACCCATGCTCCAGCCGCATGCTTAAGGTCACGCATCAGTCGGGGTTTCAACCCTTTGAGGATCAAGCCATTGGCTCGCTCCACTTGTGCATTCGACTGTGGATGGGCGACCGAAGCGTAGTCGACTCGTGTGCCTTGAGATGTGCAGAACTCTCTGAATTCCTCCGAGTCAAAGTTTGATCCATTGTCTGTGATGATGCTGTGCGGGACTCCATATCTGAATATCGCCTCGATGAAGCTAATAGCGATACCGCGCCAAGGTTCTTGATGGGTTTAGCCTCAATCCACTTGGTGAACTTGTCGATCGCTACCAAGACATGCGTGAAACCGCTTGACCTGTCCTCAAGGGCCCACCATATCCAACCCCATACTGCGAAGGGCCGACGAGTGGTATGGTCTTCAGAGTCGACGCAGCTTGTGTGACATGTTGGAGTAAAACCGACATCCCTCGCACTTGTCCACTATCTCCTTTGCCATCTCATTCGCCCTTGGCCAATAAAATCCGGCTCGGTATGCTTTGGCTACGATGGTCCGAGAGGACGCATGATGGCCACAGGTCCCCGAGTGGATATCATCAAGGATGATTCGACCTTCTTCTGGCGTTATGCACTTCTGACCAACTCCAGTCGAGCTCTCTCTGTACAACTGTCCTTTGATCACGGTAAAGGCCTTGGACCGACGGACGATCTGTCTAGCCTCTTCTTCGTCCTCCGGGAGCTCTTTTCTCAGAATATACGCGATGTATGGAACTGTCCAGTCGGGAGTGATTACTAAAACCTCCATGACCAAGTCGACCACCGCTGGGACCTCAACTTCAGTCGGATCTGTGGCACTCTTGAGCTGTGGAGCTTCTTCAGTGAAAGGATCTTCTTTGACTGACGGAGTATGGATGTGTTCCAAGAACACACCACTCGGAATGGCTTCTCTCTTGGAACCTATCTTTGCCAGATCATCAGCCGCTTGATTTTTCAGTCAGGGTATATGATGGAGCTCTAACCCCTCAAACTTCTTTTCCAGCTTCCTCTCTGCATTGCAGTATCCAGTCACGGCTGGGCTTCTAACGTCCCACTCCTTCATCACTTGGTTGATCACCAAATCCGAGTCGCCATAGACCATAAGGCGATGGACGCCGAGTGAAATGGCCATGCGCAACCCATACAAAAGGGCCTCGTATTCTGCCTCATTGTTGGAGGAATCAAAGTGAATCTAGAGCACATATCTGAGCTTATCTCCTCTGGGGGAAACCAGGACAACCCCAGCACCGGAACCATTCAACATCTTAGAGCCATCAAAGAACATGGTCCAATGTTTCGAGTGAACTTGAGTCGGCTGCTGTTGTTCAATCCACTCGGCAAGGAAATCTGCTATTGCTTGGGACTTAATGGCTTTCTTTGCCTCAAACTTGATATCAAGGGGAAGGAGTTCAATCGCCCATTTTGCTACTCAACTAGTTGCATCTCTGTTGTGTAGAATCTCTAAAAGTGGAGCGTCGCTGGCGACTGTGATGGAATGATCAGAGAATAATGAGCAACCTTCTTCATGGTCATGTAGATCCCATACACAAGCTTCTGATAATGAGGATATCGTTGCTTTGATGGAGTCAAAACTTCAGACAGATAGTACACTGGGCGCTGAACTTTGAAGGCTTTTCCTTCTTCTTCCCGCTCGACCGTAAGCCTTTAGATCGACGACTTGTCCTGTGGCTGCAATATAAAGCAACAGAGGCTCTTGTCGATTGGAGCAGCAAGCACCGGCTGGGTGGAGAGCGAGCTTTTAGCTCGGCAACGCTGCATCGCTTCGAGTCCACTCGAACTTGTCCGCTTTCTTCATCACCGGTAAGGAGGCAATGCCTTTTCACCGAGTCGTGAGATGAATCGACATAATGCCGCCAAGCATCCAATGGCTTCGACATCGTGCACCCACACGGGCGTTTCATTCGGAGTATAGTGCCAATTTTTTCTGGGTTAGCGTCGATTCCTCGTTCGGAAACAAGAAAACCGAGTAACTTTCCACCAGGAACTCCGAATGTGCACTTTGATGGATTGAGCTTGATATCATACCTTCTGAGGTTGGTAAATGTTTCGGCGAGGTCAATCAACAGGTCGGAACCCTTTCGCGACTTGACCACGATATCATCCATATACGCTTCCACATTCCGACTGAATTGAGTGAGCAAACACTTCTGAATCATTCGCATGAACGTGGCTCCGGCATTCTTGAGGCCGAATGGCATGGTGATATAGCAGAAGCACCCGAATGGAGTGATGAAAGCTGTTTTTATCTCATCGGGTCTGTACAGACGGATCTGATGGTACCCGGAATAGGCGTCTAGAAAAGACAATCTCTCGCATCCCGCGGTCGAGTCAACAATTTGATCGATGCGAGGGAGAGGAAAATGATCTTTCGGGCAGGCCTGATTGATGTGCTTGAAATTGATGCACATTCGGAGTGAGTTGTCCTTCTTAGGAACCATGACGACATTGGCGAGCCACTCGGAGTGGTATATCTCTCGGATAAATCCTGCCGCCAATAGTCGAGCCACCTCCTCACCAATAGCTTTTATCTTGTGGACGGTGGACCGCCGAAGATGTTTCTTGACCAGCTTTGCGATTGAATCGACTCTAAGGCGATGTTCAGCCAGTCCCCTGGGAACACCCGGCATGTCAGCTGGCTTCCATGCAAAGATGTCCAAGTTCTCACGGAGGAACTGGATGAGCGCTTCTTCCTATTTCGGGTCGAGTGTTGTGGAGATATGGGTCGGAGCTGCATTGGGGTCGGTCGGGTGAATGTGGACGGGCTTCATCTCACCAGACGACTGAAATGTTGACTCCGTGGCTGGCTTCTTGGCTCGCAGCAAATCACTCGGATCTGCATTTTGCTTATATCCTTCAAACTCGACCGTTGTCACCTGGGAATCGTCAATCTTTGAGCCTTTCTGGAAACACTCTTCTGCCTTTTTCCGATCACCAGTGACAGTGATCAGTCCTTTGGGGTCGGGCATCTTTAGTTTGAGTTACACATAACATGGTCGAGCCATGAAATGTGCGTAAGCTGGTCTCCCCAAAATAGCATGGTAAGTGCTCTGAAAATCCACGACCTCAAACATCAGTTTCTCTTTGCGAAAATGTTTCGAATCACCAAACACCACGTCCAGAGCTATTTGGCCGAGTGACTCGGCTTTCTATCCTGGAATAACTCCACGAAAACTCATGTTACTGGTGCTCAGTCGGGACATCGGAATGCCCATTCCTTTCAGCGTGTCCGCATACAATAAGTTTAGTCCACTACCACCGTCCATTAGCACCTTCGTGAGTCGAGTGCCCTCGACAACCGGGTCGACCACCAAAGCTTGCCTCCCAGGGGTGGCTATATGAGTCGGGTGATCAGACTGATCGAATGTAATGGGAGTTTGGGACCATCTCAGATAACTGGGTGTCGCCGGAGCGACCATGTTCACCTCGCGGTTAATAACCTTCAGTCGACTCTTGCTTTCCACATCCGCAAAGATCATCAAAGTGGAGTTAACATGAGGATATCCTCCCTCACTGTCCTCCTTGTCTTAAGCTTTGTCCGACTCCTTTTCCTTGTCCTTGGGCTATTTACCTTGGAACTGCTGGATCAGGAGTCGACACTGGCGAGTGGTATGCTTCTGGTAGATGATATTACCCTCTTCGTCTTTCTTCGTGTGGATGTGACACGGCATATCCATCACGTCATTTCCTTCTTTATCCTTCACCTTCTTGGGGTTCCAGGATCCTTTGGGTTTTCTCTTGAACTTGCCCTAAATCACGGCCAGAGCCTCTCCAGCAGCCGCTGGTTCGGCCTTCCGTTTGACTGGAGTTCCCTTTCTCCGACTGACTCGGCTTGTACTTGCCGCTCCGTAGTCGGTCTTCCTCTTCGCCGTTGGTGTACTTGGTAGCAATTTCCATCATACGACTCAGGGTCATATCTCCGGTCCGACCAAACTTCGAACTCAATTCTCTGTTCTTAACACCATCCTTGAAGGTGCAAACTGCCTGATGATCAGACACGTTCTCCACAGTATGATGCAAATTGATCCATCTCTGGATATACTCTCTTAATGTCTCATTCGACTTCTGTACGCAAACTTGCAGCTCTGTCAATCCAGCTGGTCGCTTGCAAGTTCCTTCGAACGTTCTGATGAACACTCGGGAAAGATCTTCCCAACTGTAAATGCTGCTCGGAGTTAACTGATTCAACCATGCTCTGGCAGAACCTTCCAACATGAGTGGTAAGTGCTTCATGGCCACCTCGTCATTCCCACCGCCGATCTGTACAGCCACTCGGTAGTCCTCAAGCCAAGTTTCGGGCTTAGACTCATCGGTGAACTTGCTTACTCCAGTTGCCAACCTGAAGTTGGGGGGAATCACCGCGGCTCTGATAGCCCTGCTGAAACATTCCGGACCAGAAACATGCACTCGACTGCTAGTGGGTGCATCTCTGTCAGGACAACCTCGATGAGCCCTATTCCGACCGACCAAGCCTTGCACGATGAAGGATCGCGCGCCAAAGCCTGGTTCCCTGGGGTCGACCGGAGCTATTCGCCCCATGCTGAGTTGACGCCTGTCATCCTGCTGCCGAGGAGCATAAGACCCACCTCTCGGGGGAGGAGTGGGTACTCGACGCCTATCATCACGATCGTATCGATCCATATTGGTCTCGTCGATTCTCACGTCCTTCACGCCGCGGAGGCGATCTAGGGCTGTGAGCCGATCGAATCAGATTCGCAAAGCGGATCGATTGTGAATTACATTGCGTGGATCGCGACACGGCTGAATTCTGATCTCCTGCTGCCCGAAGCAAATCTCTGATCTGCATAAAGCCTCTGCCAGCCTCCGACTGAGAGGGCTGAATGGACTCTGCTATATGGGTTGCAGCTGCTAAATTCTGAATCGGGGTTCGATATACCTGAGTCGGCAGGAAGAGTTGACGTCGATTGGAGTCGGGTACTCGTTGCCGCGCGCGCTCGTCGAGTGCTCGCTGAAAGTTCTCCAGACGAGCGCGTTCAGCCAAGTTGGCCAAACGTGCCTCCTCCAAGGTGCGAGCCTCGGGGGTTTCTCCCGCGATGGGAGTATCGCAGGCATCCATGTTCTGCGGCGAAGTTCTTCCTTTGCGAGGAATTAAGTGGCTTAGGCTGGTACTCTTCATGTACTTGTCTTGGTCGCCTCCACCGTCTACCCCGTCCTCGCGGGGGAACCGGGAGGGCTGCGAGGTCCGTTGACCATCAAGACCTCCGCCGCTGGATCACTGCTATCGCACTCGGATGCAGTCTCTACGGAGCCAGTCGACAGATCGAACGGGCCGTAGAGGGATTCGTCGGGCTCGATTGCCGCAACTTGGATGGTGGCTGTCTGGCGAGCCACCGCGTGCCTCACCCACCGCTGGAGCCTCGACCGACCAGAGCGCTTGCACTGGCGAGAGACCGGGAGGGTGGACGATAGGGGAGTCGACCGATATGGAGTCGACGGTTGCCGCAGCAGAACACTGCGGACACATGCGCGAAAATGCGTCGCACCGCGGACGGGGAGCGCATCGACATCGAGTGGAGCCTCCTGGAGCCAAGCGGAGTCATCGGCGATGAAGGTGAGAGCGCCGAGATGGATCTCGCGGCCCTCGACCAAAACTCCACCAGCAACCATGATGGAAGTAATCGGAAAAACTGCAACTTCTCCAAAAATCGCTAAGACACCTGCCCCAAGGTGGGCGCCAACTGTCGTGGTTCTAAGTCTGACAGTAGAATGGGGGGTAGGTATGGAGAGGCAAGATCCTAGCTATGGAGCAGTTGTGAACACAAGGATGTACGAGTTCAGGCCCTTCTCGGAGGAAGTAACAGCCATACGTCTCGGAGCCCGGAGGCGGTCGAGTGGATTATACGTGTATGGATTACAGGGGTGAGAACCCTTTACACTGAGGAGGGGGTGGCTTATATAGTGTCCGCTGCACCCTCTCGCCCTCGATGTGCAGGTTTAAAGTACATTAAGTCTAGGCGTTACTGGTAACACCTCACATAAAGTGTCCTAAATGCCATAAAGACTAATTAATTACAGACTGTTGCGATGCAGAGTGGCTCTTGATCTTCTGGTGGTCGAGTGAGTCTTCATGGTCGAGTCCTTCGAGTCCGTCGAGTGAAGTCTCTCTTGGTCGACTGGAAGGTAGTTTCTTCTGAAGGTGTCCTTGGGTAGGGTACTTAGATCAGGTCTATGACCCTACCCTAGGTACATGACTTCATCACACTCAGCGTGACCCCACTAGTTCTATCAAGATAGAGTCGACCAGTCGACCAACAAAAAAAACAGAAAGTGTTCTTCAGACTGTAGTCAAGTGCCGCCGATCGACCACGCTCGGGGACTACACCCGGTGGGTGCACTCAGCGTGCCCCACCGGTCTCAAAAACCGTTCGACCTAATCGAATGAAGGAAAAATTCAAGACATAAAGACTATGGTCGACTGCCAGCAGTCCACCATAGCCTTGGGGACTACACCCAGTGGGTGCACTCAGCGTGCCCCCACTAGTTAGGAATTTCAATCGACACACCCAGTGGGTGTAGGACAATCACTAAGAATTTCGGAAAAGAAGAATCTTCAGACATCATATCCTAACAGAACAGGCGGTGACCCGACTGACCTGAACGTTACTCTGGAGAGCGGAACTGGCGTCATAGGCTGCCTGGCTAGCCTCCCGGATGGCCTTCACCTGCTCCATCATGACTCCCGCCTGGCGTATCACTTCTTTTGCAGCACTGGCTTGGTCCTCTGGGACGTAGTGGGTCGAGAAGAGTGAAGGCTGTGCAGCACTCGACGACGCGGGGTGAGCACTCGTCAACGGCACCGCGAAAGATACGGTGGGCCGAGTGGTGTTCTCCCCCTCTGTGACCAGTGTCTCGGGTCTTTGCACGTCCCGAGTCACCCTGCCAGCAGACGCTTTCCTGCTCCTCCTTTGCTTCAGTGGTTCCTCATCGTCGTCGTCGTCAGGAAGGGTGATAACGACATTGGATGGAGCTACAGAAAAGAATCAGAATTAGAGACTAAGAGCCAATCGACTAAAAGACGGAATTACGAGAGTCATACCAGGTTTTGAAGTGGCAGCGTCTTCCATGTCATGATCGTCAGCCCTCGCTGTGGTATCAAAAGTAGCAGCACTGCGATTCCAAAAGATAGACGGTTGATTTATGAGTCGACCAAAGATAAGTTCATGGGGAACGGAAAAACTCAAGCAACATCATTACCCTGAGATAGTGGGGATCACCATCTTCATCTTCGGCAAGACCTTTGCCGGCTTTGACGGAGCCACCTTACCATGCTCAGTCTGGCCCGGAGAAGTGGTTCGAGGGCGCTTGGTCGACTGAGCGACGGTTGCGACCCCCTTACCACGCTTGGTGGCAGGGTCATGGATGAGCTTTGAGCGTCTCTCCGAGCGAGGCGGTGCAACTTCCTCCTCCTCCTCTTCTTCCTCCCCATCAGAGTCATCACCATCATCGCCATCGCTGCATCCAATCCCATCCTCTTGACTTTCGCCTCCACTTCCTTCCTCCTCTTGATTGGCGTCTGCGCTCCATTGGGCATCGAGTATAGTTCGGTGAGGGCCTCGACGAATGACAAGACAAAGATCAATCGACCAATTTGCAGCGTGGCGAAATAAGTATGGCAAGATTACAATTGGGGATAAAGTGGGCATACCTTGTCCAGGTGCTAGAATGGTTGAGTGGCGGAATCCTCCCGCTCCTCGAGGGTTGTCTTTATTCCTGTGACCGCGCCATCCACCTTTCGGTGTGGCGTCGATCGCTTTACGGATGGACCCGAGTTTCATCCTCGGTTCCACAGTACAGCCACATACAATGGCCTCGATACTGAAGTGGTTGGATGCGCCGCCTAAGGAAGACCTCCAGAAGGTCCATACCCGTCACTCCTTCCCGAACTAGCTGGACTACATGCTCCATCAACATCTTCACTTGGGCTTTCTCCTCGGGGAGCACCTTCAGAGAAGAGGGTTTGCTTGCTGGGTCCATGGTAAACGGAGGGAGACCACTCGACTGCCCTGGCGTCGACTCGTTTTGGCAGTAGAACCAAGTCGACTGCCATCCTCTGACCGACTCAGGAAGGGTCATGGCCGGAAAAGTACTCTTCCTCCTCATCTGAATCCCAAGACCCCCGCACATCTGGATAACCTTAGTCCTATCGTCGTCTGGACTCGCCTTTTTCACTGTCTGAGAATGACAGGTGAATATTGTTGGAAATATGATCTAGAGGCAATAATAAAAGTATTATTATATTTCATTGTTCATGATAATTGTCTTTTATTCATGCTATAACTGTATTATCCAGAAATCGTAATACACGTGTGAATACATAGACCACAATATGTCCCTAGTGAGCCTCTAGTTGACTAACTCATTGTGATCAACAGATAGTCATGGTTTCCTGGCTATGGACATTGGATGTCGTTGATAACGGGATCACATCACTAGGAGAATGATGTGATGGACAAGACCCAATCCTAAGCATAGCACAAAGATCGTGTAGTTCGTTTGCTAGAGCTTTTCCAATGTCAAGTATATCTTCCTTTGACCATGAGATCGTGTAACTCCCGAATACCGTAGGAGTGCTTTGGGTGTATCAAACGTCACAACGTAACTGGGTGACTATAAAGGTGCACTACAGGTATCTCCAAAAATGTCAGTTGGGTTGACACGGATCGAGGCGGGATTTGTCACTTTCGGTATGACGGAGAGGTATCTCTGGGCCCACTCGGTAATGCATCATCATAATGAGCTCAAAGTGACCAAGTGGTTGGTCACGGGATCATGCATTACGGTACGAGTAAAGTGACTTGCCGGTAACGAGACTGAACAAGGTATTGGGATACCGACGATCGAGTCTCGGGCAAGTAACGTACCGATTGACAAAGGGAATTGTACACGGGGGTTTTCGAATCCTCGACATCGTGGTTCAACCGATGAAATCATCGAGGAGCATGTGGGAGCCAACATGGGTATCCAGATCCCGTTGTTGGTTATTGCCCGAGAGTCGTCTCGGTCATGTCTACGTGTCTCCCGAACCCGTAGGGTCTACACACTTAAGGTTCGGTGACACTAGGGTTGTATGAATATGAGTATGCAGCATACCGAATGTTGTTCGGGGTCCCGGATGAGATCCCGGATGTCACGAGGAGTCTCGGAATGGTCCGGAGGTAAAGAATAATATATAGGAAGTGGTATTTCAGCCATCGGGAAAGTTTCGGGGTCTCCCGGTAATGTACCGGGACCACCGGAAGGATCCCGGGGGTCCACCGGGTGGGGCCACCCATCCCGGAGGGCCCCACGGGCTGAAGTGGGAGGGGAGCCAGCCCATAGTGGGCTGGTGCGCCCCCCTAGGCCCACCCCCTGCGCCTAGGGCTGAAACCCTAGGCTGGGGGCGCACCACATGCCTTGGGGGGCACTCCTTCCCCCTTGGCCGCCGCCCCCTTGGGAGATTCAATCTCCCAGGGCCGCCGCCCCCCCTGGGGGCCTATATAAAGGAGGGCAAGGGGGAGGGCAGCTGCACCCTTGTGCTTGGCTCCTCCCTCCCCCTGCAACAGCTCGTCCTCCTCCCGTAGTCGCTTGGCGAAGCCCTGCTGGAGTTCTGCTGCATCCACCACCACGCCGTCGTGCTGCTGGATCATCATCAACCTCTCCTCCCCCCTTGATGGATCAAGAAGGAGGAGACGTCTCCCGTCCCGTACGTGTGTTGAATGCGGAGGTGCTGTCCGTTCAGCACTTGGACATCGGTGATCTGAATCACGTCGAGTACGACTCCATCATCACCATCCCCTTGAAAGCTTCCGCACGCGATCTACAAGTGGTATGTAGATGCAAACTCACTCCCTTGACTCATTGCTTAGATGAACTCATAGATGGGTCTTGGTGAAACCATAGGAAAATTTTTAATTTTCTGCAACGTTCCCCAACAGTGGCATCATGAGCTAGGTCTATGCGTAGTTCTCTATTGCACGAGTAGAACACAATTTTGTTGTGGGCGTGGATCTTGTCAACTTGCTTGCCACTACTAGTCTTTTCTTGCTTCAGTGGTATTGTGGGATGAAGCGGCCCAGACCAACCTTACACGTACGCTTACGTGAGACCAGTTCCACCGAGTCACATGCACTAGTTGCATAAGGTGGCTGGCGGGTGTCTGTCTCTCCCACTTTAGTTGAAGCGGATTCGATGAAAAGGGTCCTTATGAAGGGTAAATAGAAGTTGACAAAATCACGTTGTGGTTATTCGTAGGTAAGAAAATGTTCTTGCTAGAACCCAATTGCAGCCATGTAAAAGATGCAACAACAATTAGAGGACGCCTAACTTGTTTTTGCAGCGATTGTTCATGTGATGTGATATGGCCAAAAGTTGTTATGAATGATGATTGATATATTATGATGTATGAGATCATGTTCTTGTAATATGATTCACGACTTGCATGTCGATGAGTATGACAACCGGCAGGAGCCATAGGAGTTGTCTTTATTTTTTTTTGTATGACCTGCGTGTCATTGAAGAACGCCATGTAAATTACTTTACTTTATTGCTAAACGTGTTAGCCATAGAAGTAGAAGTAGTCGTTGGCGTGACAACTTCATGAAGACACGATGATGGAGATCATGATGATGGAGATCATGGTGTCATGCCGGTGACAAGATGATCATGGAGCCCCGAAGATGGAGATCAATGGAGCTATATGATATTGGCCATATCATGTCACTACTATATAATTGCATGTGATGTTTATTATGTTTATGCATCTTGTTTACTTAGAACGACGGTAGTAAATAAGATGATCCCTTACAAAATTTCAAGAAGTGTTCTCCCCTAACTGTGCACCGTTGCTACAGTTTGTCGTTTTGAAGCACCACGTGATGATCGGGTGTGATAGATCCTTACGTTCACATACAACGGGTGTAAGATAGTTTTACACATGCAAAACACTTAGGGTTAACTTGACGAGCCTAGCATGTGCAGACATGGCCTCGGAACACGGAGACCGAAAGGTCGAACACGAGTCGTATGGATGATACGATCAACATGAAGATGTTCACCGACGATGACTAGTCCGTCTCACGTGATGATCGGACACGGCCTAGTCGACTCGGATCGTGTAACACTTAGATGACTAGAGGGATGTCTAATCTGAGCGGGAGTTCATAATTTGATTACATGAACTTAATTATCATGAACTTAGTCTAAAACCTTTGCAAATATGTCTTGTAGATCAAATGGCCAACGCTCATGTCAACATGAACTTCAACGCGTTCCTAGAGAAAACCAAGCTGAAAGATGATGGCAGCAACTATACGGATTTGGTCCGAACACGAGATCATCCTCATAGCTGCCAGAAACAATATGTCCTAGAAGGACCGCTAGGTGACGCTCCGTCGAGAGAACCAAGGCGTTATGAGCGCTTGGCGGTCTCGTCTTGATGATTACTCCCTCGTTCAAGGCGGCATGCCTTACACTTAGAACCGGGGCTCCAAAAGCGTTTTGAGCATCACGGAGCATATGAGATGTTCAAGAGCTGAAACTAGTTTTCCAAGCTCATGACCGGGTTGAGAGATATGATGTCTCCGACAAGTTCTATAGTTGTAAGATGGAGGAAAACAGTTACAAGGTGAGCACATACTCAAGATATCAGGTTGCACAACCGTATGACCCAAATGAACATTAACCTCCCATATGAGGCGGTCATTGACAGAATCCTCCATCGCTCCCACCAAGCTATAAGAGCTTTGTGATGAACTACAACATGCGGGGATGGTGAAGACCATTCTGAAGTGTTCTCAATCTTCAAGTCGCAGAGGCTGAAATCAAGAAAGAACATCAAGTGTTGATGGTCAATAAGACCACTAAGTTCAAGAAGGGCAAGGGCAAGAAGAACTTCAAGAAGGGCGGCAAGGATGTTGCCGCCCGATAAGCCGATTCATCGAAGAAGTCAAAGAATGGACCCCAAGCACGAGACCGAGTGCTTTTATTGCAAGGGAAGGGTCCTTTGAAGCGAATCGCCCCAAATACTTAGCGGATAAGAAGGCCGCAACACCAAAGGTATATTTGATATACATGTAATTGATGTGTACCTTACCGAGACTCGTAGTAACTCCCAGGTATTTGATACGGTGTCGTTGCTCATATTTGTAACTCATAGTAGGAGCTGTGGAATAAGCGGAGATCGGCGAAGGGCGAGGTGACGATGCGCGTCGGGAGCGGTTCGAGTCGATGTGATCGCCGTCGACACGCTGCCTCTACATTTACCTCGGGATTAGTTTTGAACCTTAATAATTGTTATTTAGTGCCAAGTTTGAGCATGAACATTGTATCGGGATCTCGTTTAATCTGAGATGGCTACTCATTTAAATCCGAGAATAATGGTTGTTCTATTTATATGAGAGAGATGTTTTATGGTCATGCTCCGATGGTCAATGGTTTATTCTTAATGAATCTCGAGCGTAATATTACACATATTCATAGTGTGGATGCCAAAAGATGTAAAGTTGATAACGATAGTCCCACATACTTGTGGCACTGCCGCCTTGGTCACATTGGTGTTAAGCGCATGAAGAAGCTCCATGCTGATGGACTTTTAGAGTCTCTTGATTATGAATCATTTGACACATGCGAACCGTGCCTCATGGGCAAAATGACCAAGACTCCGTTCTCCGGAACAATGGAGCGAGCAACCAACTTGTTGGAAATCATACATACCAATGTGTGCGATCCAATGAGCGTTGAGGCTCGCGGAGGATATCGCTATGTTCTCACTCTCACTGATGACTTGAGTAGATATGGGTATGTCTACTTAATGAAACACAAGTCTGAGACCTTCGAAAAGTTCAAGGAATTTCAGAATGAGGTGGAGAATCAACGTGACCGAAAGATAAAGTTCCTACGATCAGATCATGGAGGAGAATACTTAAGTCACGAATTTGGTACACACTTAAGAAAATGTGGAATCGTTTCACAACTCACGCCGCCTGGAACACCTCAGCGTAACGGTGTGTCCGAATGTGATAATCGCACTCTATTGGATATGGTGCGGTCTATGATGTCTCTTACCGATTTACCGCTATCATTTTGGGGATACGCTCTACAGACAGCTACATTCACTTTAAATAGGGCACCGTCTAAATCCATTGAGACGACACCGTATGAATTATGGTTTGGGAAGAAACCTAAGCTGTCGTTTCTAAAAGTTTGGGGATGCGATGCTTATGTCAAGAAACTTCAACCTAAAAGCTCGAACCCAAGTCGAAAAAATGCGTCTTCATAGGATACCCTAAGGAAACCGTTGGGTATACCTTCTACTTAAGATCCGAGGGCAAGATCTTTGTTGCCAAGAACAGATGCTTTCTGGAGAAAGAGTTTCTCTCGAAAGAAGTAAGTGGGAGGAAAGTAGAACTCGATGAAGTACTATCTCTCGAACGGGAAAGTAGTGCAGCTCAGAAAATGTTCTGTGATGCCTACACCAACGAAGAGGAAAATAATGATGATGATCAAGGTACTTGGATCAAGTTGCTCTTGAACCGTGGGTCCACAAGGACACGTTCCGCACTGTGAGTGGTACGCAACCCTGTCACGGAAATCATGTTGTTAGACAACGGTGAACCTTTGAACTATGAAGAAGCGATGGCGGGCCCAGATTCCAACAAATGGCTTGAAGCCATGAAATCCGGGATAGAATCCATGTATGAAAACAAAGTATGGACTTTGACAAACTTGCCCGATGATCGGCGAGCGATAGAAAACAAATGGATCTTTAAGAAGAAGACGGACGCGGATGAAAATGTTACCATCTATAAAGCTCGACTTGTCGCTAAGGGTTATCGACAAGTTCAAGGGATTGACTACGACGAGACATTCTCTCCCGTAGCGAAGCTGAAGTCCGTCCGAATCATGTTAGCAATTGCCGCATACTATGATTATGAGATATGGCAGATGGACGTCAAAACGGCATTCCTTAACGGACATCTTAAGGAAGAGCTGTATATGATGCAGTCGGAAGGTTTTTTCGATCCTAAGAACGCTAACAAAGTATGCAAGCTCCAGCGATCCATTTATGGGCTAGTGCAAGCATCTCGGAGTTGGAACATTCGCTTTGATGAGATGATCAAAGCGTTTGGGTTTATGCAAACTTATGGAGAAGCCTGCGTTTACAAGAAAGTGAGTGGGAGCTCTGTAGCATTTCTCATATTATATGTAGATGACATACTCTTGATGGGAAATGATATAGAACTTCGGACAACATTAAGGCCTACTTGAATAAGTGTTTTTCAATGAAGGACCTTGGAGAAGCTGCTTATATATTAGGCATCAAGATCTATAGAGATAGATCGAGGCGCCTCATAAGTCTTTCACAAAGCACATACCTTGATAAGATTTTGAAGAAGTTCAAAATGGATCAGTCAAGAAGGGTTCTTGCCTATGTTACAAGGTGTGAGATTGAGCTCGGCTCGGTCCCGACCACGGCAAAAGATAAAGAAGAGATGAGTGTCATCCCTATGCTTCAGCCATAGGATCTATTATGTATGCCATGTTGTGTACGGACTGATGTAAACCTTGCCGTAAGTTTGGTAGCAAGGTACCAAAGTAATCCCGACAAGGAACACCGGACAGCGGTCAAGAATATCTGAAGTACCGAAAAGGACAAAGGACATGTTTCTCGTTTATGGAGGTGACGAAGAGCTCATCGTAAAGGGTTACGTCGATGCTAGCCGACACGATCTGATGACTCTAAGTCACAAACCGGATACGTGTATATGTTGAATGGTGGAGCGATGAAGTGGTGCAACCGCAAGCGAGCGTCGTGGCGGGATCCACATGTGAAGCGGAATACATGGCAGCCTCGGAGGCGTGCATGAAGCAATTTGGGTGAAGGAGTTCATCACCGACCTAGGAGTCATACCCAATGCGTCGGGGCCGATCAAACTCTTCTCGTGACAACACCGGAGCTATTGCCCTTGCCAAGGAGCCTGTGTTTCACAAGAAGACCGAGCACATCAAGCGTCGTTTCAACTCCATCCGTGAAAATGTTCAAGATGGAGACATAGATATTTGCAAAGTACATACGGATCTGAATGTCGTAGATCCGTTGACTAAACCTCTCTCGCGAGCAAAACATGATCAACACCAGAACTCTATGGGTGTTCGATTCATCACAATGTAACTACATTAGTGACTCTAGTGCAAGTGGGAGACTATTGGAAATATGCCCTAGAGGCAATAATAAAAGTATTATTATATTTCATTGTTCATGATAATTGTCTTTTATTCATGCTATAACTGTATTATCCGGAAATCGTAATATACGTGTGAATACATAGACCACAATATGTCCCTAGTGAGCCTCTAGTTGACTAGCTCATTGTGATCAGCACATAGTCATGGTTTCCTGGCTATGGACATTGGATGTTGTTGATAACGGGATCACATCATTAGGAGAATGATGTGATGGACAAGACCCAATCCTAAGCATAGCACAAAGATCGTGTAGTTCGTTTGCTAGAGCTTTTCCAATGTCAAGTATCTCTTCCTTTGACCATGAGATCGTGTAACTCCCGGATACCGTAGGAGTGCTTTGGGTGTATCAAACGTCACAACGAATCGGGTGACTATAAAGGTGCACTACGGTATCTCCGAAAGTGTCTGCTTGGGTTGACACGGATCGAGATGGGATTTGTCACTGCGTGTGACGGAGAGGTATCTCTGGGCCCACTCGGTAATGCATCATCATAATGAACTCAAAGTGACCAAGTGGTTGGTCATGGGATCATGCATTACTGATGCAGTAAAGTTACTTGCGATAACGAGACCGAACAAGGTATTGGGATACCGACGATCGAGTCTCGGGCAAGTAACGTACCGATTGACAAAGGGAATTGTATACGGGGTTTTTCGAATCCTCGACATCGTGGTTCAACCGATGAAATCATCGAGGAGCATGTGGGAGCCAACATGGGTATCCAGATCCCGCTGTTGGTTATTGCCCGAGAGTCGTCTCGGTCATGTCTACGTGTCTCCCGAACCTGTAGGGTCTACACACTTAAGGTTCGGTGACACTAGGGTTGTATGAATATGAGTATGCAGCATACCGAATGTTGTTCGGAGTCCCGGATGAGATCTCGGACATCACGAGGAGTCTCGGAATGGTCCGGAGGTAAAGAATAATATATAGGAAGTGGTATTTCGGCCGTCGGGAAAGTTTCGGGGTCTCCCGGTAATGTACCGGGACCACCAGAAGGGTCCCGGGGGTCCACCGGGTGGGGCCACCCATCCCGTAGGGCCCCACGAGCTGAAGTGGGAGGGGAGCCAGCCCATAGTGGGCTGGTGCGCCCCCCTAGGCCCACCCCCTGCGCCTAGGGCTGAAACCCTAGGGTGGGGGGGGGCGCACCGCATGCCTTGGGGGGCACTCCTTCCCCCTTGGGCGCCGCCCCCTTGGGAGATTCAATCTCCCAGGACCGGCGCCCCCCCTGGGGGCCTATATAAAGGAGGGCAAGGGGGAGGGCAGTTGCACCCTTGTGCTTGGCGCCTCCTCCCCTGCAACAGCTCGTCCTCCTCCGTAGTCGCTTGGCGGCCTCTTTGAGTTCTCACTGCATCCACCACCATGCCGTCGTGCTGCTGGATCATCATCAACCTCTCCTCCCCCCTTGCTGGATCAAGAAGGAGGAGACGTCTCCCGTCCCGTACGTGTGTTGAACGCGGAGGTGCTGTCCGTTCAGCATTTGGACATCGGTGATCTGAATCACGTCGAGTACGACTCCATCATCACCATCCCCTTGAAAGCTTCCGCACGCGATCTACAAGTGGTATGTAGATGCAAACTCACTCCCTTGACTCGTTGCTTAGATGAACTCATAGATGGATCTTGGTGAAACCGTAGGAAAAATTTTAATTTTCTGCAATGTTCCCCAACAAATATGTGCTTGAACAGACCCCAGTGCGGTCGGCAGCCCAGGAAGTTCTCACATATGGACACGAAGGTAGCAAGGTAGGCGATGGAATTCCGATTGAAGTGGTGGAGTTGCGCCCCAAAGAAATTCAAGAAACCACGAAAGAAAACACTCGGAGGCAGAGAGAACCCACGGTCGACGTGGGTAGCCAAAAGAACACACTCACCCTCTTCCGGCTGTGGTTGCCACTCGTTCCCCGGGAGCCTCGCTGCCCCGTGGGGGATCAAACCCTCATTGGCCATCTCAGTGAGATCCTTCTCGGTGATGGTCGACCGGATCCAATCTCCTTGGACCCAGCCATGCGGCAGGCGGGACCTTGACGAGGATCCGCCCCGACTGGTCGCTCTCCCTTTCGCCTTCCCCGTCGTCGTCGCCTTCTTCGGGCGCTCCAGAGCCGCCGTCTTCTCCTTCACCATTGTTGCCGGCGAAGCGTGCGAGGAGTGGTTGGGCGGAGGCGAGAGCAGGTGCGGTGGGCGGAGGCGGAGAGGACAGAAGGAGAAGTAGGGAGTTACTATTCAAAAAACCCTCGCCGGGCGCACTTTATAAGGGCACTTCTGAGTGGATGACAAGTGGGCCCGAGCAATCCAATCACATCCGAAACAACAGCGTCAGACGTCGATACGCGTGGCGAAAAATATGGCACGGGAATCGAGGCGTCTATGCCCTATCCCATCCGAGCACCGCGGTCCGCTCCGCTTCGCGCGCTTCCCGAAAATTCGGATCCCACAAAATCCGCTAACAGCAGATCGGTCTGACAGGTGAGAGATTTCCTGCGATCCGTCGCTCGGAAATTACTAAGTTCAAAAGTTCACTCGACGAGAGAAAAGAATGGATCAAGGCGACTGAAAGAAAAGTTGCTGTTATCAACGAAGAGATTATTGGTCCAAGATGATACATGTCCAGAACACAAAAGCAGATCGGAAATATTATCAACTCCTTCCTCACTCAAACCTCGATCCATTCGGGGCCTAATGATGAAGCCATGTACCTAGGGTAGGGTCATAGGCCTGATCTAAGTGCCCTACCCAAGGACACCCTTAGAAGAAACTGCCTTCCAGACGACCAAGAGGGACTTCACTCGACGGACTCGAAGGACTCGACCATGAAGACTCACTCGACTACCAGGAGATCAAGAGCCACTCTGCATCCAAACGGTCTGTAATTAAGTAGTCTTTATGGCATTTAGGACACATTATGTAAGGCGTTACCAGTAATGCCTAGACTTAATGTACTTTAAACCCCGCATTACTGAGGGCCGGAGGGGTCTGGCGGACACTATATAAGCCACCCCCCCTCCTCAGTGTAAAGGGTTCGCACCCCTGTAATCCATACACGCATAATTCACTCGACCGCCTTCGGGCTCCGAGACGTAGGGCTGTTACTTCCTCCAAGAAGGGCCTGAACTCGTACATCTCTTGTGTTTACAACTGCTCCATAGCTAGGATCTTGCCTCTCCATACCTACCCCCCACTCTACTGTCAGACTTAGAACCACGACAACTTCTAGTTGATTTCAAGAAAACACATGGGTTTTTTGTAAATAGAGCGACGAACAGCCAGAAGCACTCATCACTTTATTATTAGAGATAGAGATTATAAACTAGTAATCATTTCTTAATTTTATTTTATTTTTTAATATCCAACACCGATGCATCAATCCTACCTCCTTCTGGATAGATTGGCTGGTCCAGGATATGAAAATTATAATGATATGATGGAAGGAGGCGGTGCTGGCCATTCAACCTCATTGGGGTGGTGAAGGCATAATGAGAGAGAGAGAGGGAGGGAGGGAGGGAGCGAGGGTTGTTGGTGCTGGAGGGGCAGAGCTTGGATCTTGAGCACTAGATGGAGGGGTCAAGGGTCTCCTCATTTTTCTCTCACACCACACACATAGAGTGAGTTCTCTATCCTACTCTTTAGTACACATGCATTTATTTTCAATCTTAAACTGGGAACAGCTATATATGTTCAAATAAATTTCAGAAAAATATTCCATTTGTACATGTGTTCTTCTTTTGATTTTATCTTCAAAACAAGCCCAATATCGAATGTGCTTTGACAAAGTTCAAATTTCAAATTTGAACTAAAACCATGAAAGAAATTATAAAATGGAGGGATTATCATTTTTTATAAATTATATAAAATATTTAATTTTTAAATAAAACTCAACTAGATGGAACTGACTAGGAAATATCACGTTACAACATATTAGGTATGAGAAATCAATGTGTATGATGTCAGGATGCTATATTTAACAATTTAAAATATTGTGATGGCACATATCCCAACGAAATGGTGGATGAGATACCGTGCACGGTAGAAAAAACATTCTCGATCCCTTGCATCCAAATGAGGTCTCTGTGTAGCTAGATTTTCTCCATGTATCAGTGTACCTAGGTAGCTAGAACACTCTGGCTCAAAAAGAAAAAATAGCTAGAACACAATACTTGATTGTAATCTTATTATCTTAAAATTTAAAATAATGTAAACATTGATTATAGGGATTTTTACATATGTGCCCCTAGTTCCTTAACTCTATTCATTCATCCCCGCGCTCTCAACTTTTGCTTAGTTTTCCCCATTCCTTTGCCCGAAACCCTCAGAACTGGTCATAACGGACGTTGTCGTCGGGTCAATGGCTTGATCGTTAACTCTGACGAGTAGGGCCGCGCTGGACTGTGTCATCCGTTGGACCTGACAAGTGGGGCCGCGTTGGGCGGTGTCGTTGTTCGACCGTTGGGCCGTCCCTTGCACTAAACACATGCGCGCGCCGCCACGACAGGAGCCTGCTATGCATGCACCCAGCAAAGCCTGCATGCATGTGTCGATGCGCGCCGCCACGATGCGCCGACCGAGTCTGCATGCGCCGATGTGTGCCGCCACGATGCACTGACCGAGCAGCTTTCTTGCACGCCAGCCGCCATGGATGCAGCGATGGTCACTACCGCTGGTTCCTCTCTTCTAGCTAGGTGGCTACATATTTGTGGCTTGTGTAAAAAAAGAAGGTTTCGTTGTGGCTGCATGCACTAGGTGGTTACTAACAAAGCGAGCTCTCCAAGAAAACAATCAACAAATATGTAGTCCCAATATGTAGATAGGGCCAACAAGCCCATAGCATGATCACATAGTTCAAACTAGGAAGAACTTAATAATAGTATAGATATCAAACTTAATAATAGAACTTAATAAAAGGGCCAACAAGCCCATAGCAACTCTAGCATAGTTCAATTACAACTTAACATAACATAGACTAAAAAATAGAGGGTTTAGAACCCTAGACGCCGCCTTCTCCACCTCGCTCCTCCTCCAGGCGCCCTTCACTGCTCCTCCGGGGCGTTGTCGATGGGGTACGGAAGAGTGTGCATGCGCGACGCGGTGGGGAAGATGTTGTTGTACTCCGTGAACCTGTTATGGGTGGTGAAACCGATGGACTTGCAGCCACACCAAAACACCCGGCCGAGGAGGTGGAAGGCGTCGAATGTGTTGGTGAAGTGGGCAAGGAGAGCAACCACCACCGCATTTTGGATGACCTCCTCGACACGGCACATTGTTGGAGATCCCCGCGGGAGGTGGTGGTAGTCGGACGCGAGGAAGAACTCGGTGAAGTTCCTTGTGGTCCTCCACCTTGATATCGCCCACACACGTAGTATGCACTCAACGTACACGCCGGTAGGGTAGAGCCTCTCCGCCACGGTGGATGGGAAGCGGTAGGTTGGTCCGGTGTACTGCATGGCTGAGGGATGTGCAGAAGAAGAAGAAGGGGGTCAAAGAGTAAGAAGGGTAGATGGAAGAGGATGGGAGATGTATGAGGGATGGCAGAGGCAGGCGGTGGCTTAAATAGCCGTAGTGCTACGTGTTATTTGGATGTGGCAATAACAGGATCAAATGTGAAGTATCTCGTTTTCACACCCACCACGGCTTTGGGAGTCTACACGTGTGGGAACCGTGGTTTGAAAAGAAGAAGAAAAAGAAGCTAATTGCACGCGTGGGACTCCGTGGTCATATATATTATATGAACAAAAGGAGACAATTTTTGAATAGTTTGTGGCCATTTTGCATGATAAAAATAAATTTGGCTCTTACAAATTTGGTCATTTTGCATTTGTATTGAACAAAAAGAACTAGATTTTCTATGCAATGTCAACTATTGTGTAATTTCAAACGGTGCAAAAAAAACAGAGCCAGCACGTTCACAAAAAAGGAGCAAACGATGCAAAAAAAGATGCAATTCGACGGCCCAACCAGAGCTTGGTTTCCTTTTGGGCCCAATAACAATGTTTTTTTCGCGGAGTCAGTGGTGGGCGAGCAGCCGAGCACAACCAACAGGTTTGCCTCTTGCGGATCGCCCCACGATCCAACCATGCGGAGCCGTCCATGAGATCCAACGGCGCGGAGCCTACCCGCAGCCTACCCACCGAATTCCTTCTAGAAGACCACATCTGAGGCTTGTCGCTTGGCGCCAGGGTATGATCGGACGGCTGACTTTCGGAGCTAGGGTTCGGCGAAACCCCACGATGTTTAGAGGGGTTTTGAGCTGGTCAACGGGGTTTCCAAGGCTTTGACTGAGCATAACTAATTTAAAAAAATCGAAAAAATATGAAACCTTCGCCGTTCGTCTTATTGTAAGACACACGAACGGGGACAAATACTAAACTTGGTATATGGTCATTTGCATGAAAAATACCCTAGCTGGCACGATCGAGATCAAATGAACACCATTAATTTAAATAAAATTAAAAAATATAGAACCTGCGCACAATATTGTCTTATGTAACATGTTACCAACCAAAAATCATAAACTTGTTCTATGGTCATTTTCATGAAAAAACCTTCACACATATGAGCTATCACGTACAAGATTTCATAGAGTTCAAGGAGAGGAGGTAGGGTTACCCACTGTTTTTGAAAATTTTAAAAAAAATCAAAAAAACCACCAAAGCTTTATGTCAAAGTGAATACGAAGGATCTGAACTTAGTTTTCAATTTTCATACTTAAACGTGTTTTTAATAGTTTCTATATTAAAGCATATTTTTTTCAAAAGGAAATGTAAAAATATGAAGACTAATTCAAAAAATAATGAGACTTCAAATCTACACTATATAGATTGAATAGGTGTTAATAAAAAAACATTTGCATCATTTAGAGTAGGTCAACAAAACTTGATTACAAATGGGCTGTTTACCCTAGCTTGGGAGCTCATTTGGTGCACATTATCAAATTCAAATTTCTTTGACCTCCTCTAAATCACCTAAAATTTTGCACACATGATCTCCTACACAAACATAGATAGTTTGCCAAGGTTTTATTTTTTGCATTTTATTTAATTTATACTGTCCCGAGGAATGTCAGTTCAAAACATCGGATAATGAAACATGCTGGTGGGAAAAATCATGCATTTGATTAATAAACATGAGACAAATAATTAGGATAATACTCCTTTATGATCAGTGAAAAAGCAGCATGTCTGATCAGTGAAGCAACATTGAATCAACATGTGTGATCATTGCAACACCTAAACTAGTGAGAAAAAGCAGCATGTCTGCTCAGTGAAGCAACACTGAAACAACATGTGTGATCATTGCAGCACCTAAACTCATAGTTCACAATATCTAAACAGAACTAACCATACACCACAGGCAAATTTAAGGTCAGACAAATATAGATAGCATAATACATTACTACCATCATCATAGATTCAGTTCATCACATCATAAACAACCACATTCAGTTTACCAAAAGTAACCCAAAAGATAAAGATAAAACATGATGCCACATTCAGTTCATCACATCATCGCATCAAACCGGAGTCAGGGCCTTCACGAGGGAAGCATGCTGCCCCCTGATCATGTAGTCCTCCCCGTGAATCGCTACATCCTCTGCATGAGACACAAGGTGATCGAAGTGGTCATCCTTTGGCTTTGGCTTGGTGGTGCAGTAGGGGCAATGCCATTTCTTTATCTTGCGGTTGTACAAGGAATCAACTCCCTTGGACTTGATCTTCTCCACCTCCATCGTTGTGAAGGACGCGACGTTGCCCTTGTACACATCTTCTTCAGAATCACACTGCACATACGAATGAATTACATTAATACATTATAGATTCATATACACCATGTCAAAGGAACTAAATGAATAATCTAAATTTCAAGTAGGCTTACCTCATATTGTAAGGGCCAGCTTCCTCTTTTTCCCCCAACCATCATCCTCCTAAATATACAATTACATCCATCACTAGTAAATATAGAAGCCAATTGAAAATTTAGATATGCACACATGACACATTGATCATAGAGCTAATATACTATGATCCTATTTGCATTTTCCATTGTCATGCACACACATTGAATAACAAAGCTAATATAACTACATATTGTGGACAAATTTATATACTAATGAATCAAATAACTTCTTAATCAATGGATTCCGTTTGGGCATATGACATTCAAAACTCTAATCTGCGTAGCATTCAAAAACAAATCTAATAGGGACCAATGTAATAAGCATACATGTTTGTAGCCTTAAAAACCCCAATATGTGTAGCATTAAAAACAAAATCTAATAAGCATACATCTTTGTAGCATTGAAGCACAAAGATCCCTATCTCTCATACAAATCTATCTAGCATTTTTGTAACGAATGTAATCCAACAAACCCTAGTACAAAAACCCCCTCCCCCCATACAAAAAACCCTGGCCCATCTGTCAAACCAACTACTCTATCCATATGTACTACCGTATGAATCACAATCTAACCAATGCAACTACTCTATAAGCTAATATCCTAAATATCGCAACTAACAAACAAGTGCAAATACCTCCTGCTCCTCGCCAGGCTACGCATCGAGGGCATCGGGATGGACTTCGCCGCTCGACGTCGTCACCTTCTGCTCCAGCAGCGTTGAGGCGGAGCCCGCCACCTCCTTCTCCACATCCGCAGCGGTTGCGAGTTTCCCCCGCACCGTTGTGGACGCCGCCAACGTCCTTCACTTCATCCACGGTCACCGCGCCCTGCAGCTCCACTACATCTCTGGCCGCTGCGCCGGCGTCGCCACGAGCTTCCGCCATCGGACAGATGGAGGCGATGAAGGTGAGGAAGAGGATGCGGTGGGGGAGAGCGAGACGGTGTGGTGGAGGCAGTGGAGGAGAGCGAGACGACGCCAGTGGGGAAGAGGAAGACGATGCGACAGGGAGGGAATTTGGGGGAAAATGGTAGGGCGACGCGCCGGGAGGTGGTTCCCCCACTTTATACGATGGGACGTTTCGGCCATGTCTCATGGACACGTGCTACCCCACGACCGCGGCCAGTTGCATGCGCCCACGTATACGAATATCACTGTACGGTCGGCATACGAAATCACTATAGGGTAAACGTCAAAGGTGGACTCGACCCTACGCGGCCCCACCCGTCAGAGTTAACGGTCAAAGGCATTGACCCGACGGGAACGTCCGTTGTAACCTGTTCTGAGGGTTTCGGGTAAGGGAGTGGGAAAAGTGAGCAAAAATTAAAAGCGTGGGGATGAATAAGTACAACTAACGAATCAGGGACACAAAAATAAAAAAAAACCTTGATTATATTGTTGGACACGTACTGCCAGAAGAGATTCCGGCGAAAAGTGCCTTTTAGGAGCAGATGCATATGATGATTGGATTGCTAGTGACAAAAACGTCTTACATGGGACGGAGGGAGTGCTTGCTAATCTTATGAGCCGCCCTTGTGCAGTAGTAAAATCGACCAAGCAAAGCATATGCATGCACCCATCGATCCATGCAGACCAGTGCGACATTAAATTAACTGTGTCCTAATATATACTTATAGTACTACACTTGAGATGCTGCATCAGTAATACAGTATAGTTTTAGCAGGCCAAGAAGGGATGGGTCCCTGGTGATCCTTATTCTGGAGACAGGGCACGGTCATGAGAAAAGATGCTCTCCCTACCCTATACATGCATACTAAAATTTACACTAACTAATTAGTGGTAGTACTGAGAACTTAGTCATCAATTGGGGATTATAAATAGCATCGGTACTAGTCCAGTAGTCCCACGAGTTGATCAGCCATAACCAAGAAGGAGGAGGAGGAGGAGACCAATGGAGGTGCACTGCAGCAGCAACATGGAGGAGAACAAGCAGCATAGCTGGAAGAAGATGTCAAGTGCAAAGCAGTACAAGGACGGCCGGCCACCGGGCAATGAGACGCCGGAGAAAGGAGTAAGCCAGGGGCGGAGGAGAGAACTGAGGCGGTCAGCATCGTTGCCGGTGCGGGTGGCGAGCGCGGCGAGGGAGCAGCGGGCGAGGCTCTACATCATGCGTCGCTGCGTCTCCATCCTCGTCTCCTCCTGCTGGAAGAACTACCCATAAATTATCTTCTGTTTCTGGGCCTGGCCTCGTAGTCTGTAGTACTTCTGTCCCTTTTTTCTGGACTTTCCTTTTTTTTTGAGAAATTTTCTGGACTTTCCTTTTCCACTACAGATGGCCCTGGTGACTTCAAAGAGATGGGCCTAGATCTTACCACTTGTAATTCGGCCATCCAGAAAAGTCAGCCCTTTCTATCCTCTTGGGCTGCCTCGTTCCTTTCTTTTTATTTATTGGGAAAAAAATAAAAGTGTATAGAAGCGCAAAGAGGAAATCCGATATAAAACGCCCGCTAGCCTTGCTCCATTGTTGTTACAAGCGAGCTCGTGCGTTTTAACGGGTGAAAAAATCATACTTCTCTAACACAATAATTATGACTGAAATCCCCAATAGGTTGTTAGACTAGCCACAATGGAGAGTAACATACACTAGTAACATACACATTTTTCTAGACTATGTTACTACCTCAATAGTGGGTAGTAACATAAGTGTGGTAACATGCAAAGCTTCATTTATTAGGTTATAGACTCATATTGCATTGGGACATGTGATGTTACAGTAACTAGCTAAGTTACTAGTACTATATCTCTCCTCATTAACTCATTGCCACATAAGCAAATTTGCTGAGTTGGACTCGATGTTACTACCGAAGTTACTCCCACTGTGGCTAGTCTTATACATTCCATCTATATTGCCGCTTATTCTCCTTCCCACCCTCATCGACAGCGGCATCAATGCTCACACAATTATAACAAATTTGAATGTGGTCAATTCTAAGGTGTCTATCTCCACATAAGATGAGAAACCTGCTTTCTTTTTCTCATTGGAGGTTCTGCCGAGCCGTGCTTATGTGGTTGTAGATAGTTTCTTTCGTCTCCAAACTGATTATGTTGAGGTGTTGATTTCAAATACGGATCTACACCTGTACGAAACAAAGACGGATCGTGCGCTATTGATTAAACTTGCACCGTGAGTAGCATTTAAAAAATGTTTAACTGGTAAAAAATCATATTTAGATTCTACATATTTTTTTAATCAACTTTTATATATAACATGTGAAAATTGGAGTTAGGGCTTAAGTGATATCAATATTTTTAAAAAGCATTTGAATCTGAAAAAAAGTATTATTTTTCAGATGGACTGTGGGTTGATTAGTAATATATCAGAGGTTTTTTTTTCATAAGTAAAATATTTTCTGGACTCACTTAAAACAGGACCACGGGTTAATTACACTGACAGGCCAGTGAGTTTTCTTCAAAAAGGCGAACTACTTTTTAGTCTCATTTAAAATGGGACCCGGGTCCTGCAAACAACAAGCGATTTTCTACAAACATCGCAACAGACAGGCAGAAGCACTTCTTCCTTTATTAGTGGCTATAAATTTATTTCCCCATTCACTGGACTCCGGCCTTTGTAGAAATGACTTCTCTAGAACTTTTGCTTAAAAAGATTCGTAGTTTTCTCACACAAGTTGTGGTAAAAGCAAACTCTCAACAAAGGTCGGCCTTTTTGACTTCTATAGTCTGAGCTTATTATCTGATCTGCCTGGTGAAAAGTCTATAAAGCTTTTGATTGTAGTTATGTTCTGATTAAATGATGTTGAGTTATTTCATACTGTTTTACCGCTGATATGAAAACAAATCGAATTCCCAACATCCTAAGCCCAAGGAGCTAAAAATGATGATTGGCAATACACATGTTTAACCAAATTATGTACTGAAATCAACAAATTGGAACTTTTCAACTGCAAAGAGAACATACATGACATCTAAGATAATATACCATTATAAATGGGAAATTATAACTGGCAATGTCAGTTTCTTGGGCCTTGCAGCGAATGCCCTCAAAGTCGTTTTGATCACGATTGAACGAACGGCAATCTTTTTGTGGAGCGTGGTAATTTTTCTGCTTTTTTTGTGCTACCTCGCAATTTTCGCCTTCGATCATGGCAGATCCTACGAAGTTGCCATGACAACTTTAGATGGTTTGGCGCGGAAGTTCGATGTTCGCTGCGAAAAACACTCCCAAAAGTACTTTCCCAAGATATTGTGGTCCTTAAAAAACCATGTATTTGGTAGGTAATTAGCGAAGACATATTTAATTTTGTGAAGGAAATATTTTTATGTTGAAACAAAAAATAGTTTTTAGTTTCATACAAAGACAGCAACCAAAGTTGTATCGTGAAAACGGTAGCATATCTAAAATGCGAAAATTACTCATACAAAGGATGTTGGAATACCCGTGTCTTGGGAGCATTCTCGCTAGCGAGTGCCCTTTGCGTCGTCTGATCCGCACACGCCTCACGTCGATGCCTACCTGGTGCCCTCCCCGCCATCCAATAGGGTGAATGTGCTCCTCACCGGACCCGGGGCATCTGGGGTCTATGACACATGGCCCCGTGGCATGTGCGGGGCCGCCCCGTCTACCGCTTGTTGCCCTCGACCTGAGTCTGCCGTTTCGTTCACTTGTGTGGGGCTACTGATGTTTGGGCTATATTGTGCATGGAGCCTTCCCAACTGTGTATGCGCGTGTTGGGTGGCTTGTACGTCTTTCTTGGACCCCGCCCGGCTATCCCGCTCAACACCCGACTGGTCCTTCGGGCCGGCGTGTCTGGAGAAGTTGCGGAGCCGACATCTTGCTGGTTGGATAAGGTGGGTTCATTCCTTTGGTCCATGTTCGGTTGTTTCCCTTTGGTTCCTACCTATCCGCCCATCTGGTCCTATCTGACCAGTGTTCGGATGGATATGTGTTCATTCCGTCTGAATGGTTTTATCCGGTTGTTGCCCGCAAGAAGTTATGTTTGTTCCGTCCGGCTTGTCATATCTGGTCGATGTCCGCATGGAGCTTTGTTCGTTCTGTGTTTCTTTGATCGGTAGACGGCCATGTATCCCCTCACTCACCCCTGCATAAATGTTGGTTTACCGACGAAGCAAAAATGGAGCTAAAAGAAGCATGTTCTGGTAACTCCATTATTTATTGAAGAAGAACCGAATGTAAACTTATGATGCATCACAAAATAATGCAGGAAGCAAGAAAAATTGTTGTGCACTAACAGCAACTAGAAAAAAAAGTTGAACCAAGTTTCCCGAAATTAGCATGCATATGAAGCATTATCAAATTACCTATGAAGCAACTAAATTTATAATAAAACAAAAGAATTATGTCTATAAACTAGTCTTGCTGCATTGAAAAAATAGTTATTTTTTTTAAAAAAATAGATTGAGTTAAGTGCCTATCACAATGGAAGCAAATTATTCTACCCATGGAAGCATAGTTCGTTGTGGTGGAAGCAAATAATTACTCCCCCCTTCTATTCATTTTGATGACAAGTATTTTTGGACGGAGGGAGGGATTCGAACATCTGACCTACTAATTGTGAATGAATCTTGCTAACCAATCCACCTACTGAACCTTGTTGGCATAATACGCAGAATGAGCTATAAAGTATTACATTTACCCGCGCAAACTAAACATTACTTAAAATTTTTGGAAACAATATTTAAAACTTCAAACACTTTAACTAAGCTACAAAATAATTTTTAACAAACCCGAACGAATATAAAATTTCTCTTCATCTTTTAAAATTTGAAGAAATTTTAACTTCCAAACATTTTTCGAAAATGTGAAAAAATCGAATTTTATAAACAAAACTTGAATAATGGAATATATTCTAAAATTATAGACAATTTATTTAAGATAAGAACATTATGAAATTTTTCAGAACATTTTCCAAAACATGAACATTTTCCAGAATTCCAGAATATGCTTTGCAAATGTTAAATTTTTTTTGAATTGGTGAACAAAATTTCAAAACAGGAACAAAATTTTAGATTCAGAACAAATTTTTTAAACTGAGAAAAACTGGAAAATACTGAACAATTTAGGAAAATCTGAACATTTTTTATATAGGTGAACGAAAAAAGGAAATCAAAACTTTTTCTAATCCTTTGAATTTTTTTCGAAAACCTGAACATTTCCTGGATTTGTGAACAAAATTTAAAAACATAAATAACTTTTGAAATAAGTGAACCAAAATTTACAAACAAGAACATTTTTTTGAATTTGTGAACAATTTTATAAAACAGGATCAGTTTTTGAAATCCCGATCCATAATTGAAAAGTTCTGAAATTTTCAAAGAAAACACTCCAAACTTTTTAGAAAATGAGAAGATTTTTCGAAATGCCCGAACATTATTTGAAAATGCCCGCACAATATGTGAACATTTTTTGCGTTTTTGAATTTTTTGATCAAAATTTCCAAAAATCTTGAACCTGAAATTTGTTCAAAAATTCATAAAAGTGGTCTATATATTGAAAAAGTGCATGTATGTTTTGAGTTCCTGAAAATTTTCATAGACAAGAACATTTTTTTGCATATGCGAATAACAAAATGAAATTGCAGAAAATGTTTTTGAAAAACGTGAAATATTTTTTGAAGTTGCGAACAAATTATGAAATTCTGAAGAAAATTTAAACCATGAACATTTTTGAATTTTTGACCAAATATTTTAAAATGGAAACACAAATTACAAACAAAAATTGAAACCACGAATATTTTTTGAATTTCTCAACAAATATTTGAAAATGCAACTTCATGAAATATCTAAGAAAAATTTGAAACGACGAACATTTTTTGAAATTCCTGAACAGTTTTTCAAACTCAATCATGTTTTAGTTTCACACCAAAATTTGCTACTGCAAACATTTTTTGCAATTTGGAAGTTATTTTTTGAAAATATAAACATTTTCTAAATTAGCCAATTTATTTTGAAATACATGAACATTATTTCAAGTTCGAAACATTTTTTGAATTTTTGAACATATTTTAAAACAATGGGACATTTTTTGAATCCATTTTTCTTAATTTTTGGGAAAAAGTTAATATATACTTGGAAAAGGAAAGAATAGTTGAAAATAAAAAAGGAATGAAAATGAAAAAAAACAGCAAAAGAAAAATAAAAGAAAGAAAGAAAGAAACAGAAAACCAAAAAAGCAACGAGAAAATGAAAAAACCGGGTCCCAAAACCAGAAATCCCGGCTAGGAATAAAACCGGATATGTTGCAACACGTTAAATGGGCCAGCCCAAGTCATCGCGCGATCGACAGTGTCTTTCCGAAAGGTCGACAATTTGACACAACATGCGTCAAATATGATATTCCCAGAAAGCATGTACGCGGATGGAGTACAAAGAGTATGGCAGATCACATTTGCTTGACAGAAGGGGAGCAACAATTAGCGGAGGTCCAACATCTAACCACGCAGGCCCACGTTCCACGCATGTCAATATCCACTAGTCCAACGGCGAACAGTCCAACAGACGCGGGAATAGTTATGACCACGCAACCAGTTAGCGAGGCAAATTAGCTAAATTCACGCACAACCTAACTAGTGCATTGGACGTCTATCATGCTTCTGATCGAACGGCCATAGGAAGTCAAAAATCAGTAGTCTGATGGCTACTGGTGCCTTTGGTTATAAACTCTTATACTTACCTCTTTTAACAGCTTCTTGAGCATGGACCGCCGATCTACATTAGGAATCTCATTGCTACTCTAACCGGGCTTGTTTTAGACCTAAGCCTTCATATATATGGTTCTCGAGTTATCCAGAAGGCAACTTTGCATTTTCCTTTTTGTAACATCTCAAGATGAAAATAATTAAGATGTATCTATAGGTTGCAAAGGTGCAATTTTATAAGATAGAACGTAATTTTGCAAGTCGTTTACTCTCTTGTTAATGTGTTCTTTATCTTAGAAAGCTTCTACAATGAACAACATGTAGTGTCGAATTAATAACATAGTTTATGCTAATTATGGTTGTTTCTGCTTAACTTTGTGCCATGATATGAGCTTGGCAATTGATCTCATGACTTTTTTTTCAAGCATTCGAAAAAACTCTTAGAGATGGCCAAGGAGCTGGTGGATCCCTATTGAAATGTGTTTGTGATCAACATGCAAACCATGTCATCCAGAAATGTATAGAGTGTGTGCCAACATATCACATTGATTCATCTATAGAAGCTTATGTGAGAAGACCAAGACGTTATCCTCCCATCCTTTTGGATGCCATGTTGTCCAGGTTATTAGTTTGGGCATTGCACTTTTAACTGGTTTCTATTTTATGAATTTTTAATCTGAACATTAGTTTGTTCCACATGTGACCTAGAAAATGCTGGAGTTCAGCAAGGATCAGCAAATTATGCATGCGTTTGTCACGGAGATTCTCGATTGCGTAAATGAGATGTCGATAGATCCTTATGGAAACTATGTTATGCAAGTAAAATGGAATGTTTTAATTGATGAAAATTTGTCTCATCTAAAGTACACATTACATGTGTTTTACGGACATGTTATAGTCCATTGTGGAGCATGGAGGGCCTCATCATCGACAAACTATTGTGCTAAAATTTGCCGGGTGAATAGTACACATGAGCCAAACGAAAAGCACTCTTTCAACGTCATCGAGAAGTGCCTAAAGTACGGTGGCTACCATGATCGCAATGTGGTCATAACTAAAATCCTCTTCATCGGCGGTGGTCAAACCGATGATCATCTTTTGGTCTCTTCTTCTTAAAATCTTACCACTTTTACCCTACATGCCTAGCAAGAATACATAACTGGTCCTAAATTGTCGTCTGGTCATGCAGAGTATGATGACCCACTAGTATGTTAACTATGTCATGCAAAAGATGATTGAGGTGGCGGTTGAGAGGCAATTCAATGTGATCATGGATGTGGTGATATGCAACAAGGGCATGTTGGTCAACTACACACATGGGAGGCATGTCATTGCACATGTCGAGAGACTCAATGCCAGGCCAGGGTTCCCCAACTCCCTTCCACCAACACCATCCCAATCCGTCTAGATTTTGTTTTGATGTTCTTTCTTTAGAAAAATTTGCTTTGTGTGTATATCTTATTCTCCCTTCTGTTCTGGAGCAGTTGTGATTGGCAGCAATTAAACTATAGTGAAACTAGCCGCTTTTGTTTTCCATTAGGTGAACTCTACTGTTTTTGTAAGAAGAGAGGTGACCTACAGTCTCCTTTGATCTTAATTAATACTTGTCAGGCAGTCTTCCTAATGCCCCCCTTAAGTTTTCCTACCCTACTTTGTTCTCTTACTCATGTAATCTTGAGATTTCCTTGGATCTGGCTGGCAATAATTGGGACCTTGGGCTCCAATGACTTTTGTCTCTTGTAGAGCTAGTGAACTGTCAAGAGCTCTCTGCCATGTTCCCTTCCCTTTCAGAGGCTCCACATCGAGTGCTCTCTCCCCATTCCACCGCGTGTAGGTTCTCGGTCAAATCCCTTTAAGCTAACCGAGGGGCATCGGACCAACCGCTTCTCGAGCATTTGGCGTGCGCGGATCCCCCTTAAGATTAAAATTTTCTTTGGCAGGTTGTGTCTCCCGGCTAGTGGTCAGATCCTTAAACACAATCGTAATACAGTCGCGGCTTGTTCTCTTTGTGGAGAGAACACAAACATGAAACACATACTCTTAAAAGGTGTCTTATCTAGATTTATTTGGAGTTACTTTCTATCATGGTTGAACGTAATCTGGAAACCAAATAACTTTGTTGATATGTTTGCTCTTATTGCTAATTTTTCGGGTCAGTTCATTAGTGTTTTTTGGACTGCCTTTGTGCGCTCCTTTCGTCTAATTCATAAAATTTTAATGCCAGATGCATATTCCCTAACCGGCTTTTTCTTTACCTAATAGTAAAGCACGGATTGCTTCTACCGTTCATGGTCATCCTAATTACCCTAAAGAGTTGTCCTAAATTACCCACTATGCCACCCATAAGTAATAAAACGTTTTGAATTTTTCTATCAAAGACTCGTTGAAAGTGCGTTATATCGACTAGAGGGGGGTGAATAGGCGATTTTTATGAATTCTTCACTGAGGAATTTGCTGGTGAGGAAATTCCTAAGTGAAGAACTACTTGCAGCGGAATAAGTACTCAGAAGTAAACATAACAGAACACAAGCATAGTCATCATGATGAAATGAAGACAAGCACAGAGTACAGAAAGCATAAACACAGGATAACACACGAAAGAAGACGGACAGACTGAAGAAATTGAACTGAGGAAATTGAGAAAGTCTTCAGTCGAAGTCTTCAAACAGATATGAACAGGCACACAACAATAGACATGAGGAAATGAAAGAGTTGAGGAAATAGAACCAGTTAGCTCGGTGAAGACAATGATTTGGTAGACCAGTTCCAACTGCTGTCTCAGTTGTACATCTGGTTGGAGCGGCTGAGTATTTAAACTCGAGGACACCCAGTCACAGACACACAGTCCTCACCGTATTCTCCTTGAGCTAAGGTCACACAGACCTCACCCAATCACTCGTGGTAAGTCTTCAGGTGACTTCCGAACCTTCACAAACTCGGTCACTCGGCGATCCACAATTCCTCTTGGATGCTCTAGACCATGACGCCTAACCGTCTGGAAGAAGCACAATCTTCAAAGGAAACAAGCGTCGGATCCACGCAGGATCAATCTCTTCAGTGATGCTCAATCACTTTGGGTTTGTAGGTGATGGGTTTGGGTTTTCCTCACTTGATGATTTTCGCTCAAAGTCCTCGGAGGATGGGATGCTCTCAAACGACAAGTGTTAGTTTCTCTCGGAGCAGCCAACCAGCTAGTGGCTGAAGGGGGCGGCTATTTATAGCCTAGGGAGTAGCCCGACATGATAAGACATAAATGCCCTTGTCTGATATGACCGTTAGGTGGGTAGATATTTTGGGATAGCTAGCGCATAGCACAGCAATGGTCGGGATTTTGACTATCAACTTCCTCAGGGCTATCATGATCCTCACTGTGTAGGCAATTCGCACTGGCGAATTCCTAACTCCTCAGTCAGAACAAATTCCTCGGAGATTAGAAGAACTTCGTCTCTGTCATTGAAGAATAAGACTGAACTGTATGAGATTTCCAATGGCTTCACTCGAATGGGTTGGTAGGTGTAGGATTTTGAGTTGAGCATCACATGGAAATTTTTCCTTAGTATTTCCTCGACCCCCTTTAACAGTACGGTGTTTCCTATGACTCAAGAAAGAGAAAATGAAACTACGAAAACAGAAGTCTTCACGCTTCATGTTCCTCGAATGAATACCAAGTCTTCAAAGGCCACACCAATTTCTTCACTTTCAAAGTCTTCAGATATCCAAAGTCTTCAAACGAAGAACTTCATTTTTAGGGGTCGACTTTCTCTGTAAATATCAAACTCCTCATAGTCTTATAGGCCTGTGTACACTCACAAACGCATCAGTCCCTTAACCTATAAGTCTTCAATACACCAAAATCACTAAGGGGCACTAGATGCACTTACAATCTCCCCCTTTTTGGTGATTGATGACAATATATGTTCAGTTTTCAACGGGGATAAGCATATGAAGTGTGAATACTGATATTGAGGAATTTGATTGCAAGATATGGAAGAACTCCCCCTGAAGATGTGCATAGTGAGGAATTTGCTTTTGAAGCAATGCACACTTGAAGAGTATAATCATGGAGATCTCCCCCTATATCTTGTAATCCATACATGCATTTGACATATAATATGAAGATGATGAAATATGGTGACTGATGTAATTCAGCATGCGTGCAATAACATTAATGAGGAATAAGCATGCAGAAGAACACATCAAAAGTATCAGGCCACCATAGAGTTTAAGATTACAACTCGATCCAGCAAAGTCATCAGAAGAACGAGAGTTGTAACTTAGCAAAAAACGCCCATATAGGATAGACCCGCTTGAAGACTAACTCAGATTTCTCCCCCTTTATCATCGAATGACCAAAAGGGTTGAAACTGAGGACTAACGCCCTTGAAGAATATCATGACGATGGAGGAGCGCCAGTGTTGTCAGGGTCTTGAATCGTTGTAGGGCTTGCTGTAGCGTCGTCCAAGTCTTCATCGCGCGCCACGGATGAGCATGAAGACTTGGGCGCACTTCAGGCGACTGCCTGTTGATTCTCATTGATCGAGACTTAACTTGATGATGTTGATTCGATGATCATTATATCAATTACATCACCACCATATTCAATACACGATTTGACATATAATATGAAGAATTTGAAATGCATGATGAAATATGGTGGCTGATGTAATTCAGCATGTGTGCAATAACATTAATGAGGAATAAGCATGCAGAAGAACACAGCAAAAGTATCAGGCCACCATAGAGTTTAAGATTACAACTCGATCCAGCAAAGTCATCAGAAGAACGAGAGTTGTAACTTAGCAAAAAAACGCCCATATAGGATAGACCCGCTTGAAGACTAACTCAAATTTCTCCCCCTTTGTCATCGAATGACCAAAAGGGTGAAAACTGAGGACTAACGCCCCTGAAGAATATCATGACGATGGAGGAGCGCTAGTGTTGTCAGGGTATTGAGTCGTTGTAGGGCCTGCTGTAGTGTCGTCCAAGTCTTCATGCTCGTCCGTGGCGCGCGATGAAGAATAGGAGCTGGCCACCAAGGAAGGAACCTTGACCTTCTTGTATTTCTTCGCTGGAGGAGAAGACCAGTCAAAGTCTTCCTTTAAGCCCATTTGCTTCAGATCTTCTTCACCATATAGATGTGATAGAATAGCCCAGGTGCGATCAAACACTTCATGGAGGTAGTAATAGTTTTTCTTCACTGCATTATGTGTGGAAGTCATGTTGTGAAGAATAGAGCCAAACTGACGCTTAACCCACTTGTGGTTTCGATCCACCTTCTGGTGAAGACTTATAAGCAGTTCACGGTCAGTCATCACACGAGGAGCAGTAGCTTGAGGACTTGACTTGGTAGCATTGGCAGCAGAATCATGAGTGGCAGAGTCATCATTGGTGGAGTAAGATGCGCTTTGGGCCGACCATCCAATGGACGAATGCCTTCATCGATAATGGCTGGTGACTTGCCCTTCTCATCGATGAGGAAATTGTCCGCTTGAGGACTTCAATAGGGGCAAGTAGCTGAGGTGATTCGAAAATCAGCCTTGTAGTTGAGTGAAGACCTTGTTCGAGGAATCTCATGATCCACGGTAGCGTAAGGCTTGGCTCAAATGGTGAAAGTGCAACATTCACCAGAGTCCTCATGAAGAAATCATGATAGTTTATGGGGATGCCATGCATTATGTTGAAAAGCATATTCTTCATCATCCCAATAATTTCTTCATCGGATGAGTCATGGCCTTTGATAGGACTCATGGTCTTCGTCAGAATGCGATAGATGGTTCTGGGCACATAGAGCAATTCCTTCATGAAGAATTTGGTCCTTGGGGCTTGACCAGGCTTCAGCGGCTTCATGAGCACTTGCATATAGTGAGCAGTGAGTTCAGGCTTATCATACAGACTACAAGCACCATCAGGTGGAGGACTGATTGGCAAGGCACGAAGCAATTCAGAGGCTGGTGCCTTGTAATGAGTGTTTTCAGTCATCCACTCCAACACCCACGAGTTGACATCAGCAGCATCACCTGTGATATGCAGAGTTGCGTAGAACTGAAGAATAAGCTCTTCATTCCAATCAACAATGCCAGAGCAAAAGTTGAGCAAGCCTGCGTCATGAAGCATGCTGAGGACTTGGGAGAAGCAAGGCATTGATTCCATGTCCACATGAGGAATATGCTCGTGGTCGAAGACTTTGTCCTTGTTGAAAAGTAGTGAGGAATAGAAGTTGGCCTGGCTGGCAGTCCAGAAACGCTTCCTTCTAAGACGAGCATTGTCATAGGGGTTGAATTCAGTGAAGAACACGTGCTCGTCGAAGAAATCATCAGCCTTGAATTTTTGCTTCTTTGAGAAAGGATCCTTTGGCTTGGGCCGAGGAGTGTCAATCAATTGCATCACTACCTCAGGAATCGCAATCTTAGGTTCCTCGGGCTGAGGAATTTCAGGCTCTTCTGCAGCTTTAGCCTGGGTCTTCATTTCCTCATTGACATTTTCTTCAGCTCTAGTGGCTGGAATTTCTTCATGAACACTTGGGGTTGCATGAGCTTCTTCAGATCCCATTTTCACTTCAGTAGCAACAGGGGACTAAGGGATTGCTTGGAGTGGAGTGAACATTGGAGAGTTGGGGTGCTGTTTGTCCCAAAATTCATCATTGAGCACGGGAGTGGTACAGCCAATGTCCACATCCTCATCTTCTATTTCTTCAACACTTGCCTCTTCAGCAGTGAACTGAGGCATAGGTGAGGAAATGACTGGGGTTGAAGGGATTTCATCCACTTCAATTTCTTTGTCCAATTGCTCTGTCGAAGCAGCAGAAGGAGTTTCTTCATCAGATTCATTGCGAATCACATAATCTTCACCATAAGGAACAAAATCCTTAGATGGCATGGAGGAGACTGGAATGGCATTAATTGGGTTGTCAATTGAGCTCGTCAGTGGCTTCATCTTCTTCGGAGCTGAAGAATTTGATGAAGTTGATGCCTTCCTTTTCTTCACAGCTGCACACTCTGCAGCCTTGGTCTTCTTCGCATCTGATGCAGATGGAAGGATCGGAGTTGGAGTAGGCGCAGGAGGTGTAGAGGACTTTGGAGCTTTTTCTTCAGGCGCAACTGATGCAGTTGCCCTGACTTATTCAGTTTCTTCAGGCGCACCACTAGTGGATGCCCTGGCAATATCTTCAATGGCTAGAATGGAGTCATCAGCCATGGCACTCTCATTCTCTTTAGCAACCTGATTGTCATCAGCGGTGCTGGTATATTCTTCAGTAGGCTGAGCAGATGCTTCAGCCTGAGGAACTTCAACGTGCATAGGAGCAGCAGCACTTGAAGTGAATTTCTTCGTCAGATTGACGAACCAAACCTTGGCGCCCTTCTAATCAGCATAGTACCGATCGAATTCATCACTCAGTTGCTTGATTTCAGCTTGCAAGGCAGTGAGCTGATCAGGGGTAAGAGTGAGAACATTGTCCTTGAGGTAGCGCTGTTTCTTGTATTGCGCTTTCCTCAGACTTCTGCCTTGTTCAAATTTCCACTTTTCTTCCTCAATGTAGGCAGTCAAAACATGACTCTGACCAGGAGTGAGGTTCATCTCCGGCAAAGGCGTGTTGGGGTCCTTGTGCCATAGGTCAATGTAATCGAGGATCAACTTTGGATCCAACATCAGTGGCACATTGCTGCCTTTGGCTCTAGCGGCCCTAGCTTGCCTGTCTCTGATGATTTCGCCAAGTTCTTCATCATCAACCTCATCATCATTAGAGGGAATTTGGAAGGCGACCTGCTTCTTATGAGGACTTAGTCGAACGCATCGTCCAGCAGTGGCCTTTTTCTTCAGCAGAGAGGGGCCAGCTGAGGAATTTCGTGCAGCTGAAGAGCTTGCAGATGCTCCTGAGGCAATTGAGAAGCCTTGGGTCCTTTGACACGAGGCGAGATGCACAGGTGCTGAGGATTTGGTCGGAGCAGCAGAAGACTTTGACGGAGGAGCTGAGGACTTTGACGGAGCAGTATGATGAATTTGCCGTGAGGGCCTTGAAGAATCTGGCCTTGAGGGCATAGCAGAGGAGCTTGGCCGTGAGGGCATTGAAGGAGAAGCGCTAGACTTATGCGCAGGCTTCTTGTGCATAGCCTTCTTTGGTTGACTAACAGAGGCCTCAGCAGAGGCACAGCAGCAGCAGCAGCAGCAGAGTCTGTGTTGAATTTCTTCACTGCTTCCTTTGCTTGCTTGGCCAGTTTGGCCTGGTGCTTTGCCCATTCATCAGCATAGTCCTCACCGCGCTTGAGGCTGGTGGGATCTGCCTCTTGGCCTGGTGCCAATGGAGGTCTTGAGCATGGAGGGTTGAGCGCAAATTTCTTCATATACTTGGGAGTAACATACCTGTACTCCCTCCATTCACATGCCCATCTCCTCTCAATCCGTTGTATGCGCACTTTACGCTGATTCTTGTCCTCTTTGCCAAGTTTGGCCTCATCGGGAGTGCAGTATCCAGCATAAATGTACTCAGGGATTTCAAACGCAGTATTGACCTCAGGCCTCTTTCCTCCCTTCTGTGGATTCTTATCAGCCATTTTCTTCAGCTTAGGAATATGAACAACTGAGGTTTCTGAAGTGCAACTTTTCTTCGAGGAACGCTGCAAATGAGTTAAGTTGATGAGAACCTAGTGATTCAGCAGCGGACATTTGTACCTGTGAACAGAGTATAGTTGCGAGGAATTTGGAGAGGTCATATGCGTTCTCAGAAGGTTTTTCAAAAATGAATAGGTTTGAGGAATTTGACCAGATGAGTCTTGAGGAATTTCACTAAGCGTTCTTTGTATTAGGTTCCAGAGTTGTATAGATTGAAAATCTACACAATTGAGGAATCTTGAAGAAAATCATTGCTTAGAGAAACGAATCAAGAGCCGATGACATGTGAGGTGTTCATGTGTGTGAAAATTTGAAGAATAAACACCTTTGAAGATTTTCAAGAAATCATAAGAATCAAAGAGGGCAGTAAAAATAACTTTTAATTACCCAAAGTGAAGAACTCGACGAACTGGGAAGTGTAGATGTGAAGTTCGTCAAGTCAGATCTTCCACGCCCTAACTCGGCAGAGGAAGACGGCTACGGCGGCGGCAGAGTGAAGAAATCCGCAACCGGCGCGAGTACGACGGCGACGAGGTCGAGGCAGTGAAGCTCTTCCTCACCGGCGACGGTGAAGTAGCAGCGGCACTAGGGTTTCGGGAAGCTCGAGCGGGAGTGAGAGCGAGCGAGGTGAAAGTGAAGTGAGGAAGAGGCAGGGGTATTTATAGAGGGAGTGAAAAACTGTACGCCCGAGGAAATCGGACGAACGTGCCCCTGGCCCTTCTCATTCGCTTGACATGTGTCACCCACGTACTGAGAGGTGGCGATCGTGTAGGATCGTGGGTGAATAGATAAGTATTGTCGTGAGAAGCGGAACGGTTTGAGCGGCAAAGCCAAAAATTCAGATTAGATAAGTTAAAAGCTCCATTCGCAATTTCTTCAGCTGTCAAGGACACAGTGAAGATTTTGAACGAGTTTCAATTAGAACGCACATGAAGAATTTGTGAATAGACTGGGTTGAGTTTAACATAGAGGGGGAAGGGTCCGATCACATTCACTTAGCAGATGAAATCAACTTGAAGAAATAGCAATAAGTGAATGTTGTAGAGGACATAAAACTCACACACACACACACACACATATATATATATATATATATATATATATATATATATATATATATATATATATATATATATATATATATATATATATATATATTCTAATGAAGAACAACACCGGAAAGAGTGAAGACAATGCAAAGTTGAAGAATTTGAAAGACTGGGGAATTTCAAAAGAACGAAGAAAAACTCAAATTGAAGATTTCCAACTTTGGATGGTGGCGTAACCCACCGTATACGAAAGCTAATTTCAGACACCGCGTACAATTGTCGTAGGGCTCTGAGAATCAATTTCTTCATTAATTTCTTCACACTTAGAGGGTTAGTCTTCATTGATTGAAGAAAAATGTTACTTCGTGTGTTGCGCATCTAAGTCATCAAGTCAGCATAAGTGTTAGGATGTGTGTCCATTTCAGAGAACATTCGAAGATTCTAGGATATTTAGCTCACACCGCAACTTACTAATCTCTTCTCATCCAAGTGTTGGTGTGTGAGCTAAGTATCGAAGAATCGGGCACACATGCAAACACTAAGCATAATATCCGGCCTAGATGCACATAGGTACAATAAAGAACCAATCATGGAGCGGTATACCTTTTGATTGAAGTCTTGACCATTTTCATCAGTGCACATATGGCCATTTGTGGGCATTGGAATTTTGACCCCTTTGCAATCTTGCATGCCGAATTTCCTCAATACGTCCTTGAGGTATTTCTCCTGAGATATGAATATCCCATTGCGTTGTTGACGAATTTGAAGACCTAAAAAGAATTTTAATTCTCCCATCATAGACATTTGATATTCTTCACTCATCATATCGGCAAATTCATCACTATATCGTTGGTCAGTACAGCCAAAAATGATATCATCAACATATATTTGGCACACAAACAATTCATCATCATAAGATTTAGTGAAAAGAGCAGGGTCGAGTGAACCGGGTTTGAAGCCTTTCTTCATGAGGAATTCCTTCAAAGTATCATACCACGCCCGAGGGGCTTGCTTGAGGCCATACAGGGCCTTGTTGAGCTTGAAGACTTTGTCAGGATTCTTTGGATCTTCAAAACCTGGGGGTTGAGCAACATATACTTCTTCCTCAAGCTTACCATTGAGGAATGCACTTTTCACATCCATTTGTTGTAAGATAATATCATGATGGTTAGCATAAGCAAGTAATATGCGAATAGCCTCAAGTCTAGCAACAGGTGCAAAAGTTTCATCGAACTCAATTCCTTCAACCGGTGCGTAGCCTTGAGCTACAAGTCGTGCCTTATTCCTCACCACAAGGCCATTTTCATCTTGCTTGTTTCGGTAGATTCACTTTGTGCCAATAATGTTGTGCTTGCGAGGATCTGGACGTTTGACCAATTCCCAGACGTTGTTGAGCTCGAACTGATGTAATTCTTCTTGCATAGCTTGAATCCACTCAGGCTCCAGAAATGCTTCATCTACCTTAGTGGGCTCTGTGATAGAGACGAAAGCAAAATGCCCACAAAAGTTAGACAAATGTGAAGCTTTTGAGCGTGTGAGAGGACCTGGTGCTTCAATGTCATCGATGATCTTCTCGATTTGCACTTCATTTGCAACACGAGGATGAGCGGGTTGTCTTCGAGGAATTTGATCTGCATTTTCTTCAGGAGCATTTTCCTCAGCACCATTTTCTTCAGGTGCACCAGCTCGACGTTCATCACGTTCTGGAATGAATTCTTCAAACAGATTCTTGATGGGAATGACATCCTCAGTAGCTTTGAACTTGATGGATTCCTCAGGTGCTGGTTCATCTATCACAGAAGGTAGGTGCTCTCTTTGCGAGCCATTAGTTTCATCGGACCGCACATCTACAGTTTCAACAACCTTGTGAAGAACGTTGTTAAAGACTTTGTAGGTGTGCGAGTCCTTTCCGTAACCAAGCATAAAACCCTCATGTGCTTTCGGTGCAAATTTAGATGTGTGATGAGGATCTCTAATCCAACATTTAGCACCGAAGACTTTGAAGTAACTCACATTGGGTTTCTTGTCAGTGAGGAGTTCATAGGCAGTCTTCTTGAAGAATTTGTGAAGATATTCTCTGTTGATGATATGGCACGCAGTATCAATTGCCTCACTCCAAAAATGACGAGGCGTCTTGTATTCATCAAGCATAGTGCGAGCCATCTCAACAAGAGTTCTGTTCTTGCGCTCCACAGATAACTCATGAGTAATACCAAGTTCATCAAGATAGTCATCAAGACCGGAATTCTTGAACTCAGTTCCATCGTCACTCCTGATGTGCTTGATCTTCACACCAAAGTTGGTTGAAGCCCTCAAGGAAAATCGTTTGAAGACTTCCTGCACCTCATGTTTGTAAGTGACAATGTGTACCCATGTGTAACGAGAATAATCATCAAGAATAACAAAGCCATATAGAGATGCATCATTTGTAACAGCAGAATAATGATTAGGACCGAAGAGATCCATGTGAAGCAATTCAAATGGTCGAGTGGTAGTCATGATAGTATTCGCTGGATGCTTGGCCTTTGTCATATTTCCAGCTTCACAGGCTCCGCATAAGTGATCTTTGAGGAATTTGACATTCTCAATGCCAATGACATGCTTCTTCTTCGCGAGCATGTGTAGATTCCTCATGCTAGCATGACCAAGTCGTCGATGCCATAGCCAGCCTTCTGAAGCTTTTGCAAGTAAGCATACAGCCGGTTGTGGTCCTGTAGAGAAATCAACAATGTACAAGTCTCCTCTCCTAAAGCCTTCAAAGACTTTGGAATTGTCAGCTTCCATGATCACAACACAATGATACTTGCCAAAGACAACAACCATATCAAGATCACAAAGCATTGAGACAGACATGAGGTTGTATCCTAAGGACTCGACAAGCATAACTTTGTCCATGTGTATGTCCTTAGAGATCGCAACCTTACCTAGACCCAATACCTGACTTTTGCCTTTGTCAGTGAAGATGATATGCTTCAGATGTGATGGTGATAAAGGAGCATCCATCAATAGATTCTTGTTACCCGTCATGTGATTTGTACATCCACTATCGAGGACCCACTCATTTGCCTTGGGTTGTTCATCCTGTAGATGAATTAGTGCAAATTACAAACTCATATACTTCATCGGTGAAGAATATGACATCAATATCATCAGATCACTTTCTTCGAGCAATTGGAACGGATAAACAGTATGAGGACGTGTGAAATGAAGGTTCATTTCATCATGATTAGCCTGTGTCCTATCAGGCACTGTTCAGGTCTCCAGCAAATTCTTCAGACGTTTTGAGCACGTCTGGAGACCCGACCCTGCATAAGAGATTAGTTCTTTTTCTTCCGCACCCACATCTGAAGGGGTGACAAAGAATTCATCACTCTGCGAGCACCATATGAGAAAGGTGGCATAGATGTCAGTCCACTTCGTTTCACATAAGAGGAGTTAGGGTAAGCATATGAATAAGCAGAGAAATTCTTCGAGGACTTATGAACATAATGATTTGAAGAATAATGCTCATATTCATATCCCTTAGCTCTACCCTGCGAAACAGAAGGGTTAGCATGATGATGATCATATGATGACTTTGATCCTTTTGAGGAATTTGATCCACGTAAGGAATTTGGTTCATATGAGGACTTGGATCCATATGAAGAATTTGGTTCATATGAAGAATTTGATCTGGAGTTCCTATTCTTCACAGGTGGTGTCATGAGGACATTCACCTGAAGACTTTCAAGGCAACTTTTGGGAACCCAGATTTTCTTCATAGGGGAACCGTTCCTGCAGTTAGTGCCAGTATATCTAGCAAATACTAAGCCATTCTGATTTTTGAACAGTTTATAGTTGGAGTCAAATGACTCATCAGAGGAATGATGAGATTCACATGTAAAGCCAGATAAGTTGGATGGGTCAACTGGAGGTCCCTTTGCAACAACCCATGAGGTTTTGGTGTACTCCTTAGGCATCCAGTATGTTCCATCAGCATTGAGTTTACTCTCAAAGGCAATACCCTCTTTCCTAGGGTTTCTGTTGAGGATCTACTTTTTGAGCACATCACACAGAGTCTTGTGCCCTATGAGGCTTTTGTACATGCATGTCATGTACAATTCCTTCAGCCCTGCATCATCAGTGATACTTGCATTGTCCTCAGATGAGGAATTAGTGATAGCAGAGACATATGAAGAATTTGTAGCATTAGAAGCATTTGAACATTCAGGTGAAGAATTAGCAGTTTCACGTTCAATGCACTTCAGACATGGAGGAACAAATTCTTCCTAGGTAGCGCTGATCTGTTGAGCAAGTAATGAATCGCGCTCCTTCTGAAGATCTTCATAATCCACTCTTAGCTTTTCAAGATCTTGCTTCCTCTGAAAAGATTCAGAAGAAAGCTTCTCATGATCAGATAAGAGAGTATTATGATGATCTTGAAGGGCGTCAAACTTGGACTGAAGTCTCTGAAGACTCTCAACCAAAGCTTTTGACTGATCCATTTCTTCACCCAACATATCATCGCTCTTATTTAGCATGTATTGAAATTTTTCCAAAGCTCTTTGTTGTTTAGTGGCAAGGGAAGCAAGTTTGACATAGCTGGGGCCAAATTCATCACCTGATTCATCATCACTAGACTCAGAAAGGTAGCATTCAGTTACCTTGGCACCCTCTGCCATAAGGCACGGTGAAGAGGATGATGATTCAGGTGCGAAAGTCATCTCCTTGAGAGAATCCTTGTAATCCTCAAACCAAGGATCATGACGAGTACGATGACCTTCGTAGACCTTAGAGAGCCGGTCCTAGATTAGCTTCGCGTGATTGAGGTGCATGACATTCCTGAACTGATTTCGGGACAGACAGGAGCAGATGACATCCTTTGTTGTGAGGTTGAGTAGAGTGTACTTGCGAATGTCATCAGCCTTCGCCATCTTGCATAGATCGGTAAGACCAATCTCAGTGACGGTCCTCAGTTCGCTGTCCATAGCCATGAGTCGCTTCTTCATCATGGTCTTCCATCGAGGATACTCATGACCGTCAAAGATGGGGCAGGATATGTTCCTCAATCCTGCAGTTGACATAACTAAAACTCCAGGCGGTTAAACCAAAATCACACAAAACAAGGGAGTACCTTGCTCTCATACCAATTGAAAGTGTGTTATATTGACTAGAGTGGGGGGGGTGAATAGGCGATTTTTATGAATTCTTCACTGAGGAATTTGCTGGTGAGGAAATTTCTAAGTGAATAACTACTTGCAGCGGAATAAGTACTCAGAAGTAAACATAACAGAACACAAGCATAGTCATCATGATGAAATGAAGACAAGCACAAAGTACAGAAAGCGTAAACATAGGATAACACACAAAAGAAGACGGACAGACTGAAGAAATTGAACTGAGGAAATTGAGAAAGTCTTCAGTCGAAGTCTTCAAATAGATATGAACAGGCACACAACAATAGACATGAGGAAATGAAAGAGTTGAGGAAATAGAACCGGTTAGCTCGGTGAAGACAATGATTTGGTAGACCAGTTCCAACTGCTGTCTCAGTTGTACATCTGGTTGGAGCGGCTGAGTATTTAAACTCGAGGACACCTAGTCCCGGACACACAGTCCTCACCGTATTCTTCTTGAGCTAAGGTCACACAGACCTCACCCAATCACTCGTGGTAAGTCTTCAGGTGACTTCCGAAGCTTCACAAACTCGGTCACTCGGCGATCCACAATTCCTCTTGGATGCTCTAGACCTTGACGCCTAACTGTCTGGAAGAAGCACAGTCTTCAAAGGAAACAAGCGTCGGATCCACGCATGATCAATCTCTTTAGTGATGCTCAATCACTTTGGGTTTGCAGGTGATGGGTTTGGGTTTTCCTCACTTGATGATTTTCGCTCAAAGTCCTCGGAGGATGGGATGCTCTCAAATGACAAGTGTCAGTTTCTCTCGGAGCAGCCAACCAGCTAGTGGTTGAAGGGGGCGGCTATTTATAGCCTAGGGAGCAGCCCGACATGATAAGACATAAATGCCCTTGTCTGATATGACCGTTAGGTGGGTAGATATTTTGGGACAGCTGACGCACAACACAACAACGGTCGGAATTTTGACTATCAAATTCCTCAGGGCTATCATGATCCTCACTGTGTAGGCAATTCACACTAGCGAATTCCTAACTCCTCAGTCAGAACAAATTCCTCAGAGACTAGAAGAACTTCGTCTCTGTCACTGAAGAATATGACTGAATTGTATGAGATTTCAAATGGCTTCACTCGAAGGTGTTGGAAGGTGTAGGATTTTGAGTTGAGCATCACATGGAAATTTTTCTTTACTATTTCCTCGACCCCCTTTAACAGTATGGTGTTTCCTGTGACTCAAGAAAGAGAAAATGAAACTACGAAAACAAAAGTCTTCACGCTTCATGTTCCTCGAATGAATACCAAGTCTTCAAAGGCCACACCAATTTCTTCATTTTCAAAGTCTTCAGAAAGTCTTCAGATATCCAAAGTCTTCAAACGAAGAACTTCATTTTTAGGGGTCGACTTTCTCTGTAAATATCAAACTCCTCATAGTCTTATAGGCCTCTCTACACTCACAAATGCACCAGTCCCTTAACCTATAAGTCTTCAATACACCAAAATCACTAAGGGGCACTAGATGCACTTACACTCGTCCGCTTCGTTCTTTTACAAAAGTAATACCCTTCAATAGCACACATAGACATGAACTGCACTGGCTGAAGCCTCTCTCCTTCAAGCGCGAGACCCAGGGTGGATCCCTGGTGATATCATTTTTTCTCCCTTTTCTGCAAGCGTGCGCCTCCACCTGCCGCGTTCATGGCCAGCATGTGTGGGGGCTTGACAACCCTTTTTTCTCTTTTTTACATTTTTTTATTGTATCTATTTTTATTTTTCGTTCTTTAAATTAATCCAAGATTCCCCAAAATTCGAAATTTCGCAGAGTAGCAAATTTCCAAAAAATGTTTGTGAATTCAAAAAATGGTCAGAAAATCATAAAAAGTTCGCAGATTCAAAAAATGTTGGTGATTTGTAAAAAAATGTTAGCATATTACAAAAGAATTCACGTTTTTTTAAAATTTATTCAGAAAGAAATGTTCATGATTTTGAAAAAAGGATCGTGTATTCAAAACATAATCGTAGTTTGAAAAATGTTCACAAAATTTTATAACATTTTCAGAAAAATCCAAAAAAATCATCAATTTCAAAATTAGTTGCCCAATTCAAAAATGTTCGCTGATACAAAGATTGTTCATGAATTCAAAAACTGTTCATTCATTTCACAAAACATTTGTCTAAACAAAATAAATGTTTGTGAATTTCAAAATATTGCTCCCAAATTTCAACAATATGCTTGTGGATTCAAAAAACTGTTTGCCGATTCAAAAGTTTCCAAAAAATGTTCAAAAATCCGAAATGTTCATGATTTCATAAAATATTCAGGACTTTATACAATTTGTTTGGGAATTTGAAAAAAGTTTTGATTTCAAAACATGTTAATGATTTCAAAAAAAAATATTGAATTCCCTAAATATTCAAGAATTTGAAAGCTATTCACAAATTCAAAAAGTAAAATTTAAAAAAGAAAAGAAAACCAAACTTGTAAAATTTAAAATAACATGGGAGACAAAAAAGAAAAGGTAAAAACCTAAAATAATAAAAGTGAAAACTATGCAAAAAAGGTTCATTTCTCAAAACCGGTGTACTCTAAACTGCTGATACGAGGTTTATGTAAACCAGTGGATTAATGTTGATTTTCATATTGTTTGAAATTATGCTTATAAGGATTTTCATTTTAAGAATATCATGTTCTATTTTAGTAGTTCTCCATAAGATTGCTCTAGGTAGCTCTAGAATTTGGGCGGCTAGGTCTTTTACGTCTAGGATTTAATTAGTTTTTGGTAAGTATTTATATCGCTAGACGCTGGGAGTAATTCGTGGTCGACGAGATTAGTTTTACATAAACAGCACGGGCATCAACAACGAGGGTAAGAAATAATATAAGTGGCTAAAATGGTGGGCCACCGTGTTAAATTAGAGGACGCTCATATGTCTATTGAGCTATACTTATTTGATTACGACATAATATTTTTGTCTCCCGATACAACGAACGGTCATCTTTGCCAGTGATTGCCTATTCATAATGGTTGCCCTTCTACATCAATAGAGGCCGGTCGATAGAGCTGGGACGCCCACGCCATCTCGCTGATGATGTTTAAGAATTGTGCCTTTGAACTATCCGATTTTTAAGGAGCCCTTGAACTTGCTACTACGTTGTTGTTCGTTTGTGGATAAAGCTTGTCGGTTTAGTTTCGGACTTATAATTTTCTTGACTGGTTTGGGATCAGACTGTGCGCTCTATCCAGTTCGATCGTGCAGAAAAAAAGAGATATATGGTGTTTGAAATTTGTTTATTTATTTTTGCATGATAATACGTGTCTCATTTATATATTTTTTGCATGGTGATACCTGGCTCATTCATATTATAAAGAACAAAATACAAGTCATGTAAGGACCGACATGACAAAACTGAAAAGATAGCAGAACATCTCTAAGTTTGACACCAACGTCCTTCGGTACCACCACAGCAGCCACCACGTCCTTCGGTACCACCACACCAACGTCCTTCGGTACCACCGCACCAACGTCCTTTGGTACCACCACGCCCCTGTCTCCGGTACCACCACAGCAGCCACCAAAGAAAAGAATAACGGATCACCTCCTCACACGAGCTCGGCATGTCTCATTTATATCATAAGCCAAAATAACAACCTAAACACCCTCATACTGTATCATATACCCCATGTAGCTACACAGTTCACTCAGGTTTTGGATTCAGAAATATAAATACATGGTGATTGATAGCGATGCCTCATTCAGGTTGTGGTGGGCAGAATGTGATGAGGTATCGGTTGGCCTTGCAGCGGTTGAGGCTTGAGGCGTCGTCGAAGGCGTAGCTGTAGGCTCTGGGGCAGATGGCCTTGAACAGGTGCGAGAACATAGTGGGCTTGCACGCCGCCGGCGTCCCGTACTCCCCGGTGCAGCAGTACTTGTCGCTGCCCATCGCCAGGCACGCGCTCCGGCAACCGGCCACCTTCCCTTGCCGGTCCCTCACCTCCAGCGCCGACGGGCAGCAGACGTTCAGGTCCGCCCCGCACGCCGCCACGCCGCACCCGCGGCCGCCACCGACCGGCGTCATGGACACGGGCGCGTTGAACCCGTCCACCAGGCTCACGTCGTAGAAGTGCATAGGCGACTGGGGAGTCCCCAGCGTCATCTCCACCACGGTGGCCGGGGTGGCGCCCGGGGCGCCCCCGCACCGCAGCACGCCGCCGCAATCGCCCGTGGCGCACTTGCCCATGCCGCGCACGTCGAAGGAGCAGCCCCGGCGCGGCCACACCCGGCCCGACCACCCTACCGGCACGTCGAAGGTGGTTTCTTCGCCGGGGCCGAGGTGGAAGCCGCCGGACTGCGGCGTGGCGTGGCCGGTGGTGCCGAGCATGGCCGGCCACACCGACTCGGCGCAGTTGTTCACCATGATGAGATGTATGCGACCATTTGCGGCAGCCGCCGCTGCAAACCATCAAACAAATGCATTAGGCGTACGGACATTACACCACCGTGTACATACTCTGCATTGAAGTTCGCTGCAAAAAAAAGAAAAAACTCTGCATTGAAGTTAAAGAACTAGCTACTGTAGATGATGATGCATGCTTACGAGTACTAGTGATTGCCATGGAGATGATGGCACTGATGAGGAGGAGGAAGAGCTTAGAGGAGGCCATGGCGTCTGCGCGTGTGTGTCTTGCTCTGAGCTCGAACTCCGAAGTGGAGCAGGGGGTGTGGTGGTCTTACTCTTAAGTAGTAACCACACTGAAAATAATATTGCAAAGAAAACCTATGAGATTTGACAGTTGAACCACTTAATAAGTACTGCTGCTTTGTTCCTGCATGAACCTTTATTTATTTGATATTCCTTCTTTCTTTCTCTCTTCCATGTCTGAAACAAACAAAAGTTTAAGCTCCAGTGCATTCAAGCTGCATTCTGTACAGTTAGTTATCTGAACTGAAACTATGCTGGCTACTCCCCTGCAAGCGTGCAATGGATGTTAAGAATTACACTCTAATGATCAATTCTTCAGGCTAGCTGGTAGATTAACTTCATCAGTGAGTGGGCTACCTGCAACTGCATCTACATAGCTTGTAGCCGACAATCATGCCAGGGAGATAGAGCAGACTCTAAAGGTGTACGTTCCCCTGCAAATACCAACTTTTCTTTTCTCCTTCTCCTTTGGGGATTGCTATCTTCTTCTTCTTCCCCCAGGATCTATTCCTTGCTTGTGATTCGGGTTTCTTGCTTTATTTTCGTCTACTTGGCCACCAACTCTGCTGTAGATTTGGATAACTAACGAAAAGAATGAGCCAGCGGTAGCCCCAGTTCGTGATCATTGGAATCTCTTTTGCTTTACTCATGTCGATCTTACGGAAGTGCGTGCGATCCCGCAACATATCAATTTGATTCATCACAAAGCACACATGATAAAGCATGTAATGTTGAGTAGTCCTGCTTTCCAAATCAGAAAGGCGGACTCTTCGAGCCGATCTCACTGTCGCTCATGATGAGTCCCTTTTGTCTTTCCTTCAGACTGAAGAAGCCAAGATTATGGTTCAACACAACAACTGAACTCTGAACACCCACTTCAGTTCTACCAGACCAATTGTTCTGGTTTATAATGATAGATGTACGTTACAGAACACATTTTATGAAATTATCCATAAAACATAGTAACACTGAACAACAACAAATAAGCGCGCACAACGCAAATACATATGTGCGTGCTTGTACATACATGTATTACATAACGAATTGAAGAACATGTACACGGTAAGTTACTTTGCAGGATTAGCTACATCACAGTTGAGAAATGGTACGTACTAACAATCAATGGTATTAATGAGCTTAACTAATTTGATCAGTTGTTACTCTTGTGTGAGGTCACTCTGCACGCATCTCCTGTATATGTGTGTAGGGTTTATCTATCTTCATGGGTCCAGTGTTGTTGGTGTGCCAAATAGGCGCCGACTGAGTGCTGACCTGCTGTTAACTGTACTGTCACGGTCAGTGCTCTCGAATGCAATCACTGAAATCGGGCTGCTCTGCAGCTGGTCAGCAGTACTGTACTTGTGATATTGATGATGATCCAAGCTTGTTTCAAGTGCTTTCATCATCTTGAAGCACTCGTCAGGCTCATCGCCCTGTAGAATTTTAACAGTACAGGGTCAATTAATTATTATATTACATCGTATAGGAAAACAAACAAACAATAGTGTCAAGGGACGCTGTTGTGACAAAATTACCAATCGACAGAGTGGAGGGATAATGAGATGGGCATGATCCTGCAGTAGGGCCACACACCTGAGTGCAGCGGCGGCAACCACAGAGGCGTCAAATCGGAGAAACGAGGGCTCTGCATGATGTACGTGGTTAAGACAAATTGAATTAGAGAAGGAAAAACTTACAAGAGAAATGACAAAAATATAAGATTTTTTTAGATCGAGTGATCTAAAAGATCTTATATTTGGGAGTAATTGATTAATCGATCTGCAGGTAATACGGTACCGGAGAGGGATCGGAGGAGGAGGCGGATGCAACGAGATCGATTGGCGGCGGTGGTGGTGGTGGAAAGTGGGAGAAGGTCGAGGTAGGAGTATGGGGTGACGCAGGACAGCCGCCATTGGAGCGCCTTGAGCAGCGTCAGCTCCATGTCCCGGATGGTCGACGCCCGGAACGAATGACTCGTCACCTCCTCCATCTGCCATCCATCACGCATATCATCCATCATACTTAATTTATCATGAAATACTACATTAATTAACCTTGGGTCGAATTTGCATGCATGGTTGCATATCTTTTACAAATCACGGGGAGCTTGTGATCGAATATAAAGCAATCGATCGGATCTAGTAGTGCACGTACGTACGTACCTGTAGATCGTGGAGGGATGGTATGGTGACCTCGTCCAACTTGCATGCAACCGACAGGCACGCCACGCTCACCAGTTCCACCATCCATACCTCCCAACTCTGCCATTAGGTTTACATATATGCATGCAACATTTTAGTCACATCGATCTATGAGCAAAAATACCCCCGCCAGAGAACAAACGCAAACATGGGATAACTAACACTAGCAACATGCAGGACTGACCAGATGGCAGTTGATGGACAAGAAGCGGTCCAGATAGTTGACTGCGTTGAACGCCGACGCCGCTGCCAATCCCAACCGGCTAAATGCCTGCATATATGTATGTATTGATGCAACGAATTAGCTCGTTAAATGTTAATGACCAAATTCAACAAAGTGACCGAAATTCGAAATGCAAAACCTCGAAGGAAAACGAATTAATAAACTGTAATACTAGGACATGGACGACGTACGTAGATGATGTAGTGGGCGGCTTTGGCCCTAGCGCTTGACACCCCGCCGTGCTGATGATGGTCGTGTAGGAGACGGCGGATGTAGGCAGACGACCCCACGGGCGCATAGCATCGCTCCCTGGCCTTGTACTCCATGGCCAGATCAACCACCTGCTGCGCATCGTCAACGTCGCCGCCGGATGATGCTGCCGGTGGTGGAATCGGCGTCGAGTCGTCGGCGAAAGGGTCTTCGTCGCAGTAGAGAATGATCCCGCTCGCGTCGTCGTCTTCCATCGGTGTCCCCGCCTGACTGCACATATGCATGCATGCACAGAGCAGTAGCGCCGCCGTCTCGTCGTGTAAATATACGATGGAGGAGCTACCTAGCTAGGGATGGAGGAAGAAGGCGACTAGGAGTAGGGTGGGGCGAAGTTAATGGAGTTGGACTCATGGACCGGGCGGCGGCGGGCGATGCACGTACGCACGTAGTGGATGGTGCCTGCCTTAAAAACCGCACGCTATGACGTGGCTGGCCACCAGCTGGGGTGGTTACTGCACGCATGCACGCATGCACGCCGGACTCCCTCCCACTTGCATGCCTGTGAATCGCCTTTTCAGGTTGATTCATCAAATCAAATTAAACAAAAAGAGGAGACAAATGGAAACTACTGTACGTACATAGCATGGAGCAGGTAGGCAAGATATATAGCGCGCTGAAATAAATGAAAATCGGCTTTGCTAAAAATCAGTCGACTGAGACTTCGCGAAGTCTCAGTCGATACTACAATCCGTTGATCTTGCATTGAGATTTGTGCAAACAATTTTTTTTCATTTTTTTTCTTCTTGCATACTACATTGCTTGACTGAGACTTCGCGAAGTCTCAGTCGACTGACCTAGACAAACCCAATGAAAATTGCAAAGCGATGGAACGCATGAGCGGCCCAAAATGTTTGGTGGATCCACGATCAAGCGTACGTATATCTCACGTGACCATACTAAGTGGCCGGGTAGGGAGCATCATACTGTAATGTACGTACAGCTATACGCATGCATAGGTCGACCGCATGTTACCTGGATGTACGCACCGATAAATTAATGCACCCCAAGCCCTTCCATTTCAATGCGGTGCATCCTGACACGGAAGTCAGTCAGCTTGTCAGTATCTCTGTCAGTGTAAGCAGTCCACCTGCGGCTGCGGCTGTAGCTGAAAGAGTCGAGTAGGTACAGCTGAATCATGATTGAACCATGATCGATCAGGTCTTCTTCCTGGCTAGATTTAGACTAGCGAGTAGTGCGCGGCCGCGCTCTAGTGATTCGTTGGGGTTTGTTTTTAAGAAATTTATGATAATTCGTTGTACGTTCTGCATGTTTGTATCTTTGTAGTGTGTGAGAGAATAGTTGTGCAATAGTAGTATAGAGTTTTTACATTACAATAGCATGAGTGATCTCATTGATGTTTTGTGATGTAGTATGGTATAGAGTGGAGCCTAGTTCCTCCCTTTGGTTTTTCCGGGCCTTGTTTCTTGGCGTAGATGGTTGTGTTTATTTTTGCCTTGCTTTTTTTTTTTGAAAAGGAGGATTTTCCCCGGCCTCTGCATCATTTTGATGCATGCAGCCATTTTATTGATCTGAAGTTCCATAACAATGTCTCAAGTCCAGTAAATACTCGCAAAAGGAGCATGAAACAAATAAATATAAAAAGAACTGCCACACCCGGCGGAAAATAGGCCAAGATTACTAAACACCTATCCTATTATTGGGTTGCCATCCAAACCGGTTGTAGATAACCCATGCTACCGTGTCCCACCTGTTGCACCCAATATCCAAAAGCTTCCTGGAGTCCGCATGCGTGAGTAACGACCACGTGCTGATCCAAGCAGTGGCTCTGTGTATAGCCTGCAAAAAGTTGATAATTTTTTTCCCGTTAAAAGATAATATCATTTCTGTAGTTTCATACAGCCCAAAGTAGTGCGCATATCCCTATCTGAATATGTCCCGCAATATATGATTCCACTCCGGTTAGTCACGGCCCAAATAACATGTCTATAGTAATCGGAGGACTAACGTTAAAGGCTATATGTATCGTGCACCAGAGTAGTTTGGCGAGAGGACAATCGAGAAAGAGCTGTTTTATTGTCTCATTCTGGTAAAAAAAAAACATCATGAACTACCCACCTATCTTCTTTTTACCAAGTTACCCTTGGTTAAAATCACTTCCTTGTGGACAAACCACATGAAGATTTTGATTCTTAGCAGAACTCTAACCTTCCAAATGTGAAGGGATCTCGTTATTGACCTAAAGTTAATTAAGTTCAAGTACATAGATTTCATCGTGAAACTACCGTTTCTAGATAATTTCCAATGGGTGGCATCTGGCTGGTCCGAGAGTTGAATGTCCATCAACCTACACACCAGATGTAACCAAGAGTGCCAACGTTCCCACACAAAAGCCCTCCTAAACTGTATGTTTAGTGGAACCGACTATAATACTGTAGCAACATAAGCCTCCTTACGCTGTACAATATTATAGAGCGTGGGATATTATAAGGCTAAAGGTGTCCTCCCTAACCATGTATCTTCCCAGAATCTAGTATCGATGCCATTCCCAATGTTAAACTTGACCCTCTGAAAAAGGGTTCTTTCGTCCCCATTAACCCCTTCCAGAAAGGCGAGTCATTAGGTCTTATAGTAACTTGGGCCAATGTCTTAGATCGTAGGTACTTATTACACAAAAATTGTATCCACGTACCCTTGGTCCCAACAGACAACCTAAATAGTCATTTGCTAAGTAGGCATCTATTTTGAACCTCCAAGTTCTCAACACCTAACCCGCCTAGGTCCTTGGGTCTACAGATTATATCCCATCTGGTCAATTTGTATTTCGTTTTCACTTCATCACTTTGCCAGAAAAATGAGATCGATAGAAATCTAATCTTTTGCATACCCCTGCTAGTACTTCAAAAAAAAGGTAGTACGGACATCGACATACTAGTTAGAACCGAGTTTATCAACACTTGCTGGCCCCCATATGACATAAGCTTGCCCTTCCAACAACTTAATTTTTTCTCAAATTGATCTTCAAGGCATTTCCACTCCTTATTCGATAATTTCCGATGATGAATTGGTATCCCTAGGTACAAGAATGGTAAGGATCCCATTTCACATCCATACAATTGTCTATACACATCTTGTTCCTCTTTGGCCTTCCCAAAACAGAACAATTCACTTTTGTCAAAATTAATTTTTAGTCTCGACAATTGTTCAAAAAGGCAAAGAACTAGCTTCATTTTTCTAGCCTTTGCGAGATCATGTTCCATGAAGATAATGGTATGATTAGTGTGTTGTAGTATGGATACTCCCCCATCCACAAGATGCGGAGCTAGTCCTCCAACTTAACCATTCTCCTTAGCCCGACCGATGAGAACTGCCAACATGTTGGAAATATGCCCTAGAGGAAATAATAAATTAGTTATTATTACTATATTTCCTTGTTCATGATAATCATTTATTATCCATGCTATAATTGTATTGATAGGAAACTCAGATACATGTGTGGATACATAGACAACACCATGTCCCTAGTAAGCCTCTAATTGACTAGCTCGTTGATCAATAGATGGTTACGGTTTCCTGACCATGGACATTGGATGTCGTTGATAACGGTATCACATCATTAGGAGAATGATGTGATGGACAAGACCCAATCCTAAGCCTAGCGCAAAGATCGTAGTTCGTATGCTAAAGCTTTTCTAATGTCAAGTATCATTTTCTTAGACCATGAGATTGTGCAACTCCCGGATACCGTAGGAATGCTTTGGGGTGTACCAAACGTCACAACGTAACTGGGTGGCTATAAAGGTGCACTACAGGTATCTCTGAAAGTGTCTGTTGAGTTGGCACAAATCGAGACTGGGATTTGTCACTCCGGTAAACGGAGAGGTATCTCTGGGCCCACTCGATAGGACATCATCATAGTGTGCACAATGTGACCAAGTGGTTGATCACGGGATGATGTGTTACGGAACGAGTAAAGAGACTTGCCGGTAACGAGATTGAACAAGGTATCGGTATACCGACGATCGAATCTCGGGCAAGTACTATACCGCTAGACAAAGGGAATTGTATACGGGATCGATTGAGTCCTTGACATTGTGGTTCATCCGATGAGATCATCGTGGAACATGTGGGAGCCAATATGGTTATCCAGATCCCTGTCACGCCCAAGATGCGACCCTATCCTAAAGGAACTCGAAGGTCCCACCAAGGATAGAAGCGCATCTTGAAGACGCTTTTGCAAGGTGGATATCATTACATCAACATTACATAATAGTGGGGATACATCCAATACATACAATGTCACATGAATACAACAATACAACATATACAAGATCAACATCCGACTACGGATGAAAACATAAACAGAAACTCAAACAATATCCACCCTGCTAGCCCAGGTTGCCGACCTGGAACCTATCCCCTGATCGAAGAAGCAGAAGAAGAACTCAACGCAAGCAAGCATCGCTCTCACGCCATGATCATCGCATAATCTGTACCGCAATCGTTATTGTAGTAATCAGGAGCCAAGAGGACTCAAAGCAATCCCATTACCATGGGTATCAAGACTAGCAAAGCTTAATGGGAAAGGAAGGGGTAAAGTGGTGAGGTTGCAGCAGCGACTAAGCATGATATGGTGGCTAACATACGCAAATGAGAGCGAGAAGAGAAACAAAGGAACGATCGTGAAGCTAGCAATGATCAAGAGGTGATCCTGAACACCTACTTACGTCAATCATAACACAGAAACCGTGTTCACTTCCCGGACTCCACCGAGAAGAGACCATCACGGCTACACACTCGGTTGATGCGTTTTAATTCGGATCAAGTGTCAAGTTATCTACAACCGGACATTAACAAATTCCCATCTGCCACATAACCGCGGGCACGACTCTCGAAAGTTTAAACCCTGCAGGGGTGTCCCAACTTAGCCCATGAAAAGCTCTCGCGATCGACGAAGGAATAGACCTTCTCCCAGGAAGACCCGATCAGTCTCGGAATCCCGGTTTACAAGACATTTCGACAATGGTAAAACAAGACCAGCAAGACCGCCCGATCGCCGACAATCCCGATAGGAGCTGCACATATCTCGCTCGTGGCAACACCGGATGAGACAGGCTACGAGTAAAACCAGACCTCGAGTTGCCCCGAGGGGGCCCCGCAGGCGGCTCGGTTCGGACCAACACTTAGACAAGCACTGGCCCGGGGGGGGGGCTATAATAAAGATGACCCTTGGGTTAATTACTCCCAAGGGAAAAGTAGGTGGTGGTGAGGCAAATGGTAAAACCAATGTTGGGCCTTGCTGGAGGAGTTTTATTCAAAGCGAACTGTCAAGGGGGTCCCATAAATCACCCGACCGCGTTAGGAACGCAAAAGCCGGGAACATAACACCGGTATGATGGAAACTAGAGCGACAAGAGTGGAACAAAACACCAGGCATAAGGCCGAGCCTTCCACCCTTTACCAAATATATAGATGCATTAATAATATAAGAGATATTGTGATATCCCAACATAAACCCTGTCCACCATGGAGAAATCTTCAACTCACCTGCAACTAGCAACGCTATAAGAGGGGCTGAGCAAAGCGGTAACATAGCCAAACAACGGTTTGCTAGGAATGGTGTCAAAGGTTAGAGGTTCATGGCAATATGGGATGGCTTGATAAACAAGTAATAGGTAGCACAGCATAGCGATAGAACGAAGCAACTAGCATAGCAATCATAGTAGTGAGATCCAGGGTAGCGGTCATCTTGCCTGAAATCCCGCAAGGAAGAAGAACGAGTCCATGAAGAAGACGAACGGATGAAGCCGAACCAACCGTAGACAAACGAATCCTCACGATCGCAACGAAACAGGAACTAAGAAGAAGAAGCACACAACATAGGTAAACACACCACACATGAACAAGGTATGATGCACAACAAGCATGATGCATGACCAAGCTACATGAAGCTACTCATGGCAAGAGATGATGCAAACAAGAACAACACATCAAGGCAAGTTTAAATGAGGCCGGAAACAACCTATAACAATTCCGGTAAGTCCTCATATGCAAATTTCGAAATGGGTCCAGAACTGAATAAACCTTATGTTCAAGTTGTTAAACATCAAGTTAAGATGCACCAAGATGATCTACACGAAATTCTAGTCAAGTTACATATAAAGTTCATTAGATTCGGAGCTACGGCCTAGAAGATATGAGCAAAACAAGTTAAACATGGCATTGATGCTAAATGCAAACAATCATCAAGCAAACACCTCAAAACAAGGATGCAACATGATAATATGAGACAACATGCAAAATTAAGCAAGTTTCATATAAAGCACACTCAAAACGGAGCAACGGTGCAACACACACACACACACACACACTATACAAGTCATAGCAACAATCTGTCCAAAACAGCAACTAGGCATCTTACAAGCATCAAAACAATATGCTACAGCACCCCAACATAAGAACAAAAGGCATGGGCATGAAGTACTGGTAAAGCATATCAAAACATGAACACTGAGCTATCTCCATAAATCACTAGAACATGCTCAAAAACACATGAAGATATTGCAAATAATAACAGTCTCAGACTTATCAGGAAATAACATCAGGTTGCAATGTTTAGAGCTATCAAACAACATGTTACAGGAACATATCATGGCAAACAAAGGCATGGCATGAATCTACTAATGGCATAGATCAAAAGTTCATTACTGACCATGAGCCGAAAGGGCACGGAAAATATGATGGCACCCATGTAAACATGGCAAGTTATATTACAGATTCAAACATGGCAGGAACAACAATAAGTAGGCATGTTCGTGAGCTTGAACCACTCACCACAGAGCAAGACATGGCATGGCAAGGCAACCAACAGTAATAAGGCATGTTTATGAAGCTAAGCATGGCAAGAGCAAGTTCATAGGGTGCATGGATCACTAGCAAAACACATGGGAACAAGTGAACTTAATGTTAACAGGCTGACAACAACATTTTCAAGAAAATTTGGAGCAAGATATGAACATGTTCCAGCAGGCTATAATTGCAACCAAGGGCATGAATGGATAGAGCATGACATTTAGATCAAAACATGTTTATAGGATATCTCCAGATTATGCATAGAATGATTAGTAGAAGCATGTTTACATAGCAACAAAATATAACAGAATCTGTCAAGAAAACAGCAACATCAACTACCCTACTTAGCAAGCTTGATACACTCAGCACACAACTCACAAAAATACATGGTTAACACCCCTGGAAAGATGCCATGACATAGATCAACATACATGTAGACATCAACCTCATAGGATGCACACACAAATCATGACAAAAATGATAAATGAGCAAGTTATAACAGTTTCAGCAGATTAACATCAACATGCACTCTTCCAACAGCATTTCGGGCATCAAGACGAGCTCAAATGAAAATGATGCAATGGAATGAAATGAAGTACACGTCGAGACGAACAATTTGACATATTACACGCACGAAACGGAGCTACGGATGCAGAGATGTGATGGCATGAACATGGCATGTTTATGTAAAAATCATGGGACTTAGTGAAACGGGGGCAACCTCGGGTCTGCACGGTTTTTGATGCGGCGACGGAGAGCTCGTCAGAGTTGACGGGGAAGTCGCCGGGGAGGGCCGGAGAAGGCGGATCCGGGCCGGATCTCGCCGGATCCGGCCGGATCCCGCGTGGCGGCGGCGCGAGGCACGCAAACGCGGAGGCGCTTCGGAGGAGCTTCGCCGCCGGCGCCCGGCCTCGGGCGGAGGGGGGAGCCGTGGAGGCCGGGCGAGGGCGGAGGGCGGCGGCGGCAGCCATGGGGCGCGGAGGGGCGGCACTGCCGGCGGGCGAGGCGCGACGCAGGCGGCCGGGGCAAGGCGGCGGGCGGCGGCGGCGGCGGCGCCTTCGCCCGGCGGCGGAGGAGGCGGGCGCGGCGACGGCGGCGCGCGTCGGGCGGCGAATTCAAGCAATGCAGCCTTGGTCGGCGGCGCAGAACGGGCCATGGGTGGAGGCGGGCCCGAAGCGGCCGGGCGGCGGCGCTGGCAGCCGGGCGCCACGTGGCAACAAGGGGTTAAGCGAGGCGGCGCGCTGGTGACGTGGCAGCGCCTGATTGGCCGAAGCAACGTGTCCGGCGGACATGTCCGGCACGGCTGGACATGTCCGGCGGCGCGAAGGAGTTTGGCTAGGGTTTGGACTGCGGGATTTTGGAGGGGAGGGCATATTTATAGGTAGAGGGAGCTAGGAGAGTCCAAATGAGGAGCGGTTTTAGGTCACGCGATCGCGATCGAACGACCGAGAGCATGGAGGGGAGTTTGCTGGGTTTTGGGCCACTTTGGAAGGGGTGTTGGGCTGCAACAAAAGAGGGCTTTGCGGTTACCCAGTAAACCGTTGGAGTATCAAACGACCTCCCAATGGCACGAAACTTGACAGGCGGTCTATTGGTGCCATACCAAGGCCGCTTGGCAAACCTCGGTCCATTCCGAGAACGTTTAACACCCGCACACGAAAGGAGACAAGAAGGGGACGCCGGGTGAGATAGGAGCACCGGATTGCAAAACGGACAACGGGGAAAATGCTCGGATGCATGAGACGAACATGTATGCCAATGCGATACACACGATGACATGATATGAAATGCATATGATGACATGGCAAAGTGCAACACGCAAGCACATGACATGGCAACGACGGCGAATAACTGGCGGACACCTGGCGCATCGAATCCGGGGCGTTACAATCCCGCTGTGGTTATTGGCTGGAGAACGTCTTGGTCATGTCTGCATGGTTCCCGAACCTGTAGGGTCTACACAATTAAGGTTCGATGACGCTAGGGTTATAAAGGAAGTTTGTATGTGGTTACCGAATGTTGTTCGGAGTCCCGGATGAGATCCCGGACGTCACGAGGAGTTCCGGAATGGTCCGGAGGTAAAGATTTATATATGGGAAGTCCTGTTTTGGTCCCGGAAAAGTTTCGGATTTTATCGGTAACGTACCGGGACCACCGGGAGGGTCCCCGGGGTCCACCAAGTGGGGCCACCATCCCCGGAGGGCTGCATGGGCCAAGTGTGGGAGGGGACCAGCCCCAGGTGGGCTGGTGCGCCCCCCACAAGGGCCCAAGGCGCCTAGGGTTTGGGGAGGCGCACCCACCTAACTTGGGGGCAAGTTTCCCTCTCCCCCTTGGCGCGCCCTAGATGGGTTTGGGCTGGCCGCGCCCTAGGGGTGGAACCCTAGGTGGGGGCGCAGCCCCCCCTCTCCCCCTATATATACTTGAGAGTTTTGGGGCTGCCAACACATGAGTTTCACCTCTCCCTGGCGCAGCCCTACCTCTCTCCCTCCTCCTCTCCCGCGGTGCTTGGCGAAGCCCTGCAGGATTGCCACGCTCCTCCATCACCACCAGGCCGTTGTGCTGCTGCTGGACGGAGTCTTCCTCAACCTCTCCCTCTCTCCTTGCTGGATCAAGGCATGGGAGACATCACCGGGCTGTTACGTGTGTTGAACGCGGAGGTGCCGTCCGTTCGGCACTAGGATCTCCGGTGATTTGGATCACAACGAGTACGACTCCTTCAACCCCGTTCTCTTGAACGCTTCCGCTTGGCGATCTACAAGGGTATGTAGATGCACTCTCCTTCCCCTCATTGCTGGTATCTCCATAGATAGATCTTGGTGACACATAGGAAAATTTTGAATTTCTGCTACGTTCCCCAACAGTGGCATCATGAGCTAGGTCTATTGCGTAGATTCTTTGCACGAGTAGACCACAAAGTAGTTGTGGGCGTTGATGTTGTTCAATATGCTTACCGTTACTAGTCCAATCTTGATTCGGCGGCATCGTGGGATGAAGCGGCCCGGACCGACCTTACACGCATTTTCGTGAGACAGTTCCACCGATTGACATGCACTTGTTGCATAAGGTGGCTAGCGGGTGCCGCCTCTCCACTTTAGTCGGATCGGATTCGATGAAAAGGGTCCTTATGAAGGGTAAATGGCAATTGACATATCACGTTGTGGTTTTTATGTAGGTAAGAAACGTTTTGCTAGAAACCCATAGCAGCCACGTAAAACATGCAAACAAAAATTAGAGGACGCCTAACTTGTTTTTGCAGGTATGATATGTGATGTGATATGGCCAAGAAGAATGTGATGAATGATATGTGATGTATGAGATTGATCATGTTCTTGTAATAGGAATCACGACTTGCATGTCGATGAGTATGACAACCGGCGGAGCCATAGGAGTTGTCTTTATTTATTGTATGACCTGCATGTCATTGAACAACGCCATGTAATTACTTTACTTTATTGCTAACCGGTAGCCATAGTAGTAGAAGTAATAAGTTGGCGAGACAACTTCATGGAGACACGATGATGGAGATCATGATGATGGAGATCATGGTGTCATGCCGGTGACGATGATGATCATGGAGCCCCGAAGATGGAGATCAAAAGGAGCAATATGATATTGGCCATATCATGTCACTTTTTGATTGCATGTGATGTTTATCATGTTTATGCATATTATTTGCTTAGAACGACGGTAGTAAATATGATGACCCCTCATTAAGATTTCAAGAAAGTGTTCCCCCTAACAGTGCAGCGTTGCGAAAGTTCGTCGTTTCAAAGCACCACGTGATGATCGGGTGTGATAGATTCTTACGTTCACATACAACGGGTGTAAGCCAGATTTACACACGCGAAACACTTAGGTTGACTTGACGAGCCTAGCATGTACAGACATGGCCTCGGAACACAAGAGACCGAATGGTCGAGCATGAGTCGTATAGTAGATACGATCAACATGAAGATGTTCACCGATGATGACTAGTCCATCTCACGTGATGATCGGACACGGCCTAGTTGACTCGGATCATGTAATCACTTAGATGACTAGAGGATGTCTATCTCGAGTGGGAGTTCATAAGATGAACTTAATTATCCTGAACATAGTCAAAGGATCTTTGCAAATTATGTCGAAGCTCGCGCTTTAGTTCCACTGCTTAGATATGTTCCTAGAGAAAATACAGTTGAAAGTTGACAATGGCGATTATGCGGACAAGAGAAAGCTTATGTCCTTAATGCACCGCCAGGTGTCTGAACCCCAAACGTCGCTTGTGGATGTTGTGAACATCGGACATACACATTTTGATAACTACGTGATAGTTCGCTTAAACGGTTTAGAGTTGAGGCACCAAAGACGTTTTGAAACGTCGCGAAACATATGAGATGTTTCGAGGGCTGAAATTGGGATTTCGTGGCTCGTGCCCACGCCAAGAGGTATAAGACCTCCGACAATTTTCTTAGCCTGCAAACTAAGGAGAAAAGCTCAATCGTTGAGCTTGTGCTCGATTGTCCGAAAACAATCACTTGAATCGAGTGGGAGTTGATCTTCCGAGAGATAGTGATGTTTCTCCAAAGTCATTGCCACCAAGCTGCTAGAGCTTCGTGATGAACTATAACATATCAGGGATAGATTTGATGATCCTTGAGGTATACACGATGTTTGACACCGCGAAAGTGGAAATCAAGAAGGAGCATCAATTGTTGATGGTTGGTGAAACCACTAGTTTCAAGAAGGGCAAGGGCAAGAAGGATACTTCATGAAACGGCAAATCAGCTGCTGCTCCAAAGGAAGAAACCCAAGGTTGAACCCAAACCCGAGACTAAGTGCTTCGTAATAAGGGGAACAACCATCGGAGCAGAATTACCCTAGATACTTGGTAGATGAGAAGGTCGGCAAGGTCGATAGAAGTATATTGATATACATTATGTGTACTTTACTAGTACTCCTAGTAGCACCAGGGTATTAGATACCGGTTCGGTTGCTAAGTGTTAGTAACTCAAATAAAAGAGCTACGGAATAAACGGAGACTAGCTAAAGGTGAGTCGACGATATGTGTTGAAGTATTTCCAAGTTTGATGTGATCAAACATCGCACGCTCCCTCTACCGCCAAGATTAGTATTAAACCTGAATAATTGTCATTTGGTGTTTGCGTTGAGCATAGACATGATTGGATTATGTCTATCGCAATACTGGTTATTCATTTAAGGAGAATAATGGTTACTCTGCTTATTTGAATAATACCTTCAATGGTCTTGCACCTGAAACGAATGGTTTATTGAATCTCGATCGTAGTGATACACATTTTCATGCCAAAAGATATAAGATAGTAATGATAGTACAACTTACTTGTGGCACTGCCATGTAAGTCATATTGGTATAAAACGCATGAAGAAGCTCCATGTTGATGGATCTTTGGACTCGCTCATTTTTGAAAAGTTTGAGACATGCGAACCATGTCTATTGGTGTATACACATGAAGAAACTCCATGCAGATGGATCGTTTGGACTCACTTGATTTTGAATCACTTGAGATATGCAAATCATACCACATGGGCAAGATGACCAAAAGCCTCGGTTTCAAAGAAGATGGAACAAGATAGCAACTTGTTGGAAGTAACACATTTTGATGTGTGCAGTCCAATGAGTGCTGAGGCATGCAGTGAATATCGTTATGTTCTTACTTCACAGATCTTTCGAGTAGATGTTGAGTATATCTACTTGATGAAACATAAGTCTGAATTATTGAATGGTTCAAGTAATTTCAGAGTGAAGTTGAAGATCATCGTGACAAGAGGATAAAATGTCTATGATATGATCATAGAGATGAGTATCTGAGTTACGAGCTTTGGCACGCAATTAAGACATTGTGGAAATTGTTTCACAATTAATATCGCCTGGAACACCATAGTGTGATGGTGTGTCCGAACATCATAGTTGCACCCTATTGGATATGGTGCGTACCATGATGTCTCTTATCGAATTACCACTATCGTTCATGGGTTAGGCATTAGAGACAACCACACTCACTTTAATGGGGCACCACGTAATTCCGTTGAGACGACACCGTTTGAACTGTGGTTTGGAGAAACCTAAGTTGTCGTTTCTTAAAAGTTTGGGGCTGCCACGCTTATGTGAAAAAGTTTCAGGTTGATAAGCTTGAACCCAAAGCGGATAAAATGCATCTTCATAGGACACCCAAAATAGTTGGGTATACCTCCTAATTCAGATCCGAAAGCAATAGGGATTGTTTCTTGAACCGGGTCCTTTCTCGAGGAAAAGTTTGTCTCGAAAGAATTGAGTGGGAGGATGGTGGAGACTTAATGAGGTTATTGAACCATCAGTTCAACCAAGGTGTAGCGAGGCACGTGAAGTTGTTCATGTGGCACCTACACCAATTGAAGTGTAAGCTGATGATAGTGATCATGATGCTTGATCAAGTCACTACCGGACCACGAGGAGTCGACAAGGACGCAGATTACTTTAGAGTGGTACGCACTCATCCTTAGAGGTCATGTTGCTAGACCACAATGAACCTACGAGCTATGGAGAAGCGATGGTGGGCCCAAATTCTGACAAATGGTTAGAAGCCATGAAATCCGAGATAGGATCCATGTATCAGAACAAAGCATGGACTTTGGTGGACTTGCCCAATGATCGGCAAGCCATTGAGATAAATGGATCTTTAAGAAGAAGACGGACGTGGATGGTAATGTCACCATCTATGAAGCTCGACTTGTGGCGAAGAGTTTTTCACAAGTTCAAGGAGTTGACTACGATGAGATTTTCTCATCCGTAGAGATGCTTAAAGTCCGTCGGAATCATGTTAGCATTAGCTACATTTATGAAATCTGGCAGATGGATGTCAAAACGAGTTTCCTTACCAGTTTTCGTAAGGAAAGGTTGTATGTGATACAATAAGAAAGGTTTTGTCGATCCTAAGGATGCTAAAAGGTATGCTAGCTCCAGCGATCCTTCCATGGACTGGAGTAAGCATCTCGGAGTTGGAATATGCACTTTGATAAGATGATCAAAGATTTTTGGTTTATACAAAGTTTATGAGAAACTTGTATTTCCAAAGAAGTGAGTGGGAGCACTATAGAATTTCTGATAAGTATATGTTGTAAACATATTGTTGATCAGAAATGATGTAAAATTTCTAGAAAGCATATAGGGTTATTTGAAAAGTATTTTTCAATGGAAAACCTGGATTAGGCTACTTGAACAATAAGCATCAAGATCTATAAGATAGATCAAAATGCTTAATAGTACTTTCAAATGAGCACATACCTTGACATGATCTTGAACGTGTTCAAGATGGATCAGTCAAAGGAGTTCTTGCCTGAGTTGTAAGGTATGATGTTAAGACTTAAAGCTCGACCACGGCAGAAGAAAGAGGAAGGACGAAGGTCGTCCCCTATGCTTTTGTCATAGGCTCTATACTGTATGCCATGCTGAGTACCACACCTGATGTGTGCCTTGCCACATGTCTGGCAAGAGGGTACAAAGGTGATCAAGGAGTGGATCACCAGATGGCGGTCAAAATTATCCTTAGAGGAATAAGGATATGTTTCTCAGTTATGGAGGTGATAAAGAGTTCGACATAAAGGGTTACGTCGATGCAAGCTTTAACACCTATCCGAATGACTCTGAGTAGCAAACTGGATACATATAGTGGAGCAACCATTTGGAATAGCTCCAAGTGGAGCGTGGAAGCAGCATTTACAATATGACCTAGAGATTTGCGAAGTACATACGGATCTGAATGTTGCGCACCGCTGACTAAAACCTCTCTTACAAGCAAAACATGATCAAACCCCGTAACTCATTGAGTCTTAATCACATGATGATGTGAACTAGTTTAGTGACACTAGTAAACTCTTGGGTGTTGGTCACATGACGATGTGACCTGTGAGTGTTAATCACATGGCGATGTGAACTAGATTATTGACTCTAGTGCAAGTGGGAGACTGTTGGAAATATGCCCTAGAGGCAATAATAAATTAGTTATTATTACTATATTTCCTTGTTCATGATAATCGTTTATTATCCACGCTATAATTGTATTGATAGGAAACTCAGATACATGTGTGGATACATAGACAACAAAGATGTCCCTAGTAAGCCTCTAATTGACTAGCTCGTTGATCAATAGATGGTTATGGTTTCCTGACCATGGACATTGGATGTCGTTGATAACGGGATCACATCATTAGGAGAATGATGTGATGGACAAGACCCAATCCTAAGCCTAGCACAAAGATCGTAGTTCGTATGCTGCTGATTTTCTAATGTCAAGTATCATTTCCTTAGACCATGAGATTGTGCAACTCCCGATACCGTAGGAATGCTTTGGGTGTACCAAACGTCACAACGAATCGGGTGGCTATAAAGGTGCACTACAGGTATCTCCGAAAGTGTCATTGGGTTGGTACGAATCGAGATCGATTTGTCACTCCGTAAACGGAGAGGTATCTCTGGGCCCACTCGGTAGGACATCATCATAATATGCACAATGTGACCAAGGGGTTGATCACGGATGATGTGTTACGGAACGAGTAAAGAGACTTGCCGTAACGAGATTGAACAAGGTATCGGTATACCGACGATCGAATCTCGGGCAAGTACTATACCGCTAGACAAAGGGAATTGTATACGGGATCGATTGAGTCCTTGACATCGTGGTTCATCCAATGAGATCATCGTGGAACATGTGGGAGCCAACATGGGTATCCAGATCCCGCTGTTGGTTATTGGCCGTAGAACGTCTCGGTCATGTCTGCATGGTTCCCGAACCCGTAGGGTCTACACACTTAAGGTTCGATGATGCTAGGGTTATAAAGGAAGTTTGTATGTGGTTACCGAATGTTGTTCGGAGTCCCGGATGAGATCCCGGATGTCACGAGGAGTTTCGGAATGGTCCGGAGGTAAAGATTTATATATGTGAAGTCCTGTTTTTGGTCACCGAAAAAGTTTCGGGTTTTATCGGTAACGTACCGAGACCACCGGGAGGGTCCGAGGGGGTCCACCAAGTGGGGCCACCATCCCCGGAGGGCTGCATGGGCCAAGTGTGGGAGGGGACCAGCCCTAGGTGGGCTGGTGCGCCCCCCACAAGGGCCCAAGGCGCCTAGGGTTTGGGGGAGGGGGCGCACCCACCTAACTTGGGGGGCAAGTTTCCCCTCTCCCCCCCTTGGCCGCACCCTAGATGGGTTTGGGCTGGCCGCCGCCCCTAGGGGTGGAACCCTAGGTGGGGGCGCAGCCCCCCCTCTCCCCCTATATATACTTGAGGGTTTTGGGGCTGCCAACACATGAGTTTCACCTCTCCCTGGCACAGCCCTACCTCTCTCCCTCCTCCTCTCACGCGGTGCTTGGCGAAGCCTGCGCAGAATGCCACGCCTCCATCACCACCATGCCGTTGTCTGCTGCTGGATGGAGTCTTCTCAACCTCTCCTCTCTCCTTGCTGGATCAAGGCATGGGAGACATCACCAGCTGTCACGTGTGTTGAACGAGGAGGTGCCGTCTGCTCGCACTAGGATCTCCGGTGATTTGGATCACGACAGTCGACTCCTTCAACCCCGTTCTCTTGAACGCTTCCGCTTGGCGATCTACAAGGGTATGTAGATGCACTCTCCTTCCCCTCGTTGCTGGTATCTCCATAGATAGATCTTGGTGACACGTAGGAAAATTTTGAATGTCTGCTACGTTCCCCAACACAACATATTTACTACTATGTTAAACAGAATAGGAGACATCGGGTCTCTCTGTCGTAATTTCTTATGTGTCTGGAAATAATGACCTACGCCATCATTCACTTTGATTCTTCACTACCTTTTTAAATAAAGGAGTCGACCTGTTCCATCCAGGCGTCATCGAACCCCTTCATGCGCCAGGCCTGCTATAGAAAGGGCCATTTAACCTTATCATATGCTTTCTCGAAATCCACTTTGAGGATAACCCCATCCAGTTTCTTCGAATGGATTTTGTGAAGAGTTTCGTGTAAGACAGCCACCGCTTCTAGGATATATCTCCCCGACATGAACGCAGATTGCGGTGGGTGCGCCACCGAATGTGCAATCTGCGTCAACCTATTCATGGCAACCTTAGTGAAGATTTTGAAACTCACATTGAGTAGACAAATCGGCCTGAACTGCTCAATGCATACAACCTCTTCCTTCTTTGGCAACAACGTTATTGTTCCAAAGTTCAGTTGGAAAAGTTGTAGGTTACCGTTAAACAATTCATGGAACATGGGCATAAGGTCGTCCCTAATGATATGCCAACATCTCTTATAAAACTCTGTTGGAAAACCATCTGGACCAGGAGCCTTTTTCTATTTCATATGTGTCACCGCCTCGAACACCTCTTTCTTAGTAAATGGGGCAGCCAATATTTCGTTCTCGTCTGTGTTAAGCTGAGAAACGTCCCCAACCACGGACCCATCAAGCCACACATAATTATCCTCAGGATCCCCAAAAATTTAATTTATAATAATTCGAGATGTACAACTTTAGGTTCTCATGCCCAACAATAGTACCCTCATCATGTTCTAGTTGGATAATTTTCTTCTTCCCATGTTTCCCATTTGCGATCATATGAAAGAACTTGGTGTTGTCATCACCTTGGACGATCTTCCTCACCTTAGCTCTCAGAGCCCATTTTATATCCTCTTCTCTAAGAAGAGCACGTATCTTTTGCTCAGCCTCATTCTTGGTCATGCGTTCAGTTACATCAAGAAGAATAGACTCCGCCTTCAGGTCTAACACATTTATGAGTTGTGTAAGTCTCTCTTTTTCTACTTTATAAATTCCACTCTAATTTTTTGCCCAGCCCCTCAAGAACTAGCGCAAGTGTCGTATCTTATTTTGCCACCTGTCGACAGTAGAGTTTCCACTTGTCTCCTTGGCCCATTCACGAGCAATGAGCTCCATTAAGCCCTCCCTCTTGAACTAGCCTAGTTCAAAAGAGAAAGTATTATTGCCCATATGGGTAGCTTCCCTAGAGTTGAGCAACAATGGTGTATGGTCAGAAATTTCCCTCTACAATGCCTGAACTGGCACTAGAGGGAATTTTTATTCCCATTCAACGCTGGTAAGAACCCGGTCCAACTTCTCATAAGTTGGATTAGGAAGTGTGTTCACCCACGTAAAATGTCGGCGAGTGTGATCTCTATCTCCCTCAGATCAAGACTTTCAATAATCGTATTGAACATAAATGACCATCTTCCATCAAAGTTGTCATTATTATTCCCTTCTCTTCTCCTAATTATGTTGAAATCTCCTCCTACTAGAATAAGTAACCTTTTGGCCCTGCAAATCCTCACAAGGTCAACAAAGAAATCGGGTTTAAACTCAGGCTGAGCTGCTCCACACATAGCCACAAACATCTAAACCCATCAATTTTTGACTTCGCTCGTAATTTGACGGCAAAATCACCATGAACAATATTCATCACTTCTAGCGTTTCACACTTAACCCCAAGTAATATTTATCTGGATCGACCCCATAGTGGTAAGCAGTGCCAGTCAAACTCAACACCACCTGATATGGTGTTGAGGAAGTGCGAGGTGAAATTATCCCTACCCGTCTCAAGTAGGGCAATAAAATAGAGTTTATGCTCTACAGATGCTTCCGCAAGGAATCTCCTTTTAGCCAAGTCCGCTAGACCTCTGCTATTCCAAAAGATTCCCTTCATTTATCATCATGGATTTTTTTTCTTGAATTTGATTCTCGCACTCCTACGTATTGCCGATGTAGGATAAACCTTCCTCTTCCAGGATCGTTTTGGTTTATCCTACATCACAACTACGTCCTCCGAACAAGGGACAGTACGACTAACACTACTAGGAGAAAGCTTATAGATAGAATTTTAGTAGTAGCGCATTATAACTGTCCAGTGCTACTGCTAGTTAGTGGTAGCGTTGTACATACACCAGCGCTACAGGTAGTGAAGTAGCAGTAGCACTGGGCCGAGGGGCAGCACTACTGCTAAGTGTGTGCACGGGCCAACAGGTGGGGCCCCGTTAGAAGTAGTGCTTGTCATCAGACCAAGCTACTGCTATTGGGCTTAACAGTAGCGCCCTCCTGGGACAAAGCTACTGCTATGGTGCCTTATCGAATTTTCTCCCCGCGCCTGACGACCTTCTTCCTTCCCTCACTCCATCCCCTCACTCCCTGTTGTGTCACTGTGCCTCCACCGCCGCATTGCCGCCGTCGTCCTTCCTCCTCCTTCCTCAGTATGCGGCGACCCTCCTCCCTCCTCCTCCGGCCGCACCCTCCTCCCTCCTCCTCTATCCTGCTGCGCCCTCCTCGCTCCTCCTCCGGTCGCGACCCTCCTCCCTCCTCCTCCAGCAGTCCTCCTCCCACCGCCCTCCTCCCCCTCCCCCTCTCTCCTCCTTCCTCCTCCCACCTCCCTCCTTCCACCTCCTCCCTCCTCCCACCCCCTCCTCCCTCCTCCCTTCCTCCATCTCTCCTCACTGATCTGTTCTTGTATAATGTAGTTTTTTTAAATGTTTTTTCAATGCAATAGAATGTAGATTATTTGCATGGAATAGAAAATTTTCAATGTAGGTATTTGAATAGAGTAGATTTTTTTTGTAAATGTAGGTATTTTGAGCAGAATAGAAATGTGGCACAGGATACATGACGGACGATATGTTAGTACTTGTTATTGAAATGTTAGTAGTTTTGTTATAACTTTTTTAGGTATATATAGTTTCAAAAGTTTACTAATTTTGTTCATAGGTTTGGATGTAGTTGAAACTAGTGAACTTTGAGAGAGAGAGAGAGAGACCTAATGAAATGAAATGTTATCACAAAAATGAAACGTTATGCTTCCTGTCAAAATTAAACCACTGAAATGCAATGAGCATACCAAGTTTGAAATTTTCTATATAAATGCTCATGTGTTTATGCTCATGTACATGTGGCGCAGGGTGTATCAACGACGAGCCGATTGATGACGCCCAGAAGGTCACCGACGACACCCGCATCCTCGACGACAGCCAGGATATATCTAGTGTTGCTCAAATAGGATATGTGCTTGTCCAAGTAGCCTATGTTTGCAGGGAACACCTCTGAGTGGCCTATATTTTGCCAGACTGTTGATTAATTTCCGTTCCGTCAAATTTTAGGCGCTCGATATTTCCTTTTTAGCAAAGGTCATGCTGGATTTTTTCATGAATTTTAGCATGGCTTGTGCTAGAATGTAGGAAATATCGAGTGCCTTGAATTTGCCGGAAAGAGCATTAAACGACATTTTGGGTTGACTTTAAGTTTGTTGGGGCTCCATACATGATAGTAAAAAAATGAGGGGGTGTCCACAATATATGAGAGAATAAGAATGTCGACTGTTGTCTTGGGGGTCATTCTTCCTCTTCTTTCTCGTGATAGACCGTTTGGTAATTCACAGGAAGGAAGAGAAGAACGAACATCACCGACGGTTGCAAATGTCAGAGATGAAGAATCCTGACTGTTGTCGTGGGGGTAGCTTCTCCTTCGTTCCCGTGTGCTAGACAATTTGGTGTAATGCACTCGGGAACGAAGGGAGGAGCTACCATCACCAATGGTCGAATATATCAGGGAGGGAGTGCCCACCATATACACCACGTGAGATGAGAGTTTTCAAGGAAGACTCGACAGACCGAAAGTCAACCCGTGATGAATATTAATGATCAAATTTAGTTTTTGTAGTACATATATTGAAATTCAGAAGTTTAATCTTTGAATTATGAACACAACAGATGTCTGATGATGATAGGATCCCGGAGTGCCATTACTGCTACGATGACCGGGGTTTGTGCGACAGGTTTCCTCACCTGCAAAATGATAGGTTTTCACCGTGAAGCTGGACGAGACCTTTGATGTTTGTACGGTACACAACGACACACATTTCATCGTAATTAATATCATAACTTGTTCTTCTTTTGTTCAACGTGTAATTTCTTGATTTTTTTTCAATTTGATCAGTACATCATGCCATGCAAGATCATATGTATGGGAGAAGCTCGATTTCAAAGACTATGAGAATATGGAGACGAGGAGGGCTCACTTAAGAACTAAACATGGTTATGCGTTTCGTGTTAAGCTGTATAATGCGGTCAATCACTCCCATTTTGGTTGCTCTAATTAGGAAGCTCTCTACAAGGCATATGGATTTGACGAGGGTATGCAAATAACATTTGATATTCATCCTGAAGATGATGACGATGATGATAATATAGACATCTGGGTGGATGTGGATATGCCTCTAGTTTTGCCTAAATGTGAGTTTGTCAAACTAATTTGTTAAGTTAAGTAATTTATATTGTTAATTTACAAATATTTAGTGTTCATCGGTACTAAACTTATTTATTTATAATTGTCAGCTTATTTATTATCTTCAAAAAAATACTTGGAAGATTGTAGATAGGACATACTACAGCTATGACTCCGAGCTTAATTGTGAGGAGAAACGTTATCTTGTATCATTCATAGATGATGTTGAGGCCTTTAAAACCAATCACTCTATCCTCCCAAATTTTACTCGATACGTGCCACTAGTCCAGAAATTGCATGATGGTAACTTCATTGCCAAAAACTTGGTAAGATTTTATTAATGATGGTAAATTCATTGCATAAATTCTTCTTAAGTAAACTACATTGCTAACTATATATGTTACTATTACATTTTTCAATAGAGACTCCCGAAGGAGGTTGTGCGTTACATGCTGTTTACCGAAGGTGATAAGCATATGGTTAGCTTATGACCAAATCCTTCGAAGGCTTACCACACTGCATATTACTCGATTTCTTCAAACGATGGAGGGCTCAATATCAAAGAATGGAGCAAAGTGATGAATGCGCAAACATAACTAATTGGAGACAACATGAATGTGTGCAAGCCACAAGTTGAGAGAGGTGTATCTCCATTCTCCATTATGGAGATGGACCGCTTTATCTGTTTTATGGTATTTTACCTAGGAGAGAGGAGTAGGTCCTAGGTATTAAGAACAATTAGTTAGTGTTGATTTATGAATATGATGATGATGAAAAGTTGTTATCATGTGCTACAATGTGTTAGAGTTGATGATGATGATGAGGAGGAGAAGTTGTGATTATGAGTATTATGATGATGATGAGGAGGAGTTGTTATTATGACTAGTGACCAAGTTGTTATATGATGTCTCATGGACAAAAATGATGATGAGGAGGAGTTGTTATATGACAATGATGTATTCTAATGATAAGTTGTTAATGATATTATTATGATGATGATGATGTCACTTTGGATCCATCCACTTGAAACTAATTTGCGGCTCTTTCACACAATGATGTAATAACTCATTATGATGTAATAACAATCTCTAAATTGGTACTGTATGAAAACTTGTATAATGGTGTATGAATATGACATAAAATAAAAAGAAATAAAATACGTAATAATAGTAGTAGCGCAGGTAGAGCAGCACTGCTAGTAACTACCAGTAGCGTTTTCTTAATAAAGCACTACTGCTAAGTAGGTATAGCAGTAGCGCGGGTGAACCAATGGTATGCTACCCTTTAGCTGTAGCGTCGTAGCAGTAGCACGGTCCCCCGCGCTACTGCTAGGCATTCCCCTAGTAGTGTAAGACTATCGGGTTGTAAAGGAGCCGTACACCCCTCTGAACCTGTCTCATCCTCCTTGTCCTCTATCCCTTCAGTAGGTATTAGATCCTCACATAGACTCTGAAGTGTTGTTACCCCAAGATTATTAATTTCGACATTATTCATAGGTTTCACCACCGTGATATTATGAATCATTTCCATGGCTCTATCTACTTCTAAGTCTAACAGATCATTTACTGATTTCACTATTTCCTTTCCATTACTACCAAGTGAAATCCCTAAGTTGCCCGCATTATTAATGATTTCATGCTCTGGAAAATGTAGGATGGAACAACTCGTATTAATAGACATACCTGTAGTCGCTTCGATATCATGAAGCTTTGTTGCCCGCCTGGCACGCCCCAACTGCAGATTGTCAGCATCTGGATGGTCCTGAATCCAGTGACTAACACACCTATCGCTAGTCATCGGGTCCGGAATCCCACCGAATGTGATCACCTCCTCTATAGTAACATCAGTCGGGGTGTGGCCACCTGCCACATGCCCGACCGCTCCCAGAACCGCCGATGTGGGAGAGGGGGACCGTGACGGCTGCTTGGGCTATGCCACCGGTCCGTCTTCCCCCTCCACTGGCGTCAAAGATGCCTCGATCGACCTCTACTCCCCAACTCCAGGGGAGGTAGCATCCTGCTGGGGTGGTGAAGTGCGGTATGCTGAAGACCGTGGTGGTGATGGTAGGGATTGTTGGGCCTCCTGCCCAAGACTCCCCACCATCTCCTCAGTCGAAGACACGCATCCCCTCTTCGGTGTGGAACTCGAAGGCCCCCGAACAACAGCCTAGGGGTCAGACCCGACATAGCGGTCGACACGTGGCCATCGATTGCTAGGCGCAGCCTAGAGATATCTGCCAACTAAACCGACAGTGTCGGGTACCCCTCCGTCTCCTCGATCTTAACCCTGTCTCCCAACAGTCGACTAGGCGCGGAAGCCGTCTGAAATGAGCCAAATCTGAGTGTGGTCGTCGGCATTTCTACCTCTTTAGCTTGCGTTGGTTTTCGCTTGAAGAGGAAAGGGTGATGCAACAAAGTAGCGTAAGTATTTCCCTCAGTTTTGAGAACCAAGGTATCAATCTAGTAGGAGATGATGCACAAGTCACCGAATACCTGCACAAACAATCCAGAACTTGCAACCAATGTGATAAAGGGGTTGTCAATCCCTTCATCGTCACTCGCAAAAGTGAGATCTGATAGAGATAGATAAACGGTAAAGTAAATATTTTTCGTATTTTTGGTTTATAGATTGGAAAGTAAAGATTGCAAAATAGTAGATTGAAAACTAGCAAAATGTAAAAGAGATTCAATAATATGGAAAAGAGACCCGAGGGCCATAGGTTTCACTAGTGGCTTCTCTCGAGATAGCATATATTACGGTGGGTGAACAAATTACTACCGAGCAATTGATAGAAAAGCACATAGTTATGATGATATCTAAGGCAATGATCATGAACATAGGCATCATGTCCATGTCAAGTAGACCGACTCCTGCCTGCATCTACTACTATTACTCCACACATCAACCGCTATCCAACATACATCTAGAGTATTAAGTTCATAAAGAATGGAGTAACACATTAAGCAAGATGACATGATGTAGAGGAGTTAACTCAAGCAATATGATGAAAACCCCATCTTATTATCCTCGATGGCAACAATACAATACGTGCCTTGCTGCCCCTACTGTCACTGGGAAAGGACACCACAAGATTGAATCAAAGCTAAGCACTTCTCCCATGGCAAGAAAGATCAATCTAGTTGGCCAAACTAAACCGATAATTCGAAGAGACTTGCAAAGATATCAAATCATGCATATAAGAATTCAGAGAAGAACCAAATAATATTCATAGATAATCTTGTTCATAAATCCACAATTCATCAGATCTCGGCAAACACACCGCAAAAGAATATTACATCGAATAGATCTCCAAGAGGATCAAGGAGAACTTGGTATTGAGAATCAAAGAGAGAGAAGAAGCCATCTAGCTAATAACTATGGACCCGAAGGTCTGTGGTAAACTACTCACGCTTCATCGGAGAGGTAATAGTGTTGATGTAGAAGCCCTCTGTAATCGAATCCCCCTCCTGTAGATCACCGGAAAAGACCCCAAGATGGGATCTCACGGGTACAAAAGGTTGCGGCAGTGGAAAAGTGGTTCCGTGGCTCTCCCTGATGTTTTAAGGGTATAAGAGTATATATAGGCGAAAGAACAAGGTCAGGGGAGCTACAAGGGGCCCACGAGGGTGGGGGCGCGCCCTCCTGCCTCGTGGCCGCCTCGTTGCCTCTCCAAGTCGTCTGGTTTGCTTTCGGTGCAAGAAAGATTATCACGAAGGTTTCATTCCGTTTGGACTCTGTTTGGTATTCCTTTTCTGCAAAACTCTAAAATAGGCAAAAAAAACATAAACTAGCACTGGGCCCTCGGTTAATAGGTTAGTCCCAAAAATAATAGAAAATAGCTTATTAAAGCCCATTAAACATCCAAAACAGATAATATAATAACATGGAACAATCAAAAGTTATAGATATGTTGGAGACGTCTCAAGCATCCCCAAGCTTAATTCCTGCTCGTCCTCCTGTAGGTAAATGATAAAAATAGATTTTTTGATGTGGAATGCTACCTAACATATTTATCAATGTAATTTTCTTTATTATGGCATGAATGTTCAGATCTGAAAGAATCAAGACAAAAGTTTAATATTGACATAAAAACAATAATACTTCAAGCATACTAACAAAGCAATCATGTCTTCTCAAAATAACATGGCCAAATAAAGCTATCCCTACAAAATCATATAGTCCGACTATGCTCTATCTTCATCACACAAAATATTTAATCATGCACAACCCCGATGACAAGCCAAGCAATTGTTTCATACTTTTGATGTTCTCAAACTTTTTCAATCTTCACGCAATATATGAGCGTGAGCCATGGACATAGCACTATGGTGGAATATAATATGGTGGTTGTGGAGAAGACAAAAAGAGGGAGATAGTCTCACATCAACTAGGCGTATCAATGGGCAATGGAGATGCCCATCAATAGATATCAATGTGAGTGAGTAGGGATTTCCATGCAACGGATGCACTAGAGCTCAACAAAATAAACTAAGTGGGTGTGCATCCAACTTGCTTGCTCACGAAGACCTAGGGCACTTTGAGGAAGCCCATCATTGGAATATACAAGCCAAGTTCTATAATGAAAAATTCCCACTAGTACATGAAAATGACAACATAGGAGACTCTCTATCATGAAGATCATGATGCTACTTTGAAAAGTGTGGAAAAAAGGATAGTAACATTGCCCCTTCTCTCTTTTTCTCCCATTTTTTGTTTGGTCCTTTCCTTTCTTTTTTATGGCCTCTTTTTTTCTCTCTTTTTTTTATATTTTTCGTCCGGAGTCTCATCCCGACTTGTGGGGGAATCATAGTGTCCATCATCCTTTCCTCACATGGGACAATGTTCTAATAATGAAGATCATCACACTTTTATTTACTTACAACTCAAGAATTACAACTCAATACTTAGAACAAAATATGACTCTATGTGAATGCCTCCGGCGCTGTACCGGGATGTGCAATGATTCAAGAGTAACATGTATGAAAAATTATGAACGGTGGCTTTGCCACAAATACGATGTCAACTACATGATCATGCAAAGCAATATGACAAAGATGGAGCGTGTCATAATAAATGGAATGGTGGAAAGTTGCATGGAAATATATCTCAGAATGGCTATGGAAATGCCATAATAGGTAGGCATGGTTGCTGTTTTGAGGAAGGTATATGGTGGGTATATGGTATCGGTGAAAGTTTCGTGACACGAGAGGCTAGCAATGGTGGAAGGTTGAGAGTGCGTATAATCCATGGACTCAACATTAGTCATAAAGAACTCACATACTTATTGCAAAAATCTATTAGTTATCGAAATGAAGTCTACGCGCATGCTCCTAGGGGATAGATTGGTATGAAAAGACCATCGCTCGTCCCCGACCGCCACTCGTAAGACAATCAATAAATAAACCATGCTCCAACTTCATGACATAATGGTTCACCATACGTGCATGCTATGGGAATCACAAACTTTAACACAAGTATCTCTCAAATTCACAACTACTCTACTAGCATGACTCTAATATCACCATCTTCATATCTCAAAACAATCATAAAGAATCAAACTTCTCATAGTATTCAATGCACTTTATATGAAAGTTTTTATTAAACCCATCTTGGATGCCCATCATATTAGGACTAATTCTATAACCAAAGAAAATTACTATGCTGTTATAAAAGACCCAAAATAAAATAAGTGAAGCATGAGAGTTCAACAATTTCTATAAAATAAAACCACCACCGTGCTCTAAAAAGATATAAGTGAAGCACTAGAGCAATATTGTCTAGCTCAAAAGATATAAGTGAAGCACATAGAGTATTCTAATAAATCACAATTCATGCGTGTCTCTCCCAAAAGGTGTGTACAGCAAGGATGATTTTGGCAAACTAAAAAGCAAAGACTCAAATCATACTAGACGCTCAAAGCAAAACACATATAATGTGGTGAATAAAAATGTAGCCTCAAGTAAAGTTACCGATAGACGGAGACGAAAGAGGGGATACCTTCCGGGGCATCCCCAAGCTTAGGCTTTTGGTTGTCCTTGAATTTTCTCTTGGGGTGCCTTGGGCATCCCCAAGCTTAGGCTCTTGCCACTCCTTATTCCAAAATCCATCAAATCCTTACCCAAAACTTGAAAACTTCACAACACAAAACTTCAACAGAAAATCTCATGAGCTCCATTAGTATAAAAAATAAATCACCACTTCAAGGTACTGTAATGTACTCATTATTTATTTATATTGGTGTAAAACCTACTGTATTCCAACTTCTCTATGGTTCATACCCCCGATACTACTCATAGAATCATCGAAATAAGCAAAGAACACACGAAAAACAGAATCTGTCAAAAACAGAACAGTCTGTGGTAATCTGTAACTTTTAAATACTTCTGTAACTAAAAAAAATTCTGAAATAAATTGGTTGACGTGAGGAATTTGTATATTAATCTTCTGCAAAAATAATCAACCTAAAAGCACTCTTCTGTACAAAGTGACAGCTAATCTCGTGAGCGCAAAGTTTCTGTTTTTTACAGCAAGATCGCATTAACTTTCACCCAAGTCTTCCCAAAGGTTCTACTTGGCACAAACACTAATTAAAACATAAAACCACATCTAACCAGAGGCTAGATGAATTATTTATTAGTAAACAGGAGCAAAAGGTAAAGAACAAATATAAAATTGGGTTGCCTCCCAACAAGCGCTATCATTTAACTCCCCTAGCTAGGCATTGAGATTTCGATGATGCTCACATGAAATACAAGAATTTATGCGCAAAGAGAACATCATGAAACACGTGACAAACAAATCTAAGTCTAACATACTTCCTATGCATAAGTATCTTATAGGCAAACAAATTATCATAGCAAGCAAAAACTAGCATATGCAAGGAAGCAGAAAGAAACAATAACAATCTCAACATAACGAGAGGTAATTTAGTAACATGAAAATTTCTACAACCATATTTTCCTCTCTCATAATAATTACACATGGGATCATAAGCAAATTCAACAAAATAGCTATCACATAACATATTCTCAACACGATCCACATGCATGCAAAGTTGACACTCTTCCAAAATAGTGGGATTAACATTAACTAAAGTCATGACCTCTCCAAACCCACTTTTATAAAAAAATTCATAAGATTGAACATTCTCCAAATATGTGGGATCTAAAGTCGACACTCTTCCAAACCCACTTTCAATAATATTTCAAACACTATTATGAATCTCATATTCATCATGGGGCTTAAATAAATTTTCAAGATCATAAGAAGAATCACCCCAATAATCATGACCATTACAACAAATAGTAGTCATAGCAAAACTAGCATCCCCAAGCTTAGGGTTTTGCATATTTTTTAGCAAAATTGACATCAATAGAATTTATAGTAAAATCTTTGAAATCATGATTTTTATTCAAGGAGCTATCGTGAATCTCTTCATAAATTTCTTCATCACAATTTTCAGATTCATGAATTTCAAACAAAACTTCATAAAGATAATCTAGTGCATAAAACTCACTAGCTATCGGTTCATGATAATTGGATCACTTAACAAGATTAGCAAGTGGATGAGGATCCATAAACTTTTAGCAAGCGAATATGCAAGCAAAAAGAAGGCACATGGTAACACAAGCAAACAAAAGATCGAACGGAAGAAGGGCGAAGGTTTTTGAAAATCGTTTTAGAAGTGGGGGAGAGGAAAATGAGAGGCGAATGGCAAATAATGTAATGCAAGAGAGAAGAGTTTATAATGGGTACTTGGTATGGCTTGACTTGACGTAGATCTCCCAGACAATGGCGCCGGAAATCCTTCTTGCTACCTCTTGAGCTTGCGTTGGTTTTCCCTTGAAGAGGAAAGGGTGATGCAGCAAAGTAGCATAAGTATTTCCCTCAATTTTGAGAACCAAGGTATCAATCCAGTAGGAGACGACGCACAAGTCACCGAATACCTGCACAAACAATCAAGAACTTGCAACCAACATGATAAAGGGGTTGTCAATCCCTTCACAGTCACTCGCAAAAGTGAGATCTGATAGAGATAGATAAACGGTAAAGTAAATATTTCTGGTATCTTTGGTTTATAGATTGGAAAGTAAATATTGCAAAACAGTAGATCGAAAACTAGCAAGATGTAAAAGAGATTCAATAATATGGAAAAGAGACCCGGGGGCCATAGGTTTCACTAGTGGCTTCTCTCGAGATGTCATATATTACGGTGGGTGAACAAATTACTGTCGAGCAATTGATAGAAATATGCATAGTTATGACGATATCTAAGGCAATGATCATGAACATAGGCATCACGTCCGTGTCAAGTAGACCGACTCCTGCCTACATCTACTACTATACTCCACACATCGACCGCTATCCAGCATGCATCTAGAGTATTAAGTTCATAAAGAATGGAGTAATGCATTAAGCAAGATGACATGATGTAGAGGAATTAACTCAAGCAATATGATGAAAACCCCATCTTGTTATCCTCGATGGTAACACTACAATACGTGCCTTGCTTCCCCTATTGTCACTGGGAAAGGACACCGCAAGATTGAACCCAAAGCTAAGCACTTCTCCCATGGCAAGAAAGATCAATCTAGTAGGCCAAACTAAACCGATAATTCGAAGAGACTTGCAAAGGTATCAAATCATGCATATAAGAATTCAGAGAAGAAGCAAATAATATTCATAGATAATCTTGTTCATAAATCCACAATTCATCAGATCTCGGCAAACACATCGCAAAAGAATATTACATCGAATAGATCTCCAAGAACATTGAGGAGAACTTGGTATTGAGAATCAAAGAGAGAGAAGAATCCATCCATCTAATAACTATGGACCCGAAGGTCCGTGGTAAACTACTCACGCTTTATCGGAGAGGTAATGGTGTTGATGTAGAAGCCCTCCGTGATTGAATCCCCCTCCGGCAGATCGCCGGAAAAGGCCCCAAGATGGGATCTCACGGGTACAAAAGGTTGCGGCGGTGGAAAAGTGGTTTCGTGGCTCTCCCTGATGTTTTTAGGGTATAAGAGTATATATTGGCGAAGGAACTAGGTCAGGGGAGCTACGAGGAGCCCACGAGGGTGGGGGGCGCGCCTACCCCCCTGAACACACCCTCCTACCTCATGGCTGCCTCATTGCCTCTCCGACTTCATCTCCAAGTCTTCTGGTTTGCTTTTGGTCCAAGAAATATCATCGCGACGGTTTCATTCCGTTTGGACTCCGTTTGGTATTCCTTTTTTGCAAAACTCTAAAATAGGCAAAAAAACAAAAACTGGCACTGGGCCCTCGGTTAATAGGTTAGTCCCAAAAATAATAGAAAATAGCTTATTAAATCCCATTAAACATCCAAAACCGATAATATAATAGCATGGAACAATCAAAAATTATAGATACGTTGGAGACGTATCAGGCATCGTCGTAAGGGTTGTCCCCTTATCTGCCGGCGACTCCGCGGGCTGAGCCAACTCTCTCACAGGTCTGGGTGTCTTATCATGCGTATCATGAGTCCCATCATTATCTCGGTTCCCGTTACCATCACCACCTTCTGTCATGTCCACATACTTTATCGTGGCAGTGTCATCGACATATGGGTGGTCCTCTATCTCGACCTAAGTCAAGGGCACGTAATCTGGCACATAATCAACTTCTAGCACACTGACAAGCAACCTAGCAATACCATGTGTGCACGTGAACGACATGTCAACCTTCTCCGTTTTCCCTATCAGAGATCCCAGACTCCAAGTTATGAGAAAATCGTTGAGAGGTTTATTTGGTGCCCCCGAGAGCCTAACCCAAATCTGTTTCAATGGTATCCCTTTTGGCTCCTGTTTCTTGCACTCAAGGAACTCAAGTAAACACTTTGTTCCCGTGACCTTGCTGCAGCCAAACTCCAGGAGGCAAGCAAGATCCTCCCACCCGGTACACCTGATCATCCACTCTGACCAGAGACAAGTGGAAAGAGGCTGAAACAAGTCTCCTAAGCTGCTGAGTCACCTGTTCCTCAGTCAATATCCCTTGTGTAACCTTCACCAGATCAGTCCTCGAGCTCTCCAAGCGAGGAACATCCGAAACAGTGTGTGGAGTCTCGAAAAAACATAAGTTTGTTGCTTGCTGACTCCATATATCGTGGCCACTAGTTTTGGAGCTGAGAGTAACGGACACTCGACCGAAGGGTGGATCAGTTTCAGGGATATATCGCACAACACCGCGGTGCAATCTATCGCAAAGTGTCCTGGCTCTCCACATATGTAACAACACAATTTTTCTTTCTTGCAAGCCACCTTGTTTGCCCGCGCATTCTCAACTTTGTTACTCCCTTTGTTGCTCCCTGCTGTCTGCCGTGACCGCCGTAGGCACACTCACCGCCGCGAGTGCCCTAACCGCCTCCACTGCCGCCTCCAGGAGCATAGCGGAAGTGGTGCCCGAAACCGGATAAACAGTCGTCACCTTGATGGTCGCTGTAGATGTTGACGGCTCTACCTCTGTAGGCTTAGGGTCGGTCCTCGGTGTTGGTGGGATATGCCTAGGGGGTGGGTTGTGGCCGAACACCATGTTGCGTCGCTCTCCTCCCCGACCTCCACGAGGATGGTATTGTGGCCCTGAAGCTCCCTCAACAAAGTTTCCCTGGGGAGGATGGAATCCTGCTACTTCTTGAGCTTGCGTTGGTTTTTTCCTTGAAGAGGAAAGGGTGATGCAGCAAAGTAGAGTTAAGTATTTCCCTTAGTTTGAGAACCAAGGTATCAATCCAGTAGGAGGTACACGCAAGTATCCAATCTATGCACCTGCACAAACAATCAAACACTTGCACCCAACACGATAAAGGGGTTGTCAATCCCTCCACAGTCACTTGCAAGGATGAGATTTCATAGAGATAGATATGAAAGATTACTAAAAACATGAAACAAAAGAAAAGTATATAAATTGCAGCAAGGTATTTTTGGGTTTTTTGGTTTATAGATCTGAAAATATATGATGGAAAATAGACCTGGGGGCCATAGGTTTCACTAGAGGCTTGTCTCTTGAAAGAAAACGTACGGTGGGATATCCAAGGCAATGATTATGAATATAGGCATCACGTCTGTGTCAAGTAGACCGACTCCTGCCTGCATCTACTATTATTACTCCACACATCGACTGCTATCCAGCATGCATCTAGAGTATTAAGTTCAAAAGAACAAAGTAACGCCTTAAGTAAGATGACATGATGTAGAGGGATAAACTCAAGCAATATGATGAAAACCCCATCTTTTTATCCTTGATGGCAACAATACAATACGTGCTTCACTACCCCTACATTGTCAGTGGGTGAGGACACCGCAAGATTGAACCCAAAACTAAGCACCTTTCCCATTGCAAGAAGAACCAATCTAGTTGGCCAAACCAAACCGATAATTTGAAGAGAAATACAAAGATATTTAATCATGCATATAAGAATTCAGAAAAGACTCAAATAATATTCTTAGATGATCTGATCATAAATCCACAATTCGTCGGATCTCGACAAACACACCGCAAAAGAATATTACATCAGATAGAACTCCAAGAACATCGAGGAGAACATTGTATTGAAGATCAAAGAGAGAGAATAAGCCATCTAGCTACTAGCTATGGACCCGTAGGTCTGTGGTAAACTACTCACGCTTCATCAGAAGGGCAATAGGGTTGATGTAGAAGCCCTTCATGATCGAATCCCCCTCTGGCAGGGTGCCGAAAAAGGCCCCAAGATGGAATCTCATGGGTACAGAAGGTTACGACGGTGGCAAAGTATTTTGGTGGACGCTTCTGGTCGTTTGGGGATATTTAGGATTTTATGTTGCTGGATTTAGGGTTAGGGGACTCCCGAGGGGCCCACAAGCCCTCACGACGCGCCCCCTCCCTAGGGCGCACCCCTGAGGCTTGTGGCCTCCTCGGGACTCTTCTGGCCCTCTCTCCAAGTTACGTGGTTGTCTTCTGGTCCAAGAAAAATCATCACGAAAGTTTTATTCCATTTGGACTGTTTGATATTCCTTTTCTGTAAAACTGAAAAGCAAGGAAAACCAGAAACTAGCACTGGGCTCTACGTTAAAAAGTTAGCCCCAAAAATAATATAAAATAGCATATTAATGCATATAAAACATCCAAAACAGATAATATAATAGCATGGAACAATCAAAGCTTATAGATACGTTGAAGACTTATAAAAGCCGTGGTCGTTAGCATCTCTGAACTACCGCATATTTCCTCCATAGCCACGTCTGCTACCATTGGAGGACGAACCATGATAGTAAACGTTATCCTCCCATGGACCTCCACCGGCTCTATAGTCGGCCATCATAGCCCGCATCTCCCATGCGACCGTTGTACCCGCCGCTATTGTAGCCTCCACGGCCACGCCAAGGCCCCTGACTCACGCCCTCGTTTCGGGCATCACGTGAGTTAGAGTTCGGCTGTCGGTTTTGTCCCTCCGGCCTAGCAACGGGCGACTGGTGATGAGGGGGCGATGGTGTCGCGCCGTTTCCTTTGTCCGCCATCGCTGCGCTCGCTAGCGCCAAACAGAACAGTCAAGCTGCCTTAGGTCAATGGATCGAAGGTGTTGAGTATCATTGTTATTTAGGAAACATAGGATAGCATAGGATTTATTGTACCTTGACTTGTACTCCAAAATGACCATGTACTCCTATATATATGCCCATGAGGCTCAAGCAATACAATCAATCATATTCCTCAACAATCCCTCTCTCCCTTCTAACATGGTATCAGCCTTACCTCGACAAATGTCACAAAGGGCTACCACCTTGCTTGAGCAACCTCGTCGGTTTCCACTCCAGCCACTACTTCTGCGATGCATCGACTGTTATGACTGTGTGGGGGGGGGGTGTCCGTCCACTTGCCATTGGATTCTTCTCCAGTCTCACCGTCTGTGTCGCTACCGTTGCGACTGTGGGGATGTTGAGTATCGTTGTTATTTAGGAACGTAGGGTAGCGTAGGATTCATTCTACCTTGACTTGTACTCCAAGATGACCATGTACTCCTATATATACGCCCACGAGGCTTATGCAATACAATGAACTATTCCACCAAATCTCTCTATCCCGTCTAACATAAGGGAAACCAGGAGCCCTCGCATCAGTCGAAACCTAGTAACTTTCACGATCGCATCCTCTGGTACATGCGCTCCGCAACAGAAACCAGGTCACAGCCTGAAGGCCCAACATGCAGCACCTTCCGTTGGGACGAATACCCAGGACTCGCAGGGCCCATCTTCCAAACACGCTACACCGTCCCATCTTGGCCCACCATTTCACTCAAACACAGACGATGCCTATCGGGGATCACGATGATCTGATCGGCCGTCGTCGCCGGCAATACCTTCGCCATCGTACTCTTCTTCTTCCACGTCTTGAAATGACCATCCATGAATCTGGTCGAAAGAAATCTTATAGAGTGAGGGTCGGAAGATGTACCTTAGGAAGTGGCCCTTTCCATGGCCGAATCACTATCGGTGCAGTTCGCTGGTGCATGATCTGGCGAAGAACCTCCATGGTTTCCATCTATGAAGACCTTCCCTTGCCAGATCGCCGGACGGTACAGCCATGTCACAAGAAGTCAATTATATGACATGGTACATCTATTTTATATTGAATTGATAACAAATATCAGGTTAGTACTGTAGGAAATATGCCCTAGAGGCAATAATAAAGTTATTATTTATTTCCTTATTTCATGATAAATGTTTATTATTCATGCTAGAATTGTATTAACCCGAAACTTAGTACATGTGTGAATACATAGACAAAACATATTGTCCCTAGTATGCCTCTACTAGACTAGCTCGTTAATCAAAGATGGTTATGTTTCCTAACCATTCACATGTGTTGTCATTTGATGAACGGGATCACATAATTAGGTGAATGATGTGATGGACATGACCCATCCGTTAGCTTAGCATTATGATCGTTACAGTCTCATTGCTACTGCTTTCTTCATGACTTATAAATTTTCCTCAGACTATGAGATTATGCAACTCCCGAATACCGGAGGAACACTTTGTGTGCTACCAAATGTCACAACATAAATGGGTGATTATAAAGGTGCCCTACAGGTGTCTCTGAAGGTGTTTGTTGGGTTGGCATAGATCGAGATTAGGATTTGTCACTCCGTGTTTCGGGGAGGTATCTCTGGGCCCTCTCGGTAATACTCATCACTATAAGCCTTGCAAGCATTGTGACTAATGAGTTGTTGCGGGATGAAGTATTACGGAACGAGTAAAGAGACTTGCCGGTAATAAGATTGAACTAGGTATGATGATACCGACTATCGAATCTCGGGCAAGTAACATACCGATGACAAAGGGAACAACGTATGTTGTTATGCGGTTTGACCTATAAAGATCTTCGTAGAATATGTAGGAGCCAATATGAGCATCTAGGTTCCATTATTGGTTATTGACCGGAGATTTCTCTCGGTCATGTCTACATAGTTCTCGAACCCGTAGGGTCCGCACGCTTAATGTTCGATGACAATTAGTATTATGAGTTATGTGTTTTGATGACCGAAATTTGTTTGGAGTCCCGGATGAGATCACGGACATGACAAAGAGTCTCAAAATGGTCGAGACATAAAGATTGATATATTGGACGGCTATATTCGAACACCAGAAGTGTTCCGGATAAGTTTCGGATAAAACCAGAGTGCCGGAGGGTTATCAGAACCCCCGGGGGAACTAATGGGCCTCAATGGGCCTTAGTGGATAGAGAGAGGGGCGGCCAGGGAAGGCCGCGCGCTCCCTCCCCCTTGGGTCCGAATTGGACTAGGAGGGGGCGGCGCCCCCCTTTCCTTCTCCCTCTCCCTCTCCTTCCTCCCCCCTCTCTCCCTCTTGGTGGAAACCTACTAGGACTTGGAGTCCTAGTAGGATTCCCCTCTTGGGGGCGTGCCTAGGAGGGCCGACCGGCCTCCCCTTGCTCCTTTACATACGAGGGCAGGGGGCACCCTTGTACACACAAGTTTCTCTCCCAACTGTGTGCGTTGCCCCCCTCCACAGTTACACACCTCGATCATACCATCGTAGAGCTTAGGCGAAGCCCTGCGCCGGTAGCATCATCATCACCGTCGCTACACCGTCGTGCTGACGGAACTCACCCTCATCCTCAACTGGATCAAGAGCACGAGGGACGTCATCGAGCTGAACGTGTGTTGAACGCGGAGGTGTTGTACGTTTGGTACTTGGATCGGTTGGACCGCGAAGACATTTGACTACATCAACCGCGTTATTGAAATGCTTCCGCTTTCGGTCCATGAGGGTACGTGGACACACTCTCCCCTCTTATTGCTATGCATCTCCTAGATAGATCTTGCGTGATCATAGGATTATTTTTTGAAATTACCATGTTCCCCAACAAGTATACGTCCATTTTGTCGACTTATACACAAAATTCAACATGAAAATTGCAGGATTTAATCGAAATGATGACCATGCAAGTAAATTAGATGCATGCAAATTAATGATGTAAAGTTGCAATTAACTTGGCAGTGGACAAAACTCAAGAGCAATCTTGATGTAGGGTGGAACCTTAGTTCATGATCTTTTCACACTTGGAGGGGAAAAAGGGGAAAAACAAGAAGAACACAAGAGAAATCACTTAAAACAAAACCCAAATCACACATCCACTAGAATAGCATACATGAGATCCACAAGTATAACATGAACAATCAAGGGAAAATAGCACAAGGTAAAGGTTCTTCTCGAATCCAAAGGAGATGAGGTCTTGATGATAGTCTTCTCCAAGAGGAGGTCTTAATATCCACTTGGGGATCTTCTCCTAAGAGGTCTTGATCTCCAAGAGGAATGGTAGATGAGTAAATCTCTCTCTAGATCATATCATATACTTTGCTAACCCTAACAAATGGCTTAGGTACGGGATATGTAGGTAGCTGGAGGTGAGGTTTGAGTGTAGGAGCAAAAGAGGAAATCCACAACCAGCTCACTAAAGATCCCGTGCGCACAGGATAAGTGGATCCCATGGGCACGGTACACGCCCGTGTGCACGGGGTGCCCAATAGCTACAGCTGACGGGCCCATGTGCATGGGATATCCAGAAGCTCTCTCGATAGGCCATGCACACAGGGTCCAAAGGAGGCCGTTTGTACGCATCGCCTGGGTGCGTCTTCTCTTCATACTATGGGACTCCATCTTCCGTGCAGTCTTCTCGTCCTTCTTCTTGGACTTGGGGTGAGGCTCATTGAATCCTAGGTGCGAGTCGTCCTCATACCTAATGATGCACAAGGTTCCATGGTGAGGTAGTAACCAAGTCCCATCCATATTCATATCAAGCTCGCAGAGGAGTGAGTCCACCTCACTTTCAATAGCACGTGTGCGAGCTCTTGGCATCGGATAAGATACGCCTCTTCTTCGGAGTGGGTTTAGGTGGAGGTTCAGGAAGAGTCCAATCATCGTAAATTTTCAATATGTTATTCAATAATTCCTCGGCTTTTTCAAAAATCGTTCCCTGAAAACACAACCAACACAACTATCTACAAAGTCCCTAGAAGCATTGGTTAGTCCATTATAGAAGATATCAAATATTTCATTTTTCCTTCATACATTTCTTTGCCTCTTGCATATCTTCAGGATTGATAAATAAGATACCCCTCTTCTTCGGAGTGGGTTTAGGTGGTGGTTGAGGAGAGTCCAATAATTCCTCGGCTTGTTCAACAGTTCGTTCCCTGAAAACACAATCAACACAACTATCTAGGAAGTCCCTAGAAGCATCGGTTAGTCCATTATAGAAGATATCAAGTATTTCATTTTTCTTAAGAGGATGAACAGGCAAAGCATGAAGCATTTGAAGAAGCCTCCCCCAAGTTTGTGGGAGACTCTCTTCTTCAATTTGCACAAAGATAAATATTTCCTGTAAGGCAGCTTGTTTCTTATGACCAGGAAAATATTTTTCAAAGAAGTAGTAAATAATATCCTGGGGACTACGCACACAACCAGAAGCAAGAGCATTGTACCATATCTTAGCATCACCCTTTAATGATAACGGAAATAATTTGAGGACATAGTGATGTATACTACACAACCTTCTTCTTGTAGACGTTGATGGGACTCCAAGTGCAGAGGTTTGTAGGACAGTAGCAAATTTCCCTCAAGTGGATGACCTAAGGTTTATCAATCCATGGGAGGCGTAGGATGAAGATGGTCTCTCTCAAACAACCCTGCAACCAAATAACAAAGAGTCTCTTGTATCCCCAACACACCCAATACAATGGTAAATTGTATAGGTGCACTATTTTGGTGAAGAGATGGTGATACAAGCGTAATATGGATGGTAAATATAGGTTCTTGTAATCTATAAATATAAAAAATCAAGGTAGCAAGTAACAAAAGTGAGCGAAAATGGTACTGCAATGCTTCGAAACAAGGCCCAGGGTTCATACTTTCACTAGTGCAAGTTCTCTCAACAATGATAACATAATTAGATCATATAACAATCCCTCAACATGCATAAAAGAGTCATTCCAATGTCACTAATAGCAGAGAACAAACGAAGAGATTATTGTAGGGTACGAAACCACCTCAAAGTTATTCTTTCTGATCGATCTATTGGGCTATTCCTATAAGTGTCACAAACAACCCTAGAGTTCGTACTAAAATAACACCTTAAGACACACATCAACCAAAACCCTAATGTCCCCTAGATACTCCAATGTCACCACAAGTATCCGCGGGTTTGATTATGCGATATGCATCACACAATCTCAGATTCATCTATTCAACCAACACAAAGAACTTCAAAGAGTGCCCAAAGTTTCTACCAGAGAGTCAAGACGAAAACATGTGCCAACCCATATGCATAAGTTCACAAGGTCATAGAACCCGCAAGTTGATCACCAAAACACACATCAAGTAGATCACGTGAATATCCCATTGTCACCACAGATAAACACATGCAAGACATACATCAGGTGTTCTCAAATCATTAAAGACTCAAACCGATAAGATAACTTCAAAGGGAAAACTCAATCCATTACAAGAAGGTAGAGGGGGAAAAGCATTATAAGATCCAACTATAATAGCAAAGCTCGCGGTACATCAAGACTGTACCATATCAAGAACACGAGAGAGAGAGAGAGAGATCAAACACATAGCTACTGGTACATACCCTCAGTCCCGAGGGTGAACTACTCCCTCCTCATCATGGAGAGTCGGGAACAAGTCAGGGGTCCATGAGGTAGGGGGCGTGCCCAGGGGGGTAGGACGCGCCCTCCACCCTCGTGGTGGCCTGAGGGATCTTCTGGTCCATCTCCGATGCTCCGTGGGCTTCTTCTGGTCCAAAAATAATCTCCGTAAATTTTCAGGTCAATTGAACTCCGTTTGATATTCCTTTTCTGCGATACTCAAAAACAAGGAAAAAACAGAAACCGGCACTGGGCTCTAGGTTAATAGGTTAGTCCCAAAAATCATATAAAATGGCATATAAATGCATATAAAACATCCAAGATGGATAATATAATAGCATGTAACAATCAAAAATTAGATATGTTGGAGACGTATAAGGCATCCCCAAGCTTAATTCCTACTCGTCCTCGAGTAGGTAAATGATAAAAACAGAATTTTTGATGTGGAATGCTACCTAACATATTTATCAATGTAATCTTCTCTATTGTGGAAAAAATATTCAGATCCATAAGATTCAAAACAAAAGTTTAATATTGACATAAAAACAATAATACTTCAAGCATACTAACAACACAATTATGTCTTCTCAAAATAACATGGCCAAAGAAAGCTTATCCCTACAAAATCATATAGTCTGGCTATGCTCCATCTTCATCACACAAAATATTCAAATCATGCACAACCCCGATTTCAGCCAAGCAATTGTTTCATACTTCAGTATTCTCAAACTTTTTCAACTTTCATGCAATACATGAGTGTGAGCCATGGACATAGCACTATAGGTGGAATAGAATATGGTGGTTGTGGAGAAGACAAAAAGGAGATAGTCTCACATCAACTAGGCGTATCGATGGGCTATGGAGATGCCCATCAATAGATATCAATATGAGTGAGTAGGGATTGCATTGCAACAGATGCACTAGAGCTATAAGTGTATGAAAGCTCAAAAAGAAACTAAGTGGGTGTGCATCCAACTCGCTTGCTCACGGAGACCAAGTTCTATAATGAAAAATCCCCACTAGTATATGAAAGTAACAACATAGGAAACTCTCTATCATGAAGATAATGGTGCTACTTTGAAGCACAAGTGTGGTAAAAGGATAGTAGCATTGCCGCTTCTCTCTTTTTCTCTCATTTATTTTATTATTATTATTATTATTATTATTATTATTATTATTATTATTATTATTTTGTTTGGGCCTTTCTCTTTTTTTGGCCTCTTTTTTTCGTCCGGGGTCTCATCCTGACTTGTGGGGGAATCATAGTCTCCATCAACCTTTCCTCGCCGGGACAATGCTCTAATAATGAAAGGCATCACACTTTTATTTACTTACAACTCAAGAATTACAACTCGATATTTACAACAAAATATGACTCTATATGAATGCATCCAGCGGTGTACCGGGATGTACAATGAATCACGAGTGACATGTATGAAAGAATTATGAAAGGTGGCATTGCCACAAATACGATGTCAACTACATGATCATGCAAAGCAATATGACAATGATGAAGCGTGTCATAATAAATGGAATGGTGGAAAGTTGCATGGCAATATATCTCAGAATGTCTATGGAAATGCCATAATAGGCAGGTATGGTGGATGTTTTGAGGAAGGCATATGGTAGGTGTATGGTACCGGCGAAAGTTACGCGGCACAAGAGAGGCTAGCAATGGTGGAAGGGTGAGAGTTGATACGTCCATTTTGCATCATGCTTTTATATCGATATTTATTGCATCATGGGCTGTTATTACATGTTATGTCACAATACTTATGCCTATTCTCTCTTATTTTACCAGGTTTACATGAAGAGGGAGGATGCCGACAGCTGGGATTCTGGGCTGGAAACGGAGCAAGTATTAGAGACCTATTTTGCACAGCTCCAAAAGTCCTGAAACTCCATGAAAGTCATTTTGGGAATTAATAAAAAATGTTGACCGGAAGAAATACCAGAGGGGGGCCATCCTCTGTCCACGAGGGTGGGGGCGCGCCCTACCCCCCTGGGCGCGCCCCCTGCCTCATGGGCCCCCTGGCAGCCCTCCGGTGTCCATCTTCTGCTATATGAAGGCTTTTACCCTGGAAAAAATCATAATCAAGTTTATGGGACGAAACTCCACCGCCACGAGGCGGAACCTTGGCGGAACCAATCTAGGGCTCCGGCGGAGCTGTTCTGCCGGGGAAACTTCCCTCCGGGAGGGGGAAATAATCACCATCATCATCACCAACGATCCTCTTATCGGGAGGGGGTCAATCTCCATCAACATCTTCACCAGCACCATCTCCTCTCAAACCCTAGTTCATCTCTTGTATCCAATCTTTGTACCAAAACCACAAATTGGTACCTGCGGGTTGCTAGTAGTGTTGATTACTCCTTGTAGTTGATGCTAGTTGGTTTATTTGGTGGAAGATCATATGTTCAGATCCTTAATGCATATTAATACCCCTCTGATTATGAACATGAATATGCTTCGTGAGTAGTTATGTTTGTTCCTGAGGACATGGGTGAATTTGGTATTCATTCGATATGTTGATGAGATGTATGTTGTCTCTCCTCTAGTGGTGTTATGTGAGCGTCGACTACATGACACTTCACCATTGTTTGGGCCTAAAGGAAGGCATTGGGAAGTAATAAGTAGATGATGGGTTGCTAGAGTGACAGAAGCTTAAACACTAGTTTATGCGTTGCTTCGTAAGGGGCTGATTTGGATCCACATGTTTCATGCTATGGTTAGGTTTACCTTAATACTTATTTTGTAGTTGCGGATGCTTGCAATAGGGGTTAATCATAAGTGGGATGCTTGTCCAAGAAAGGGCAGTACCCAAGCACCGGTCCACCCACATATCAAATTATCAAAGTAACAAACGCGAATCATATGAGCGTGATGGAAACTAGCTTGACGATAATTCCCATGTGTCCTCGGGAGCGCTTTTCTCTATATAAGAATTTGTCCAGGCTTGTCCTTTGCTACAAACAAGATTGGGCCACCTTGCTGCACCTTATTTTCTTTCATTGCTTGTTACCCGTTACAAATTACCTTATCACAAAACTATCTGTTACCGATAATTTCAGTGCTTGCAGAGAATACCTTACTGAAAACCGCTTGCCATTTCCTTCTGCTCCTCGTTGGGTTCGACACTCTTACTTATCGAAAGGGCTATGATAGATCCCCTAAACTTGTGGGTCATCAAGACTCTTTTCCGGCGCCATTGCCGGGGAGTGAAGCGCATGTGGTAAGTGGAACTTGGTTAGGAAACATTTATATAGTGTGCTGAAATTTACTATCACTTGTTACTATGGAACATAATCCTTTGAGGGGCTTGTTCGGGGTATCTTCACCCTGACTAGTAGAGCAAATAGTTGCTCCTCAACCTACTGAACCTACTGAAAATGTTTACTTTGAAATTCCTTCAGGTATGATAGAGAAACTGCTAGCTAAACCCTTTACAGGAGATGGAGCATTGCATCCCGATTTACACCTAATCTACGTGGATGAAGTTTGTGGTTATTTCAGCTTGCAAGTGCTACGTCTTGAGCTTGCGTTGGTTTTCCTTGAAGAGGAAAGGGTGATGCAGCAACAGTAGCGTAAGTATTTCCCTCAGTTTTTGAGAACCAAGGTATCAATACAGTAGGAGGCTCCTCAAAAGTCCCACGCACCTACACAAACAAACAAAGAACTCGCAACCAATGCAATAAAGGGGTTGTCAATCCCTTCACGGCTACTTGCGAAAGTGAGACCTGATAGAGATAGTATGATAAGATAAATATATTTTTGGTATTTTATAATATAGATGCAAAAAGTAAAGATGCAAATAAAAGTAGATTGAAAGCTTATATGATAAAAGATAGACCCGGGGGCCATAGGTTTCACTTGAGGCTTCTCTCAAGATAGCATAAGTATTACGGTGGGTGAACAAATTACTGTCGAGCAATTGATAGAAGAGTGAATAATTATGAGAATATCTAGGCATGATCATGTATATGAGCATCACGTCCGTGACAAGTAGACCGACTCCTGCCTGCATCTACTACTATTACTCCACACATCGACCGACTCCTGCCTGCATCTAGAGTATTAAGTTCATAAAGAACAGAGTAACGCATTAAGCAAGATGACATGATGTAGAGGGATAAACTCAAGCAATATGATATAAACCCCATCTTTTTATCCTCGATGGCAACAATACAATCGTGCCTTGCTGCCCTCGCATCCTTTGGGAAAGGACACCGCAAGATTGAACCCAAAGCTAAGCACTTCTCCCATGGCAAGAAAGATCAATCTAGTAGGCCAAACCAAACTGATAATTCGAAGAGACTTGCAAAGATAACTCAATCATACATAAAAGAATTCAGAGGAGATTCAAATATTTCTCATAGATAAACTTGATCATAAACCCACAATTCATCAGATCTCGACAAGCACACCGCAAAAAGAGTTTACATCGAATAGATCTCCACAAGAAGTACGTTGGTGGCCGCCCGAGGGGCCCACGAGGCAGGGGGCATGCCCTCCTATCGCGTGGCCGCCTCGGCTACTTCTTGACTTGCACTCCAAGTCCTCTGGATCATGTTCGTTCCAAAAATCACGCTCCCGAAGGTTTCATTCCGTTTGTACTCTGTTTGATATTCCTTTTCTTCGAAATACTGAAATAGGCAAAAAAAACAGCCAGACGGGCTGGGCCTCCGGTTAGTAGGTTAGTCCCAAAAATGATATAAATGTGTAAAGTAAAGCCCATAAACATCCAAAAGGGGTAATATAATAGCATGGAACAATAAAAAATTATAGATACGTTGGAGACGTATCAAGCATCCCCAAACTTAATTCCTGCTCGTCCTGGAGTAGGTGAATGACAAAAACAGAATTTTTGATTTGGAATACTACCTAGCATAATTGTAGCGACCAGACCTCAAATAGTCCGATCTCTGTGCTTTAGTGTCATCCCTGGATCAGTAATGCTGACACACACAGTACTTGAAGAATTTATAACAGAGTAGCAATCACACACTTATTACATCGAATGTCTCAAAAGAGAACTTATTACAATAAAAATTGGCTTAAGGCCATCTAATAACAATAACAGCGGAAGGCTTGGAAGATAAGTGAGTGCATCAACTCCAACGGCATCACTGAGTATAGAACCACGACCTAAAGGCACCTTACTCGTCGTCTGAAAAGTCTGCAACATGAATGTTGCAGCCCGAAAACGGGTCAGCACATGGAATATGCTGGCAATGTAACACATAGAGAGTAATGAAAGAATAAAGCTATACTACATGCATATATGGCTGGTGGAAAAGCTCTATGGTTACAGTTTTGCATAAATCCAATTTTTCCCTACTGCAAAGGAATAAATTTTATTTAACTAACATGGTGGTTGTTAAACATTGAGAAGATAGACATCCTCTCAATCCCAATTAAGCATCATCATTAAAAACCCAACAATATTAATTAAAGTAAAATGATGAGATTCACTTGATAATCCAAGTACTAGATACTCAAAACGTCCATAACCGGGGACACGGCTAACCATGATTAGTTTATACACTCTGCAGAGGTTTGTGCATTTTTCCCCACAAGACTCGATCTCCTCCGTTGGGATTCTCGCACTACATGGTGTTTGAGAAATGGATGACCGAGACATAGTCTTTCAGAAGCGCTAGCACCTTACGATCGGGTAGACAGTTACACCTACTTTCCCCTACATCTGCTAGTCTACCACTGTAAGAGTTCGCACGACTTAATCAACTATGCTAGAGCCCATAGTAGCTTGTGGCTGCACACGGAAGTTACTAGCATGAATAATCTTATGATCCCTTTGAGCCTGGGTGGCGGTCCATAAAGAAAACAGTCAATCGCTAGAATAGCCAGGTGCCTCAATCCACCCAGATGTGTATTAAAGTTGCCACCTTAAATAAACCATTAATTAACAATCTCACATCTGTCATGGATACACTCACCCAATCCACGTCTACTAGCATAGCACGGCTTAATAAGCAAACGTAGAGTAACTCCCAAGGGTTTGATAATAAAACAGGTAATAGGTACTACCTCATCTACTTCGCAAAACCCACATATTAATCAGATCCTAATCATGCAATTGTTTGAGGATTGATCTAATGCAATAAAACTGGGTAGTAAAGAGGTATGCTCAAAGTGTTACTTGCCTTGCTGATGATCCGGGAAACCTAGAGATTCAAAGTAGAAAGCGACGCACTCCGGGTACTCTATTGCAACAAACAAACAAGCATACAATAAGTACTCATCTAATGCACAGGAAAAACTCAAATAAGAGAACTAACCAGAAAGTTCAACTTAAGAACTCCGGTTTGCAAAAAGAATCAAATCAAACGAAGCAACGAAAGTCAAACGGCGAAAGAAACAAGCTTCGTTTACTAATCTGGACCTAAGTCAAATTTTACAGAAGCAAAAACTTGTTTGAGTTGGTTAAACGGAAAGAGGGTTTCGAGATGAAACTCTAGGCGCTTGAATCGCCTGATTTCGATAAACGAGCGAAAAGTTATGCTAGAACGAAAATCGGATCAGAAATCGCGATCAGAAATAACCGCGGAAAATCCGAGAAAAAGAAAAACTGACGAATAGATTAACGAACGAACTGAGACTAAATAGTGAACTTGTCCGTTAAAACGAACGAACGGGAGAACGCTCGCTAATTAAATAAACCGGAAAAACCGATTTATAAGAAAAAAACGAAACTAGGTTTCAAAAAAAACCCATATCGAGTTTTAAAAAAAAAATGGACCACGGCGGCGGCGGCTATACCTCCGGCTCGGCTCCGGTGGGAACTCGGGGCGACGGACGGCGCGGGTGGCGGGCTGCGGCGGCGGCGGCTTAGGCGGCGGCGGCGGCGGCTCGGCGGCTCGGCGGGCTGGGCTGGACGGGGTGAGGCGGCGGCGGCGGCGATTTATAGGGGCTCGGCGGCTTGGGAAGGAGCAACGGCATGAGGCGGCTCGGGTCGGACTCCCGAGTCCGCAGCGACATCGGCGGGCTGGCGGCGGCGCAAGCGAGGCCGGCCCGGCTCGGCTGGGCCTTGGCCCCGTCGGGCTCTCGCGCGTTTTTTATAAATTCCGCCGAACAGAAAATAAATTCTAGAAAAATAAATAAAAATCTAAAAATGCCAAAACAAATTTTCACCGTCTAAATAAAATATTTAGAACGAGATGAACATTTTCTTGGCCCTAAAAAGCAGTTTTGGAAAACGTGCAATTTTTCCTAAGTTCAAATAAAATAGCAAAAACTCCAAAATAAATCTTATTTGATTTTTTATTAAATCCTCAATATTTCTTTATTATGGGAAAGTCATTTTATTCCCTCCCTCATATTTTTTAATAGAAATAATTGAAGATAAAATAAATAAAATCAAATGATCCTATTTTCAAAATTTGAGAAAACCCAAATATGAAAATAACGAAATCCCCAACTTTCTCCGAGGGTCCTTGAGTTGCGTAGAATTTCTAGGATCAAAGTGAAAGCAAATAAAATATGATATACATTGATGATCTAGTGTATAACATTCGAAATTGAAAATTTGGGATGTTACAATAATTCTCAATGTTATTTTCTTTATTGTGGCATGAATGTTCAGATCCAAATGATACAAAATAAAAGTTCATATTGATAAAAGAAATAGTAACACTTCAAGCATACTAATCAAAATAATCATGTATTCTCAAAATAACATGGCAAAATAAAGTTCATCCCTACAAAATCATATAGTTAGGTTATGCTTCAATTTTTGTCACACAAAGATGTTCCCAACTTCTATACCCCCGATGACAAGCCAAGCAATTGTTTCATACTTAAATAATCTCAAACTTTTTCAACCTTCACGCAATACATGAGCGTGAGCCATGGATATAGCACTATGGGTGGAATAGAATATGATGATGGGGATTGTGTGGAGAAGACAAAAAAGGAGAAAGTCTCACATTGACGAGGATAATCAACGGGCTATGGAGTGGCCCATCAATTGATGTCAACATGAGGAGTAGGGATTGCCATGCAACGGATGCACTAGAGATATAAATGAATGCTCAACAAAAGAAAACTAGTGGGTGTACATCCAACCTGCTTGATCACGAAGACCTAGGGCATTTGAGGAAGCCCATCGTAGGAATATACAAGCCAAGTTCTATAATGAAAAATCCCACTAGTATGAAAAAGACAACCTATGAGACTCACTATATGAAAAACATGGTGCTACTTTGAAGCATAATATATGAGACTCACTACATGAAGAACAAGGTGCTACTTTGAAGCACAAGTGTGAAAAAAGAGAGAGTAACATTGCCCCTTTTATTTTTATTTTTTATTTTCCTTTTTTTGGGCCTTTCTTTTTTTCTTCTTTTGGCCTTTCTTCTTTTTTCTTTTCTTTTTGGGCAATGCTCTAATAATGATGATCATCACACTTTTATTGATTACAACATATGAATTACAACTCGAAACTAGAACAAGATATGACTCTATATGAATGCTTCCGGCGCTGTACCGGGATGGTGCAATGAATCAAGAGTGACATGTATGAAAATTATGCATGGTGGCTTTGCCACAAATACGATGTCAACTACATGATCATGCAATGGCAATATGACAAAAGTAAAGTATGTCATGATGATGATGAACGGAACGGTGGAAAGTTGCATGGCAATATATCTCGGAATGGCTATGGAAATGCCATAATAGGTAGGTATGGTGTCTATTTTGAGTAAGATATAAGGAGATTTATGTGTGATAGTACTTCATGTTTCAAATTTGTTACATAACTTTAACCATGCGTGCATGCTACAGGACTTGCTAACTTCAACACAAGCATTCTTTAAATTCATAATCACCCAACTAGCATGACTTTAATATCACTACCTCCATATCTCAAAACAATTATCAAGTATCAAATTGATCATAGCATCCAATTCACTTCCTATGATAGTTTTTATTATACCCAACTTGGATGCCTACCATTCTAGGACCAATTTTATAACCATAGAAAATACCATGATGTTATAAAAGACTCTCAAAATAATATAAGTGAAGCATGAGAGACTAGCAATTTCTACAAAAATAAGCCACCGCCGTGCTCTAAAAGATATAAGTGAAGCACTAGAGCAAAAACTATCAAGCTCAAAAGATATAAGTGAAGCACATAGAGTATTCTAGCAAATTCGAATCAAGTAGGCTTCTTACAAAAGATGTTTACAGCAAGGATGATTGTGGTAAACTAAAAAGCAAAGACTAATATAATACACGACGCTCTAGGCAAAACACATATCATGTGGCGAATAAAAATATAGCTCCAAGTAAAGTTACCAATGAACGAAGACTAAAGACGGGATGCCTTCCCGGGGCATCCCCAAGCTTAGGCTTTTGACTATTCTTGAATATCTTGGGGTGCCATGGGCATCCCCAAGCTTAGGCCTTTGCCGCTCCTTATTCCATAGTCCATCAAAGCTTTACCCAAAACTAGAAAACTTCACAACACAAAACTCAACAAGAAATCTTATACGCTCCGTTAGTGAAAGAAAACAAAACCACCACATAAGGTACTGTAATGAACTCATTCTTTATTTATTTTGGTGTTAAACCCACTATATTCCAACTTCTCTATGGTTTATAAACTATTTTACTAGCCATAGATGCATCAAAATAAGCAATCAACACACGAAAAACAGAAACTGTCAAAAACAGAACAGTTTGTAACAATCTGTAACTAACACAAACTTCTGGAATTCTAAAAATCCTACAAAAATAGGAAGTCCTGGAAAATTTGTCTATTGATCATCATCAAAAATAATCAACGCAAAATCACGTTTCTGTGATTTAAAAAAACTAAATTTGTGCGTGCAAAGTTTCTGTTTTTCAGCAGAATCAAATCAACTATCATCATAGGTTATCCTATAGGTTCTACTTGGCACAGACACTAATTAAAAGATAAAAACACATCTAAACAGAAGGTAGAAGCAAAATTTATTACTAAATGGGAACAAAAACAAAAAACACAAATAAAATTTGGTTACCTCCCAACTAGCGCTATCGTTTAACGCCCCTAGCTAAGCAAAAAAAAAAAGCGAAGATAGATCTAAGTAGTGCCATCTTTGGCACTAAATTCATAAGTAGCTCGCATGATAGATTCATAAGGTAATTTGACTTTATTTCTTGGAAAGTGCTCCATGCCTTTATTTAATAGAAATTGGAATCTAATATTCCCATCCTTCATATCAATAATCACACCAATCAATCTAAGGAAAGGTCTACCAAGAATAATAGGACAAGAAAGATTGCAATCTATATCAAGAACGATAAAATCTACGGGCACCAAATTTCTATTTGCAACAATGAGAACATAATTGATCCTTTCCTTTGGCTTTTTAATGGTGAAACCCGCAAGGTGCAAATTTAAAGAGCAATCATCAAGATCATGCAAACCTAGAATATCACATAAAGTTTTCAGAATCGTGGAAACACTAGCACCAAATCACACAAAGCAAAATACTCATGATCTTTAACTCTAATCTTTATAGTAGGTTCCCACTCATCATTAAGCTTTCTAGGTAAAGAAACTTCCAAATTAAGTTTTTTAATCATAAGATTGCATCAAGGCATCAGCGATATGTTTGGTAAAAGCTTTATTTTGACTATAAGAATGAGGAGAATTAACAACGGATTGCACTAAGAAATACAACCTTCAAAAGACAATTATCATAATCAAATTCCGTGAAATCCGAGATACTATTTAAAGTCATGACCTCTCCAATCCCACTTTTACCAAATTTAGCATCAAGATCTAAAAACTCCGAATTCTTGGGACGCCTTCTAGGTAAAGTTGACTCATCTCCAGTCCCATTATTATCAAGATTCATATTGCAAAACAAAGATCTAATAGGAGACACATCAATAACTTTGAGATCTTCATTATTATTTTCATGGAAACTAAAAGAACATGCTTTTATAAAGCAATTTTCTTAGCACACAATCTAGCGGTTCTTTCCTTGCACTCATCAATGGAAATTCTCATGGCTTTGAGAGACTCATTGATATCATGCTTAGGAGGAGAAGGTCTAAGTTTAAGGGAATCAACATCAAGCGAAAGTCTATCAACGTTCCTAGCCAAATCATCAACTTTGAGCAATTTTTCTTCAAGTAAAGCATTAAAATTCTTTTGAGAAATCATAAATTTTTTCACACTATTCTCAAAATCAGAGGGCATCTTATTAAAATTACCATAAGAATTAAAGTAGGAATTTCCATAATTATTAGAGGAATTACAAGGGAACGGTCTAGAATTAAAGTTTCCTCTATAAGCATTGTTTCCAAAACTATTCCTACCAGCAAAATTCACATCCATAGATTCATTATTATTCTCACTCAAAGTAGACAAAGCCATATCATTGGGATCAAGAGGAGTATTTTTAGTAGCAAACAACTTCGTAAGTTCATCCATCTTTCCACTCAAAACATTGATTTCTTCTATAGCATGCACTTTTTTACTAGAAGATCTTTCGGTGTGCCATTGAGAATAATTAGCCATAATATTATCAAGAAGTTTTGTAGCATCTCCTAACGTGATTTCCATAAACGCGCCTCCCGCGGCCGAATCTAAGAGATTTCTAGAAGCAAAGTTCAAACCGGCATAAATTTTTTGTATGATCATCCATAAATTCAAACCATGAGTAGGGCAATTGCGAATCATCAATTTCATCCTTTCCCAAGATTGGGCAACATGCTCATGATCAAGTTGTTTAAAATTCATAATATTGTTCCTAAGAGTGATAATCATAGCGGGAGGAAAGTACTTAGAGATAAAAGCATCTTTGCACTTGTTCCAAGAATCAATACTATTTTTTAGGCAAAGACGAAAACCAAACTTTAGCACGACCTCTAAGTGAAAACGGAAATAACTTCAATTTAACAATATCATTATCCGTATCTTTCTTCTTTTGCATATCACACAAATCAACAAAGTTATTTAGATGAGTAGCGTCATCTTCACTAGGAAGGCCGGCGAATTGGTCTTTCATAACAAGATTCAGCAAAGCAGTTTTCACAAGACTCAACATCATTAAGAGGAACAATCGGAGTACTAAGGAAATCATTATTATTGGTATTTGAGAAATCACACAATTTGGTATTATCTGGCGCCATGGCAACAAGTAATCCAACACACAAGGAAAAAGAAAAAAGGCAAGCGAAAAAGAGAGGAGAAGATTGGGAAAGAGAGGGCGAATAAAACGGCAAGGGTGAAGTGGGGGAGAGGAAAACGAGAGGCAAATGGCAAATAATGTAAATGCGAGGGAGATGAATTTGTGATGGGTACTTGTATGTCTTGACTTGAGCAAAGACCTCCCCGGCAACGGCGCCATAAATCCTTCTTGCTACGTCTTGAGCTTGCGTTGGTTTTTCCTTGAAGAGGAAAGGGTGATGCAGCAATAGTAGCGTAAGTATTTCCCTCAGTTTTTGAGAACCAAGGTATCAATCCAGTAGGAGGCTCCTCAAAAGTCCCACGCACCTACACAAACAAACAAAGAACTCGCAACCAACGCAATAAAGGGGTTGTCAATCCCTTCACGACCACTTGCGAAAGTGAGATCTGATAGAGATAGTATGATAAGATAAATATATTTTTGGTATTTTATAATATAGATGCAAAAATTAAAGATGCAAATAAAAGTAGATTGAAAGCTTATATGATAAAAGATAGACCCGGGGGCCATAGGTTTCACTAGAGGCTTCTCTCAAGATAGCATAAGTATTACGGTGGGTGAACAAATTACTGTCGAGCAATTGATAGAAGAGCGAATAATTATGAGATTATCTAGGAGTGATCATGTATATAGGCATCACGTCTGTGACAAGTAGACCGACTCCTGCCTGCATCTACTATAATACGTGCCTTGTTGCCCCTGCTGTCACTGGGAAAGGACAACGCAAGATTGAACCCAAAGCTAAGCACTTCTCTCCCATGGCAAGAAAGATCAATCTAGTAGGCCAAACCAAAATGATAATTCGAAGAGACTTGCAAAGATAACTTAATAATACATAAAAGAATTTAGAGGAGATTCAAATATTTCTCATAGATAAACTTGATCATAAACCCACAATTTATCGGATCTCGACAAACACACCACAAAAAGAGTTTACATCGAATAGATCTCCACAAGAGAGGGGGAGAACATTGTATTGAGATCCAAAAAGAGAGAAGAAGCCATCTAGATAATAACTATGGACCCGAAGGTCTGAGATAAACTTCTCACAACTCATCGGAGGGGCTATGGTGTTGATGTAGAAGCCCTCTGTGGTCGATTCCCCCTTTGGCGGAGTGCCAGCGAAGGCTCCAAGATGGGATCTCGCGGATACATAAGGTTACGGCGGTGGAAATTGTGTTTCGTTGGCTCCCTGGATGTTTTCGGGGTACGTAGGCATATATAGGAGGAAGAAGTACGTCGGTGGCCGCCCGAGGGGCCCACGTGACAGGGGGGCGCGCCCTATAGGATCTGAAGATATACCTGTTGGGGAACGTTGCAGAAAATTAAAATTTTTCTTACGGCTTCACCAAGATCCATCTATGAGTTCATCTAAGCAACGAGTAACGGGAGAGAGTTTGCATCTACATACCACTTGTAGATCGCGTGCGGAAGCTTGCAAGGTGATGATGGAGTCGTACTCGAACGTGATTCAGATCACCGATGCCAAGTGCTGAACGGACAGCACCTCCGCGTTCAACACACGTGCGGACGAGCGACGTCTCCTCCTTCTTGATCCAGCAAGGGGAAGGAGAGGTTGAGGAAGACAACTCCACCGGCAAAGACAACGGCGTGGTGATGGTGGAGAAGAAGTATCTGGCTGGGCTTCACGAGCTCTTCGAAGGAGATGTGTTGGGGAGGGAGGGCTGCGCCTTGGGAGTTGGTGCAGCAGCCCCTTCCTCCCCCTTTATATAGGCCCCCGAGGGGGCGCCCCTGAGATCCAATCTCCGGGGCGGCGGCCAAGGGGTGGAGTGCCCCCAAGCCAAAGGGCGCCCCACCCCTAGGGTTTCAACCCTAGGCGCAGGGTGGGCCTAGGGGCGCACCAGCCTCCTGTGGGCTGGTTCCTTCCCCTTTAGCCCATGGGGCCCTCCGGATAGGTGGCCCCACCGGTGGACCTCGACCCTTCCGGTGGTCCCAGATTTCACCGAGACCCCAAACTTTCCCGATGGTCAAACACCACTTCCTATATATTATTCTTTACCTCCGACCCTTTCGAACTCCTCGTGACGTCCGGATCTCATCCGGACTCAACAACATTCGTAGTCACATACTTGACTTCCTACTAACCCTAGCGTCCGAACCTTATGTGTAGACCCTACGGGTTCGGAGACACGCAGATATGACCGAGACGACTCTCGGCAATAACCAACAGCGGGTCCGATACCCATGTTGGCTCCTACATGCTCCTCGATGATTTCATCGGTTGAACCATGATGTCGAGGATTCGATCAAACCTCAGATACAATTCCTTTGTCAATCGGCACGTTACTTGCCCGAGACTCGATCGCCGGTATCCCAATACCTTGTTCAGTCTCGCACGCAAGTCACTTTACTCATCAGTAATGCATGATCCCGTGGCCAACACCTTGGTCAACTTGAGCTCATTATGATGATGCATTACCGAGTGGGCCCAGAGATACCTCTCCGTCATACGGAGTGACAAATTCCAGTCTCGATCCGTGTCAACCCAACAGATACTTTCGAAATACCTGTAATGCACCTTTATAGTCACCCGCCACGCCAGTGACGCTTTGATACACCCAAGGCACTCCTACGGTAACCGGGAGTTACACGATCTCATGGTCGAAGGAATAGATACTTGACATTGGTAAAGCTTCTAGCAAACGAACTATACGATCTTTTATGCTATGCTTATGATTGGGTCTTGTCCATCACATCATTCTCCTAATGATGTGATCCCGTTATCAATGACATCCTATGTCCATAGTCAGGAAACCATGACTATCTATTGATCACAACGAGCTAGTCAACTAGAGGCTCACTAGGGACATTTGTGGTCTTCGTGTTCACACGTGTATTACGATTTCCGGATAACACAGTTATAGCATGAACAAAAAGACAATTATCATGAATATTGAAATATAATAATACTTTTATTATTGCCTCTAGGGCATATTTCCAACAGTCTCCCACTTGCACTAGAGTCACCAATCTAGTTACATTGTGATGAATCGAACACCCATAGAGTTCGGTGTTGATCATGTTTTGCACGCGAGAGGTTTAGTCAACGGATCTGCGACATTCAGATCCGTGTGCACTTTGCAAATCTCTATGTCTCCATCTTGAACATTTTCACGGATGGAGTTGAAACGATGCTTGATGTGCTCGGTCTTCTTGTGAAACCCGGCTCCTTGGCAAGGGCAATAGCTCCAGTGTTGTCACGGAGAAGAGTTTGATCGGCCCCGACGCATTGGGTATGACTCCTAGGTCGGTGATGAACTCCTTCACCCAAATTGCTTCATGCGCTGCCTCCGAGGCTGCCATGTACTCCGCTTCACACGTAGATCCCGCCACGACGCTTCGCTTGCAACCGCACCACCATCGCTCCACCATTCAACATATACACGATCCGGTTTGTGACTTAGAGTCATCCAGATCTGAGTCGAAGCTAAGCGTCGACGTAACCCTTTACGACGAGCTCTTCGTCTCCTCCATAAACGAAACATGTCCTTCGTCCTTTTAGGTACTTAAGGATATTCTTGACCGCTGTCCGGTGTTCCTTGCCGGGATTACTTTGGTATCTCGCAACCAAACTTACGCAAGGTTTACATCGGTCAGTACACAAGATGGCATACATAATAGATCCTATGGCTGAAGCATAGGGATGACACTCATCTCTTCTTTATCTTTTGCCGTGGTCGGTGATCGAGCCGAGCTCAATCTCACACCTTGTAACATAGGCAAGAACCCCTTCTTGGACTGATCCATTTTGAACCTCTTCAAAATCTTATCAAGGTATGTGCTTTGTGAAAGACCTATGAGGCGTCTCGATCTATCTCTATAGATCTTGATGCCTAATATATAAGCAGCTTCTCCAAGGTCCTTCATTGAAAAACACTTGTTCAAGTAGGCCTTAATGCTGTCCAGAAGTTTTGTATCATTTCCCATCAACAGTATGTCATCTACATATAATAGGAGAAATGCTACAGAGCTCCCACTCACTTTCTTGTAAACGCAGGCTTCTCCATAAGTCTGCATAAATCCAAACGATTTGATCATCTCACCAAAGCGAATGTTCCAACTCCGAGATGCTTGCACCAGTCCATAAATGGATCGCTGGAGCTTGCATACTTTGTTAGCATTCTGAGGATCGACAAAACCTTCCGGCTGCATCATATACAGCTCTTCCTTAAGATGTCCATTAAGGAATGCCGTTTTGACGTCCATCTGCCATATCTCATAATCATAGTATGCGGCAATTGCTAACATGATTCGGACGGACTTAAGCTTCGCCACGGAGAGAATGTCTCGTCAGTAGTCAATCCCTTGAACTTGTCGATAACCCTTAGCGACAAGTCGAGCTTTATAGATGGTAACATTTCCATCCACGTCCGCCTTCTTCTTAAAAATCCATTTGTTTTCTATCGCTCGCGATCATCGGGCAAGTCTGTCAAAGTCCATACTTTGTTTTCATACATGGATTCTATCTCGGATTTCATGGCTCCAAGCCATTTGTTGGAATCCGGGCCCGCCATTGCTTCTTCATAGTTCAAGGTTCATTGTTGTCTAGCAACATGATTTCCATGACAGGTTGCCGTACCACTCAGTGCGGAACGTGTCCTCGTGGACCTTCGGGTTCAAGAGTAACTTGATCCGGTACCTTGATCATCATCAACGTTCTCCTCTTGCTTGGTGTGGGCATCACAGAACGGTTTCTGCGCCGCACCACTTTCCCGCTCGAGAGGTAGTACTTCATCGAAGTTCTACTTTCCTCCCACTTACTTCTTTCGAGAGAAACTCTTTCTCCAGAAAGCATCCGTTCTTGGCAACAAAGACCTTGCCTTCGGATCTAAAGTAGAAGGTATACCCGACAGTTTCCTTGGGGTATCCTATGAATACGCATTTTTCCGACTTGGGTTCGAGCTTTTCAGGTTGAAGTTTCTCGACATAAGCATCGCATCCCCAAACTTTTAGAAACGACAGCTTAGGTTTCTTCCCAAACCATAATTCATACGGTGTCGTCTCAACGGATTTAGACGGTGCCCTATTTAAAGTGAATGTAGCTGTCTCTAGAGCGTATCCCCAAAATGATAGCGGTAAATCGGTAAGAGACATCATAGACCGCACCATATCCAATAGAGTGCGACACGACGTTCGGACACACCGTTTACCGAGGTGTTCCAGGTGGCGTGAGTTGTGAAATGATTCCACATTTTCTTAAGTGTGTACCAAATTCGTGACTTAAGTATTCTCCCCCACGATCTGATCGTAGGAACTTTATCTTACGGTCACGTTGATTCTCTACCTCACTCTGAAATTCCTTGAACTTTTCAAAGGTCTCAGACTTGTGTTTCATTAAGTAGACATACCCATATCTACTCAAGTCATTAGTGAGAGTGAGAACATAACGATATCCTCCGCGAGCCTCAACGCTCATTGGACCGCACACATCGGTATGTATGATTTCCAACAAGTTGGTTGCTCGCCCATTGTTCCGGAGAACGGAGTCTTGGTCATTTTGCCTAAGAGGCAAGGTTCGCATGTGTCAAACGATTCATAATCAAGAGACTCTAAAAGTCCATCAGATGGAGCTTCTTCATGCGCTTGACACCAATGTGACCAAGGCGGCGAGTGCCACAAGTATGTGGGACTATCGTTATCAACTTTACATCTTTTGGCATCCACATTATGAACATGTGTAATATTACGCCGAGATTCATTAAGAATAAACCATTGACCATCGGAGCATGACCATAAAACATATCTCTCATATAAATCGAACAACCATTATTCTCAGACTTAAATGAGTAGCCATCTCGTATTAAACGAGATCCAGATACAATGTTCATGCTCAAACATGGCACTAAATAACAATTATTGAGGTTCAAAACTAATCCCGTAGGTAAATGTAGAGGCAGCGTGTCGACGGCGATCACATCGACCTTGGAACCATTCCCGACGCGATCGTCACCTCGTCCTTCGCCGCTCCGTTTATTCCGCAGCTCTGCTGTGAGTTACAAATATGAGCAACGGCACCGTATCAAATACCGTGAGTTACTACGAGTAATCGGTAAGGTACACATCAATTACATGTATATCAAATATACCTTTGGTGTTGCCGGCCTTCTTATCCGCTAAGTATTTGGGGCAGTTCCGCTTCAAAGCCCTTCCCTTGCAATAAAAGCACTCGGTCTCGTGCTTGGGTCCATTCTTTGACTTCTTCCCGCAACAAAGCTTACGGCGCGGCAACATCTTTTGCCGTCCTTCTTGAAGTTCTTCTTACCCTTGCCCTTCTTGAACTTAGTGGTCTTATTGACCATCAACACTTGATGTTCTTTCTTGATTTCAGCCTCTGCTGACTTCAGATCGAGAACACTTCAGAATGGTCTTTACCATCCCTCGCATGTTGTAGTTCATCACAAAGCTCTTGTAGCTTGGTGGGAGCGATCGAGGATTCTGTCAATGACCGCCTCATCTGGGAGGTTAATGTTCACCGGGTCATACGGTTGTGCAACCCGCACATCTTCGAGATGTGCTCACCGATGTAACTGTTCTCCTCCATCTTACAACTGTAGAACTTGTCGGAGACATCATATCTCTCGACCCGCATGAGCTTGGAAAACTAGTTTCAGCTCTTGAACATCTCATATGCTCCGTGATGCTCAAAACGCTTTTGGAGCCCGGTTCTAAGTCAGAAAGCATGCCGCATCGAACGAGGGAGTAATCATCAAGACGAGTTTGCTGCGCTCATAACGCCTTGGTTCTTCGACGGAGCGGCACCTAGCGGTCCTTCTAGGACATATTGCTTCTGGCAGCTATGAGGATGATCTCGTGTTCCGGACCCGATCCGTATAGTTGCTGCCATCATCTTTCAGCTTGGTTTTCTAGGAACGCGTTGAAGTTCATGTTGACATTAGCGTTGGCCATTGATCTACAAGACATATTTGCAAAGGTTTTAGACTAAGTTCATGATAATAAAGTTCTAATCAAATTATGAACTCCCACTTAGATTAGACATCCTCTAGTCATCTAAGTGTTACACGATCCGAGTCGACTAGCCCGTGTCCGATCATCACGTGAGACGGACTAGTCATCGCCGGTGAACATCTTCATGTTGATCGTATCTTCCATATGACTCGTGTTCGACCTTTCGGTCTCCGTGTTCGAGGCCATGTCCGCACATGCTAGGCTCGTCAAGTTAACCCTAAGTGTTTTCGCTGTGTAAAACTGTCTTACACCCGTTGTATGTGAACGTAAGGATCCATCACACCGATCATCACGTGGTGCTTAGAAACGACGAACTGTAGCAACGGTGCACGCTTAGGGAGAACACTTCTTGAAATTTTGTAAGGATCATCTTATTTACTACCCTCGTCCTAAGTAAACAAGATGCATAAACATAATAAACATCACATGCAATTATATAGTTGTGACATGATATGGCCAATATCATCAAGCTCCATTGATCTCCATCTTCGGGCTCCATGATCATCTTGTCACCGGCTTGACACCATGATCTCCATCATCATGATCTCCATCATCGTGTCTTCATGAAGTTGTCACGCCAACGACTACTTCTACTTCTATGACTAACGCGTTTAGTAATGAAGTAAAGTAGTTTACATGGCGTTCTTCAATGACACGCAGGTCATACAAAAAATAAAGACAACTCCTATGGCTCCTGCCAGTTGTCATACTCATCGACATGCAAGTCGTGAATCCTATTACAAGAACATGATCTCATACATCACAATTCATCATTCATCACAACTTCTGGCCATATCACATCACATGATCAATCGCTGCAAAAACAAGTTAGACGTCCTCTAGTTGTTGTTGCATCTTTTACGTGGCTGCGATTGGGTTCTAGCAAGAACGTTTTCTTACCTACGAATCACCACAACGTGATTTTGTCAACTTCTATTTACCCTTCATAAGGGCCTTGTTCATCGAATCTGCTCCAACTAAAGTGGGAGAGACAGACACCCGCCAGCCACCTTATGCAACTAGTGCATGTCAGTCGGTGGAACCGGTCTCACGTAAGCGTCACGTGTAAGGTTGGTCCGGCCGCTTCATCCCACAATACCGTTGAGCAAGAAAAGACTAGTAGAGGCAAGTAAGATGACAAGATCAACGCCCACAACAAATTTGTGTTCTACTCGTGCATTAGAGAACTACGCATAGACCTAGCTCATGATGCCACTTGTTGGGGAACGCTGCGAAAATTAAAATTTTTCTTACGGCTTCACCAAGATCCATCTATGAGTTCATCTAAGCAACGAGTAACGGAGAGAGTTTGCATCTACATACCACTTGTAGATCGCGTGCGAAGCTTGCAAGGTGATGATGGAGTCGTACTCGAGCGTGATTCAGATCACCGATGCCAAGTGCTGAACGGACAGCACCTCCGCGTTCAACACACGTGCGGGACGGCGCGACGCCTCCTCCTTCTTGATCCAGCAAGGGGAAGGAGAGGTTGAGGAAGACAACTCCACCGGCAGACAACGGGCGTGGTGATGGTGGAGAAGAAGTATCTGGCAGGGCTTCACGAGCTCTTACGGAGGAGGAGATGTGTTGGGAGGGAGGGCTGCGCCTTGGGAGTTGGTGCAGCAGCCCCTTCCCTCCCCTTTATATAGGCCCCACAGGTGGCGCCCCTGGAGATCCAATCTCCAGGGGGGGCGGCGGCCAAGGGGGGTGGAGTGCCCCCCAAGCCAGGTGGGGCGCCCCCCACCCCTAGGGTTTCAACCCTAGGCGCAGGGGGTGGGCCTAGGGGGGCGCACCAGCCTCCTGTGGGCTGGTTCCCTTCCCCCTTTAGCCCATGGGGCCCTCCGGGATAGGTGGCCCCACCCGGTGGACCCCCGGGACCCTTCCGGTGGTCCCGGAATTTACCGGAGACCCCCGAAACTTTCCCGATGGCCGAAACACCACTTCCTATATATTATTCTTTACCTCCGGACCCTTCCGGAACTCCTCGTGACGTCCGGGATCTCATCCGGACTCGAACAACATTCAAGAGTCACATACTTGACTTCCTACTAACCCTAGCGTCGCCGAACCTTAAGTGTGTAGACCCTACGGGTTCGGAGACACGCAGACATGACCGAGACGACTCTTGGGCAATAACCAACAGCGGGTCCGGATACCCATGTTGGCTCCCACATGCTCCTCGATGATTTCATCGGTTGAACCATGATGTCGAGGATTCGATCAAACCACAGATACAATTCCTTTGTCAATCGGCACGTTACTTGCCCGAGACTCGATCGTCGGTATCCCAATACCTTGTTCGGTCTCGTTACGGCAAGTCACTTTACTCGCATCAGTAATGCATGATCCCGTGGCAACACCTTGGTCAACTTGAGCTCATTATGATGATGCATTACCGAGTGGGCCCAGAGATACCTCTCCGTCATACGGAGTGACAAATCCATCCTCGATCCGTGTCAACCCAATGATACTTTCGGAGATACCGTAATGCACCTTTATAGTCACCCGATTCGTTGTGACGCTTTGATACACCAAAGGCACTCCTACGGTAACCGGAGTTACACGATCTCATGGTCGAAGGAATAGATACTTGACATTGGTAAAGCTTCTAGCAAACGAACTATACGATCTTTTATGCTATGCTTATGATTGGGTCTTGTCCATCACATCATTCTCCTAATGATGTGATCCGTTATCAATGACATCCTATGTCCATAGTCAGGAAACCATGACTATCTATTGATCACAACGAGCTAGTCAACTAGAGGCTCACTAGGGACATTTGTGGTCTTCGTGTTCACACGTGTATTACGATTTCCGGATAACACAGTTATAGCATGAACAAAAAGACAATTATCATGAATATTGAAATATAATAATACTTTTATTATTGCCTCTAGGGCATATTTCCAACAATACCTTCTTTTATAAACCAAACTAGTGATAAACAAGAAACTAAAAGATTCAATCGCAAGATCTGAAGATATACCTTCAAGCACTCACCTCCCCGGCAACGGTGCCAGAAAAGAGCTTGATGTCTACTATGCAACCTTCTTCTTGTAGACTCGTGTTGGGCCCCCAAGCGCAGAGTTTTGTAGGACAGTAGCAAATTTCCCTCAATTGGATGACCTAAGGTTTATCAATTCATGGGAGGTGTAGGATGAAGATGGTCTCTCTCAAACAACCCTGCAACCAAATAACAAAGAGTCTCTTGTGTCCCCAACACACCCAATACAATGGTAAATTGAATAGGTGCACTAGTTCGGCGAAGAGATAGTGATACAAGTGTAATATGGATGGTAGAAATATATTTTTATAATCTGAAAATATAAAACAGCAAGGTAACTAGTAACAAAAGTGAGCAAAAACGGTATTGCAATGCTTGGGAACAAAGGCCTAGGGTTCGTGCTTTCACTAGTGCAAGTTCTCTCAACAATGATAACATAATTGGATCATATAACAATTCCTCAACATGCAACAAAGAATCACCCCAAAGTTTCTATCAGAGAACGTAGGACGAAAACGTGCATCAACCCCTATGCATAGATTACCCCAATGTCACCTCGGTAATCCGCGAGTTGAGTGCCAAAACATACATCAAGTGAATCAATAGATCATCCCATCGTCACCACATATATCCCATCACAAGATATACATCAAGTGTTCTCAAATCCAATACTCAATCCAACATAACGAAACCTCAAAGAGCAAGACTCAAATCATCACAAGAAGATAGAGGAGGAGAAACACCATATGATCCAACTATAGTAACAACGTTCGCGGTACATCAAGATCGTGCCAAATCAAGAACATGAGAGAAAGAGAGATAGATCAAACACATAGCTACTGGTACATACCCTCAGCCTCGAGGGTGAACTACTCCCTCCTCATCATGGAGGCCGCCGAGATGATGAAGATAGCCTTCGATGATTATTTCCCCCTCCGGCAGGGTGCCGGAACGGGCTCCCGATTGGTTTTTCGTGGCTAGAGAGGCTTGCGGCAGCGGAACTTACGATCTAGGTTTCTTTCTGGGGGTTTCGAGATTTATAGGAATTTTTGGCGTCGGTCTCACATCAGGGGGATGCTCGAGGGACCCACAAGCCAAGGGCACGCCCTAGGGGGCGCCCCTAGGCTTGTGGACTCCTCACCCACTTCCTGGCCTGGCTCCGATGCTCCGGGGGTATCTTTTGGTCCGTAAATAATCACCGAAAATTTCCAGCCCATTCCTAGAATTTTTATTTCTCCATCAAAAAGACACCATGGTAGTTCTTCTAAAAACAACATCAGTCTGGGTTAGTTCTAATCAAATCATACCAAAACCATATAAAATTACTGCAAACATGGCATGAATACTTCATAAATTATATATACGTTGGAGACGTATCACGGGGTCCATACGAAAACTAAGGGATATTAAGGTCTCCTTTTAATAGAAAACCGGAACAAAGCACTGACACATAGTGAATACATGAACTCCTCAAACTACGGTGATCACCAGAAAGTATCCCAATTACTGTCACACTGGGGGTTATGGATCAAAACATGTAATAGGTGCATATGGCTTGCAAGATCGGATATTTAACATAGGTATAATGGTGAAAGATAAACGGTTCAGATCTGAAGTCATGGCACTCGGGCGCTAGTGACAAGCATTAAGCATAGCAAAGTCATAGCAACATCAATCTCAGAACTTAGTGGATACTAGAGATCAAGCCCTAACAAAACTAACTTGATTACATGATGAATATCATCCAACTCCTCATCGACCAACAAGCCTACGAAGGAGTTACTCACTCCCGGTGGGGAGCATCATGGAATTGGTGATGAAGGAGGGTTGGTGATGACGAAGACCGGAGATCCCCCTCTCCGGAGCCCCGAACGGGCTCCAGATCTAGCCTCCCGATGAAGAACAGAAGGTGGCGGTGGCTTTGTATCGTAAAATGCGATGAAACTTCCTCTCCTATTTTTTCTCCAAAAATAGGATTTTATAGCGTCGAGATTAAGGTCAGCGGAGCCCCGAGGGCCCCACCACCCACCAGGGCGCGCCAGAGGGGGGGGTGGCGTGCCCCGGTGTCTTGTGGGTAGCCAGCCCCCCCTCCAGTGGGTCTTGGTTCTAGAAATTATTATATATTTCAAAATAATTTTCCAAAAAGTTTCGTTCAAATCTGAGAACTTTTGTTTCTGCACAAAAGCAACACCATGATAGTTGTGCTGAAAACAGTGTCAGTCCGGGTTAGTTTCATTCAAATCATGCAAATTAGAGTCCAAAACAAGATCAAACACATTAGGAAAAGTAGACGATGGAGACGTATCAGTCGCCACGCGTCACCGACAATATCATAGCTTGGGCGCCGAACAAGAGTGGTATCTTCACCATCTGATCCGCGTACCACCTGGCAATGGACGGCCGTGAGCATCCATTGGCCACCGCCACAAGCAAGGCACCGAATGATCGTCGCGCCATCTGGAAGATCATATGGGGTTGCCCTGCTCCCCCTAAGGTACGCGTGTTTGCATGGAGGGTTGTTAGAAATTCACTTGCTACTTGGGCCAACAAAGTTTCACACCACCTCGAGGTTACTGACGTATGGCCCCTATGTGGTGTTGAACGCGAGGACGGATTCCATGCGTTTTGTAGGTGTCCACTGGCAAGGGAGCTCTGGAGGGTCATGTCGATGGCCTGGAACATACCCAAGGTGGAGACCATCCGGGATAGGGGGCCGGAGTGGCTATTTGCCCTGTTGGAACCCCTAGAGGAGACGGCAATGCTGGTGGTTCTCATGATCATGTGAAGAGTATGGCATGCTCGCAATGAGATTACCCATGACAAACCGCCACGTCCCGCCTAGGCCCGTCGTCGGTTCTTACATGGCTACATTACTTCACTATTATGCATCTAGCAACATCTAGAGGCCAATATGGAGAAGATGAAGAGGGTGGTTTGCGATGCCCTGCCGCGCAAGCAGGATTGCAATGGCGAGGCCTAGCTGGGTCCCCCCTAGCGTGGGCTGGCCCAAACTTAACACGAACGACAACTTTGTTGCAGCCACAGGAGCAGCAGGTGGAGGCATGATCCTTCGAGATGATAGAGGGAATATCATCTATAGCGCATGCAGAGAAATTCGCACGTGTGAGAGTGTGCTAGAGGCGGAGCTCTCAGCTTGTAGAGAAGGCATAGACCTTGCTTTTACACATGACTACGATGCCTATCATTGTTGAGATGAATAGTGCGGAGGCCGTGGCGATGCTCAAAGCGCCCACGACAGATAGATCGTAGCACCGATCTCTCGTTGAAGAGATTAGCAGCTTAGCAGCCCTTCAGGCTAGAGAGCTTTTATTCGTGCAGTGTAGCCGTTGGCAGAATAACACTAGTCATGTGTTTGCCACATATGACCGTAGTATCCCTCGCACGGCAGTCTGGTTCGTATGAGGGCCGGACTTTCTTGTAAACTTGATTAATGCTAGGAGGCCCGCAAGAAAAAAAAAGCCAGCCCACCTCATCAAATTCAGTTCTAATCGCGCACGATAGTCTACCCTCCCCTCTCCGTGCTGGCTTCGCCGTGGCCGCCGGCGCCGCGGCCGTATTCCTTCACGTTCACTGTGCCACGCACACGCCCATCTCCAGCACAGGCCTCCAGTATCTATAATACTCCTACATATGTACTTATGCTCTCGATCTGTGTTCTTCCGATTTTCTCTTTGGTTGAATCTCACCACGGAGCCGGTACGCTTGCTAGGTGTTCGCCGAAATTCCTGACAAGTAACAGGCAGTGCCGCTGCCATGCTGGTCGCCTTTTCAGGTACACCAATCTTTCTTGTGTTCCTCTATGGGAAGGAGTGGATGTAGTCGCATACGACAAAGGGTACACTACTACAAAATCTGGTTCCTTGTGGACTGGAGTCCTTCCTTTCTTTCCTTGTCTCTTCTCTTTCATCGATCCGGAATTGGTTGGGTCAGCACGATAACGCCAAACAAAAAAAACATTTTAGCTTACTCATTCAGAAAATCAAGCGTGTCGCAGCTATTACTGAAACAGTTAAGCACCAAAAATGTGTGCTAGTTCGCTCCTGCATCCCAGAACTTTTTGGGCACCAACATTGTGATTCTGCACTTAATACTTGACTGAAATCACCCTTAACCAAGCAACAATGTTGTTACATGCAACAGAAACACAAGTAGAAGATGATGATCAACAATGTTCTAGGACAGAGTCACAGATCAGCGAGACATACTCCCCCCGTCCCATAATGTAAGACACTAGTGTCAAAAAACGTCTTACATTATGGTACGGAGGGAGTACCATCGTTTTGAACAGGCATCAGACATAACAACAACCAGGTGCTCTTCAAATTGATACAAACGCTAGAAATTTCACACCATCTAATGTTACTCAAAACATAATTAATGGTTCCAGCCGGTCTTGTAGATTGTGGAGCTGTGCATGCAAATTTGGACGGTAGTGATCCTCGAGGGATTTATGCATGGGGATTGAAGTGGAGTTGTTCAATACGATGAGTTTTATAGTTAACGCCTGTAGATACTCAGCTGTTTCAAGTTCAGCTGACATACCTATTTCTTATTTCTTGGACAGATTTTCTGATCACGAGCATGTCCAAGTTTCTGTGGCCATCTCCATGCTATTTATCTTCCAATGCATTTCTTTTACTAACTGGCTGGGTGTTATTTGAATGGTAGAGAGCATACCATTGAAAATTACATTTTTCATTTTCTTGTACAGAGGTGTACGTATATTAACATGAGCGACATTTTTTTTCTAATTGCTTTCAATCTATCACTACTAATCGATTAGTGACAACGTTGATGCCATACTTTTTTCTTGCTCTTTGGGAACCGCAGCAGATCCAGCTGCTTATTAAGGATGTAGCTTTCAGAGCAATCGTGTGAAACAAGTGCTCCTTTCTGTTTGTCTTTCTAACCTTAAACGACCTCCAGTTTTTTTTTTGTGTGTGTGTGGGGGGTGGGGTGTTCTAATTTGAACGGAGTAGTTTCCATGCGTTTGTGCAATAATAATTACTAAGCTGAAACGCAAATTAATACTTTTTTGTTCTGTTTGCAATAAAGCAGAAGCAGTCTCCACTGAAGGAATGAATACTGAGAGTGACAAATGATAAGTAGTTCTCTTTGTCTTTACCAAATAGGTATACTCAATATCTTTTTATATTAACAAAACATGCCCAGCAATCGCTTGGATGCGATGCGGTACTTAGGTACAAAGGATAAAACATCAGATATTAAATTGGCATGCTTAAAAGGTGTAAAGGCAGCTTCCGTCGTCACTCCTCGCCGTTGGGTCGAAGTTCTTGGCAGTCTGGTCGGTGCATCCTGCCGGTACAGGCAAAGTACCTTGCTGTGCCCCTTTACCTGCAATTCAATTGTTTTGGACGATCTGATGAGAAGATGAGCTTGCTATGCTATAAGAACAGGTAAGAAGAAATAGGCCTCCACTGTTTGTTTATGATTCACTCTTTTGTTTCAGAAGTAAAGCAAGTGAGAAGTAAGTATGTATGTAAAGTAGGTGCTGAAAGTATAAAAGGATTGTGCGTAGTTCACCTCCTCCTATGCAGCAAGAGATGGTGGGTGTGTATGGAGAATGTTCTAACCGTAGAAGGAACCAGTCTTCATCGCATCCTGGTTAGCATCACCCAGAGCTGCCTGGCTCATGTAGGTGTCAGCAAGCTGCACACGCTTGACATTGTCCTGCTCCTGGACGAGCATGTGCCCGTACTCTAGCAGCTTCTCCACTGTCATCTTTGGCTGCTCAAAGGTCACGGGTCCGTCCCGCGAGTTCACCAGCCTCTTGCCAATGTTCTCGATACCGGTAGAGGTCACCCACTTGCGCACCTCGTCGTCGTACACCCGAGCACGCAGAGCACCGAAAAAGTCTGTGTAGGATCGACGATCCTTTGTTAATACGGAGTACTATACAACTTGATTGCCCTGATGAATATTATCTCTGCAGTGCAGTTGTGAGGAACATACCGATGGATTGTCCTGGGAAGGTGTCAACGATCTTGACGACGGACTCGTCGCTGACATTGTCGGTCTGGAAGATACCCTTGCAGACACCGATACGGTCGTCGCGGGTGGGAGCCCAGTAGAACTTCTCCATACGACCATCACGGATGAGAGGGGCGTACAACGTCGAGAAATCGTTACCAGTGACGACGATGGGCACACGAGGGTTCTCCTCCTTGTTGTACATGCCTGGGAGCTGCACGTTGGTGGGGGCATCGGCGATGTTCATGAGGGTGGCGTTCACCATCTGGTTGTTGACGGTGTACTGTGTGGTCCCACCCATCCTACCGGCACCGGCGTCAAGATCGTTGATGAAGAGGCAGCACATCTTACCCTTCTTGATCATGTCTGCAGCCTCACGGTACCGCTGCCTGATGAGCTTGGCTGGCTCTCCGGCGTTGCCACTCTCCAGCTCTCCGGCACTCATCATGATTGGGCTGTGGTGAAAAGCACACGTCATTACCTATTACTAGCACTTTCTTTGGCTTCAGGCATCTATAACTGTGTGACAGTATGTATAATAGATGAATGTAAATTCCTACTTGATGCCCATCTTGGCGAAGACAAGCTCACACTGGAAGGATTTTCCTTGACCCTTGCCTCCCCAGATACCCAAGATGAGTGGGATCTGAATTTCGATTCAAGGTCAGTTTCAGAATCAGAATGGTTTTCTTGCTGCTAATCTAACCAGTTAAATTAAATAGTAGGTGATGGTGCATGTCGTACGTACCTTGATGTTGGGCAGGGTCATGAAGTTCTTGGAGAGATGGACAACAAGCTTGTCCATGAAAGCAGGAGCGATGTAGAAGCCTCCCATGGTGTTGTCGAAGTCGTACTTCTTGAGTCCCTGGCTGACGTACTCGTAGGAGCTGAGGACGGCCTCGTGGGTGCCGTCGCCCGTGGGCGCCTGGAAGAGGGAGTCCACGATGCCCTTCCCTCTGGTGATGTCCTGCTGGTCGTCGGAGATATCGTACGCAAGACCCTTCCACTTGTCCGTGTTCCTCTTCTCGTCGAGGTTTTCCGCTGCCATGACTGTGAACCTGTTGGCCTTGGAGCTCTTGCCATGGTAGTTCACGGCCGAGGTCACCTGCTTCTTGAGCTTCTTCCCGAGGAAGTTGGTCGGCGTAGAAGCCTGTATACATTACACATACACACATGAGACGCCGTTGAAGACATTGATGTGATATCATCATTAAGCAAGAGACTCAATCAATCAATCGATCGATCGATCAGTGTGTCATACGCACCGGGGCACCGACGGTGGAGGAGAAGGCAGCAGCCATCTCGGTGCTGCTTGGTCGACCTTGCTAGCAACGGTGGATGCGCGGCTGTGCTGGTGATCGGTGATGAATGACTGCTGCTGCTCAAAGTATGGAGGCCCAGCTATGAGATGCCTTAAATACACATGGATTGGCATATTGCTGCGGTGGGGAGCTTGGAGGAGGAGGCGGCATACACACACCCCTGCTTGTGGATCAGCTTCCCGATCCCCCACAGGCCACACGCTGGAGATTGGGTTCTGAGCGTCTTGGCCGGCCGGTTGGATGACTTGGACCGTCAAGACCAAACGCTGCAGCTGCATGTACGTCTGCTGGCCATCAATTCCATGGCCTTCCACGGCCACAGAATCTAACCATTCATGCTCAAATCATCTCTCTTTTCTTCCGTGCCTTCCATTTTTTCCTTTCACCGGATCGCCCGTATATACTATCTTGTTTATTAGCCAAGCCACGTCGCTGCATAACCACAAAAAAGGCTCTCTCGTTGCTTGTTGGATGAGGCACCCAAGATTGTATTCTAGTTCAGGTACCACAAATTTGTTGCTGCCATACATATACTGGTTTGGTGATAACCATCAAGCTAGGGATGTCATTTGGCACCACACAAATCAAGTCCTGGTTGACATCAAGCACATGGGTCTGTACTTTTGTGTACTCCAATAATATTGCCACTTCGGTAAAAAAAAATGAAGCGTATTAAGAGAAAAGCAAGTCATGCAGTTTTTTTTATTTGAGGGAAAAATGATAGCGTGTGTATATGTCACGTCTGTAATGCTTCCATGTAAATGTTATTTGTGCTTGCTTAGCTCAAGTTTCCTGGAATTCACATTGTCTTGGTCTACTACAGACCAATGCTAGCCGTGTTTGCCTTGCACAATCTTATTTGTCCAATTAATACGCCCTCTAGTGATGTTGTCCTTGTTAATCAGTTTCCAAATCCGTCAAGAGGAAAATAAAAATGTCACTAGTCATGACCCCCACATCCACAGTACCTAATCAAGAATTTTCAGAGGATTCCCGGATATCTGCTAATCTTCCGACAAATGCTAATATCAAGAGGGTAGGTTGTTGGGACCCTAGCTTGCATCCATTATTAGAGAAATGATTAAGCGGAGAATGACGATTCAGGTATATATATAGGCAATAACATATACAATTCGATTCTCTTTCAACAAGAGAATTACAATTGGGTTACCTGTGCGGCGATGAATCAAAAAGTTTGAGTCCAAAATATTCCAACATATATATAGTGCATGCATGCATGCATGCATCTTAATTAGGACGGTCTAGCCTTCATTCTACTTGCCGTAGAAGGTGCCGGTCTTCATGGCGTCGTCGTTGGCTTGGCCGAGCGCCGCCTCGCTGAGGTACTTGTCGGCGAGCTGCACGCGCTTCACGTTCTCCTGCTCCTGGACCAGCATGTGGCCGTACTCCATGAGCTTCTCGATGGTCATCTTGGGCTGGTCGAACGTCGGCGGCCCCTCCCTGGAGTTGACGAGCCGCTTGGAGATGTTCTCCACGCCGATCTCGCCGACCCATTTGCGCACCTCGTCGTCGTACACCCGCGCACGCAGCGCGCCGAAGAAGTCGATGGACTGCCCCGGGAAGGTGTCCACCAGCCTCACCACGGCCTCGTCGGGGACGTTGTCGGTGCGGAAGATGCCCTTGCACACGCCGATGCGGTCCTCGCGGGTGGGCGCCCAGTAGAACTTCTCCATGCGGCCGTCGCGGATCAGGGGCGCGTACAGCGTCGAGAAGTCGTTGCCCGTGACGATGATGGGCACGCGTGGGTTCTCCTCCTTGTTGTACATCCCCGGGAGCTGCACGTTGGTGGGCGCGTCCGCGATGTTCATCAGGGTGGCGTTCACCATCTGGTTGTTCACCGTGTACTGCGTCGTCCCGCCCATCCGCCCCGCGCCGGCGTCCAGGTCGTTGATGAAGAGGCAGCACATCTTGCCCTTCTTGATAATGTCCGCCGCCTCGCGGTACCTCTGCCGGATCAGCTTCGCCGGCTCGCCGGCGTTGCCGCTCTCCAGCTCACCGGCGCTCATCATGATGGGGTTGATGCCCATCTTGGCGAACACCAGCTCGCACTGGAACGACTTGCCCTGTCCCTTGCCTCCCCAGATACCCAGGATGAGAGGAACCTTGATGTTGGGGAGTGTCATGAAGTTCTTGGCGAGGTGGACGATGAGCTTGTCCATGAATGCCGGGGCGATGTAGAGGCCGTCCATGGTGTTGTCGAAGTCGTACTTCCGCAGGCCCTGGCTGATGTACTCGTAGGAGCTCAGGATGGCCTCGTGGGTGCCGTCGCCCATGGGGGCCTGGAACAGGGAGTCCACGATACCTTTCCCCCTTGTGATGTCCTGCTGGTCATCGGAGATGTCGTAAGCGAGACCCTTCCACCGATCGGCATCGGTC